>CM076570.1:331471407-332102492 GCA_034641835.2 Pinus albicaulis | reverse complement strand
ACATTTAAGCTCAATCATACATCAAAACTGATACTTATCAATTCAGACAACTCAGCTCTGTAGAATACAGATAGCCGTAACACAGCAGAACAAAACAGACATTCCATACTTCATACTTCAGCAAACCCTAGTTTTTCATACGCGCTTTCCTTTCTCTGGTCCCGCGTATATATGCGCTTTCATGCATATAAAACCGCGTATACATTTGCACATACTTCTGTAATCGATTTCACAAACCCATACGCGCCGCTTTATCCAACCCAAGGTGATACACGCGTTCACTCGTTATAAACTTATGAGGATCTTTCAACATTATGGAGGCCTATTTCTTCATCGATGTCTGGCCTGTATTTACTCTTTACTTGCATGTATGTTCATTTCATCTCGGGATTCTACATTCCATAAACAAGATTCTAAGATACAAATACATTTCAGATCTAGATTCCTTCTTCATCATTTTCTTCATAGGTGCATCACAGATTCAGATCTATCATCAAACTGTTACCCTTTCCATTCAGACATACTTTAGAGTGAAGTATTCATTCAAACCCCGACTCATGCACACACATTGCACAATGAATTTCTTCTCCTTATATAGATTTACCCTTTATCAATACCATGAGCCAAAACCACACCTCTTCCGATGGTATTCCTGGATGGGGTCAAATAGACAACCAAGCGCTCAATACAATGGGTCAATACCATGGTAGTAACCCCTGGTTTTACACTTTTAGAGCGCAATTGAGCATACGCGACTTGGCACGTACTTTTCCGCGTACATACGCGACTTCCCTTTACTAAACTCGCGTATGCCTTTTTCATCATTGTTCTGGCCCATTCTGGAAATTCTTTCTTCTGCACCTTTTGTACTAATTGTAGATACATCAGATGTACATCATTAACAAGCTCATCAAGTCAAGAACAACTTCATTAGGTAGGTTTCCATCATCTTCATCAAGTGGGTTGCCATCAAGGACAACAAATTGCATCATATTGCCAACAATCGTAAAATCCCAGTCGAGTGTTTCTTTTGATCTCGTAATTGAACCTTCATTCCATCCACCTGTTAGTAATCAATAGTCTACTCTGGTGAATGAATTGAAGCTTGGGGGGCATGTACCTTGAATTGAGTTACCATGCTGGGGGCATGCAAGCTTATTTCAAGCATAGTTTGTTTCCATTTCAAGCTTGTGTAAAAATGAAACCGGTCCCAAGCATAGTTTATATTTGTTTCAAGTTTGTGTAAAAATGAAACCATCCTCATTTTACCTCTCATGATTGCCATCTTATCAACCTATTTTTCTAGATGAGCCTTGGTTTTCTCATTCCATCGTCCCCATTTTCTTGGCCAATCATACGCCTTCACTTGATTGTTTTACCCATTCCTGAGGAACTGTTGCAATGAGTGGTCTTGTTAGCAAACCTCTTGACCTTTACTTGTTTTGAGCAGTTCCACCATTACCGGAACTAGTTGCTACCCGTAATACCACTCGTTCCTCTAGGAGGAGTCAACTTTCATCTCTTTTATGACTCTCAAAAATTGAAAAGGTTGTCGAGACACTTGTCGTTTTAAACTCATTAAATGGTTGCGAAACGATATCTACCCAGTATACATTTACCCCTTTTTCGAGTTGGGATAGATTATTTATGAAAAAGGAATACCTTAGCCTATCACGACTAACAGGCTCTCTTAGACACAGTTTTATACCTTTTCAGATCTGTGAGACTATCTACGAAAAGGGACTACTGGAGTTTTCTTTTTCCGCTTCTTTTCAAACTCTCTAAACATGAAAAGATGCCGAATTCTTCCTTTGTCAGGCTTGTCAAACCCTAAATGACATTAGACACTGTCACCATGACGTAACCGAGTTCCTCCTTCCTAGGGCTCATAAAATGTACTAGGATGGATTTGTCTGAAGGAAAAACTTACACGACAAGCATATGTTATCCCTTTCAAGCTTGTTTTCCAAAAATAATAGGGGTAATCTCCAGCAATGGAACCAATTGGCAGTTGTGTCGGCAGTATGTCACTCTTGAACATAACACTCATCTGCATTCATGTTAGGTTGGGGAGATCTCATTTCGTCATTTTTTCCTCCATGGGTTTGGGTAATCTGTTTTGACCTATCATCTGCTCTTTGCCATGTCATCATGACCTCGGGTCCCTTGATGTCAAATACTGCCAAATCTAGAGTCGTGTCGTTGATATGTTTAAGAGAAGTTTCTGATTGCAGTTTGCACCTCCCTCTGATCCTCTATTTAGTCCTGATTCACTATCATCATGTTGCTCTGTCTCGTGTCGATGATGTGGGAAACATTATGGCCCTCCTTCGACCGGGTCACTTCCTATCGACTTCAACTCATTTTCCAGGAAGTTGATCTAGAGACTCCCTTCTGGTACATTGGAGCTTGCATGCCTCAATGGCAAGTTCTTTGCATTCGACAGTAGGCCCACATCATTGGCCTTCGATCGAGTGATTCTACGGGTGTTTGATGCCAGATCACTGTTCACATTCCATGGATTGTACCTGTTGTACCTTGAGAGCCATTGTCATTATTAGTGGTTTCTCTCATGCCTATTAATAGATTTCATCATTTGCTGGTAATCAGGTCACTTTCTTGCATGTTCGACTTTAGATCACATATTTAAATGCTTGAATTTGTGTTTGTTTGGGTCGAGATGGAGCGCAAGACCCTGGTTTTTGTCTGATGAGATGCATGATGCAAGATATTTTGGTTTATCATGACTGTATGCATAACTCTCTTGATTGGATGGCTGTGACCATACCTGAGTCTATTTATTGATCCTTCCTGCTGGATGGCTATGACCATACCTGAGTCTATTTATTGATCCTTACTGCTGGATGGCTGCGTCCATACCTCGGATCTCAGTTTATATATGTACTCTATTATGGATGGAGGTTGCGCCCATGCCACATGTTCATGTATCAAAGATATCAGTTGTATTTGTACTTGCAGGTCTTCCGATAAAGGTGTTTGGTTCGAACGCATTCTCATAAATCATTTCACCCCTCCCTCTCTCTCGGACCTCATGCTTTAGGGGGCATCTGTTACACAACGTTTTTTAACCATCCCTGCAATCCCCATCCCCCACATTGGAGGACCATTTATGTGACTTATATGAAGTGTCGTTACTTGTAAATAATATCATTGCATCCCTTTCCATGAGGAGAACATTTCCTCTGTTGAGTTTTCCATGAACAAACCATCAAAATCACATGATTTTAGGTTGGTGTTGGCAGGCCATTATGCCCTCGCGCCGATGAAAGAAATTAACACTAGGCCCCGTGCCCATTGGCACTCTGTCAAGTGAGCTACCCGCGATGAGCTATTTTTGGAATGTTTTTTAAATATAGAGGCGAAGTTTCCATGCTAACTACTTCGTGAGCGAGTCAGCTTGGGTTGTTCGACTGCATAACCACGAACACCTTCCTTTTGCCTCTTGTTTCCACCTTTAGGGGGAACCTCTTAAAGGATAAGGCCTCCCTTCCACCATTTTAGGGATCCCAATCTCCTCCTCTCCCTCTATAAATAACCACTATTTCATGAGCGAAGTTTCCATGCTAACTACTTCCTTAGCGAGCTAGCTTGGGTTGCTTGACTGCATAACCATGAACACCTTCCTTTGGCCTCTTGTTTCCACCTTTTGGGGGAACCTCCCAAAGGATAAGGCTTCCCTTCCACCATTTGAGGGATCCCAACCTCCTCCTCTCCCTCTATAAATAAATCTATCTCACATTGACGTAGCTAGCTGAATAACTAAGGAGGAATTGCTGAACATTTTACCTGGTGAGATAGAGCAGAGAGAGAGACCCTTGTCGAGAGAGAGCTTAGTCTTTTGCCTCACTACATCTAAATTCCCTAATGAATTCTCAAGACACACTTCGACGGGACCCGCTGAAAGAGGCTACGACGTCAAGGCTCCGATTTTGATCTCTTTCTTTCTCTTAATATATACGTGACTAATGTTTTGGTTCCCGTCTTGTGTTAATGTGATTTATTTTATGCAATATGTGTAATATTCCTTAACAGATTAGCTAGTTATAAATGAAATTATTATCATGTATGCTGCCTTTTTCCTTTTATCTTTGTGCAGGAATTTGAATACTATTGCTGAAGGATCGTGACATGTTGGGACAAGGATCAGAAGACTTCTATTGTAGCTACGACAACTACGTTGGACTACAAGTAGGACAACCTATCCCAACTCGTTTCATTCGTTAACTAGGAACCAATACATTAGAATGTCCTCTTGTTGCTAGACCCACCCTAGGTCTAGAGGGATCGTCTCTGTCCGTAGAGGGGATTTTCCTACACAACAGAACTCACACCATTTTTTGTGCCCTTCTTCATCTTCGTGGCGTTGTTCTTTTCTTGTAGCTTCAACGAGTTGTCCTGGGTCACCCCGCCTTGGCTTTGTCCTTTTTTTTGGTAGTTTGGGGGAGCCTTTCCCTTACTTCGGATTCACAAATCCAAAGTCTCGCTTCTTCTGTTTAAATTTCTGCTCAATCTTGGCAGCATATTGGTATGTTGCACCAAGCGAGGAGATGTACAGGAACTCCATTTCCTATTGAATGTATTTATGCAAACAATTGTGGTACTTAAGCACCATATGTTTCTCAGAAAATTTGATACCCAACTTTGTGCACAGGGTATGGAAAAGATTCATCAACTCATGCACATATTTATCCCTTTGTTGTCGCAACGTAGTCCATTATATGTACTTGTCCTCATAGCTCCCCACAGAGTAATATTGTTCCTTGATGGCATCTCGAAAATAATTCCAAGTGGGTGCAGCTGAAAACAATGAGGGTTCTCTCTCGTCCCTCTGTTCATAGTAGGTGTCCCACCAGTCCTTGACATGGGGTGCGACTTTGAGGAGTGCAAAAGTAATATTTTCCCTATTGGAAAAAATATGAGCCGAAAAATATCCTTGCAACAGATTTAATTATCTATCTACAATGTCCGCATCTCTCTGGCCTTCAAATATGGGAATGTCAAAGTTGACTTGTGCCTTGAAGGGAATGGCACCTTTAGAGTGGCTGTCAGATGAAGATGCATCACCTATGGGCATTCATCGAAGGATCTGGGAAAAGTTATATATCATTGCATTCCTTTGTCACTCGATGGATTCTTCGAGCAATATTTTGAAAGGATCTTCTACTCCCTCGTCTTTATTTTCTTCTACAATAGGAGGTGGTCGAGGTTTGTGAGGCTAGTCTTGAAAAATTTCAACTGTTTCGAGCCCTACCTCCTTATACCCCGACCTCATTGGGGACATGCAAAAAGAAGAAGAGAAAGAACAGACCGCTCTTATACCATTGATCTGGACTTATGAAGGAACGCAATAGAATACAGATATAAAAATAAACACAGAGATGCAACATAGATAAATCTTCATTTCATTAATATCAAAGAACTGAAAAATGCGTACACAGAATGGAGATAAATTAGTTTAGGCGATGGTAGCTTATCTCTGAGAAGAGATGTGGCGGTTACATGATTCTGAACTGTGTTACAATGAGGCTCAAGGGTCTTTTTATTGTTTAACAACAAATGGAAACCCTAAACAACCATAACACTAACCCTAGGAGATGGAACGCCAAGAGTTTGTGGGCTCCGTTGGGGTTAGTTGGGAAGCCAAATTTCTGGGGTCGTAACTTGGTCATATGATCTCCATTTGGTGCATATGATACATCATTAGAAAGGTATCTCCGATTACTACGTGATTTGTAGCAGGAATGGGCTTGTTGCAGACCTCAAAAAATGTCATTTAGGGGGTCAAAACAACTCCAAAATTTCAAGACTCGAAAAACTTCTAAAAATAGTAAATGTTGCTATAATCAAGGAAACTGATGAAACTCACTAGAGTTATAGGTGGAATAGGAATGTGGCCACCAATATCCACCTCGATCAAAATTTGAATCCCTAAAATATCAACCTGAGTTAATCCTTGATCCAAATGACAACATACATATTAATCTTCCTTTCTTGGAAGAACATTTAGCACTTCTAGCAACGAATGATGAAGACAATAAAATATATAAAATAAAATCCAATGAGACTCAAGGGAATGAGAACCCAAATGAAAACATGGCAGTAGAATAATATGAAAAAATTACATAGGAAGGCAAGGGCATTGATCTTAAGGGTATAGATTTAAAAAACTTCAAAAGAGTCTGCCATAAGTAAGAAATTCACTCTCTCCCTTCTGACCATCTATTAAAATCCAAAAATCCCTCTCTAATCACAAAATTTTAGACCACATAAATTATCTTGCTATGAGTGGATCCACCAACCTAGGCATAGCTACAAACAAAGGCAAAATAATGAAGAAACCCCATAAAGATGACAAGAACAGGGGCTAAAAATCAAATTTGTGGTTACTTAGAGAAAGTGGGGATATGCTAGAAAAATGTTGGTCAAAATGCTTTGATAATGGATTATTTCCCACCCTCATTCACAAAAAATAAGACATGAGTATATTTTATTGGAACATACAAGGGCTAAACAGCAAAATCAAACAAAGGAATTTATGAATCAATATTAGTAAGGAAATTCCAGACATCTTGTTACTTCAGGAGAATAAAACTTCTTCAACAACAATGGAGACCCTTCACAAAAGGCTTTAGGGAATCAAAAACTACATAATTATGGATGCCAAGGGTTCTATAAGGGGTTTAACCATCCTATGGAACTCTGACATGGTAATTATTTCAAATTTCTTTGCCACAAAACACAATCTATCAACCGACTTCAAGTCGATAGGAAGCACCAGACAAGACATCATCATTTATGTCTATGGACTTCAAGCTTCCACAAGAAAGCAAAAATTTCTATATAGTATATACGACATGCAACTGATAATAGGAAATGCCAATTGGATAATGGAGGGAGACTTCAACCTTATATCAAACCTCAAGGAGAAATGAGGAGGAAGCAAGCACTCGAATTCAAACATGAATGTATTTGCTACATTTATTCAAGACATGAGGCTAGTCGATATTAAAACCATCGTCAAAGGATCTTAGCTCAAGTGGTTCGGTGAAAATTTTGTTTCCCTAGCTACATGGGTTCAAGTCTTCATAGATATGTTGTAATTGGCTCATTTGTGGCATTTATGAAATAGTTGTACCTGGTGTAATAGTGGCAACCAATCTTTTGAAGTTACCAATTCTCCATAAATTCTTGTTTTGGTTATAAATAAATAAATAAATATCTATATATATATATGTATATATATATATATATATATATATATATATATATATATATATATATATATATATATATATTGAAATAATCAATGGAATTTTACATGGAATAATAAAAGAAGAGGACAAAGACAAATAACTAGAAAATTAGATAGATTCCTTATTTCAAAAGAATTATTTTTTCTAGGAAATATTTTGAAGCAGGCATCCTTCGAGCAAGTGGATCTAACCATTGGTCGATCAATATTAAATGGGATGCCCTAGACATATTCAAAAATTGGCCCTTTCGTTTTAAAAATCTTTCGTTGGACCACCTAGATTTCCAATAGAACATCAAAAGCTTGGTGGTTGGAAGTTAAAATATTTTATGGCACTCTAACATATAAGTTCTAACAACGCCTAAAATATGAAGCAAATAATCATGATATGGAACAAAATAATTTTTAGCAACATATTTCAGTCTCAAAAGGACCTAGAAACTCAAATGGAGCAAATCTAGCAGAAAATAATATAACAAGGTAGATCCCGAGAACTGAAGTCAAGAAGCAATAGATCCATTAGTTACTAGAAAAACATACCAACAAGAAGGAATTCTCTAGAGAAAAGAATATTTAGCACTTCTAGCGACGAATTATGAAGGCAACAAAATATATAAAATGAACTCCAATGAGACTCAAGGGAATGAGAACCCAGATGAAAACATGGAAGTAGAAGAATATGAACAAATTACATAGGAAGGCAAGGGCATGGATCTTAAGTGTATAGATTTAGAAAACTTCGAAAGAGTCTGCCATAAGTAAGAAATTCACTTTCTCCCTTCTGACCATCTAATAAAAATCCAAAAATCCCTCTCTAATCACAAATTTTTAGCCCACATAAATTAGATTGCTATTAGTGGCTCCACCAACCTAGGCATAGCTATAAAAAAAGGAAAAATAATGAACAAACCCCATAAATATGAGAAGAACAGGGGCTAAAAATAAAATTTGTGGCTACTTAGAGAAAGTGGGGATATGCTAGAAAAATGTTGGTCAAAATGCTTTGATAATGGATTACTTCCCACCCTCATTCACAAAAAATAAGAAATGAGTATATTTTATTGGAACATACAAGGGCTAAACAAAAAAATAAAACAAAGGAATTTATGAATCAATATTAGTAAGGAAATTCTAGACATCTTGTTACTTCAGGAGAAGAAAAATTCTTGAACAACAATGGAGACCCTTCAAAAAAGGTTTTAGGGAATCAACAACTACATAATTATGGATGCCAAGGGTTCTATAAGGGGTTTACCCATCCTATGGAACTCTGACATGGTAATTATTTCAAATTTATTTGCCACAAGGCATGGCAGCTAACTACTATACGACCCACTTCCAAAATGATTACACACGGCATTTAACCACACTTCAAGAGGTAGAACGTTATTATTTACATGGCGTGGGTGGCGCGGTAAGTCTGCAATGAAAAAAATGAATTCACTTCCAAATTATTCCATTTCTGTTGAAACACAATCAAACATGAAAATACAATGGGTTATGCTTGCACTTAATGCTACCATCATCACTATTATTCGAATTCTATGTAAGCTCTTTTTAATGTCATTTAAAAATTATACGAAAAATTCATTGCCAACCATTTGAATCCCCTTCTCCCCTTCCTTATCTTTTTTGAACATTCTGATTACATGGTGTTACACAACCAACTCAAAAAAATAGAACAAAATATAGATCAACGACTTAGAAATCAGTCTCTTCGAGGGGGAAACCTACATTACATTACATAAATGAACAATTATTGGATGATACAAATGAAAAAACCTAATTTCTATATATAGGAGTCTAAGGGGTCACAATATAATCAGAGCCTACATAACAATAATAATATAAGGGTACAATAATAACAATAAGGGTGCTACACTAACAATAACAATAAGGGGCTACACTAGTATTATAGGGACCTAACATGCCCCTCTCTTTCAAAAAAAGTGTCAGCCTCAATGCTCTAGTAGTTTTGGATGTTTCTGTATAATTTTCTCATCCTCCCATGTGGAATCTTCAGCGGGTAAGTTCTAACACTTGATGAGATACTCTGAAATTGATCAATTTTGTAGCAGTCGAGTTCTTGTTTCCATGGCTGCTTCATGTTTTGATATGATTTTTTCCTTCCTCATCAATTTCTGGAAATATCGTTTGAACTGGTAGTTTGTCACCTATAACCTTCTTTAAGCATGAACATGGAAAACTGGGTGCACTCAGGAAGATGCAGGAAGCTCCAAATTGTATGCCATAGTACAAATATTTTGCAACACCTTGTAAGGACCATATTACTTTGGTGATAATTTATTATCCTTCTTAGCTTGCTTGATGGACATTTTTTTTGTATGGTTGTAGCTGTAAAAATACCCAATCGCCTACATCAAAACTTCTTTCGCGGTGATGTTGATATGTGTGTTGTTTCATTCGATTATGCGCCAAAGTTAGGTTATCCTTTAAGAGTTGGAGAACTTGTTGTTGATGCTCAATGTGATATTCCACTGCTTGAACCTTAAAATTTTCTCTTAAAGATGATGTGATGGACGATGGATGATATCCATAAAGTGCCATAAATGGGGTCTTTTTTTTTTTTGCTGCAGAAACCGGATTATCCACAGTATCATAAAACAATGGTCGATGTTTCGAATCCCAATGGGGATCCATCTTCAGGATGAGAAGTGAATGAAGAATGTTTACCACCATTCAGCTAGAGGTAACCACTTGACCCATTATGTTTGTTTATCAGATACAAAGCAATGAGGATATCCTTCCAAACATTTATTCACTATCTCGGTTTTCCCATCAGATTGAGGACGATAAGATTAGTTATGAGCTAGTTGAGTACCCAGACAAGAAAATAATTTCGTCCAAAAAATTCAGTGAAAATTGGATCTCGGCCACTTACAATAATCTTTGGGTTTCCATGTAGCTTTTGAATTGTTTCCATAAATGCAGTAGAAATTGTATTGGCTTTTAATGGATGAGATAATGCACAAAAGTGTGCAAACTCGGTAAGTCTATCAACTACCACCATCATGACACTCTTTATTTCAGACTTGGATAAACCTGTGATAAAATCCATTGAAACCTCCTCCCAACATTGACTTGGAATGGATAAAAGTTGAAGCAGACCCGAGGTCTTAATTATCTCAACTTTATTTTGTTGGCAGACCTAACGTTCTGCCACAAACTTTTAACTATCAGATTTAAGGCCATCCCAAAAAAAATATTTCTTGAACCTGTGATAAGTTTTTAAAAATCCTGTGTGTCCTCCTAAGGGAGAGGTGTGCAATTCCAAAATAATATTTTGTTTTAGTTGGGAATTCTTACAAAGATATAAGCAATCTTTGTACATTAATGAATCAATTTTCCAGCTAAATGTATCATATGTACTGTGATATAGCTGCGAATTTTGAATGAGTGTCCACACTTCTTCATCATTCTTCCATTCCTCCCTTGTTTTGGTTATCCAATCTGGTTGGATAATAGAAATGGCACAAAGCAATGCTTCCACATCCTCATCCTTTCTTGAGAGTGCATTTGCAACAACATTTAGCTTCCCTTTTTTGTAGATGATTTCAAAGTCATAACCCAACATCTTTGTGACCCATTTTTGCTACTCTTCTAAAGATAGGCTTTGTTCCAAAAAGTATTTAAGATTATCATGATATGTTTTTACCTTGAAGTGTCTTCCCATTAGGTAAGGTCACCATTTCTTTAGTGCATGTAGTATTGCCAACATTTCCTTCTCATAAATAGGTTTCAATAAATACTTTCCTTTTATTGGACGAATTTCAAAAGAAATGGTTGTTCTCAAAAGCAATGGTTGTTCCTTCTTGCATTAAAACAACACCAATTCCATTTCTCGAGGCATCACATTCCACAATAAAGGTTTTTTTTTAAGTCGGGGGTAGCTAAGACTAGTGCTTGGCACATTGCCTCTTTAATATTTTAAAATGCCTTAGTTGCTTCTGGAATCCAAGAAATTTCATCTTTCTTTAGTAATGTTGTTAGAGGTGCTTTTATTCTCCCAGAATTCTTAACAAACTTGCAATAATACCTTTTTAACCCGATAAATCCTCGTAGATGCTTTATGCTTGTGGGGATTTTCCATTCCTTAATGACTTTAATTTTGTTAGGGTCTACCTTAACACCCTCATGAGATACAATATGACCCAGATATTCCAACTTCTGTACTAAAAATAAAAATTTGGAGGTTTTAGCATATAATTGTTTCTCCTCCAATAGTTTGAGCACCTTGTCAACACATTGAACATCAAAAAATACTAACACAAAATTTCTAAGGAAGGGTTTGAAAAGGGAATTCATCAAACCTTGAAATGTAAAAGGTGCAATGGTAAGGCCAAAAGGCATGACCAAAAATTCATAATGACCCTCATGAGTTCTAAATGTTGTTTTCATAATGCCTTCAGTCTTCATTCTAATTTGATGATATTGTTGGGTCAATTTACTGAGTAAACTAACGCAAGTATTTAATTATCAATCCGGGTTTGTAAAACTTGGAAGCATGTCCAGAATATATGGATTTCAACTACAGTCAATTTTAGAAGATGAATTATTGAATTTAAAGGAAATGCATATTACAAATATAAAACTTAACTAAATAATTTCTATTTCAATATGTAATAAGTAGTAGAAGAAGAAGCTCCTAACTTAGGAGAACTTGGTTGACCTTCTCTACAATACTACTTCATGAACATAAATCAAAATCACTAATGAGAAATAGCTCAAGATGGATAAAAGAATAATAGAAGAGGCTCCTAACTAAGGGGGTCCTTTCTATCCTTCTTTATAAATTCATTCATCATTAATGCGATTGGAAATTTAGAAAATCACTTTAAACAAAAGCAAGAAAGATGAATTCTAGTTTCTATTCTCTGATAAAATAGAAGAGTTTAACTTAAACACTGATTTGACCCTTCATATGCAAATTAGAACTTAGATTAAGATTCATTAGCAATCATAACATATCATCATACGTCTAATTAACTGATTAAACATGAAACAAAAGTAGTTTAAGAAAATTCAGCTAAATTAACCAGAAAGTGCACTTAATTCTGTGTGGGGGCCCTCCACCCTTGCCTTGCACAATGAAAGTACTTCTCAACTACTGAAACTCAATCAAGAATTTACCATATAGAACACCAGAAAGAAGATAGAACTGGTTTCTTCAATTAACTCACAAAGTTCAGAAATATCAAAGTGAAATCATAGAAATTCTACATACCATGCCTTCAATGTCTTTGACTTAAATAGAGAAATATGAAACAAAATTAAATAAAATGTCTCTAATAGCCATGTCTATCCTTATCCTATCTATTTTGGTTGAGCTCATCCATCTAATCTCTCAAAATCTGGAAAATCCCATAAAATCCTAAATTTGGCCTATTTCCTAGGGATTTCCAGAATAAGAGGTCGTGTTTGACCAACTTTGACTGGGCTTGTTTAAGCTTTGTTTGACCGAACCAATAGGTGCACTTCCATTATTAGTTCCCAAGTTTTATATAAATGTGCTCAACTTGTGCCCAAGTGTTTTGAAAGTATGACATCAATGAAGCCATTACGAGAATTTTTAGTCCTATCAAAAAATGCACTTAAAACCGAATTTTTACAAAACTTTCTAAAAATTGAAAAACATAATTTATTTGCCTGAATATGCATAATAAGGTCAAAATAGGTCATATGTGGATGGTATAAAGTGGAAAATGACGGAAATTAGGTTGATTTTAATAAACAAAATTTGATAAAAAACGAGGGCCAACATCTCCCCCTTGCTTACTCTCAAGTATGTCCTCATGCTTTCCTCTGTCTCTTTGACATTATGCTTCTATATGATGACTACCCTGCTGATGTACCTGTTAATATGGCTCTTGATGTCGAAGCTTCCTGATGAGATGCCTTTTTTTCTTTTTCTTTCTAGAAATCAATCTTCTGTAGTGAATATCCACTAAGATGAGGAGGAATTTTTGAATTAAAATACCAAATTTTGGACTGATATGTGAATTCTTGGTTACTAAGAATAAAGATCAATTTCTAAACTTGTGATGTCAAATTCTTGAGCTGAAATGCAAATAAAATTTCACTGTTGAATGAGACAATTTCTATGTTATAATGCCTTCAAAAATCAATTTATGGGAACAAGAAGCAATATCTTTGTCGTAATTCTTTCAAAAACCTATTTCTGGGAGTGTTCAAAGTGAATTTATAGTCTTTTGACACCTCTCTTTTCTCTGGCAACTAACACTCTATTTTCAAAAATTCCATTCATAATTTTTGCGATGTTGAGCACCCACCAACACCACTTGACACCATCGTGCACGAGCTCTGTTTTGGGATTTTGTGTAAATAAGAATAAAACTAGGGTCATGAACTTGAATTTTTTAACGCAAATCTTACACTCGGAACTTCGATCTTGAACCTATGCAGCCACCAAACATATGTTAATTTAGAATTTGATTAGCTGCCCCAAATATCTGCTAACTTGGATTTTGAACTTATGTTATGAGCAAATATTTATTTAGACTTGGATTACGCTGCCACCAAAGGACTTGGGCTATGCTGTTAGTTAGATAAATTAAGTCTTTGGATTTTCAAACCATGTAACTGTAACTTGGACTTGGAGTTATCACTGCCATCCAATTTAAGCAAATTTATGACCTTGATTCCTAACTGAACTCAAACACTCCACACAATCTGCAAAATAAGGGTTGGAAGAACCACGAAAATATCCCAAATAGAAATGAATTTTAGAAAAATGTCCACTTTAAGCCTAATTGGGCTCATTTTAAAGAAAACCCATGTTTTTTTTTTTTTCAAATTTCACTTTAGTTTGCTCAGAAAAGACAAAGAAAATTAGTGACTTCTTAAAAATTTCGATTTTTTTTTAAACTGTAGTTGAATTCAAAACTGGACATTTTGATTCTAAGATTTATTGAGACTTATTCCTCTGCTTATTACTCCTTCAATTCCTCTCTTATTATGCTGCAAATGGTGCCCAAAAATGCCCTTTGTTTTATAAAACTAATAAAATAATTTCTACACTATGTGAAAGACCACAAAAAGACCTTGGAAATATTTTATCGTGGGGAAAAATCGTGTCTCAATCTGATCTAGAAGAGAACTTGTAGAATTTTCTAGGTAATGGTTGTCTCCCTGTGTTAAAAAATACAATTCCATTTAAAACTATTCTCTCGGCATCTCGAAATCTATAGGTGGCAGCATGTGTCTGTAGTGACAAATCCGACAACTGAAGTTGTATTATGACACCTCTTTAAATAAAATCCTAAATGTATCCTCGTAATCCTATAACTGTTAATTAATTTACGGTATTGATCCTTAGAGGTGGAAAATAAATCTGGAACTGAAGTCATAAAACCTGGGATTTGATTTTAAATTTCTCAGAGAACCGACGCTTACCTTCACTGGGAGTTCACTGCACAATTTGAGGGATTCTCTACGTAAATATGGCTCAGCAAAATCCTCCAAAAATATCGCTTCAACTTTACACGCTGCTCAATATTCCTTTGCAGCTATTCACTCATGGCCTCTTCGTAATTTTATAGCTTATTCTCTCTTAGTTCGGGGTTTCAAGTTTTCTTTATGACTTTAGCAATTGAGAGAGCCTCTCTATATGGTTCTGCATAGTTTTTTGAGTTAGCTACAACTCGAAGAATCTCTTGCATAATTCTCTGCATTCTCGTAATTTTTTGTTACAACTTATTCTTTCTAAAGCTCATAGTATCCCTCTGTGTTACTGTTTCTCTATGGCTCCAAACTGTGTGAACTTACTGTGTTTTTGAGCTGAATGCTATAATGATCGGGCGTGCCACACATCTTTGAAAATTTGATCACTTTTCAAATTGTCTCTTCAATGTTAATTTCCCCAATGCTGTCACAACATGATTTTATAATTTTGTACTCTTTTCGACATATGTTTAATTAGGGCCTTAGGCTATGATTATGGGGACTTAGGTTATGATTTCTTGTGTTATGCACTATACTCATACCTTCAACCCATGCCTTCGATGCATTTTCAACCATTATGTGCATATTTGATTTTATGTTTTTATCATTGTCCCTCCTTTTCATCATATGCTTTTAGGACCATAGTTTATTCATCATTGTAGTTCTTCGTCCTATTTTCATCATATGTTCTCATGTATTTGATTTAAAAATGACCATAGTTTTAGGCCATTTTAAATCAAATATTTTTTACAATGATACTAACCCTTTTTGTTTTTATAGGAAAGCAAAAATTGCTTATGGGAAAAATATCGAGTCCTTTATTTTTGATCAAAATGCTTAAAAAAATTTATTGGGATTAATGCAATGGTATATGGAATGGTGAATAAATATGGGGTTAATGTAGTAAAGGGGTAATGAATAAAAATAGGATTATAGTGAATATGATTATGATGGATAGGATAATGAAGATAGTGTTTTGGAATGTAGGTAGGATATAGGTAAAATGTAATGTGGTAAGGGTAATGGAATGCATATCAAGCTAAATTAGTTTTAACAATTTCTAGAAAATTTAAAAATAAAAATTGGGATTTTAAGAGATTTTTTTTTTTTCACTTATTGTACTTGTACTCTCATAAAATACTTGAAGTCGATGATGTCCTTCAGTCAAAATACTAGTTGATGGTTGACGATGTATTTATTAACATAACGACGGTTCTTCCAGAATATATTGAAATGTAGAGACTTATTTCTGTTTCATGTTTTCACATCTGATATTGATTCAGGATCTTTGAATGTTGATGTTGTTTGGGTATGCCAATTTGTGATGTTTCGAGTCCCTCACTACATAATATTTTCAATATTAATATTGGTCCCTTGTGTCATGTAATTAAGGTCCCTTCTGCAATTCAAATGCTCAAACTATTTGCATAGTTTTATTACGAACGTCCCCCTTGCTGATGTTAAGACTTGTCCCTGGAAACATCGCCAAAAATGTTGGGTCAATTTACTTAGTAAACTAACACGAGTATTTAATTATTATTCCGGGTTTGTAAAACTTGGAAGCATGTCTAAGATATATGGATTTAAACTACAGTCAATTTTAGATGATGAATTATTGAATTTAAAGGAAATGCATATTACAAATATAAAACTTAACTAAATAATTTCTAATTCAATATGTAATAAGCAAAAGAAGAAGCTCCTAACTTAGGAGAACTTGGTTGACCTTCTCTACAATACTACTTCATGAACATAAATCAAAATCACTAATGAAAAATGGCTCAATATGCATAAAATAATAATAGAAGAGGCTCCTAACTAAGGAAGTCCTTGTTGTCCTTCTTTATAAATTCATTCATCATTAATGCCATTGGAAATTCAGAAAATCACTTTAAACAAAAGAAAGAAAGATGAATTCTAGTTTCTATTCTCCGATAAGATAGAAGAAGAGTTTAACTTAAACACCGATTTGAACCTTCATATGAAAATTAGAACTTAGATTAAGATTCATCAGCAATCATAACATATCATCATACATCTAATTCACTGAATAAACATGAAACAAAACTAGTTTAAGAAAATTTAGCTAAATTAACCAGAAAGTGCACTTAGCTCGGTGTGAGGGCCCTCCACCCTTGCCTCGCACACTGAAATTACTTCTTAGCTATTGAAACTAAATCAATCATTCACCATATAGAACAACAGAAAGAATATAGAACTGGTTTCTTCAATTAACTCACAAAGTTCAGAAATATCAAAGTGAAATCATACAAATTCTACATATCATGCCTTCAATGTCTTTGGCTTAAATAGATAAATATGAAACAAAATTAACTAAAATGTCTCTAACAGCCATGTCTATCCTTATCCTATATATTCTTGTTGAGTTCGTCCATCTAATCTCTCAAAATCTGGAAAATCCCATAAAATCCTAAATTTGGCCTATTTCCTAGGGATTTGCAGAATAACAGGTCCTATTTGACCGCCTTTAACCGGGCCCGTTTAAGCTTGGTTTGACCGAACCAATAGGTGCACGTCCATTCTTAGTTCCCAAGATTTATAGAAATGTGCTCAGCGCATGCTCATGTGTCCTGCAAGTATGACATCAATGAAGCCATTACGGGAATTTTTAGTCATGTCCAAAAATGCACTTAAAACCCAATTTTTACAAAAAATTCTAAAAAATGGAAAAACATAATTTATTTGCATGAATATGCATAATAAGGTAAAAATAGGTTATATTTGAATGGTATACAGTGGAAAATGATGGAAATTAGGTGGATTTTAATAAACAAAAGTTGATAAAAAACGAGGGCCAACAAATATCCTGAATCAAGATCCAACTTGGTGAAGTAAATTGCTCTATGTAATTCATTTAATGATTCATCAATGACAAGAATGGGAAATTTATCCTTAATAGTGAGCTTGTTGATATCCCTATAATCTGGACACATGCACCATGATCCATCCTTCTTGTGCACCAATACTACTGGAGCAGAGAAAGAACTTTGACTTAGTTGAATTATATTGGCCTCTAGAATTTCTATAATCATACATTCAATTTCGCTCTTTTGCGAATAAGGATATCTATAAGGCCTGATGTTTGGAGGAATAATTCCTGGAATAAAATGAATAGCATGATCATGATCATGAATAGGAGGGAGGCCTTTGATATTCTCAAATATCTTGGAATGATTGTCTAAGAATTTTTGCAGATATGGAGAAATAAATGATTTCGATGTTTGAAAATCTAGTGAGCATAATTGTGCAATTACTCCTCGTTGTTCTTTCTTTAGAAGCTTTGTCATGCCATTAGAGTTTATTATCTTTCCTAGTTTCCCTGCAATACCACTTAATTCAACTTCCTTTCCTTCCCAAAAAATATTCAAGAAAAGTTCTTGAAAATGAAAAGCTATCGTACCCAAATATCGTAACCATTGAACTCCTAGTACAACATCAGCACCACCCATTGGAATGGAAATAATTGGGACATTCATTACATATTCCCCCATGGTTATCTTGATATTATGGCACTTTCCAGAGAAATTTAGATTTCCTCCATTTGCAACCATCGTTTAACACTATGGTGTTGGATATAGGAAGCAATCCAATTCCTTGGATATATTACAACAAATAAAATTAGTGGTACTACCTGAATCAATAAACACTATTTCCTTTTTCTTCTTTATATGTCCTTCTATCTTGAGAATTTGAGGAGTTGTAATTCTTTCCAATGCATTACAATATATGGTCAGATTCTTTTCTTCTTTCTCTAAGGTTCGCTCTTAATGTATATCCTCTTATGTTTAAGTTTCTTGTTCCTTTTTTTCCTCTTCACAATCTATGTAAAATAATTTCTTCTCCTCACACTTATGATATTTAGTGTATTTTGTATGACAACTGTAACAAATACCTTTCTCTCTTTTTTCTTCCAATTGTTGTGGTGTCAACCTTGTAGGTTGTGGAAGGCTAGGAGCAACAACACTTCCATCTTTATAGTTGTGAGTGGTAGGCTTCCTTGTTTCCATAATTTTGCTTTCAATTTTTATTTCCAACCTGAATGCCTTCTCCAATGAATTGGGTTCCCAAAGGAGAACCTCATGTTGGATTTTATCCTTTAAAGTCCCTAAGAATACATCAATCCTATGCTCCTCTAGAATATCATTTACCCTTATATTCAATTTTTTAAAGTCCTCAATGTGTTCCACCATTGAACCCTTTTGTTTGAGATTTATCAATTGGACAAAGGAGGTGTTGATTTTTGTATCCTCATAGTGTGCTATCATTTCCTCCATAAAAACTGACGAAGTGACAAGTGGTTTACGAGAACAAAGCCATCGATATCATACAAACTGATTGGGTTATAAATATAAAGTTACAATGCGTATCTTTTGTGTGTTTTACACATTATGAAGATAAAAATATTACTCCATCTGTAGTATCCATGTTACTGGATCCTTGCCATCAAACTTGCTCATATCGATCTTTGGAATATGGTGGGTCTTAAATCCAACATTGCAGGAGTCTATGAAATCATGATTAACATTTCTTTTGTTCTCATCATGAGTTTCATCTACTATCATTTCGCCATTAGGAATCATTTCTTGTAGCAAAATTTTCAAACCTTAATTCAAACCTTCCTTGTCTGCTTTTAAACCATTCTTCATGGATTACATGTTGCCTTTCAATTTTTCTTATATAATCTCGATCTTATGCCATTCTTTAAACCATCCATCTTAGCTTCCATTTAATTTTTGGTTACTCTTTCCGAGAGCGAAATTTGTTGCACTTGGTCTCGCAATTTTGATATAACATGTTGCACTTCTTCCTCTTCATGCATCATAATAGAGATTTATGAGGGCTTAATGGGAATGGAATTATTTTTGGGAGGCATTTTAGAACCCAATACTAATATCAATGCTTCAATATTCCCTTGGAATCACTTCAAACTGACTTTTCAAACAAAGTTTATGCAACTTAAAAAAAATACACACCTTTTTCTTGCTTTTGAGGAGCTCAATATTGAACCTGATGTATCTCTGTGATTTCAGATATCCAAGATTTTAAATTCAGTCATGTAGTAGCCCTTTTAGTCTTCTTTACAATGCCACAAGTCAGACCTAATTTGGATTCTTCAAGATAAATTTATGCCTGATCTCCCACAAAAACCTAATTATGTATTGGTTCAGTAGAGAAAACTTGTACGGGGTGCCACATGTCACTGTTTAAACCTTCAACCTTGAAAGGTATACACAAGAAAATAAATTTCATGCACTTTCGACCACTTTTTATAGAATTCAAATATGATGCCTTAAAAGAAAGTTACGACGATTTTACCTGTTTGAGATGAAATTATGGAGCCTGCAAAAACCCTAGATTCTTCAGATAATATCTCTGAAAATATAGAGAACCAAGATCTGAAATTTGTACACGAGATTCACCAATATTCTGAATCCATGTGGTTTTAGTTTTAGATTTTAAAGCTTTGTAGAAAAAATGTTATAGTGAAAATTCCAATATGACCTATTTGAAGAAGAAATAACCCTAGAATCCAAAGCTCTGATACCAAATGTTAGCAACCAGATCACAAAATAGAATAAAAGATAGATCAACAACTTATAAATCAGCTTCTTCGAAAGGGAAACCTCCTTTGCATTACATAAATGAAAAATTCTTGGATGATACAAATGAAAAAACCTACTTTCTATATATAGGGGTCTAAAGGGCACAATATAATTAGAGCCTACATACAATAATAATGTAAGGACACAACAATAACAATAGTGGGATTCTATGGGGAACAATAATAACAATATGGGGACTACATGGGAACAACAATAACAATAATGGGGCTACACTAACAATAACAATAAGGGGATACACTAGTATTATAGGGACCTAACATGTGGAAGGCTGGTAAATCCTAGATAACATCATTCTAGATGATGAGGTTCCCACTCTCTCAAAATAACCAAAACTTCAAGAATTCTTATCAATTAGATATGTCTAAAGCCTTTTATAGGCTTAACTGACACTACATCTAATCTATACTCCTTGAGTTTAGCTTCCACGAATCATGGGTCAATTGGGTACTTGGTCTCATTTCCTCAGTTTTCTTTTCCATTATAATTAATGGCTTTCCAACTTTCCCCGTCTTCCCTACACATGGTATTCATCAAGGTGATCCTCTGCCCCCTTTCATTTTCATCCTCATGGAAAAGGGCCTAAGCAAAAGGATCAAATTTGTTGTCAACTCTTACAAAATTCAAGGTCTAATCATGCACTTCATGGCTTCACCCATTTCCCACATTTATTTTGTCAATGACACCATGTTAATGGGAGTTCCAACATAGAAGGGTATCAAAGCCCTCAAATCCTATTTGAAGGATTTTATGGATGCCTCAAGAACCTCCATTAACCACCTTAAATCCTAAATCTTATTTTTCAACATCCCTCTATTTTTTCAATCTCGCATCTCTATAATTTTAGGCTTCCCCAAGGGCTCCCTTTCGTGAAAATATTTAGGAGTGAATCTATTGCTATCTGTTGTTGTAAATGCTCCCTTGGAAGATGTTATACTGCAAATGACCTCCTCATTAGCTTAGAGGAGAAGGACACATGGAAGGAAGAAATTGACCTAGACAGAGACCTATTTTTCCATGTAATGCACCCAAGAAACTGCTAGGCCGAGTTATAACACTTCCCTGCCTCCTGTAGGGAGCTTTAGTGCCTAGGTTAACGCATTATTTTGCCTAAAGGGTAGTGTTACCCATGTTTCATGAAGAATGAGGGGAAAATTCCGTTGTAACTGACTGACATTTTTGGCTTTTCTTAAGGAGTCAGTCCAAAACGCTGGCAATCTGCGGTGTAGGCCTTTGATTGGACATTTCTAAATGTAACTAAGCATCCAAAGAGGGGAAAAGCTATAAAAACATGGAAACATCATGGATTTTTCCCTAATCAAACTAATGGAGAAGAATGGCAAGGTTGATCCTCCCAAACTCTTATAAATTGGAGGCAAGGGCTCATTGTCAAAGGTCGAATGGTTGATTGTGTGAGGAGCAAATTTTTTTTAGTGTGAGGTTTCATGGTTGTCTTGGTTCATTGAGAACTATTTTCCTAAGAATTGTCACACTAGGATATTGAGGAGAGAGAGCTTGGAGTTAGAGGATTGAGGAAATCTTGACGAAACTGATGGTTGTAATCTTCCTTCATTTAATATAATATAATTTCCTCTATTTTGTCCACTTGGTGTCTTGCTATTGCATATATTGATTTATTTGTTAGAGATACATGTTATAAGTGGCCTAGAATTATACGATTTCTTGTTTGATATATGCGTGTCTTTGATTGTTTATTGTGATAACACTATGAAGATTAAACTAGTTTGTTGTTTGCTTGCAGGATTCGGACTTGGAGTTGGTGAGGCGGACTTCCACCACACTGCATTGAGCTCTCCAGCAGATCAACACTACACATCAAGGTAATCCTTCTCTACTTCACTTTATCAATCAAGTATTAGTAGAAAAATGCATATATTTTCTTTGTGAATGTTGCAACTAATGTAACTGTCTGCCTTGGGTCCCGAGAAGGCCCTAGAGGGATCTTACTCCAGTTACCACCTGTGAATTTTACCACTAAGCATAATTGGCAACTCAAATGACCTTCTCATCATCTCAGAAGAGAAGGACACATGGAAGGAATAAACTGACATAGAAAGAGACCTATTTTGCCATGGTAACACACCCCAGAAACTGCCAGGCCTAGTTATAATGCTTTCCTGCCTCCTGTAGGGAGTGTTAGTGCCTTGGTTAACGCACTGTTTTTCCTAACACTATAAGGAAAAGACCCTCTAACAGAGGTTATAAAGGAGGTTTTTAGTGTTATAAAATTGGCCAAAATTTTCAAAAAAACATTTGCTACAACATTCGTTTTCAGTAACGAAGGTTTTCAGTAACGAAGGTTTTGGCAAAGCTTTTAATGGAATTTCAACACAATTAAAAAAAACTAGGCGGTCGGAGGTTGTTAAGGATGTTTTTCTCATTAGTGCGCGCATCAGGTTGCAACGCACCAGAGCATTGTACCGTGAACGCACCACGACTGTAAACATACCAAGCACCAGGATGGAAAATAAATTTGGGATGCCCCGGGGCATATAGCAACGATCTGGTGTGTGTCAGCCAGCAAGTCACACTGGGCTGATGGAAGGTGCGTGCACTAGGTCGTTAAGGTGTAAAAATGCACCAGGTCGTCTATGTGATAAAACGCACCGAGTCGTCTAGGTGATAAAACGCACCAGACCATTAAGTTATAAAAATGCACCAGTGCATTAAAGGTAAATCACATTGGTGCATGCCACGCCTATCGGACCGCCCAGGTGGTAGTCATCGATAAAGCACACTGGGCGTTATAATTGGTATTGGTATTTGTGCAGTGTCCATAGGTCATAGAAACACACCAGTGTGCATTATCATACAAACCGCACTAATGTGTAGTAACTAACACGCATTAGTATTCATTTTGTATTTTTTAGAAACATCGACCTGTGACAGTGCAATTATTGTGATTTTTAAAATTCGTTATTCATCAAAATTCGACACATATCTTATAAAAGTATTAATATCAATTAAATTTTTATTAGTGAATTTGAATGTGATGTTTGGATTATTTTTTTTATATCATATCATCAGATTTCACATCTCTTCATTACAATATTTAATCATCCATATATTTAATTAATGGTGTAACATTTCACAACGACAATGGAGAACACAATCGAATAAATTAAAACATATTTTATTATATATATATGAATAAGACACTCTTTGTCATACAAAATGGGATAGTTATTGGTAACCCTCTGCCTTTCAATTGAGATACTATGTCCATTACATTAAACAAAATGTCTGATTTCACAGAAAAATATTTCAAAAAATATGCCGCTTTGCTTTGATATCCAAACATATTGATCATCGTTCTTCGTTGGAACTGTTATCACTGCACGAGCTACTTCCATGACTTGGGTTATTTTGAGGAATGTTTTGTTCACTGTGTTGATTGTTTTATTCTTCTTCAAGTTCCATCTACAAACATAAAAATAAATTGTAATGAGTGTATATACATTGGTGAGAATAATGAAAATTGCAATATTAAATAATATACATCAATGTAAATCGAAAAGAAATGTACCATAGCAAGAATTGACTCATGAGCTATACAAATTCTTTTAAAACCAAATTTCATGCCATATTTCAACAATTTATTTGTTGGTGCAGTTCCATACTTTGTTTCCTGCAAGTTTTATACTCCATAATAAATCATATATTTAATATAAAAGATTTTTTTTTTGTTTTATTAATTATAGACGGAGCTAAGTAAAACAAGATAGATGCTTACAAATCTCACAATTAATTTCTCATATGCCAAAATATATTGACGACCCATATTTAACCCAATGTCAATCAATTGTTTTGATGATTATTCTTTGTATGTTAGCATCTGTTTGAAGACATTCAATGATGATTGTTGTAAAACAACTCAAAATATACAAAAATTAAATCTAGTTAAGTTGTTATAAGGAAGTAACAATTACTCACAAACATAGATATCAACCCTTTTCTTCTTTGTCGTCCTGTTCTATGTGTTGAATGGGTTCCATTTTCTTTTCTTTTCTGCAAGAAAATACTTGAAAATTAATATTTAATGCTAAATTGTTTATTTATTGTACCTAATCAAAAAATTCAATGATTACATATTACATTTGAAGCACGTTGTTGTTGAGATGGCTCCTCGTGCGATGCACTTATGTCAATTTCTTTAACCATCACCTTGTACACCTTTTTGGACATTCCTATTGGCACATTTCTGAAATAAGCTCGTTCATCCTTTGAGATTTTCATAATATTCCTGAAAATGTAACATGACAATAGGCTATTTAATTTTTATATTTATATATGAAAAGTAAATATAACAAAAGTGATATTTATAAATGATTGATTTCTAGTAATATATATACATAATTCTAGAAAAAAATTTAAAGGAATATTACTTTTTCATTCCTTCTTTTTTGTTGTTGTACGTTTTTGCTATTAAAATTCTGACATGTCTCATTGACCAATTCTCTGGAAACTCATCCTGTAGTTTAAATAAAATTTGGTTCATGGAATCATTGGTTGATTTTTGTATTATCAGTGGAAAGAAAGTCTATACATTCGCTCCACTAGATCCCTCAAAGTTTTGTAAGAGTTTTTTCCCCTTTTGTTAACCTCCAACACCACTCCAGATGAGCTAAGGAGCAATTCATTTTCATTTGCACTTTCTATTTTTTTTTCTTTTCTTAGATCAACATTCCTTTTATTTGTTGTTGGTCCCTGTAGAACATTAAACATATGTGAATTAATATATTGTTTGAAACATGTTATCTAATATTTTTAAGTATACTATTAATGAAAATTCAAAAAATAAACTCATATTGGATCAATAGTATTTTTTCATTCACCTAATTCATCAATCTGCAATTTTTCCATCAAGATTTTACGCTCTTCTGGTCTTAGATTAGAAATAATATTATCGAGCTTCATCATTTTGTGGCTTTGCATGATACACAGTAAACAATACATATTAGTTAAACTTACATATAGTTCAAAAATAATAATTTTTGTAAAGAATTTACAAAGAACTTGCCTTTTTTTCTTTTCTCAATGTGCTATTAGTATTTTTGTTACTTGATCTCTTGTTAGACATTTCTTTATCAATATGAAACCTGTACCATACCATTCATTAATATATTTTATAGATAAAGCACATACTTTTCAGGTAAAAATAAAATAAAATAAAAAAATCAAGAAAACAATACGCCTTTCAAATAGTACGCACCGAAGGCGGTGCAGTAGGTTCTTATAAATGCACTGCAAAAACAGTAGAAACACCGTATGGTGCTTTCTGTCAACAAGGAGACCTGGTGCGTTATATGTTAATCGGTGCACCGATTGACACAGACGTAAATTAATAAAAAATTCTATTTTTTTTCAAATCATCTGAGGCGGAAGAACTGGATTGGGATCCAACTCTGCAAGTGGTCCCGTGGGTTAGATGTCATACGCCTATATATATAGCAATGCAAACCCTATAAATTTAAAATGAAAAACCATATTTTTTAAGTCACATAAATAAGAAGAAACAAGGGTTTAACATAAGAATGATATTTTTTTTTTTGGTCTGAAAATGCGTAGTAAAATTTAACATTTTTACTATGCATGTATTAAATCCAACAAAAGCTATATAAAAAAAATCATTACAGTAAAATTTAACAATTTTACTATACAACAGGGTTTTTGTGTGAATTACCAGATGTTTCAAATTCTGGTTCTCTGGATAGTGTTGTTGTTCGAAAGTATTTTGCTACTCCACAGTGCTCTCTTGCTCCAAGTATGTATCTTTTGAAAATCCATGCTCTCTTGCTCCAATTATGTCTCTCGTGTAAATCTCTTCCTGAAATTTTTTGCAAAAATAATAAAATAATGAATAGCTTTTAATATTTAAAGATTTTTTTTAGGAAATTAGATTTCCGAAAATAATTTTCCACCCATTTTCAATTTACCCCTTTTTTTTTCACTTTAAAAAAATAAATTTGTGCTTTTTTTTTTTTAAATATTCGTTGTGTTTGTTACCTAACCACACTGGTGCATTAGTTAATAACACGACATCGGTGCGCAGTAACTAAAATGCACCGGTGTCGTTAACTGTACATTAGCACCGATAACAATAGGTCCATTTTTAAGGCACCGAAATTAATTTTAGGTATGTACACCAAAATTTATTGTTGATTTTGCTCAAATGCAGGGAGAAAATCTCATAATTACATCAAATGGACAATTCTTCAGAATCCAGCTTGTTCCATAATATTTTTCAAAGTCCATCACAGAGTTCTCCCTATCCATCTCGAGACGTAATATTTAATTCATATTTTATTTATATTTTCATTATCTAATTGAATTTATTTATTTTATCCATGCCAATCGGCTGAATAAAATTAATGTATACAAATTTGCAGGTTCATGCAGATTCAGAATTGAGTTCAGATGCTCAAAATATTCAAACAGCTTCAAAACATCGGAAGCACTTATTAGGAGCATCATACCGCAAGGCGCATTTGGTAGATGAAAATGGACAGCTGCTTCACCATGCCAATTATCACATTGCATCTTCTAGCCACAATCCTAGGACAATGATGGTAATAATAATTGATTCGTATATTAATGTAGTTATTTCAACGTCAAACTAATTAATCATGCATTGTCGACGTGCTTACTAATTGATATCATCGATTTTGTACTAATCATGTTCAAATATATTTTTTGAAATTATGAAGATCCTAGTGATGATGAGCCACCTACCTACCATCTTCTGTTGCACCCCACGACAATGTCAAATCAAGAGAAGGTTGAATTAAGAGAAAAATTCGGAGAGGAACGATACCAAGAATAGTTGAATCAACCACCTATTCAATTCCCACTACATCCGATCCACCAATTAGGAAAGACTACAACAATAGTAGTTCCTCACAAGCTGGAAATGGAGGCAATCAAATAAAGGTTGGTATAGATGATTACTTAAGGGATACGACTGCCATGGAGAGAATGTTGTTAGATGCATTCGAGAATGATGATCAGCTAGGGGATGATGTTGATATCGCTGATACCTTTTTCGAAATCCTTAAATTTTCTTCCACCACCCCTCTCTTTGGACCTGGTGGTCAGTCAAAGTCTACCCAGTTGGAGACAACGATGTTACTATATAACTTGAAAGTAATTTTTGGCTTGTCAAATGCATGTTTCTCGGAAATTTTGAGGTAATTGACAATCAAGTCCCGATCCCTTATATTTTGAGAAATATAATCACACAATGAACATTACAAATGGTCAATTTTATGAATGTTAATAATTATATCGACATTAATGTAAATTTAATATTGTCCATGACCAACTACAGGTTATTCAAAGATAAGGTTCTTCCAAGTGATAAAGCCTTGCTCGGTAGTTGCGAAGAGGCAAAGAAATTGTTGAAAAAATTGGGTGTTGAGTAGATATCATATCATGCATGTCAAAATGGTTGTATTATATATAGAGGAGAATATGCAGACAAAGAGATATGTCTGAAATGTGGGCATGACAGGTATGATAAATAAAAAAAGAAAGGTAAATCACATGGTCCTCCTTTTAAGATATTGAGGCACATGCCTATAATCCCAAGGATTCAAAGGTTATTTCCTTGCAAAGAATTAGCTATGTTGCAGGGATGACATGCCTCACATAGAAGTGAGTTGGGATTTATGTGAATCCCAATAGATTCAATAGCCATGAAGCATATAGAGGATACATGGCCTAAAAAATTCAAGGATGAAGTACGAAGACTACGACTCAACATAGCCATGGATGGCGTCAACCCATATTCCCTCCAGAACACCAACTATTCTGTTTGGCCTGTAGTAGTGGTCAATAAAAATATCCCTCCATGGTTTTCCGTGAAGAATGAACATCTTATGTTGGCTCTCATAGTCCCTGGTAGAAGACAAGTGAAGAATATGGATGTATACTTACAACCACTGGTAGATGAATTGAAGGAATTATGGGATGGGATAAATGTATACGATGTATCAAGACCCATCGCAACAGAGAGGTATTTTACATTATATGGCATTTTTGCTTACACGACACATGATTATCCAGACTTAGGAGTTTTCTCTGGTAAATTACATGTTTATTGGTTTGTTTATATACATAACAATATTATTTCTCATATTAGTTATTTAATTCGCTATAATTGTTCTGATATTCATGATATTCTTTAACGTTCCATGCATATTGTATACAATAATTTCGCAAGTCTTATAACAAAAGGGTATTTTGGATGTAAATGTTGTGGACCTTCTATGAAAGCTAGATGGTCCAATGACCTATGAAAGCCAATGTATGACTGCGCTAGGGTATTCCTCCCAGAAGAACACCCTTACAGAAGAGCAGCTGTATTGTTCCAAAATTTTCCGACAATAATTTGGAACATTAAATTTTGCTGATTTCACCTAGGAGGAGAATAAATGGGTAAGAAGACCCATGCATAATAAAAATATCAATAAAATCCCTCTATGTATGAAAGGGGATCATATTTGGAGCTGGTTTGCACACCCTCATGTGTGAACAAGGATATTTGCAAGGAGGCTTGGTTAAGTTGACCAAGTCAACAACGCTGCCATAAGAGGAGTGGCTTACTTAGGAAGCCAGCACAGTGTGAATGAGGAAAGGGAAATTTAGTAGAGGAAACCCTAATGGAGCTTTCATTTGTTTAAAAGGAGGATAAGGCAACCATTATTTCTCATGCTTGTATTATTCATCTCATTGTCTAGTTAGACAATTGGAGCATTCTTTGCTGCTTAGCAAGAATTGCCGGAGGAGTTCTTGTTTAGGATTCCTTCTCCTTCTTGAGAGGTCTCTTGAGGGATTGTTATTCATTTTCCTCAAATCCAGGCTTGAGGCCAAGCATCCTCCATCAGGACAACATTTTTTCTGCAGCAGATTAACACTGTGTTGCTCGGTGTTGCAGTGAGGGTTCACTACACCATCTCCTTCAACTATTTTTTAGAGGAGAAGTATATTTTCTCTTTGGGAGATCAGTTTGGAGGCATCCTAGAGCTTATTGCATACTTTGGTACCAAGGCCAACTCATTCCATAGCCCTATAGTGCAGTTCCATCCAGTAACTGCGTTATTTTGAGAGGAGCATTTGCAGTGGGGCTCTTGCAGAGTATTGGAGGGAGAGATCTTCAGCCTTTCACTTGAAAGATTCATTGGAGGAGGCACATTCAGTTTGAGCATCAGATTCATCCATCTCCATCCATTTCTATTTCTAATTTGCTACAACTACCCAACAACTCCGAAATTTCTGAGGAATTTCCATTTTGTATGTTTTGCAGCCAATCCTTTTAGGGATTGTGCATTATTGTTTCTAGGGGTTGAGATCTTGCTGCCCCTATTGTATTTGAGCCACATATTTATATATTTGTGTATTGACACTTTTATGCAGCAGTTTCCCTTCATAGATTGCACAGTCATAGCTTGATGATACATATGTAACAGTGGTTTTGTCATGGTTGATGTACTTGTTCTTTGAGGCTGAGCATGGCTCATCTTGAGTATCATTTTCCTCAAGATATTGTATCTATTTTTTGCTGCTATTTCTTAATAAGAAGGCTATGTATTTCTCTCATGTTTTTATGAGTTGAGTGTTGCTGCTACACCAATATTGTGCTTTCTTATTGCTGGAGCTCTAGCTTTAGAATATCTTGAGATATTCTCATTGTTGTAGCAATTTCCTGAAAAAGGAACATTACAGTGGTATCAAATCATTATCTTTGGCTCAGCTTGTGGCTTCAATCAAAAGTGCTAAATCCTTGAAGGGGAAGGTTTCAAACTCTATAGACAGAGTCTGCAGATGGCCAGGTAGCCTCTGGATCTCATCCTTTTTCAAAGTTGACATATCCAGTAAATGCCCCTGCAATCAATCTCTGGAATAGAGCTTTGATATTCCTGAAGAGGGAATCTTACAGGCCCGTGGATCTCAGCCATCATATCAGAGAGAGAGAAAATGAAGGCTCCATCATATGGAGAAAAGAAGGAAGGAAAGCTTACAAATATTCTTCCAAGATCCTTACTGAGCATTCATGAAGAATTTGAGAAGATAAGGAGTAAGATTTGTACAGGATCTCCAAAAGGGTTTGAAATTGAGTCAAACTCTAGATTTTCTTGTAGGGGATGTGAGCATGCAGCTACACCCTATGATATACAGGGTAGTCACATGGCCAGTCTTGCCATGAGAAAAGAAGAAGAAGAAGAAATGCCGAAGAAAGGAACTCTTAGAGGTTTCTTACATGAGTATGAATCTCAAACCCAGAGGTTTAGAGATCATATTACTTTTCCGGAGTTTTGCAAGATCATGGTGAGGAGGAGAAAATAGCATAATGAGGATAGATTTCTTCTATCTGTCTTTGATGGTTCCCTTACCTGTTCATCCAGGGCTTGGATTGAAGAGCTAGACACCTTTTTGCAGCAGCATCAGATTCCTGAAGATGAAGCCATCAGAGTAGCAGCGCTGCACTTGGGAGGTAAAGTCTATGCATGGTGGTTATTTGAGTCATTTACTTTGAAAAATGAAAATACCTCTTCATATTAAATGTTCATTAGAACTTTGATGAAGAGATTTGGTAGAGCTGATGAAGAAAACCATAGACTCCGAATCACTGCAGAAAGCTATGAAGGAGGCTGATATCTTGCATGATGCTTTAGTAGAGGCAAGATCTTCATTTCTAGCACAAGAAGGCAAAGGGATATCTTTTTCAAGAAAGGATCCAATCATTAGAGAGTTGCCCAATCATGTTGAGGGCAACAACGCTGTAAATTATAGATTTGATCTAGTACCTCATGCAGAGGAAGAAGGAGCTCTTGCTCCAACTAGAGGGATTCTTGCATCTTGGCAAGGAGGTCCCCAGGATCTTATTCGTAGAGGTCCAAGCACAATCAATGAGCAGCATGATTGTGTAGCACTACAACTGGAAGAAGGAGGAAGGGAGGAAGAGCAACATCAGGTGATGAGAGGCACACACCCTTCTCTATTTCAGAGAGCTAGTGCAAAAAGGAGGAAGACTGTATTGCACTATGAGAGCAAGGGCAAGATTTCCCAACCATATGTGCAGTCCACTCTTGACATAGATGTCTCACTGCATAGAGGCATTCCACCAGGGAGACCACCTGATCTATCATTGATGAGAGACATTTTGTCTTTGGATTCACCGCTCTTGTATTTTGGAGAGGTGAAGAGTTCTGAGGAGAAATTTGGCATGAGGGATGTTAAAGTAGCAGAAAAAAGCTTGAGGAGAGCTACACATGCTAGATCACTAGTGCTGTCCCTGAGGAGGATTGATCCTTACTGGAGATCTCAGCTCTTAGTTGAGTACTCTAAGGATCTTGATGCATGCATGATTCTAGATGACCTGGATAGAGATGATGAATATATGGTGGATGATATGGTCATCTATTCCTGTGACAGAGTCTTCTTGACTAGAGATTCTAGTCTCAAGGAGAAGTATTGCATGCAGCACCGGAGGACTTCTTTTCCATGCATTTTGATGCATATCTTGCCTTGGCAGAGGAGTTCATTTGGGAGGGAATCCAGTAGGACATACATCAACATATGGAGAGATGTAGAGCCTGGATGATGATGGAGAGGATGTCACAACCACCTTCCTACTCATTGAGAGTAAGGGAGAATTTTCAGTGGAGCCATTTCAGCTCAAGTCTTCTAGTGCATGATGAAGAATGTACAATTTCACCCTATATTTTGTACTTCTTTTCTTTTTATGAGAAACATATTGTACCAAGGAGGATTACCCCTTCTTGCATATTGTATCATGATATACTTGGAGCCATTTGCAGCATTGAGATTGGCTATCTCATTGGTGGTTTGTGGGAAAAGCCACATGATTTTTGGTGTGCCCATTGACACCTCTTTGTACTTCCATGTTTATATTTTGTAACATGATTGTGGCAGCAAACAAGTGGCTGGGAGAGCACTTTTTTTTGTTTGATTTGATGCAGGCAGGGCATGCACTACGCTGGTTCCTTGTGTGGGACCTTGATCCACTTTCTGGTTGTCATAGGACAACTTGTTTCTATTGGTTTTTGCTTCCATGTATTGCTGATATGTATATATTCATGGGATGCTTTTATTGGAGAGTGGGATTGAGATTGAGGAAGCCCATTGGGAGCATGATTCTCCTTACTATAAATGTTGTACATTTCAGGAGAAACCAAGGGCCAATTATGAGGGCCACATTACATTTCTTTCCTTCTTGTGGGAAAAACCACTTGAAGACTTTGAGGAGGCACTCCATGGGTCATAAGGAGTTGGAGGGAGTTAGCACAATCAACTCTTTTCCCTCTAAGGATGAGGAGAACTCATCTATGAGCCACTCAGCCATATGAGAAAAACATATGGTGAGAGTATTGTTGATTTGCATAATGATTGTTAAGAATACTTCCTCTAATTGTTATTGTTCCTCCATAAGTAAGTTGACTACGAGGTGGACTTGAACTATTATTAACACACTAGTGTAGTGTCACCTATTTGTATTTAAGAAGCATAAGGGGCAGGGTTGGTATAAGGCCAACTTTTCTATTGTCTAGTGCCATTCCCACTACTAGGTTCTCATCCTCTGTTGGCCTAAGGATATGGTTTCCCATTAGTTCATTAGATTCTTTCTCATTCGCAATCTCATCCTAAATTGCATCCAACCTGCTACTTTGTAATCACATATGTCTCGTAACCTCACTCCAGTGTGTTAATTAGACCTCATTGAGGTGCATTGACTACCACTCTTTATTGAGCTATATTTTATCATCAACCCTTTGTTTCACAACCATCCGCTTACCAACTCACCTTTCCCATTGAAATTCTCCAACTCTCTCATCCTCACTTCACTAGTCTCTTCCTAGTTATCTACTTTTGCAAATCCTCGTTGCCTTCTTCATTTGCACACATTAAGTTCAACGACCACTCATTAATTATTTCTACTTCCTCAAAACTTATTCAACTTGATTTTTAGCTTTTGTGTCTTTCATATCCATTTAGTCCTTTAAACTCTCATATTTTCCAACCCCATTGTAACCCATTACTTAATTACTTAATGCAAAGTTTTACACCACCATACCATAATAAAAAAGTTAGTAGGAAACAAATTTTCCTAATCCTTGTAGAGTTTGTGTTCAATAATCTCTCTCAAAACCCTTTTTTCTTAGCTTTTGAGTAAAATTAGTTCATGGGATTTTTGTTTTTTCGAATATCAAATTTTTTGGTTTCCCTCGTCTATTTCCCTCGTGTTGCAGGGTTTGTCCAACTAAGGAGGAGGAAGGGCGCGTCCAAGCTATCCCAACTCTGATTTGATACACTTTGTTGAACTCAAGAAATTGGAATCCCAGTGCCTCTAATAACGGTGATTTCTATCCCAAGACTACCACAGAAAGCTCCATTAGCTCCATTACACTTAGGGGTTCAAGTGTAGAAATTTGCTGAATAATGATTAATTATCCACTGAGACTATCCTAATCACATACAATTCGAATTTATATGCAACACATAATCCCTTCCACTCAGATCAACTCAGATCATCACACATGCGGAAATAAAATCAAGCGATAACACATCAAATCATCATACACATTAACACAGTATGTATGGGGAAAGCTTATAGCTGAAAACCCCGCAGCTATTGTGTATATTATAATGGAGAAATCATGTAACAAACTCAGTACAACACTCCTCACAAGTACTCAGTACTTTCTCATAAAGTTACACACAAACTAGCTTGGTTTTGAACAGGTTACTGGTTCAAAACTCATCGCCAATTTCCTTGCTTCTATTGCGCAATCCAGGCCTGTCTATATAGAGATCCAAGGTTCGAATATCCTTGGCTTGACGGTGCAATCATCATGGGAAATTCCTCCAAGTGTAAAGAAATTCATGCACAAATCGATGTCGCCACCGATAGCTAACTCCACCTTTCATCTATCTCCCCACTGGCTCCACCGAATCGATCATGCACTGTAGTAAACTGATATGTTCTTGAGTTGAATAATGAGTTAATAATTAATGAATTAAACAATATTTAATTCACTCCACTCATTACTAGTGTATTAGCCAGTTAAACTAAACACAACTAGTTCAACTAAGTTAAACCGAACACAACTCCACCAACTGTCTCATCAACTCCACCAAACTCTGCCACTTGAGTTCTAACTGAAGTCAACCATGCATGAGCTCACCAAACCTTGGGAATAAAGCGTAACTTTCTCCCCGTTTTTTCGCATGCATGAGCCACTTCCATGCCATAATCGAAGTGTTTCAAGAGAGTAAATTGAAGTTTATAGTCTAAATATTATTATGGTAAATAATATTTGACTTCCCTATTTTAAGGAGAGTAAGGGCCTGTAACAGACTTAATTCATAGTCCAAAAATAGAGGTCCATCTATTTTTACCAAATCGAACAATCATCCAAGAATAGCATACTGCAGCTCCCGGTCCATGATCCATATGTCTAAAAATAGACATAGTCTAAAAATAGACTTTGCGCCAAAAATAGCCTGCGGGCCCACCTAGTGAAGGCGACTTCTTTTCACTAGGCTCCATCATCTTGCTGCATTTTCAACATCTCAAGTGGGCTTATCAGAAGAGGCGTGGATGGCCACGATCACGATCCATTCTTGCGAGATGAACTAGCTGGTTTTTCGTTACCTCCATGAATCAGGTGAGAGTTTGTATTCAACCCATTTCAGTGAAAACTTTTTATTTTATATGAACATCGCATGTAAAATTGTTTTTCAAGGCAATTGTTTGAAGCTTTCCATGTAAGTTCCAAAGATTTCAAAATTTAGGGTAATGGCAGACTTAGTATGCTTCTTACTCTTCTCTGTAAGAATCGAAGCCTAGCCGCACTAGTGAAAGAGTTGTGTATATCATGTGACCATAAATTATTTGTAGCTTAACGTGGAAGTGGAGGACTTGAGCGAATTCGAAGTGTAAATCACAACAAAGACATAAATCTGTCTGAAACCCTAAGCTGAATTGAGCTGAATTGAAGGTATTATATCGTGGTTATAATCCTAGAAGGAAAAATTCGCAGTTCCACAGCATTGATTGAAACCCTGTGCTAAATATTTTGATTCGACCTTTTTTTTCAGGACGAAAAAAATGTTGTTATATATAACAGTTCATATTCATTGATCAAAGATCATTTTCCAGCACATTAGACATAGCATTCTAGCATATGCCAGATAGCAGGCAATAAATGAACCCCATGAAGAGGCAAACCAAATCCATCATAAGAACAGTATAAAGGCCATAAAGACACATCAAAAACCGTATACCAACTAAACATCACTTAATACATAATCGAAAAGAACATCATTAGATTTGCATGTGATGAAGAAAACCATAGACTCAGAATCACTCCCTGCAGAAAGCTATGAAGGAGGCTGATATCTTGCATGATGCTTTAGTAGAGGCAAGATCTTCATTTCTAGCACAAGAAGGCAAAGGGATATCTTTTTCAAGAAAGGATCCAATCATTAGAGAGTTGCCCAATCATGTTGAGGGCAACAACGCTGTAAATTATAGATTTGATCTAGTACCTCATGCAGAGGAAGAAGGAGCTCTTGCTCCAACTAGAGGGATTCTTGCATCTTGGCAAGGAGGTCCCCAGGATCTTATTCGTAGAGGTCCAAGCACAATCAATGAGCAGCATGATTGTGTAGCACTACAACTGGAAGAAGGAGGAAGGGAGGAAGAGCAACATCAGGTGATGAGAGGCACACACCCTTCTCTATTTCAGAGAGCTAGTGCAAAAAGGAGGAAGACTGTATTGCACTATGAGAGCAAGGGCAAGATTTCCCAACCATATGTGCAGTCCACTCTTGACATAGATGTCTCACTGCATAGAGGCATTCCACCAGGGAGACCACCTGATCTATCATTGATGAGAGACATTTTGTCTTTGGATTCACCGCTCTTGTATTTTGGAGAGGTGAAGAGTTCTGAGGAGAAATTTGGCATGAGGGATGTTAAAGTAGCAGAAAAAAGCTTGAGGAGAGCTACACATGCTAGATCACTAGTGCTGTCCCTGAGGAGGATTGATCCTTACTGGAGATCTCAGCTCTTAGTTGAGTACTCTAAGGATCTTGATGCATGCATGATTCTAGATGACCTGGATAGAGATGATGAATATATGGTGGATGATATGGTCATCTATTCCTGTGACAGAGTCTTCTTGACTAGAGATTCTAGTCTCAAGGAGAAGTATTGCATGCAGCACCGGAGGACTTCTTTTCCATGCATTTTGATGCATATCTTGCCTTGGCAGAGGAGTTCATTTGGGAGGGAATCCAGTAGGACATACATCAACATATGGAGAGATGTAGAGCCTGGATGATGATGGAGAGGATGTCACAACCACCTTCCTACTCATTGAGAGTAAGGGAGAATTTTCAGTGGAGCCATTTCAGCTCAAGTCTTCTAGTGCATGATGAAGAATGTACAATTTCACCCTATATTTTGTACTTCTTTTCTTTTTATGAGAAACATATTGTACCAAGGAGGATTACCCCTTCTTGCATATTGTATCATGATATACTTGGAGCCATTTGCAGCATTGAGATTGGCTATCTCATTGGTGGTTTGTGGGAAAAGCCACATGATTTTTGGTGTGCCCATTGACACCTCTTTGTACTTCCATGTTTATATTTTGTAACATGATTGTGGCAGCAAACAAGTGGCTGGGAGAGCACTTTTTTTTGTTTGATTTGATGCAGGCAGGGCATGCACTACGCTGGTTCCTTGTGTGGGACCTTGATCCACTTTCCGGTTGTCATGTGACAACTTGTTTCTATTGGTTTTTGCTTCCATGTATTGCTGATATGTATATGTTCATGGGAGGCTTTTATTGGAGAGTGGGATTGAGATTAAGGATGCCCATTGGGAGCATAAATCTCCTTACTATACATGTCATACATTTCAGGAGAAACCATGGGCCAACCATGAGGGCCACATTGCATTTCTTTCCTTCTTGTGGGAAAAACCACTTGAAGACTTTGAGGGGGCACTCCATGGATCATAAGGAGTTGGAGGAGTTATCATAGTCAACTCTTTTCCCTTTGAAGATGAGGGGAGACTCATCTATGAGCCACTCCATTCATATGAGAAAAACATATGGTGAGAGTATTGTTGATTTGCATAATGATTTTTCTATATATATGCACCTCTTACCCATATATGTGCAGGGATTTGCTCAAAGGAAGGATACTCCTCCTTCTAGATTTGATGGTCTCCATGAGGCCATTATGGATTATCACTCCCTAAGAGGAGATGGGGAGGTAATTTCTCATGGAGAACATACATACATTGCAAATCACATCATCCACTTTCTCCAAGAGAATAGGGCAACAAGAAAATGGTGGGGAGGCCACCCATCATTTCATTTTCTATGGCAGTGGAGAGTCAAACTGCGTTGGCTACATTTTAGGGACCATTGTCCTTCTCCTTTACTTCACATGGAAGCCAACATGATTATCCTTATGGTTCCCTTGATTGATATTGCTAGAGCTTTCCTTGGGAGCATGATTGGAAGAGAGACACATTGGGTGGATGTGTCCTTGGAGGGAGGAAACTCCCACATAGTTTGCACTACATGTTCTAAAGGGAGCATGGGAGATGGTATGGCCACTACAACAACTCATTTGTTTCTTTATGAGGTGAGCCATATGAGGAATGAGATGCCATATGATGATGAAATCCAACTCATGATATATGGAGAGACTTGGGCCAGCATGATGTGCAGTGTTGGAGGAGAGGTCCTTGGGGATCTAGTCTTCATCTTGCCACTTGAGGGAAAGTATTTTGCAGCCCAGGATCAGAATTTTCTCTACACTTATCATGAGTGGAGAGAAGGACAGCGTGGGGTAGGCTACATTGTCTACCATGAGCATATTTTCATCTCACCTACTTTTCCGGAGCCAAAGGTGGAAGACAGTTTCCAGGAGTTGCCTAGTTGGGAGGTGACTCATTTTGCATGGATGATTGCTTGGGGATGGAGGATCCACATGAGGAAGATGTTCCTCAACACATTATAGACTATATTCCTTGAGTAGAGGCTTCTAGTTCTATCCTTTCAGTTGCTCGGGGACAAGCAACATTTGGGAGGGGAGGACTGTAATGTTCCAAAATTTTCCGACAATAATTTGGAACATTAAATTTTGCTGATTTCACCTAGGGGGAGAATAAATGGGTAAGGAGACCCATGCATAATAAAAATATCAATAAAATCCGTCTATGTATGAAAGGGGATCATATTTGGAGCTGGTTTGCACACCCTCATATGTGAACAAGGATATTTGCAAGGAGGCTTGGTTAAGTTGACCAAGTCAACAACGCTGCCATAGGAGGAGTGGCTTACTTAGGAAGCCAGCGTAGTGTGAATGAGGAAAGGGAAATTTGGTGGAGGAAACCCTAATGGAGCTTTCATTTGTTTAAAAGGAGGACAAGGCAACCATTGTTTCTCATGCTTGTATTATTCATCTCATTGTCTAGTTAGACAATTGGAGCATTCTTTGCTGCTTAGCAAGAATTGCCGGAGGAGTTCCTGTTTAGGATTCCTTCTCCTTCTTGAGAGGTCTCTTGAGGGATTGTTCTTCATTTTCCTCACATCCAGGCTTGAGGCCAAGCATCCTCCATCAGGACAATGTTATTTCTGCAGCAGATTAACATTGTGTTGCTGGGTGTTGCAGTGAGGGTTCACTACACCATCTCCTTCAACTATTTTTCAGTGGAGAAGTCTCTCTTCTCTTTGGGAGATCAGTTTGGAGGCATCCTGGAGCTTATTGCATACTTTGGCACCAAGGCCAACTCATTCCATAGCCCTACAACGTAGTTCCATCCAGTAACTGCATTATTTTGAGAGGAGCATTTGCAGTGGGGCTCTTGCAGAGTATTGGAGGGAGAGATATTTGGTGAAGGGATCAGCCTTTCAATTGAAAGATCCATTGGAGGAGGCACATTCAGTTTGAGCATCAGATTCATCCATCTCCATCCAGTTCTATTTCTGAGTTGCTGCAGCAACCCAGCAGCTCCGACATTTTTGAGGAATTTCCATTTTGTATTTTTTGCAGTCAATCCTTTTAGGGATTGTGCATTATTGTTTCCAGGGGTTGAGATCTTTCTCCTCCTATTGTATTTGAGCCACATATTGATATATTTGTGTATTGAAGCTTTTATGCAGTAGTTTCCCTTCATAGACTGCGCAGTCATAGCTTGATGATACATATGTAGCAGTGGTTTTGTCATGGTTGATGTACTTGTTCTTTCAGGTTGAGCATGGCTCATCTTGAGTATCATTTTCCTCAAGATCTTGTATCTATTTTTTGCTGCTATTTCTTAATAGGAAGGCTATGTATTTCTCTCATGTTTTTATGAGTTGAGTGTTGCTGTTGCACCAATATTGTGCTTGCTTATTGCTAGAGCTCCAGCTTTAGAATATCTTGAGATATTCTCATTGTTGTAGAAATTTCTTGAAAAAGGAACATTATAGCAGCATCCGCTTTCAATGGTAAACGAGAGAGAACCCAAATGCCTCCAATAATGACACCAGTTGAATGGCTTAGAGCATATTAGAGAGAGAAGGAGAAGGAGTTCATATAAATGTTTGATTCAAATGGGGAGATTATTTTCGATGATCCAGAATTCTTCGACACCTATGTTGAGAAATTTCCATTGGGATGAAAAGGAAATCTATATTTTATAACCTCCCATATTGGGAGAATCTTAAGATTACCCATGTATTAGATCCCATGCATGTATTTAAAAATGTTTCATCTTCTTTATGGAGGAACATATCATCGAAACAAAGTGACACATTGGTTGTTAAGAAATATATTATTACTTCAAAAACTAAAAATAAACATTGGGCAAGATGATTAGAAAGTACACGATGAGAGGTAGGTGCTGGTCCCTCTAATTGGTATTTCAAAGAAGGCGATGTCCCATGGATTTAAAAAAAAGATAATCTTTCTTTGGAAAAGGAAGTTATAATGGGTGTGAGGGTGCATCTTCATATGGGTCTTCACTATGGCGCTGCTTCACCGTGGATGACCATTTTTTGGGGTTGAAATCGCATGACCATTTGAATATTTTAAGAGTGCGCATAATGTCAAAAGCATGATTTTATTATTTGTAATATTAATAAATTTTATCCCATGCAGGGATCATAAAACATAACTAATTATTTATATTATTGCATGTGTTTATAACTTTGTAGTGTCATTATCCTTTGTTCGTGTGTGGGTGTGTGAAACATGACTTCCCCCAAGACCTAGGATGTGCCATATCTAAATTATATGCTTTTGTACATTGGATCATGTCAAAGGAGAATCATGTGGCTAACATTCCACGGTGGCGTCAAGAGATAGTTGAGATTTTTTGTATGGTTGAGAAGGAACAACCGACGAGTTTCATGGACTTGCAGGTTCATCTTCTAATCCACCTAGTAGATGAGGTTGAATTAGTTGGGGTGGTTTATTGTTGTTGGATGTTCTTCTTAGAGAGGTACATGAAGAAATTGAGAGGTTTTGTTTTGTTGAAAGGTTTTTATTTGAGGGGTCTATGGTAGAGGGGTACATATTGTATGAGTATTTCTATTATGCCAGTGAGTACATCAACCAGATCGACAATAGACCACGTGCGGTGATTTGGGATGATGAAAGCGATGAAGACAAAAGAGAAGGGGAGCTGCTCCAAACAAATGGAAAAAGGTGCTTGATAAAGAGTAAGCGAATTATAATTTTTCAAATTTACACAAAGTAAATATTCATGTTGAACTTTGATATAATGTATATTTTGATCTCATATATATGTCTGTTTTATTTCATCAACGAATGCAGAAATTGAAGAAATCAATAAATTCGTTCTTTACAATTCCAAAGTGACACAACCATAGGTCACATTGTACGAACAAAAGATGATGAAGTGGGATAGTGACAGGAAAGAATTCATATGGTTGAATGGTAGAAGTGTGCCTTATCTCGATCATTTAAAAGAAAATATGCCAATTATATGTCCCAACAGTTAGGTTTCTGACCAAGTCAGAGAGAAATATGGTGCAACTGCTCGTTACCCTCGTGTTGAAGAGGATGCGCTAAATGTAGGGATTGGGTGCACCCACTTGGTAATAATATTTTATGTACATTTTAAACTTAATAATTCACCTTTGAAATGTAACATCTATATTTCATATTTTAACAGTTGGGTTATTATAAGACACATGACACTATAATTTTTTAATATTTTTATAGGTGAATTTGTTCCCATCTATGTGGGCTTATGGACACCATTTTTGCACAGAAAATGCTGATGATGGACACATGACACAAGACTATGGAGTGGAAGTCGATTTCGATCAATCTAGTCGAGCTAGCCACCGTGATCAAAACCTAGTATGAGGGACGTTAGGTTACGTCGGAAAGATACAAGAGATCATTGAAGTGGATTTCTCTTCTTTGCAATGTGTTATTTTTAGGTGCAAGTGGTGGGACACCCTTGATCAGAATAATGTAAAGGAATATCGCAATAGTAGGTTGATATGTATCAACTCTAGAAAGATGTGGGATGAAGCTAAGGAGCCCTATTTTTTCCCCAAACACTGCAACCAAGTGTTTTTTTACCCAGATGTGTTGGATAGCGATTGGTGGTTCCTATTTGTAGAAATTTATTAATACTGATGTATTTCCAGATCCTCCTGATCTAACAATATTTATCTTCTTGCTAAAAACATAATCCTTCCACTGTTAAACTTGCGGAAATTTAAAACTCAATTGCAAACACATGTGAATAATTCAATCGCACATAAAAAAGTTGTTTAATGGGAAAGCTTAAAGCTAAAAACCCCAACTATCATCTTATGTATATCAATGGAATCATGTAATAATCTCATACAAAGCTTATTATATCAATCTCTCAGTACAATCAACAATCATTACACACTGTCATGCAGAAATTTGCATCTCCATGCACTGATTTCTTGCCTCCTGACATCCTGCCTCCACTGCGCAATACCTGCTGAAGAAGACCCCTGAATGAATTATAATTGGGCTTGCCTTAACTATGCAATCCTCATTGGAAACTCCAATGTGTGTCAGATTCATTGAATGCATCACTATAGTCACAATGGATAGTCCATCTCACCCTTTCACCTATCTCTCCACTGGGTCTCCACTGGAATTGACATGCACTGTAGTTAACTGCTGTATCTGTTCAGTTGTTAGTGAGTTATTAGTTGTGAATTAATTAACTAATTAATTCACTTAACTCTCACAAGTGTATCTTTCAGTTAGACTAGATACAACTAGCTCAACTGAGTTTAACTCCATTAACTGAGTTAAACTGAATAACAACTCCTGTAACTACTCTTCCAACTCTGTCATAACTTTTCCACTTTAGTTCTAATTGAGTACTCCATGCATGAGCCACCATAAACCCTAGGAATTGTGTAATTCCTTTAGCCCACTGATTTTCCAAATCTGTTCACTGAGATAAAGTGCTCCAAGAGAATAAGTCGATGTTTATTTTCAGATTATTATTAAGAGCTAATAATAATCGACATGCATATATTTTTAGATTGACGATATACAAATAGACTTCGCTCAATATTCGAAAAATATAATTTCATCTATTTTTCCAACTTGATAAACCATCTACAAATAGAATCCTGCAACTTATGAAATATGCTCATCATGTCTAAAAATAGACATACACCTAAAAATAGCCTGCGGGCCCCACTTAGTGAAGGTGCTTAATTTTCACTAAGCTCATCATCTTGTTGAATCTCAACACTCCCTCTCAACAAGATAGGGATTATCCTTCACCCCGATCCTACCTCTATGATATTCAAATTTTCTCCTACCGAGCACCTTTGTCAGAATATCTGCATCCTGATCTTCCGTTGGAATGTATTGAAGCAACATGATCTTCCGCTGCACACAATCTCTGATATGATGATACCGGATATCAATATGTTTAGATCTATCATGAAACATAGGATTAATCGAGAGTTCAATGCAAATATGATTATCACAATGTATCACTGTAGGATCTAAATGTGAACCGAACAAACTAACCAGGATCTTCCTCATCTAGATAGCCTCACATGCAGCTTGACTTGCTGCCATGTATTCTGCTTTCGCTGAACTGAGTGCCACGGATCTTTATTTCCTGCTATACCAAGAAACTGTTGTAGATCCGATACTGAAAACCCCTCCTGATGTGCTCTTTCTGTCTGTTGGGTTGCCTTCCCAATCTGCATCTGTGAAGCCATGCAACTTCACCTCATCCGTCTGTCTGTACCATAAGCCATACTCAGATGTGCCCTTGAGATACCTAAGGACATGCTTTCCTACCTTCCAAAAGAGCTTGGTAGGGTTAACCATCGCTTGTGAAAGTTGTTTCACCACATAGCATATGTCCGGTCTTGTATTAACTAAATACATGAGTGAACCCACCAAATGTTGATAAACAGCAGCATCCACTACCTCTGCCGATGTAGCATCCTCTTTCCTCCAATTTCCTGGAAGAGGAGTATCCATGGGCTTGCAGTCCTCCATGTGAAACTTACCAAGTATCTCCTGAGCATACTTGCCTTGAGACACAAACAGTTCACCTTCTCGCTGCCATATTTCCAATCCAAAGAAATAATGAAGGAGGCCCAAATCCTTCATCTCAAACTCCTTTGCAAGATATGCCTTGCATGAGTGTATCAACTGCTATCACCCGTTAGTATTAAATCATCAACATAAATAAAAATGATTAAAAGCTTACCCTCCACCACAATTTGGTACAGGTTTTCATCCGCCTCACTCTTGGTGAAGCCAAGTCCAGTGAAATAGCTGTCGATCTGTGTGTTCCAAGCACGTGGTGCTTGCTTCAGCCCATACAACGCTCTTTTGAGTCTTCACACATGCGAATCGCTGCTGAAGATCTCAAATCCTTCAGGCTGATGTACACCTCTTCCTCAATGATCCCATTAATGAACGTAGTCTTCACATCCATATGATGAATGTGCCAACCCATCTGCGCTGAGAGAGTAAGGATGGTCCTTAGGGAAGAATACCGTGCGACAGGTGCAAAGTTTTCTTCATAATCAATCCTCTCAATATGTGAGAAGCCTTGAGCAACAAATCTTGCCTTATAATTCTCAATGCTTCCATCATCATCTTGCTTTACCTTGTAGATCCATCTTGATCCTACACCTGATTTACCCACTAGCCTTGGAATAATCTCCTAAGCACTGTTTATGACAATGGAGTCATACTCCTCCACCATGGCATCTACCCATGTGGGCTACTCCACTGCTTCTTCAAAAGAAGATGGCTCTGTCATGACACACTTGCTCATAAGAGCCATGTATCCAGTAAATCGTTCAGGTGACTGTCTCTGTCTATGCTGTGGTGTAGGGACTCCTACATTCTGTGCTGCATCAAGCTTCGGTCTCTCAGCTTCTGTGGTATGCTTTCTGCCAGTTCTGATGTTTGGTTCTGCATGAGTGGACTCCTCCACTCCATGAATCTCCTCCTATGGCTGATCCACATCTAGAGGCTCATCTTTGGGAACAAGAAGTTCCTCCTCTGCATGCAAGTGTAGCTCCCTCTCAAGCAACAACTTCATGGCTTTCACCTCATTGAATTTTATATCCCGTCGCACCACAATAATTTGACTGTTTGGAAAATACACACGGTAATTATGGGGTGTTTTTGTGTACCCCACAAATATCCCAACTTCTGCAGTCGGCTCCAGCTTCTTCCTGGTGTCCTTTGTCACATGAATGTAAACAAATGAGCCAAAAATATTGAAATGAAAAATATCAGGCTTCTTACCAGTAAAAGCTTCTTCAGGTGTACTCATGCCAAGTACTCTATGAGGACAATGGTTTTGCACATAAACCGCAGTGTTGCATGCTTCCGCCCACAAGTGCATCAGTAGGCCCTGGTCATGCAACATAGCTCGTGCAACACCCACGATTGTTCTGTTCTTCCTCTCCATGACCCCATTCTGCTGTGGGTTATGAGTCACTATGAGTTCTCTTCGAATTCCTTCTTTGCTATAGAATTATTTGAATTCGTTCGAGATATATTCACCACCATTATTGCTCCATAGAGCCTTCACTTGCTTCCCCGACTCCTTCTCCACCAACGCTTTAAACTTACACAACTTTGAGAATGTTTCCCTCTTCTTCTGCATGAAGAAGATCCAACATCTATGAGAATAGTCATAAAAAAATATAACATAATGCCTGTGTTTTGCTGTTAAAGCAACCAAGAAAGGTCCACACACATCTATGTGAATTCTCTCCAGGATCACCGAAGCACGGTTCTCCTTCTCATCAAAGGTGGTCTTCACAAACTTATCCATAGTACATCTGTTGCACTGATATGACTACGCAAGAGTACCCTTAGGAAGTCCAATAGAAATCTGCTACAAAATCTTCAAGGTGCCATGGTGAAGATGGCCCAATATCCTGTGCCATAATTTGCCCTCATCTCGGCTCACCACTTCTTCTACTTTTCCCATCATTGCAGCGCATCCATCTACCTCCAGCTTGTAGAGATTCTTAAATCGAATCCCTATCCTCTTTGTTTGACCCGTTTTTTTATGTCGTAGGAAAGCTTTTCCCTCGCTAAAAACAACGTCATAACCTCTGTCTTCCAACATTGCGACCGAGACCAAGTTCTTCCTCAGACCTGGAACATGCATAACACATTCAACATAAATGGTTTACCGGAATCCCTTTCAAAGGTAATGGTCCCAATGACGATCGCACTGTATCTACCATCTTCGCCCATCTCTATATGCATTTTGAGATCCTTCTCCTCCAAGTCACTAAACAAATCCTTGTCTCCCATCATATGGAAAGACGCACCACTATCAAGATACCACACCGATCCCATTGAGCTTGAAACCAAGAATGTGATAAAGGAGAAATCAAGTTCAAATTGCAAGGCCAAGTCCTCTCCAGCTGCAGAACAGTAGCCTTCTTGTTCTTCTTTTTCTGTGGGCAGTTAGTGGCGAGATGCCGAAGTTTGTGACAGTGAAAACACTTCACTTTGGACAAATCCAGCTTCTTGCCTTTAGCCTCGGATTTTGAGTGGAATTTCTTCCCCTTCCCTTTCCTTGCTTTGGCATCCAAAGTGCAATTCTCTTCATCATCATTCTTCGATGAAGAGCCATCCCTGGTACTTCGCCTTATCTCCTCCTACACAAGATCCGACCAAAGTCGCTCCCAACCTGGCAGTTTCTCCCGTCCATTGACAAAGTCTTCGTAGCTATGCCAACTCTTCAGAAGCCCAAGGAGAGCCAAGCTCACCAAGTCATCATCATCAACAATAATCCCCACACTTCCCAGTTCATCCCTACAATGGACAAACTTTGTGAGATATTTTGGAATACTGTCACCCTTCTCCATTTTTATTTTTTCTGAGCTTATATTTCAGCGCCAACTTCCTCTGGTCACTGCTGCTTTGGAAAAGATATGTCAAAGCCTTCCACATTGAAAATGGAGTGGTTTTCCCATGCAGTCTTGACGCAATATGGTCCTTCACACCTTCCAACATAATTCTTCTTGTCTTTGCTACCTTCTTTTTCCATACGTCAAGTCCTGCAACATCACTAGAAGCAGGCTTAGGAACATCACTGTCGATGAAATCCTTCAGTCCATTCTCTTCAAGCACCGCATCCATCCTATCCTTCCAAGCTATGTAATTAGATCTGCCCTCAAGGGCATACTCCGATCGCAACCCATTGAAATACATTTCAATGAATACTCAACTGTTGCACCAAGAAATTTCTGCAGCAAATTCGAATTGTCCACTAGCACAAAACTCAACAATTATTCAAATTTGCAATCTCCAATAATCAATACTGCTCTGATACGATGTAGAAATTTATTAATACTGGTGTATTAATGGATCATCCTAATCTAACAATATTTATCTTCTTGCTAAATACAAAATCCTTCCATTATTAAACTTGCGGAAATTTAAAACTCAATTGCAAACACATGTGAATAAATTCAATCGCACATAACACAGTTGTTTAACGGGAAAGCTTAAAGCTAAAAACCCCAACTATCATATTATGTATATCAATGGAATCATGCAATAATCTCATACAAAGCTTAGTACATCAAGCTCTCAGTACAATCAACAATCATTACACACTGTCATGCAGAAATTTTCATCTCCATGCACCAATTTCTTACCTCCTGACAACCTGCCTCCACTACGCAATCCTTGCTAAAGAAGACCCCTGAATGAATTAAAGTTTGCCTTGCCTTGACTGCGCAATCCTCATTGGCAACTCCAATGTGTGTCATATGCATTGAATAAATCACTATAGTCACAACGGATAGTCCATCTTGTTAAACACCATGTTGAAGCACACACATGGTGTATGAGGAAGAAGAATGCACACACAAGAGAAACAACACACAATGAAAGATAAGCGTGAAGCTTTCTTATTTTCCATTATACAAAGATGTACATTTATAGTACAATGGTGTGACTCTTGGTTTCACATTCCAAGGTCACTTGGAATCCATTGTGACTTTTCGCATTCCACACCTACCCATGTAGGATTAGGTGTTCCAACATCCCCCCTTAATCCAAAGGGGTATGTGTGAGTCCAAGAAAAGAGTTGTAATACAAATCTGCAAAGTATACATGGCAGCACTTGGGCTGAATCAACTCTCTGAAATGTTGGAAAAAGAGGTGGTTTTAGGATGACCACAAACACTGGAACGCAAAACTTGTTGCAGTTCCCGGAACTCTTCCAAAACTGGCAAGAAGCTGAAGGCTTCTGCTAGAGGAATTGTCCCTCATAAAAAAGGGAGACCTTCAACCTAAAAGAAGGGAGGTCTATTACCTGTGGTGGTTTTAGGTTGTCCACCAACCAAAGATGATGGTTTTAGGTTATCCACCAACCGAAAATGATGGTTTTAGGTTATCCACCAACCAAAGATGATGGTTTTAGGTTATCCACCAATCGAAAATGATGGTTTTAGGTTATCCACCAACCGAAGGCATGCTCATGGGCATCCGTGTCTCTGGCTACATCTCTGAATCTGGAATGACGAATTGTGGCTCAGGCTCGCTTGAACTGCTGGCTACAACTCTGAACATGGAATGAGAGATTGTGGCTCAGGCTCGCTTGATCTGTCGTTGAAGCTTGTACATGACCACCATTTTCCCCCCTGTCAGGGACAAGGTGAGATGATGGCGAAAACTCAACTGCAAGTTTTCTCAATATCCGTGAACAAGTTCTAACATGTGTCGTAAACATCTTCTTGGCTGCTGATGCCCATTGCCAAGAAGCGATCCATCCAAGATGAATCTTGGCTCTTGCAGGAGGCTTGTGTCTGAAGCATCTGTCTGAAGAATGAGTGTGCCGACCACAGTGCTTGCATGGATGAAGATCAAAACAGTGATCTTTCATATGGCCAACTCGATCACAATGTTGGCATTTCTCAATCTGTTGTGGAAGTGGAACAGGATCTGGAACAGCTGCAGGTGAACTGTCATACATGAATCCGGCACTCTGAAATATGATGGGCTTGGTGTAGTCCGGAATATGAAAGGACACATCCTTGTCATATCCAAGACCAGTTCGGTGCTTGTTGTGGACAAGCTCTTCCCAAGGTCTGATGATGGGCTTGAGAAGTGCAGGCTGAGCTGCTGCATCTGCATGTACATCTGCTCTAGTACAAGGAACTGAATGGGAATCAACTGAAACTTTGCTGACTTGCTGCTGATGGGAGTCTTTCTCAATGTTCTGAACAGAAACAGGTTCAGAATGGTGACTCTTTTGCTGAAGTTCTTCTTGTTGGAGCTGAGATTCCAACTGCAAAAACTCAATCTTCTCATGTGCATCTTGCAAACAACTGTGAATTTTACAAAGAGCATCCTTGCTCATTTTTATCACATCATCAACATTTGAATGAATGAGGTCATTCAACAACATTAATGCCTCATTGATTTTGGCCATTTTCAACAATTTAGGCTAAAAAATGAAAGGGTGTCGGCTTCAACCGAAAATGCACCCGTTTACAATGTGATGCAACAAATACAAATGACTCAAGAAATTCTCAAAGTACAAAGTGTGCTCCTCAAATGATGGAGGGAAATCAACAATCCAACAACTCAAGTACTGATTGCAACTATGAAGAAGCAATACAATGTCAACTCAATACAATATTTCTGCAAAAATGTGCAGCAAAAACAAATGTGCAAAAGGTCCTTTAAGGCAGCTGAAATTTCTCTTCAAAGAGCTGTTCAAATGATGGCAAACTTGTCTTCAAATATCAAATTCTTCAAAAAATCACTCTCTTGTCAATGCCACAAATCATAGAATGTAAATCTGCAATGTATTCAATCCATCTTCTTCATATGCCATTTTCTTCATTTCATTTACTGCTGTTCATTTTCTCTCTTTCCTCTTTCTCTGCTGTTTTTTTTTTTTTTTTTTTTTAAATTAAAAATTAATTTAAAAAGAAGAAGGGAATAATAATAAATGGAGGGGAAGGGGAGGGAATTTTAAAAAGGAAGGAAATTAATTGAGATGGGAATAATTAAAAATGTGGGGGTTATTAAAAATGGTGGGGGGTATTAAAAAATGGAGGGTTATTAAAAATGTGGGGGTTATTAAAAATGGTGGGGGGGTTAACTATAGAAATGGAGGGCGATATTTATTAATGGGAAGAGGGAATTAAAAATTAAAAATCGAATTTAAAATGTAGTGGAGGGAGGGAGATTTGATAGGGAAGAGCCGGCGGTACTGTAAGGCGTATTGTATGGGAGGTAAAAAAAATTTAAAATTTTAAAACGCTTTGACAGCCACGTTGAAAGGGAGAGGGGCCGAAAGGCGTTAGTGTATGCGTTGGGAAATGCTTGAGTGGAGGGCGCTGCCAAGTGAGAGCGTAGGTGAAGTTTGCAGAATGCTTGGGAGCGGAGAAGGGAGGCGTTGCAAGAGGGGGAGGGCGTAGCAGCAAGAACTGTGGGAAATGTGGGCCAAAGGCCGGAGAGAGGCGAAGCCAATGAGCGTATTGCAGTGAGTGGGAAGAGAAAGCGTTTTGGGCAGCTGTTGATGGAGCTGTGTGAGGGTAGAGCGGAGCGCTGGAGCGTGGAAGCGAGGGCGGATGGGAGGAGTTCCTTGTGAGCGTTATGTGAGAAGGCCGAGGGGCCAGTTAGGGAGCTCGTGAGGCCGAGGGATTTTGCAGGCTGGTGGGAGTGTATGCGTATGGAATGTGTTGGGTATTGGTGCAGTGAGCCGAGAGATCTTCACAATGAGATACCATGTGTTGAGCGAATAGGGAGAGAAGGGCGTTTGCAAGTAGTGGTTGAAGGGGGGCGTAGCAGGTAGCGGGTAGAGTGAGCAGTCGATAGGTGTGTGGGAAGTGTAGAGGGGCCGAAAGGCCAAGGGATATTGCGTTGGTTTTTTTTTTTTTTTTTTTGTAAATATAACAGTAGAGAGTGGAGATCAGGACAACAACAGAATTTTTAAATGTATAGCAGCAGGATATTGAATAAATGCAAACTCAAAAATCTTTCAGTGATCCAGCAGTAGGAAAATTGACTTCAAAAATATAGAATTTTCCAGAAGATTTTAGCAGTAAATCCAGAAATCTTTCCAATAGCTCAGCAGAAAAACTCAAAATTCTTTTCCATTAAAAGGCCAGAAACTTCTACTTCAGAAACCCTCTTTAAACAGTGTTTTCCAGCAACTCTTCAATGCAGAAATTAATAGAAATTGCAGGAAAAATGAGAATGAAAACCTTCAGATGGGCAGTGCTGCCTTCTTCAAAACCAATGCTGCTCTTCTTCAAAACAAATTCTGAATGCTGCTCTTTCTTCTGAATGCTGATCCTTCTCCAAAACCACTTTCTGAATGTGGCAAAAAGACTGCTACAAACACTTGAGTGCTGCAAAAATGTCAAGAATTTTTGCAGATATGCAAGGCCATAAACAGAAATGGCTCACTCAAAGTGGAGCAGGGGCAGCAATCGCCCGCTCCGATACCATGTTAAACACCATGTTGAAGCACACACATGGTGTATGAGGAAGAAGAATGCAAACACAAGAGAAACAACACACAATGAAAGATAAGCGTGAAGCTTTCTTATTTTCCATTATACAAAGATGTACATTTATAGTACAATGGTGTGACTCTTGGTTTCACATTCCAAGGTCACTTGGACTCCATTGTGACTTTTCGAATTCCACACCTACCCATGTAGGATTAGGTGTTCCAACACATCTCACCCTTTCACCTATCTCTCCACTGGGTCTCCACTGGAACTGACATGCACTGTAGTTAACTTCTATATCTGTTTAGTTTTTAGTGAGTTATTAGTTGTGAATTAATTAACTAATTAATTCACTTAACTCTTACTAGTGTATCTTTCAGTTAGACTAGATACAACTACCTCAACTGAGTTTAACTCCATTAACTGAGTTAAACTGAATAAAAACTCCTGTAACTACTCTTCCAACTCTGTCATAACTTTGCCACTTCAGTTCTAACTGAGTTCTCCATGCATGAGCCACCATAAGCCCTAGGAATTGCATAATTCCTTCAACCCGATGATTTTCCAAATCTATTCACTGAGATAAAGTGCTCCAAGAGAATAAGTTGATGTTTATTTTCAGATTATTATTAAGAGCTAATAATAATCGACATGCATCTACTTTTAGATTGACGATCTATAAATAGACTTCACCCAATATTCTAAAAATAGAATTTCATCTATTTTTCCAACTTGATCAACCATCTACAAATAGCATCCTGCAACTTATAGAATATGCTCACCATGTCTAAAAATGGACATACACCTAAAAATAGCCTACGGGCCCCACTTAGTGAAGGTGCTTAATTTTCACTAAGCTCATCATCTTGTTGAATCTCAACAGTATTGAGACATTACCTTAGATCAAAACATATTTTTGAGAACAATAGTGTTATCATGCCAAGCGAGCTGGAAGATAATGAGGGTGATCACGAGAACTGAGAGTGATATGGTACATGTGTTATTTCATCATTTATACCTTTTAAGATGGGTTTTTATAAAGAAGAGGACTTAACTTTATAACTAAGAATCTTTTTTCGAAACATTATAATATGTATTTTGAATAAATTTGTTTGCATTATGTTAATGTTAAAATCATTTTACTTTATAATTTGCAATTATGTTGATCTCGAAAACAATGGCGCACTGTATAAAGTTCTTTTTTTGTAATGTCATTTCCTAAAATAATACAACTACTTAATTGCTTTAAATGTGTGTGAATTATATCTTCAAAATGTATACTGTTATTTTTGGTATGTAAGATCATAATAAAACAATGATAATTCTAAACATGAATTTATTTGCACTATTTTCTAAACTTTATTATGTTACAAAAATTCATATTATTCTAGATTTATTATTTTACAATTATTTATATTCATACAAATTTACAAATTTACAATTATGGTTATTTAACAATATTTATGCTAGACATTTTACTTACGGTAGTTATGATTCAAAATTAACAATTAATTTACAATTTTACAAATTTTTAAATTTTAATAAAATTGAATGATGACAATACATACAATTACAATTACAATTTTACAATTTCACAATACAATCATAATTACAATTACAATTACAGTTTTACAAATATTTTACATACAATTATAATTACAATTAAAATTTTACAAATATTTTACATACAATTACAATTTTACATACAATTACAATTACAATTAAAATTACAATAACAATAACGATGCATACAATTACAATTACATTTTTAGAATTTTACAAATTTCCAAATTTTATAATTTTAATAAAATTGAATCATTACATGAATACATACAATTACAATTACAATTTCATAATTTCACAATACAATTACGTACAATTACAATTACAATTTTATAAATATTTTACATACAATCACAATTTTACAATTTTACATACAATTAAAATTAAAATTTGAATTACAATCATGACATAATATTTAATAAACATCATGACTAATATTAAAAATAAACATCACGATTGTGATAACCATCATACAAACATCATATTCGACTAAAATACACTTTTCAATTCGCTAACATCATTTAATCATCGTGATCATGATCATATAACAAAACAAAAGCATTGTATAACATCATCACAACACAAACATCAAATATACATCTCATGTCAAATAACTGCTATCACATACACATCTATCTGCAAGCACATTAAATGAACATATATAACATGACCTAAGAATATACACATTCTTCGACGGGGCCTCTAAAGGCAACCTTGGGGTAGCGGGCGGAGGTGGGGTTCTTCTGAGCCCTGAGGGATCAATAGAGTTGAGGTATCATTGGGGGCTGTGCATCGAGTCAAACAATAGAGCAGAGGCTCTGGCTCTGTGGAAGGGGCTAAAGCTGGCAATCAAAAGGAATTTCGTATCAATTTCGGTCTTTGGAGACTCCAGACTTATCATCCAAGCTTTGAATTCCCAAAAGAACCCATCGTAGGTTCACTTAACCTCCATATTCAAGAAAATCAGGCTTATTCTGGCCAAGTTTCATAAAATATCCTTCTACCATATTCTAAGGAATCTAAATTCTCAAGCAGATCTGGAAACCAATCTAGGCTCTACCCGCAGTTGGAGATCCCTGCTAGTCAATTCTGTTGAATCTATCTGCAACATTCCTTAATCTTCTGATGATCTTCCTGTATTGCATAATTTGGTCAAAATCCAGCTCTTTTGGTTCGCTTTAGCCCGTGCAATCAATGGCTATTGATCCTGGACTCATCTTTGATAATCCCATCATTGGCCCTGCCTTCTACCTCTGCTTTTCGCTGTCTCTTCTGCCGTGCAAGAACTGGGCGGGCAAGAACAATTGTTCCATAGGATGCAGTAATAAGGCTTTGGATTTTCCTTATCTTGCAAGAACATCCGGCCAGCTCACTGGAACCTCTAAAGGCACTCAAAATCGCATTAAAAAACCCACGCAAGCTCTCATGGAGGAATCACATGATGTCTCTTTCAGGCTCTTTTTCTTCAAGGTGGAGGAAACGCAAGCTACAGGGGATTTTCAAGACTATTTCTGCAATCTTAATGCATCTCCAGAAGCGGAACTAGCCTCCTTGAGGCGTGCTACCCACGACGCTTTCACTATCTGTATCAAGACTCGAGACTCCTCTCTGTGAAAAATGAAAACGAATCTAAGACAGAGCAAAATTGTTTCAGCCCGCGGCAGCTGGTTTGCCGCCCTTTAATAAAAATACCTGTTATTGTAAAAAAAAAAAACAATATACACATCATGATGAACACCAACATGTAAATTAAGTACATCAACATGAACATAAAATAAATGGACCATATATGTCAAACATATACAACTGTAATATAACGGCATATAAATGTCAAATATCTGGTGGTACATCAATACTAGTACTAGTCGAGGCCTGCTCACTCGATGGTGCAACCTCATGCGCAGATAGATGGCGTGCCTCCTCCGAAGGTGCCTGCTGATCAGTCGATGGTGCAGTCTGCTCAGAAACTGCCTATTGATGAATCGTCGATGGAGCATCATGCTCAGTGAATGGTGCAGCCTGCTTAGATGGACCTACCTCCTCAGATGGACCTGCCTGCTCAAGATCAGGTGCCTCCTCAAAACTAGGTGTCTGCTGAGATGGTGCAGACTGCTCAGACGATGCCTGCTGATCAAGACTGGATGTTGGCTACTCATCATGATCTCCACCATGAGGTGGAGGAGGAGGAGGTGGAGTACTAGAATGATGATCACTCCCCTCATGATTATGATTATCAGATGAGACGCTACTCTTTCACGCATATCCACGACGCCTACCCCTCCTAGCCCGCACCAGTTTTGTGGAAGCTCCAACAATATGATGCATGAGGGTCAACATATCATGGGGCATGCCTCTCCAGATCTGTGTTAGCCTATGATCAGCCCAGATCTCTTTGATTGTAGCCGGGCGGACTCCCTCATCAACAAGAATTCGACAGAGTTGGTCGCCCAACTCCATCCTAAATCGGGTGTTCGGCCTATGGCTCACCCCCGCGGGCATTTGTACCCAATCAGGATCATGTCTATCACCCTAATCCGCTGCCTCTGCCATCTCCTCATTAACATCTACAGTTGGATCATTCGGTGGTGGTGGAATCTCATCCACAACAAATGTCCTAATATCTACAACATATATAGTACACAACAATAATTAGAAATTTTCATTAGACAATTTAATAAAACAAGTTAAAGAACGTGTTAGAATAATTTTGATAATTATAATTAATTAACTAATAAAAAAATGAAACTAAATTAATTTAAATAAAACACTAATATTACCTCTCACATCTGGTGGCTCATCTTGTGTGAAGAGGATGTTAGTACACCCTCGCCAATCCAAACCAGCGTACAGACATGGCATCAGAACGAAGGAGTGATCATCAAAACTGGATAGCAAATCCAGTGCATCAGGAAATATCCTGGTGGGAAAGTAAGACTAGCCCCTCTTGGGCATCATCTAGCCCCACATCTCCATCCATGCATGCGTCATTGGCCTACAAGGTTGTCGAAAAAAATAGGCCTCGTCCCTGGAAACCTCTCAAAAAATATAAAAATAACTCTGGAGAAAAAAGGAAGGTCGACCTCCCACGTGCCTTAGAGCGACATATATCTAATGTTGTACAAAACTGCCAAAAAAAAATCGCAGACCATCTCACAAGTCATGGTGCTTGGAATAAAGAATCAACATAAAATAAAAGTGGGAAACTAATGCGTTTCCCTTCACTTGGTATGATGTGTAATGGTCGTCAGTAGTAGTGAGAGGCACCTCACCTCCTCTGCACCAAAGGAAGCAATATGTAACTTACCACTTGACACTTGAAAATCTGCAGGAGAAACTATATCATCCCTAATGTATCTCTGGGAGTACGCCAACTAACTCCCTGTTGCATATCCGACGGGGACATCTGGGAATTGGGGAAAATCTTGCCCTGTCCTAGATAGGCCAGTAATAAAATATATGTCCTCCTCAGTGGGAGCTAACCACTGGCCAGGACCTACCCCAAAATCTTGTCGGGGGGCATCCCACCTGAAGATGAGTTGTCCCAATAACCCATTATGGCCCTTAAGGGGTGTAGCCTCCCCATATAACTTGATGAGGCCTATCTCCCTTAGGAGCAACTAGGTGGCTGCCGTAATAGGGCGAGGGTACATAAGTCTCTCCCTATTTCGTGCCTCCCACAGGTGAATCACATTATACTGGTCCTCCATATGTTCTTGGTGTTCCCTTTGTTCTCTCCATTGACGTCACTGAATGATTCACATATTAAATATATTTTTTTATTAAATGAGACATATATATATATATATATATATAAATTTTTGGAAAAAAAAAACAGTTGGTGCGCCCAAAAAAATGGTCACACACTGGTACCAGTGCATACGTTTTTATCGCACACCGCTCTCAGTGCGCATGGAAATTGTTCAGGCACTGCAAAAGTTAAAAAGTTATTTTTCTGTGGTGCATTAACGAAACCATTCGCCCTGGGATGGATAGTTAGGTCAACGCACCGCCTGTTGGGTCATGAATACGACCACTTTTTAACACTTATTTCATCCATTTTTACTCTTCTTTCTCATGTCATTTATTATAATTTATCATATTAATCCATTTTATATTGATTTATGCTCTTATGGATGAATATTATTTCTTCTCCTTTATTTTTAATAAATGAATGATTATTATACATAATTTTATCAATGATGGTTTATTAATATATTTTGTAACAACACTCACCATTTTAGCCTCCAAGATTTTTTCCAAATTTGATCTCCAAATCATCATCAAATATTCCAACTCTGAAATTCGCTGGAATAAGAAGTGACAGTTTTGCGATTGATATTTTGGGCAAATGAAGAAGAATTTGGAAAATCTGGAACATGGGTTTTGTCCAGAACGGAGCAAATTAACTTTAGATAAAAACAGTTTGCCCAAATTCGACCTGTATTGAGAGAAACACAAGGTTCTTTGAGCACGATCTTCTCAAATTTGCTATTGCGGCCGTCCTCCAAATTATCTCAGCTGCAAATCCAAATTCGACTTGCTCTTGTTGAAAGATGGATGGAAATATATTTTCTTGTTGATCAAGTTGTTGGGAAAAATTCAATTTTGTTATGAGAGATCCTATTTACTATTTAATTTCTCCTCTCTTTGGTTATAAAAGGAGATGTTTGTAAAAGAGAGGGGATCGTTGTTGCTTTTGTGAATTGTAAACTTAATCAAAAGCTGTGTTATTGAAAAACATGATTCCATTGTAATGCTGCTCCAGTTTAATGATTAATTGAAGTTGTTGTTCCATTCGCATTATCTGAAGTAGCTTGAGCAGTCCCTATTGGTGGTTAAGGGCCCGACCCCTGGCAGCGTGAACTGCTCCTCCGTGTTATATTTCCGATGCTTGCAGCATGTGATTGATTTGATACATGCATGTTACTGTGAGTTCATTTCATTCGTTGTTTATCATCTTACTGTCTTTATGTATTACGCGTTCTATTTATGAGTTATTTCATTATCGTGTGATATGAATCTTATTTCTTATAGCGTGGGTTAATTGAGACAACATATTGCCTTACTTAGATCATCCTTGGATTCGTGGAAGTGATATTGGTTCTATCTTAATTAATTCATAATTCCATGCTTAATAGTTTACTGTTTTATTATAATGGATTGCATTGCCATTCCTTCCCAATTTAACAAGAATCTTAATCCTCGAATTACTTATCTTGTTATGCTTCGTTGTTTGACATTTGATGTTCCATTCCATTTGCTGTTTCGTTTGACTGCTGTTCATTTCAGAGTGCAGATACAAAGCTTCGCTATTCAGTTTTCTGTTTAATAGGATTTTCCATTTAATAGAGAGTTGTTGTTCTATTCCTTTAATTACAGTTTGCTGTCCATTTACATTGCTGATCATTTCCGATTCATTAGCTCTAGATTGCAGAAAGATTGTTTATTTACATTGTTACAGTTTGTTGTTTATGCACATAGCCATTCAATTACAGATTACTGTTCATTTCCAATTCTTGCTTTTAAAAGAGTTCTTCTTAGTTTACTTTCAACAACAGTTACTTCAATTTTTATTTCCTTTTAATTGCTTTAAAGCAGGACTGTCAACTGTAGAGAACATTGGTTATTGCTTCCATATTCCCAGATTGATTGTCTTGTTCTAGTTTGATTTCAATTGCATCAATTTCTAGAGGAATGAGTTATTGCTACTGTATTCTTGATTGATGTTTACTGAGTGAGTAGTTGGATTTCAGAGCATTTGATTTTATGTTGTGTAATTATATTTTTTTTTCAATCATCTGTTTACTTTTGTATTTAGAACACTGTACTACATCTTTCATAGCATTACTCTTAGCTCAATTGTAGTCTCAAACAGAGTACACTCTTGAAACAAAAATTCATTCCTGGATTGATAATTAATGTGAGATAAATAGGCATTAAAAAGACACCTTTTACACCCAACATTTTGGCGTCGTTGTCGGGGAGAGTGTATGCCATTTAGAAAGAGTGATGCATATTTAATTTCTTCTGCTTGGGAAGAATTAGGTATTAAAGACGAAAGCTAAGAACCTGCGCACCGAGCAAGGAACACACTTGTTCACTGGCCCGCTTCACAGCAGAATTGAGTGAAAGGTTAAGGTAGAAATGAATGCTTGCGTTTTTTTTTTTGAATTTTAGAGGTATAATTTTTGAAAAAATCTTGTAATTCCACTCGAGTGGTGATGTAAACACCACACATTTCACTAACCAATTGACAGGAACATTTTAAGGAGGATCCTCAAAGAAACACATGAAGAAAATCTTCTATTATGGTAAGAAATGGCTCACATTGCAACTTTTGAATTCCCTATCAAAGATCTAGGAGGAGTAACACAAATGCACATAATTCCCCCATTGTCTCTACCAAATTTTCATGGTTTGACAAATGAAGATCCAAATACATTCTTATTTGAGTTTGAAATACTTTGTAGAGGATATGATTATTGTACTAATGATCAAAGGTTGAAAGTGTTTCCTCTTACTCTAAAAGGAGCAGCTCTCTGATGGTTCATGAGCCTAGGAGGGAACTGCATCCAAACATGGGAGGACATGAAGAACATATTCTTGAAGAAGTACCAAGACTACTGCAAATCCAATGAAGATATTTTTGGTATGATACAAGGGGAAGATGAAAGCTTGGAGGACTATGTAGAGCGATTTCAATATAACCTTCAAAAATCAAAGCATAAGCATTTGGAAAAAGAGATCTTGAAAACACTCCTTCTTAAAGGAATCAAAGATGAATTTTTAGAACTCTTAAATCTGATAAGAAAAGGTGATGTTTTTCAGTTATCATATGATGATGTTTGTGAATTGTGCATAAGGTATTCAAGAGGAATTTCCAAGGCTGGTAAGAATTCTAGAGAAGTTTCTTCTTTCTTTTCCAAATTTACTACAAGAACAAGAGACATAAGAGCTGAAATCAATGTTTTATTTGAAAATTTTAAATATGATTTTATTAGCTCTCTAAATTCACAATTGAATGTTTTGCAGGTTCAGAGAAATCAAGAATTTGATGAAGTGTTTTGCCCTCATTACCAAAAGGAGCATCCCATAGATACTCACTCTTCCTTATCTAATTTGGAAATAGCATATCAAAGAGATGCGGAAGCTGCAACAAGGTCAAAACCATGGAAATCATGGCCTACAGGTATGGTTCAAAACGCTTCCTCTCCATTCTCTTACTTGCATAATTCATTTTGGAATACTCATATATTAGGGCAACCATGCCAATCTCAATATAACCACTACCAATTTTGTCTACAAGTTTGGAATGGTTCACCTTATGGTTGCATGAATACTCTCCCTCATCTTGTAGCACAAACACATCTTCCAGCGCTTCCACAACATCTTGCTTGCCCATCAAAATCATCCACTCAACCCAATCAACTACATCATCAAGAGGCTCCATTCCCTACACAATCTCCTGCTCAACTCATTCCACACCCTCACCATAATAAACCAGTACAACATGCTTACAGTGTTGAACTACAAAATTTACCCATCCTTCCCACCCATTCTATCTCACATGCACTATTGGAGAAAACTTACACTGATACTCAAAATGTATCAAATCCAAAAAATGTAGAAGTTATGAAAGAAAATGAGGTTTCTTCTAGTTTGCACCAACAAACCATTTTAAAAGCTCAAGAACTTCATGATACGATGGCTATGGGAAATCAAGAAAGTAAGGGATACATTAAAGATTGGTTTCACTCTATCATTTGTTTGCAACATCACTCTATGCTTCAACAATTTTTGGCACCATCTTTTCAAGGGAAGTTGGCTTCTCATACCCTAATTTTTATCAACATGCGTTTTTCAAATTTGGGTATGTACATACTAAAGGCCTTATTTCTAAAATGGTTCCACTGGAAATACTCTTATACATAAACATAATCGATTTTCAAAGAAGAGTAGGTTAGTGGAAAAAATAAAATAAATAAGGAAATAAAATAAACACATTTTATTATTTTTGTAAAAACAGTTGTTTTGTTGCAACACGCTATGGAAATCAATATCGATGATAAATATTATAATTTATTGGTGCATGTAGATGAATTATATTGCAAATAACCATTATAAAAACACTTATATTCATTTTTATCATCAATGTGGAAAAATTGCTTGAATATCATTTTTTTGGCTTGCGGGCTTGATGAAATTTCTGAAAACAAAGTTCGGACAGTCATGTTTTGAGGGACCAAAATTGAATATTTTTAAAAAATATTCTATCTTAAGTAGCCCTTGATGTATAATTTCCAACCCAATTTGAATCACTCCATTTGGATTTGAAACAAAAAAGTTAGAACTAAAACATTGACAGGGTGTCTAGTAGGCAGCTCAAGAACAGAGTTGGGACAGTCAATTTTTGGAGCCCTAAATGACTATATTTTAAAAACTTGTTTCTATGGTAGATTCCTCTATGAATATAGTTTACAATGCAATTTGAATCACTCAATTTTGATATCGTATGAGGAATTTATGACCAAAATACTGATTGCCTATCATAAATCAGCACTCTTGAAACTCTGTTTTCTCGGTTGTTCACTAGCGTATTTGACCCATCAATTATTCTTGTCTTCAAAACCTGTCTCTATTTGAGATCAATAAATGAAACTACTTTAATCTCCAATTTTAATCTGTTAAATCTACCATTAAACGAAAAATTTAAGCTTGAAATATCAACTGTTGGTCTAAGCTAGAAAATCGAAAATGACTCTATTATGCAGGTCGTTCTAAGAAAATTTAACATACCATTACATGGAATTTTTAAAATATGTTTCTAATGGAGATGAAACTTTGAATTAGCTCTCATTTGGCTTTGGAATCACTCAAATCAGACAAAAAACAAAGAAGGTATGATTAAAACACTGCTGGTTAGTATCGTCGACCACTGCTCTCCTGCAGGTAACAAATATAATTTGTTTTATTTTTTCGTAGATTTGTTCTACAGAGTAACTAATTGTTAGTTTTTTTCATAATATTTGGATTAGGGGAGCCCGATCACCTCTCTTTCGCCATGATTTAATGTTTTATTGCAAGTAGACACTCGTTTTTTTGCAGGTCTTAGGAGAACAAAGAAGGTCAATTTATGGACGAGCGATTCTTGAGAGAAATTTTAGTGAAACAAGGGAATTTCATCCAGTTCATTACGTAACAGATTCATAACAAGAAGAAATGAAGAATTTGTTTCCATTTGAAGATTCATGTCATTGTTGCCAAAATATTTTTCAAAAAGATCATTTTTTTCCATTAATGGATTGATATTCCCTTAGGAAATAACATCATAGCTATTGTAACTTAATAAAGTGTTGTTTATTTTCTGATTTCTTTTATGTTTTTTTGTTTCAGGTGTTGATCCTTCCAAATTTTAGTTTCCGCTCCATTTGCAATTAAACAATAAAGATCCCACCATGCAAGTTTCAGTTACAGAGGGCAATTCTTCAGCAGCACCAATTCTGTAAAAAAAATTACTTTTTCTTGAAACCTGTACATAAAGCTTGTTTTCTTTTACTTTGCTTGTTTTTTTGTATAAGATTTTATTTCTTGAACCGCTCTTACTTTAATTGCTACGAATTTTTGTTGTTCCTTTCTAAAGGAACATCACTTTTGCTGTTCCTTTGGAAAGGAACAATAGTATTGTTGTGAGTGTTTTCGCTATTCCTTTCCAAAGGAACAACACTTTTGCTGTTCCTTTTGAAAGGAACATCAGTATTGTTGCGAGCGTTTTTGCTGTTCCTTTCCAAAGGAACAATAGTTTTCATCGTTTATTTTTTGCCGTTCCTTTCCAAAGGAACAACATTTCCGCTAATAATTTTTGTTGTTCCTTTCGAAAGGAACAACAGTTTGGCCAATTGTTTTTGCTGTTCCTTTCGAAATGAACAACATTTTCGCAGATTTTTTTGCTATTCCTTTCTAAAAGAACAACACTTTTTGAATGCATTTTTCTTGTTTTTCAACAACATTTCTAGGACTTTTTGTGAATTTTTCATGATTCTTTGAAAGGAAAACATACAATTCATGCAAGGATACACAAATTAGAGGTTACTGGAATCAACTAATCAAGAGAAATTGTCATTTTTAAGAATTTTTTTTTGTACTGATAAGAAAAAGGAAATGACACAACTATCTATATCCCTTTGCTGTCTTTATTTTCACTAAAATTAATATGATCGATTATCTTTATCATGTTGGTTCTTCCCTAAATTCTCATAACTCTCTTTGATTTTTATTTATTGAATAAGAATAAGGGCATATTTTCTCTATTGAGATGTTCAGACTTCTTCCACCATCCCTACTCTTAAGGAGTGTTGAGCCACCCTTATATATAAATAGGGAAGTGCTATATGTAAAGAAAAAGAAGAAAAAATCTCTATATGATTACTAACAATTCTATGATATGGCAGATGGAGGATAGGGGGTCTCATTGAGAGCCAGCCTACAATGATCATAAGGAAGCAGTGAAGTGGAATTCCCATTATGGCCACCACACCAGGGATATGATCCAATGGACAACTCAGAAAAATAAAAAGCCCTTGGAACAGGAGGTCTCATCACGAACTGGCCTGCCCACCTTTCACTCCTTCCTGGTGAATGGCATTGTGATTAATCTGGTCCCCAAGCCAGCACAATGGCCTCCATCATCACATCACACAACACTTCCCTAGGCATAAATAAAGGATAATGGTTCCAAGGGTGAGAAAGCAATTTTGTCAAGGTTATAGACACTTGTGGGCAACAGAGCTCTGTTGATGGTATTGGAGTCATATTTTTCACAAATCAATAGTAATTATAAACCATTTTCTTATATCTTTATCTAATATCAAATGAGAATATGCTCCTAAACCCTTTGTTCGGAACCTCTTATGCATGAAATTTATTTATAAATCGATCATAATGGTTTATGTGGATAATGACCGCATAAGTACTTTTTTTCACGTCAGCTATCATTTTCCCTTATTTTCGAATCATTACATAAACATTTCCATATCTACTCACGATTTCAAAATATGCATTGATTTCAATAATGCGATAATTTGTTGATTATATCATAAGTATGTATGTCTTTCTATGTTGTACAATTGCTGTGCAGTACGCTGCTCTTCTATTTGCCACAATATTCTAATGTATCTCTTCTATTGTGTGTTTTCTCTGCTTTAATTTTTTTGTATGCATCTTATCTGCTATTCAAAACTAAAATCGCATTCAAGAAAATCACACAGCACTGTGATTTATTTACAGGAGAACAACAATTATGGGGGAGACAATTATATTCGCAGCACGACCACACTATTGCAACTAACAGCAAAGGTTCACGCAACTCGTGAACGCGCACAATTCTTCAAACATGATGTGCTTGCATGGCTTCCACATTTTGCATCACTTTCAGTATTCGCTCAGCCTACATCAGCTTCAACAAAGGCCAGTCCCTACATGTCATTCCACATTTTTTTTCGAAGGTAACACTTGAGGTAAAATAGCATAATTTTTTGACTTATTATGAATTTAGGAGAATTTCATGAAAATCCATTGAGCATTATTTATCATCATTTATTCCACATCTTTACCGCTTCCCATATTTTAGAGACATATCATCTTTCAGTTTGGGGGAGTGTTTCTTTCTTTCATTTCTTTCTTATGACCATGTCAGTAATATTATTTATCATCCATTGATATTCTTAGTCATTCTCAACACTTCCCTTATTCCATGTTGTTTTACACCAAGCATCAATTTCAATAGATTGTAGCAACCACCTCTCTTTTTTTCTAGCATTGCATGAGGAAATGCTAATTCTTCAGTTTGGGGGAGGAATTGCTATACATGATGGATGTTTTCTACTTTCCTTCTCATTTAAGGCATACAATTTCATTTTTATACAGTGCAGAAATTGATTTGCATATATCTTTAAAACTATGAACTAAATTCTTGTGATTTCTGGATAAAAAAGAGGTATCATTAAAATACACAAACCCAGATAATTTCACGCTAAATTAGTTCATAAAATTTCAAAAATTATGCACTATCACCTACAACCATTTTTTTATATATCTCGTGATCCATGCATCAAAACGATCTTATTTTTGAGAAAATGGTTAATGAAGTTTTCTGTTACTTATGTCACATTTTTATGCAACTTCATATACATATAGTTGAATCTCAACTATAAAAATTGTTATGCCTTTATCAAGATTGCTAAAATTAAATATTCATTATTTGAGGAAAAATTCATTTGTTCCATCCATTTCATGAGTTGGGATGAACAATTTTCTTTGCTTGGTTAACACATGGGTTTTGTCTTTAGGTTGCATGAGGACATGCAATATATTCAGTTATGGGTTGCATGAGGACATGCAATATATTCAGTTTGGGGGTATGTTGGGTCGTGAATACGATCACTTTTTAACACTTATTTCATCCATTTTTACTCTTCTTTATCATGTCATTTATTATAATTTATCATATTAATCCATTTTATATTGATTTATGCTCTTATGGATGAATATTATTTCTTCTCCTTTATTTTTAATAAATGAATAATTATTATGCATAATTTTATCAATGATGGTTTATTAATATATTTTGTAACAACACTCACCATTTTAGCCTCCAAGATATTTGTCAGATTGCAGATTTGATCTCCAAATCATCATCAAATATTCCAACTCAGAAATTCGCTGGAATAAGAAGTGACAGTTTTGCGGTTGAGATTCTGGGAAAATGAAGAATAATCTGGAAAATCCAGAACGAACCAAATTAACTTTTTTAAAGAACAGTTTGCCCAAATTCGGCCTGTATTAAGAGAAATGCAAGGTTCTTTGAGCACAATTTTCTTAGATTTGTTGTTGCGGCCGTCATCAAAATTATCTCAGCTGCAAATGCAAATTCGACTTGCTCTTGTTGAAAGATGGATGGAAATATATTTTCTTGTTGATCAAGTTGTTGGGAACAATTCAATTTTGTTATGAGAGATCCTATTTACTATTTAATTTCTCCTCTCTTTAGTTATAAAAGGAGATGTTTGTAAAAGAGAGGGGATCGTTGTTGCTTTTGTGAATTGTAAACTTAATCAAAAGCTGTGTTATTGAAAAACACGATTCCATTGTAATGTTGTTCCAGTTTAATGATTAATTGAAGTTGTTGTTCCATTCGCATCATCTGATGTAGCTTGAGCAGTCCCTGCTGGTGGTTAAGGGCCCGACCCCTGGCAGCGTGAACTGCTCCTCTGTGTTATATTTCCGATTCTTGCAGCGTGTGATCGATTTGATACATGCATCTTACTGTGAGTTCATTTCATTAGTTGTTTATCATCTTACTGTCTTTATGTATTACGCGTTCTGTTTATGAGTTATTTCATTATCGTGTAATATGAATCTTATTTCTTACAATGTGGGTTAATTGAGACAACATATTGCCTTACTTAGATCATCCTTGGATTCGAAAAATTGATATTTGTTCTATCTTAATTAATTCATGATTCCATGCTTAATATTTTACTGTTTTATTATAATGGATTGCGTTGCCGTTCCTTCCCAATTTAACAAGAATCTTAATCCTCGAATTACTTTTCTTGTTATGCTTCACTGTTCGGCATTTGATGTTCCATTCCATTTGCTGTTTCGTTTGACTGCTGTTCATTTCAGAGTGCAGATACAAAGCTTCGCTATTCAGTTTGTTGTTCAATAGGATTTTCCGTTTAATAGAGAGTTGCTGTTCGATTCCTTTAATTATAGTTTGCTGTCCATTTACATTGTTGATCATTTCCGATTCATTAGCTCCAAATTGTAGAAAGATTGTTTATTTACATTGTTATAGTTTGTTGTTTATGCACACAACCATTCAATTATAGATTGTTGTTCATTTCCAATTCTTGCTTTTAAAAGAGTTCTTCTTAGTTTACTTTCAACAGCAGTTAGTTCAATTTCTATTTCCTTTTAATTGCTTTAAAGTAGGACTGTCAACTGTAGAGAACATTGGTTATTGCTTCCATGTTCCCAGATTGATTGTCTTGTTCCAGTTTGATTTCAATTGCATCAATTTCTAGAGGAATGAGTTATTTCTACTGTATCCTTGATTGATGTTTGCCGAGTGAGTAGTTGGATTTCAGAGCATTTGAGTTTATGTTGTGTAATTAGATTTCTTTTTCAAGCATCCGTTTACTTTTGTATTTAGAACACTGTACTACATCTTTCATAGCATTACTCTTAACTCAATTGCAGTCTCAAACAGAGTACACTCTTGAAACAAAAAGTCGTTCCTGGATTGATAATTAATGTGAGATAAATAGGTGTTAAAAAGACACTTTTTATGCACTCAACACCGCCCAAAAATAATGCATGGTCAATGGTGCATTCCTGTAAATGACCACACCATTAACCATGTACTGTTGTTCCCGGGGCAGATCTTTTGGTCAACGCACCACCCAACAGCATTACATGGTCAACGGTGCGGTCCTGTAAATGACCTCACCATTGACAATGTAATGCTGTAAGGTGGGCGGTACGCTGACCTAACTATCCACCCCGGGACGTATATTTTGGTCAATGCACCACCCTTCCGACACTAGTACATAGTCAACGGTACGGTCGTTTAAACGACCGTATCGCCATGTTAGTTTTAAAATTAGTCATGGTGCGTGTTTTTTTGGTACCACACCGGAACTCGATGCAGTGTCCATTAGCACCGTTCGCGGTGCGACCTGTAAATTTATAGGCAGCATGGCGAACGGTGCAAGTCGAATAGCTCGAGCGCGCCAAGAAAAAATAAATAAATTAATAAATAATAAATAAAAAAAGGTTAAATTTAAGGTTTTTTAAAAATCTAATCTGCTAAAATGTTTAGTTATTGATAAACAAGTAAAATACATGTACATTTACATGTCAAGGAGACATATTTGCTAAGGAATTGAAGAAACCAAATTTTCCCATTGTTTTCAAAAATTCAAACTCCGCAAGGTGGGCAATGGATGATAGTTGTGCATGCAATGGGAGCACCGATGGTAGGGCACCTCACACAAGACAAATTCACATCGGTGCTTGAGAGGTCTAGAGCACTGAAGAAGTAAAAATGACGTTTTTACGGCCGGTAATGTTTTTTTTATTTAACCCTATTTCGGTGCGCGAATTTTTTAGACGCACCGAGAGGTATTATTGATGGCGCACTGCATGTCGTTACGGTGCACTGGATTATTGTGACGCATCGAGCCTTTTTATATGTAAGGCACTGATGCGCTATAGTACTTAGATGAATTGGGCGGGTTTATGCGGAGATAAAGGTGTATCGATCTGTCATTTTTTAGTATGCACCGGTGTGTTGTGAGTAAAACACACTAGTGTGGTTTAGGATGAGAAACGCACTGGACAAAAAACATCCGCAAAAACCTCCACTCGCCAACCTCCTCTAGGGACCTCCACTACAAATAGATATCTGGGCTATTTTTATAAGGGGTTCCTCAAAAACATCCGCTAAAGGGTCTTTTCCTTGTAGTGTAAAGGGCAACATTACCCATGTTTTATGAAGAACAACGGGAAAATTCCACGGTAACTGACTGAAATTTCCAGCTTTTTCTCAAGGAGTCAGACCAAAAAGCTAGAAAGCTATGGTGCAGGCCTCTAATTGGACATTTATAAACCTAACTAAGCATCCAAAGAGGGAAAAATATAGAAAAATCATGGAAACATCATGGATTTTTCACTAATCAAACTAATGGAGAAGAATGGCAAGGTTGATCCTCCCAAACACTTATAAATTGGAGGCAAGGGCTCATTGTCAAAGGTCGAAAGGTTGATTGTGTGAGGAGTGAACTTTTTTTAGTGTGAGGTTTCATGGTTGGCTTGGTTCATTGAGAACTATTTGCCTAAGCATTGTCACACTAGGATATTGAGGAGAGAGAGCTTGGAGCCGGAGGACTGAGGGAAGCTTGACCAAACTGATGGTTGTAATCTTCCTTCATTTAATATAATAGAACTGCCTCTATTTTGTCCAATTGGTGTCTTGCTATTGCATCTATTGATTTATTTGTTAGAGATACATGTTATAAGTGGCTTAGACTTATATGATTTGTTGTTTGATATATGCTTGTCTTTGATTGTTTATTGTGATAACACTGTGAAGATTACACGAGTTCATTGTTTTCTTGCAGGATTCAGACTTGGAGTTGGTGAGGCAGACTTCCACCACACTGTATTGAGCTCTCCAACAGATCAGAACTACACATCGAGGTAATCCTTCTCTAATTCATTTTTTCAATCAATTAATAGTACAAACATGCATATATTGTCTTTGTGAATGTTGCAGCTAATCTGCCTGTCTTCCTTGGGTCTCGGGAAGGCCCGATAGGGATCTTGATCCAGCTACCATCTGTGCATTTTACCCATAAACAAAAGATCTTCTTAAAAAATTAACCCATAACATCTCATATTATACCTTCCATGTCCTAAAATTTGCAACCAAATTAACCCTTCTCAATTTCTTGCTTCAAGTTATCCCCTTCTACAACCTATTTGTTGTAGCAACCCCAAAAAAAATTCTCAAAACCATTCACAATATATAACATTTTTTTCTCTAGAAAGGTACACCATACCATGAAGTGGGTGCTTGTATCTTGGAAAATCCTTTTCCTCCCCAAAAATATAGGTGCTCTTGGTGTGTGATATCTTTAAACCCTTAACAATGTCCTAAAAGCTAAAATATGTTGGAGGTGGACTCAAGGGAAAGAGGAATTATGGAGTATCCTACGGTGGAACAAGTATGCTAAATACCATAACTTAGGACCTTATACATCTCCATGAATCACATTCAAGCTATTTAATATGGAATACTATATGGAAGAACAAATATGTCATCTAAGATCACAACTTCTGGTGAGTTAGAAATGGGGAATTGGTGCTCTTCTTGTAAGAATCATGGAAACAACTTCCTAGGCTATAAGATGAACCAGATTTCAATTTTTTAGAGAACATTCCCTTATCTAATGGTCATGGACAAGAATATGTAACAACTCAAACCCCTAATGTATAACTAGGGTTGTGGGGCATCTAGGCCCAACACCCAAAGTTACTTTATAGATATGGAGCTATAAAAAAACCCTCTTTCTCTAATGTGCTTAAATATTATTTCTAATATTTCCATCATTTTTACTCGTCAAGGCATTTTCAACAATATAAAATGTTCCCAAAACTAAGTTCTATATAGGAAGTTATGCCCACTTATCATGCCATATTGTTTACTGGGTTTCAACGATATCAAGAGAAATTTTTCATATTTACATTATAAACGCTGGATGCCTAAAAGCTGAGAGGGAGATACACCCCCATCATATGATGGTAAGCCAACTCCCAATGCCTAACAAACTTGTCATATACTATTGCTATTAGCAGTACTCATCGATAGACTCTCCATGAATATTTCTACACTTGATCTCCTGATATCGATACCTCCCCATCTCATTCCAGTAGCCCAACTCCCATAAACTAACATATTTTTTGAGTCTTGTTACCATTGGGGGAAATATTACACACCGATAAACCGTCTATGATTCGCCTAACACCCAAAACCTAATCAACCATCATTTTTGGTTATGATATGCCCTTGGTTAATACCTCATTTCTTGATTATTGACATACCTAGTGATTTACACCAACACTCACTCCTGTTGGCATTCCTTCTTCAATTTGATATAGATATTAATTGACGGAACATCCCATTATTCAATATAATTGTTGGGCTCTATCGGTATTGAGGATTTCGATTCAAGTTCACATCAAAGGTTAGATATGCAACATTTTGATACTTCACTAGCTGCAACTTCAAGAGTGTAACTCCTCCTAATTTATGGATTCAAAACATTAGAAGAGGGGGGAAAACCATGAATTCCAATATCCACATAGATAATTCCCAATGATTAAAACTCATTCCATAGATGTGAAATAATTCCAGACACTTTCCATTAAGTTGGGCTCATCGGTGTCAAGGAGTTTGAAATTATTGCTGGTTTGGAATTCCTGATACTCGAGGCCTAATGTCCCCATAATGGACTTCATCAGTTAACGACTATTGTGGATTTTTCCAACATCAATGTTAGGTCCCTATAATACTAGTGTATCACCTTATTGTTATTTTTAGTTTAGCCCCCTTATTGTTATTTTTGTTCCCATGTAGTCCCCATATTGTTATTTTTTGCCCCATAGAATCCCACTATTGTTATTGTTTTTCCCTTAAATTATTATTGTTATGTCGGCTCTGATTATATTGTGGCCCCTTAGACTCCTATATATAGAATGTAGGTTATGTCATTTGAATATAATTTTTCATTTATGTAATGTTAAGGAGGTTCCCCCCTTGAAGTGGATAATTTTTAAGTTGTTGATCTATATTTTCTTCTAATTTGTGAGTCAATTGCATAACATTTGGTATCAGAGCTTTGGATTCTAGGGTTTCGCTTCTTCAAATAGGTCATCTTGGAATTTTCGCTACAACTTTTTTTCACGAAGCTTCAGAAGCTGAAATTGAAACGACGTGGATTCGAAATATTGGTGAACCTCGTGTACGAATTTTAGATCTTGGTTCGCTACTTTTTCGGAGATATAATTTGAGGAAGTTAAGGTTTTTGCAGGCTCCAGAATTTAATCTCAAATAGGTGACCAGGGGAGAATCATCATAACTTTCGTTTCAGGCATCGTATTTGAATTATGTAAAAAGTGATCGAAATTTCATGGAATTTGGTTTCTTATATATCAATTTCAGAGCCGAAGTTCGAAACATTGACACGTGGCACGTCGTACAAGTTTGCTCTACTAAACTAGTCCATAATTAGGTTATTTTGGGAGATCAAGTATTGGGTGATTTAATTGTGAGTTAAATCCCCGTCGTTTAATTTTTCAACCCGAGGTTTCGTAAATTGGCGAGGTATACATGTACTATATGTACTAGGTGGTTATGTTTCATATTAGATAAATATAATGTAATTAAAAATAATTAAAAAATATAATGAATTAATCCAATTCAAACCAAATCAAACCAAACATAAAGAAATTGAAATCACACTTGCAGAACTGAAATCACTATTGCTGAAATGAAATCACACCACACTTGCATAAAATGAAACAAAATTTCTGAAAATAAATGAAATAACATAACTATACTATGTTACCAATATGTACAAAGATGTGCAAACTGTGGTTGATGGGGGCCCTCCATTCCTCAACAAAAGCACTGAATCGACTATAACATCTTAGAGATCACAATAGCAATATGTATTTCATAAAAATGAAGTCACAAGATATTACAAGAAATATCTATCCTCACTTTACAAATTACATCTAGAACTTGGAACCTCCAACTATCAACTATCCCCTAGCTAACAATTAACAACTGACTACACAACCCTTTGTATGAAGGGTGCACTCCTATTTATACAAAAATTTAGGATAAATATACAATAAATATATATCCTTAGATCTCTCCTAAATACACATTTATCTCTTGTGGTTACAACCAAACTCCTAAAAATGTAAGATACATATCCTCTCAAAATTTTGTTATCCATGATTCTTCTCCTTTGAATGTGCATAGTTAATGATCCACATCCTCTAGAAATATTCCACAAATATTAATGAGTTGGAATTTGAAATTCGAATTTGTGGTTGGATGGCCAAATAGGACCCTTATAGAATCTCCAAGTAGGCCTACAATATCACAAAACCCATAACACTTTTATATATATATGAAAACCTGTTAATTTCATAATATTCAATCACAAATTCACTTAAAATACTTAAAATAAATGACTTGGGAAAATAATAATAATAAACCCATGTGATGATGAAAATGGTTACTTAATGTAAGGTTATTAAGTTACAAAGTTACAGAATGGTAAATGATGGAAATTAAGGTGGAAGTGGATGAAATTTTGGAGGCCCAACATTGAGCATAACTTTATATTGAAGAATCCAAATTAGGTCTGACCTATGTCATTGGAAAGAAGACTCAGAGGGCTATTGATGAGCTCCATCATTAGACATATTTGGAGGGGTTAATAGTTACCTTTTTTCCTTATTATATCTCTCTTTCTTTCATTTTTATTATTATTTGGTTTTATGATGCTAATATAGGTGGTGATTAAGGCTAACATACTCTGAGTACCTAATATGACATTGAGTGCAGAAAATCATGATTTATTAAGCATTTTTATAAAGATTTTATCATAAGACTTGGAGGAGACAACAAGGAGAAATTATAGGAGGATTGTGCACCCTAGATTCTCTCCAGAAATTTGAACTCCATAGGCAGCCAAAGGATCCCAAGGATTCTCTCCAGCAATTCGAATTCCAGAGGCAGCCAAGCAAATCAAAGAGGAGTGCACTCGATATTTGTTTATTGGGAGTAAAGAGGACTCAATCTCCATTTTATAGGGAGTTTTTGGTAGCTACCCTATAGAATAAATAGAGTAGAGATAGAGCTAGGAGGAGTTAGTCAATTCCATTCGATTCTAGTTGAAACTTTGTTGTAAGCTATTGAGCTTTTTCTTTTACTCAATGATCAAAATTTCAGAGATGTATACGGTTATTATTTTATGAAATGAGAAGACTGATTTCATCTGACTGATTTAAGTTTTAGAGAGCTAGGCTAATGGGTTAGGGCCCAATCCATGTGCCTTAGCTTCTCTGTTGTTATCATTCTTTTCTTTTTGTCATTTAGTTAGTTTTGCTTCTTACATTTAGCTAGATCTGTTTTTGATAGTTTCATTGCTTCTTAGTCCTTACTTTCAGTTTGTTGTTGTAGTTTTTCATTTTCTTGTGAGTATCAGAATAGAGGAAAAACTCCAAAATTTGTGTTCAAGTCTCCCCCTCTCATCTCTGTTAATATAGTTCGAGCAGGGTAGACCCTTCCACAGGCCAAAAATTGCTTTCTATTTGAGTTTAGGAAGAAAGTGCATTACTAGGTCTGAGTCTCTCTTTCCCTATTTTTATCACACTTCATCTAATTTTCATACATGGATTAGCAGGTTATTTGCAGGAGTTATTGTTAAAACCCCAGAGTAGCTCCGTGGCGCTTCCCTGCTTCATTTCCCATCTCTGTATTTGCTTCCACACACCTCCATTTCCTTATATCCTTCCTTTCTCTTCTTATCGGCTGTCACGCCTTTTTATTCAAAAAATACTCCAAAATTCTTGGAAACCCATCAAATTTTGACCTCCGCCCTTCCTCCTCGAAACCTTCGCTACCTTACATCGCAAACTACAACCCACAATTCTTTCCCTCTTCTTTTAACACTTGCCGCTAGGTTCTTCCCTTTTTCCTTCAATACTTACTGCAAATGCAGTCACATTTCCTTTTCGCGCAACTGCAGATCGCAACTTTTACCTTTTCTCCTTAACACTTACCACTTTCAAACGCCGATGTGATATTGTCACCGCATCGTAGATTGCTCATCTCGTTTTTGTTTTTTGTTTTTTGTAACACTTACCGCTCCAAATTTGTGATATTGCGATTGTGATATCAGTGCCACCTCCACATCACCACTCCACATCGCACTTCGCTCCTGATCCCAGACGACCTTTCTGCTATCCCTTTACTTTTGCATATTGCGAATGTGACATCACATATCACAACCTTGGTCATCTATCGCACTTGGCCATCACACTTTTTAAATTATGCCGCTCCAAGGCCTCTTTGTGCTTCAACAAAGCTTTAATCTGATTTAAACCCCCAATTTCCACTTCTAAGCCTCATTTCATGTGTTAAGCCCTTCATTAGCCTCTTTAGCCCTTTTTCTCTCCTCCAAGCTGCAAATCACTCTTTTTAATTAGAATTAAGTCATGGATAGCTTAGTTGCATGAGTAGAAGCATGATAGATAGACCATAGGACAAGTAGAGTGCATTTAGCCATTTGGCCAAATTAAGAGTGGTTTAGAATTAGTTTTCTTTCTGCCATTTATTTTCAGCAAGTTAAATTAGTTTCCTTTTTGTCATTTCTTTTCTACAAATTAAATTAGTTTCATTCTTGTCATTTCTTTTCACCAATTTAGTTTAGTTTCCTTTCTGTCATTTCCTTTCAACAATTTACTTTTCATTTTTTATCATAGTTTACGAAATAGCACCCTTTTGTAAAGCAGAAGAGGATGACATGAACAGAGTGCATCTGCTGTGTATATAGCACTTTCACCTCCAATTTTGTACGAACCATGGGTTGATAAATTAGAGTAGGGCAGCCCCTGGGAGTTGCAGCACTCTTGGTGCAATACCAGGGCTCACCAATTTTTGGCACCATCGCCGGGGAGGTGTCTAGTAGATTCTTTGATTTTGTTTTAGAATTTTTTTCTGCTTTCCTTTATTTTCATGTTGTTTCAGAAATATTGAAAAAATACAAAAATATTTGATTTTCATGCCTCGTAGGACTAGGAATACTCAAAGACAAATCTTACCTTAAACACCCACATCCCTCCTGGCCACCCTTCACTCTTCTTCACTGGCAGTGAGAGTGAACCCCCTCTAGGAGAGTCTACTGAACATTTTGAGGATCCTATTGGGGAAGAAGAAGAAGACCTTGTTTCAACTAAAGGACCTACTTCACCTATCTTAACCATGGCTGGGATATAGAGAGACTTTCCCATAGAGAGGCAGATGGGGAAACTAACATGAAAAACATTAGCCCTTCAGCTCTTCCACACTTTCATGGAATTACCTCTAAGGACCCTGGCACCATCATGTTTGATTTTGTTGTTGTTTGTAGGACTTATGATTATACCTCTGATGATCAGAAGTTGAAGCTATTCCCACCCAACCTTAAGAATGCAACCTTGCGTTGGTTCATGGGTCTGCCTGGGGATAGCATCACTACCTTGGCACAGATGGAAGAAACCTTCAGCAACAAATACAAAGACTAATGTAGGTCCAAGGAAACTAAGGATGAGATCTTTAGGATGACTCTAGGGCCGAATGAATCCTTAGAGGACTATGAAGAGAGGTTTCAACTGAAATATAAGAGAGCCAACTATACTCTTGATCCTGACTCACTTAAACTTGTACTTCTTCGAGGGATCAGTGAAGAGATAATAGAAACCTTGAATATGCTATCAAGAGGAAATATCTACCAACAACCCTATGAAGCAATTAAAATTGTCTTCTGGAACCATTCTATGACATTTAGGAAGAAGGGCAGAGCTAGCCAAAGTACATCCAATACCCCTTCCTCTTCCACCTTCATAAAACATGAGATTGGAAACATGCTAGAGGACTTCAAAAGTGACATGCTACACACCTTTGCTTTGAAAATGGACACAATTCAGGTCAAGAGGAAGCAAGAGGAAGCAGAGAGAGCCTTGGCCATCTTTTTTCCTCAATGTACCAGGAAGCATCCAAGAAATGAATGTCCACTGAATGTCATAGAGGTTTGCTTAGTCTGTGAGGAGAATCATGCCATAGAGAAGTGTCCCTCCTTACTTGGACTTAAGGCTGTATATCAAGGTGGGGAAGAAACACAAGAGAAACTTTGTTTCATCAACCAAAGAAGGCCTCAAGGCCCTTGGCCATACCAACAAGGTATGCAAGGTGCACCTTACTCTTACTATCACAATAATTAGAGTGCACCCATGCAACCTTCATGCACCCCCACTCCTCCATCTTGGTCTACACCTCCTATTCTCCCTTACAACCCTTCATATCATCCTTAGCCAGTAAACCGACCATTCCAGCAGTATGTTACACTACAACCTCAGTGGAACAATCCATCCCAAGGGTGGAGGCCTCAACAAAATCAACCACATGCTCTAATTCCTCCACCCCAACCTAAACCTTAGCTTACTCATGCTGCTCCACCTAGGCTACCTATACATGCACATCCCAATCTGAACCCGAACAACAGACAGGAAAAACATGCTCCCATAGGAGAAACATCCTATCCAGCTTATGCTGTGGAGATACAGTAGGTTAACCTTAGTTTGGGAAGAGTGATCCCAGAAAACAATCCTCCATATCCACCTGTAGAGGTTGAGGAGGAAAATGAAGAAGGTAACACTCAGATCCAACAACCTCCTTTTCCTGAGCACTTGATCCACCCTAGTCAACACACGCCTAAGGAGACTGAACTCCTGGGAGAATTGGAAAATTTGTGTAAAGATACCACTTCTCCTGGCCATTAAGGATGTCCCTATCTACAATAGGCTCATAAAAGAAAAGTGCTTCAAGAAACTTGGGAGAAGAAAGAGAGATACCCCCGCCACCAATGTGGGAGGACAATTGTCTGACCTAATGTTGGGAAGGTTGATATTTCCAAAGTACCTGGACCTTGGTAGTCCAGTTGTTGAAGTGCATATAAATGGTGTAATAGTCCCCAACACTCTGATTGATCTAAGGGCTACCATCAACATCATGGCCAAGGAAACTATATTGAAACTTAATCTCCAAGGGACTTTGAGGAAAACCACAATAGTTCTGCAACTTGCAGATCGGTCCACAGCAACTCTAGAAGGAATTGTTGAGGATGTCATGGTTACCAATGACTCTTGGGAGTATCCTACAGATTTCCTTGTCCTGCAACCAAAAACCAAGTTTAATGGTTATCCTCTCATCTTAGGGAGACCTTGGTTAGCCACCGCAGATGCTTATATTAGTTGTCGGACTTGAAACATAACTATAAAAAATGGGCCTTTGTCTAAAGAGCTAGTGTTATATCCTCTAGCCCAGCCTTCTATTAATCATAATCTCCCTATATGGTTGGAGGATGAAGAATATGAGTTATATAACACTGCCCCTATGTGTACCATAGATATTATTCTTAGAGGGGGGCAGCTTGATGAAGATGAACTCATTGACCATGTCATTCATAACGAGTCCTCCACTAACATTCCTCTCGAAACCTTAGTCAAAGAGTCTGAAATCCAACCTTGGATGGAAGTGCACTCAGTTGAGTTGACCTCTGAAACAACCAAGGCTATTGAGTTTTTCCCATACATATCTCTGAAAATAAACCCATACCTCTCGAAGGAAGAAGAGAAGCAGCTATGCCAGCTTTTGAAAGAGAATCTCGATGCATTTTCTTGGGATTACAAAGACATGAAGGGGGTGCATCCTTCAGTGTGAAAACATCATATTTACATCAAAGAAGGATGAAAGCCCGTGAGACAACCCCAAAGAAGGATGAACCCAGCTCTGAAGGACATAGTCAAAGAAGAACTGTAGAAACTATTGGATGCAGGGTTCATATATCCTATATCCGATAATGGGTGGGTATCTCCTCTTGTCTTAGTCCTAAAGAAGAACAGGAAGTGGCGAATTTGTGTTGATTATCAAGAACTTAACAAAGCCACCAAGAAAGACCATTTCCCTTTGCCCTTTATAGACCAAGTCCTAGATGGCCTTGTAGGGAAGAAGTTATTTTCCTTCTTAGATGGGTTCAATGGGTACATTATGATTCAAATTAGCCCTAAAGACCAGGATAAGACTACTTTCACCTAAACTTGGGGTACCTTTGCTTATAGAGTCCTATCCTTGGGGTTGTGCAATGCCCTAGCTACCTTCCAAAGAGCTGTCCTAAGCATATTTTCTGAGCTATTCCATGACTCTGTCAAAATCTACATGGATGATTTCACACCATATGGGGATGACTTCTAGGAAGCTCTATCCAATTTGGGTAAAGTAATAAGAAGGTGCATTGAGATGCATCTCTCCTTGAGCCCAGAAAAGTGTGAATTCCTGAAGAAAGCAGGGGTTGTATTAGGACACTCCATATCTCAAGTGGGAATATAGGTAGACCTAAACAAAATCACTATCATCAAAAGGGTACCTGCTCCTAAAAAGTAGAAAGATGTCAAGAGTTTCTTATGATTTGCTGATTACTATAGAAGGTTCATCAAAGATTTCAGCAAGATGGATTCACCATTGTTTGGGTTATTGACTAAGGATTCTGAGTTTATTTGGTTCGGTCCTTGTCAAGAGGCTTTCAAGTTCATTAAGGAACAATTGACTACAGCCCCCATCCCCTGAGATCCAAATTGGACTTTGTCTTTCCACATCCACACTGATGCATCTGAAAAAGCTGTAGGGGCATCATTAGGACAATTAGAGGACAAAATCCCTTATGCCATTTATTTCATCAACAAGAATTTGTCAAAGGCCGAGTTGAATTGTACTATTACTGAGAAGGAGATGTTAGCCATTGTCCATGATTTGAACAAATTCAAGCATTATGTAACTGGATATCAGAACTTTGTTCACACTGACCATGCAACCATCAAGTATTTAATGAACAAACCATATGTTAATGCTAGAATAATTAGATGGTTGTTACTTTTGCAGCAATTTGATTTGACTATTGTTGATAAACTTGGAAAGGAGAATGTTGTTGTAGATTTTTTGTCCAGGTTAGCTCTCCGTGCAGGTGAAGAAGGAATAGTGGATGACCAACTTCCCAATGAACACCTCTTTTCTATATCAGCACTCTCACTATGGTTTTCTGATATAGCCAAATACTTGGTTGCTAGGAGACTCCCTCCTAATATTTCATTCAGGGAGAGGAGCAGAATCATTAGAAAAATCTCCCCTTTCACATGGATTGGGGAAAACCTTTCCAAGCTAGGCCCTGATGAAATCCTAAGGAGATGTGTGAGGGAGGAAGAAGTTTTTGATATCCTCTCTGCATGTCATGAAAACCCATGTGGAGGCCACTTTGCTGCAAAGAGAACTACTTACAAAGTTTTGCAGGCAGGATAATATTGGCCTACCCTTCATCAAGATTCTAGAAGATACACCAGCAGGTGTGACCAGTGCTAGAGGATGGGGAAACCCACACAAAGGGATGAAATGCATTTACACCCTTAGGTGGATCTTGAGCCATTTGATAAGTGGGGTTGGACTTTGTTAGACCTATCGATCCACCATCCGGACAACAGAAGTATATCATAGTCTGCACTGATTACCTAAAAAACTGGGCTGAAGCAAAAGTAGTGAGGGTAGCAACTGAGGAGAAAGTAGAAGAATTTCTGAGGGATAATGTGTTTTACAAATTTTGATATCCCAGAGAAATAGTCACTAATCAGGGAGCACAATTCACCTCCCACCTCATTGAGAATCTTTTGAGGAAGCACAAGCTTAAGCATAGAACGTCTACTACCTATCACCCTCAGGCGAATAGCCAAGTATAAGTAACTAACAGAGATTTACAGAGCATCCTCACCAAGGTTGTGAGCAGCAACAAAAAATATTGGGCAGACAGATTGGCAGAAGCTACTTGGGCCTACACCACCACTTGGAAGACAACAACAGGATTCACTCCTTATGAACTAGTCTATGGTAAGAAAGCTCTACTTTCAGTTGAGTTTGAGTTCATTACTTTAAGAATGGAAACTGAATTAAATCTAGATCTATCAAATGCCAAGAAAGAGAGATTTCTGCAACTAAATGGATTGGATGAGTTTAGAATGCAAGCACTTCTTCACGCGGAGGTAGTTCAGCAACAAAGGAAGGTCTGGCATGACAAGAACATCAAATAAAAGACCTTCCAAGAAGGAGATTGGGCGTTGTTGTATGATTCAAGGTTTAAATATTTTTAAGGCAAGATAATGACAAGATGGTTAGGACCTTACACAGTGGAAAAATGTTTTGATAATGGCGCAGTTCAAATCAGAACAATAGATGAGGAAGGAATCCCCTTGCTTGTCAATGGTCACAGAATTAAAATTTACAAGAAGCCTTTGTCAAAGGCAGAGTTCATAAATTCAATAAGGAGAGAGGTGTATGTGATGGGAAACTCCATAGTTTCCCCCACCTCCTGTAAAAAAATTTAAAAAAAAAAAATCCATGGGTGAAAACTTCTCTGAGGCACCCAAGGAAAGCTTGTGGGTTGAAAACCTCAATGAAGGCAACTCACTTGCTCAAAAAAAAAGAGAGAGAGAGAAAAAATAAATGAGAATAAAGATCCATGGGTGAAAACCTCTCTAAGGCGCCCAAGGCAAGTCTGTGGGTTGAAAAACTCCATGGAGGCAGCCCAATTTCTTTCAAAAAAAAAAAAAAACAAAACAAAAAATATACATCTAAATTTCTATTTTTTCTGTGTTTGTTGTTTAGCAGGTTATTAATGGTTTCTGGAAACACAGGAAGGCATTCATCTTCTTTTCCCTTATTCTATTTTACCATCCATCCCATCATTCACTCCATTCATTCTCATAACTTCCTCCGTCACCTCCATGCACCACATTCCTCAATTCCCGACCACAAGGTAGCAAGGAAATTCCTACAGACATCTGATGTCTGAGACTGCTACAAACACCAGGGAACTCCTACAGCGCAAAAGCTTTTTCTTGAACAACAAAGAAAACAAGAGAGGATCTGACCAAGCAGACCCCAAACAAGACAAGAGTGCCACCAATGGCATCTGGAGCACCCCCCCGCAACGTCTACAATGGGAATAAACAACAAGGAAAGACCAGCAGCTCAGTCAGAGAGCTGCTCACTCGGAGAACAAAAAATAATGATGAACACAACATCTAAAAGGCGTGTCTTCTCAATCCAGCTCCTGCAAATTCCTTGGAAACGAAAGATAAACTCAGGTATAGCTTCTCACCCCTTGCTACACATCCATATTTGCCAAAAATAATTAAATTTGTAGACTTAGAGTTTAAGGGACAGAAAGATGGACAGTTAACTTAGCCACCACCATGAGGTATGACTGAAGAAACTGGAAGTACACACCACTTGGACATGAAAAATAAAATAATTTAAATCCAGTGGAATAGAGGAGAACAAGGGGAGGAGATATGCAGTCAATCACCAATTAACAAGGAGAAGGAAACAATGGTATCTAACGAAAACTGGAAGCTAAGGCTAGTTACATAAGCACTCCAAAAATTAGTTGCGTCGTCTAATAATAAAGAGGGTCATCTCATCCAAACCAGTAAATTGAAAATTCTTAAATGGAGAGACCAGCGTAAGCCCGCAACGCTTAGAGAAGAGGAAGAAGAACCAAAAGAAAAGGAAGAACCACAAGAAAAAGAGGAAGAAGAACCAACAGAAGAGGCAGAGACAAAGGGCTAAGGAAAAATAGAAGAGATGGCCATAAAATTCATAAATATAGTAGAAAGTGAGCAAGAAATAGACTCACAACAAAACACCACATCCCATCAATACAAATAGGTAGTTTCCACAATAGCTCCTCTAAGCGCAAAGATAAAAAGGCAGACGTCTATGTATTTCAGAGCTGACAAGAGTCAGAGGATAAGTTAGAGAGAGCTAGAAACTCCTCCCATGAGCCCGATTATCATTGAAGAATAACCAAGGGAGGAGGAAAGAATCGAAGAAACAATTCTGAAGGAGCAGCTGTAGAAGGCACAGGCAGAGAATGTAGCACTGAAGGGGAAATTGCAGCAAAAAGAGGAGCAAGTAGCCACCATGGAAAACTTATGCGTAGAAGCCCTTCAACACATATTCCCTTTTGACTCATATGTTGTGTACCTCAAGGAGCATTGGCTTCTATTTCAAATCAAAACTGTAGCCTCCCATAGATCACTACCTTTCCAAGATTGCAGGAAATTCAAGAATTTTTATAAGCAAGCTAACATGGCCAATCAGGAAAAGATGGTAGAGTTTTATGCACATAAAATTGTGCTAACAAATCTGGATATTTGGGACCCCAATCCTACAATGGGAGATATGCAGTTAATGGCTCTAGCATATTGGATGGTGAATGAGGACACTAGAGCAAAAGATATATGGAAGGTCATGGGAAGAAAAAATAGAGAACCCTTATATATCAGACCAGAATTGTTCAGCCCAAGCTGATTCATCCTTAACCATCGAAAGATTGAAAGGGACCCTGCACTAGTTGAAAGCTACATTCAGACTCAAACCCAGGTGATAGGACACTTTGATGATGTTTCTAGGAAGATAGAAGATGTGTGCATTATGGCCAGCCAGAGGAGATGGAACAACCTCCCTCATAGCCTCAATAACAGGGAGTACCATACTCCAGAAAGACTGAGGGGTGCATTAGAAAGGGCACCATTATGCAAGAGGGCCATGCAGGCTAAAAATATCCAATGGTTTGGACTAAAGCTCAACCCACCTTTGCTGTTGGGACTGAATGATGAAAAGGACACAGATGCACAAGATAAATAATGGGAGAGTGCAGAAAAGAATAATGGTTTTTACCCCCTTGGGGAAACTCCCACACTTCTTCCTCAGGAAATCAGAGGGGTGTTGAAGCCTCAAAAATCGCTGCTTCAAAGATTGGGGGATAACCACCCGGTCGGGACCTTAGGACAACTCCTTTTCCATTTGGTGTGGTGGCTCCGACTGGATTGATAGGACCAGTTTCCTAAATGGGTTGGTGATGGAATGATAGGATGAATGGAAAATGGGAATAAATAACTGAAATAAAACTATCTAATCTAATCTATAACTGATAAATAATTCTAAAACTAACCCGGGCATCAAATATGAATACAACTTAAAGACTGTTTCAATCAAATATATAACCATGAAAATGTATTATAATTTAACTGAAATATGCAGTATCAAATAATGATAACTCTGTTTAAGAAATTAAGCAGAGTTATAATAACACATTGCATTCATCATTTTATATATCATTTACATATACTGAAAAAAGATAAATATTTCTATACACTTAGAAATGATATGTATAACGAAATATTGTAAAACGAGTACATATAAATGATAGCAATTTAAAAGAGAATATCTCAAAACATAAGAAATTAATAGTGAATAGATAGAAATACCATATCCATCTTGATACTTTCCAATGCAATTCGATATCCAAATCCAGCAACTTCAATGTAAAACAGACTCCAAGATACATAAATGCAATTCTTAAAGGAAATTTTGCATAGAACCACGAGATGTGATCCTTTATAAAAATATAAGAGTCAATGGAGTACAAAAATTTAATCTCCAAGTCAAAATATTACAAATTCAGGACCCCTTTCTAAATGCATGAAAGGGGTTTAAATAGATACCTAATAAAACAAAATAACTAAAACTATTCCTACAATCTATCTAATCGAAAATCTAGAAACATAATTGTGATCTTAAAATGAACCGGATTCATTGATTGTCTCCTGTGTTTATTGTGCCCAGATGGCAGATCTTGAGCATATCTTGGACTTCTGTTGACCGACTCATTTTTGAATGTAACTGCCCAGTGTACATAGCATCAGAGAATTCAGGAATGATACAATGAATAACATTTGAAAGGAATTTGATGGCCATCTGTTGGCTGTGTGGCTTGATCAGCTAAGTCCACATAATATCCCATGAAATTCCTTGAAGTTTGATAATTTGTTGATTTTTATTGATTATCTCTTCCTTCCACCTGGAATCAGCTTATTTTACTTTTGGTAGTTTGCCTGGGGTACAATCTGAGATCAAATTAGTGGCGTACAAGATGTCATTAACCAATTGTGTTGTAATATTCATCAAACTTTTAGCTCTTGATATGGCTCTTTCTGATTTCATCAACTGTTGTTCCCATTCCACAAATACAATTTCCTTGTGTCTTTCCTCAATTCTGGGAAGACTAGCTTTTCTTCCCTGCTCTGTATCCTGCCATGAAAGGAACTCAAAAATTTTATCATCAGCATCATCAATCTCTTGCCTGAGAGTGACTGATTCATCTATCAAAGAAGATGTTATTTCGCACAAAGGCTCAACTTATGCCAACCTAAGACAAAATTCATTTAACTGCTGAGATAGCAGTTTGTTAATTTCAAGAGCTTTGGTTTTGAATTGAGCTAACTTAGGATAATCCTTGAACTTGTCCAATGCTGATTGGAACATTTTCTCTTGTTCAATCTTTGCATTTTTCTCACTTTGCAGAAGATTTTGTAGCTTTTCTACTTCTTGACTCAACTGTTGTTGTTTGTTCAAGGCTTGTTCATCAATTTTATTCTTTTCAATACTAAGCTGCTCTTCTAGCTGTTTAGATCTAAGCTCCTGATCTTGCAATTGTTTCTCCAGCTGAACAATCTTTTGTTGATTCCCTGTGTCCTGTTCTTCCAGCATAGCTATCTGTAAGTCTTTTTGTTTCAACAACTGAGAGACTTCAGAAGCTTTATCTATAGTAGCAACACTATAGGCACCTGCGTATTGAGATAATTTAGTGAGATCCTCAGATGGATTCACCTCAGCATATTTATAAAAAATATTCATAAACTCCACCTGTGATGTTGAAAGTGCATCCTGATCAGTTCTCCTCCTCTTCCTCTTCTTTCTCACAACATCCCTATGCTTGGGACTGTAAAATACATCCAGAGGAGGGATTTCTTTTATTTTCAACATAATTTCACCTGTGGGATGTTCAGGAATAACTTCCATATTTTGGTCTTCCAGAACATTAACTTGGGGATTATTTTGCAATCCTGTTTGTTGGGAAAATTGATTATATTGGTCCAAAAAATGGGAAGAAACAATAATTTCAGCAGATTCTACTACTTTATCAGTAGTTTTCTCTCTTCCAAGTTGCAAATATGGATTATTGTTCATATTTCCTTTTATTGTTTGTACAATGGCTTCATTTCCTATGTCCTCCTTTTCAGTATTCACATTGGTATTAGTACTTGTGATTTCTTTTCCTGTCTGGGTTGAAGACTGTTGATCAGTATGTACATCAAGTTTAGCAGCTGTTTCTTTCTTCTCAGTATCAACTTTGCTGCTAATGTCTTCTTTCTGCACAACAAGATTAGTTCCTATTACTTTTTTCTGTGTCTGTATGATGACCTTGCTGGTAGATGTTTTTGTTACTTCTTTGCCAGATGTATCCTCTTTTTCCTTTTGCTGTGACTTTGCCTCTTGCATAGGAAATCTTAATTGATCGAGAGGAGCTTTGAGTAATCTCTGGCTTCTCATTAGGGAAATTTTGAGGTCTAAAATGGGCCTCTTAAGGAAATAATAAAATAATAGCTACACCAATAAAATAATATTTATGAATTTGGAATTCACTTTTTGCACCAAAGTCTATGTAACCATGGTTAAATTCAATTCAAAAGTTGTACTAAAATAAAATTAATAAAAAAATTGTACTAATGTGACTATAAATAAGAATGAGATTTTCAAAAAAAAATCATTATCATTGTACAACTAATGCATTTGTCCTTTGTACTTAAGTAACTTAAAATAAAATATAAATATAAATTCATAAATTCTTAATTATAGAAGATATTATTAATTAAAATTTATATTATTTAAATTATATTATGATATGTAATTAATATACTATATAAAAATAATATAATATAATATATTTTTTTATGTATGAATTTTATATTACATATTGAATTGATTTTATTTATAAATAAATATTTGAAAATATAAAAATATAATATTTATTGAAAAGTGTGTAAATACATGAAGATTGTGTAGGGATATGCATTGTTTCTTTCAAAAAATATGAAATGACAATAATAATATTTTATTCGAAAAGTGTGAAATGACATTTATTAAGAGTACTTTACTTTATGACTTTAAAAGTACTTAGAGCACTACCATGGTTAACCATGATTTTTTATCCACCATTGAGAATGTGACAAGTAAGTACTTTTAACTCAAGCAATGCCACCTCAACCATTAAGGATGATGTCATCCCCTAAAATGTGATTGGTTCTCATAAAGTGAATTTTGATTGTACATTTTCCTTAGGAGGCCCATTTTAGACTTCAAAATTCCCCTAATGACTTATTCATCTCTTTAGTCTGGAATTTGGACTTGGCCAAATCATAAACTTGGGACAAATTATCCATAGAAATAAATAAATCATCGAACTCATATGGTTCGTGTTCAAATCGAGCAATTGAAACTGAAGTGGTAAAATCAAATGCCACCTTCCTTGGGTCATATTGCCTGCCTTGGATCGTTGAAAGCTTGAGATTGGTTATCTTTCCAACTTCTTTATCAGCATGAACAAAATTACTGAGAGTGTAATCTCCACATTTAAAAGGAAAAATAGGCCACATTAGCTTCTTGCTATTCTTCAAAGTCCTGGACATACCTTCTACTGTTAGCTGATATGCAATTTCTTGTGCTAACAGTTTATCTGGAACATACAAAGGAAGAATGTGTGGTTCTACAATAATCCCGAAAACTCTGATATACGTGAATCTTTCTTCTCCGAACCAATCCCCAATCGAGGATAAATCAACTTTTTCCTTCTCAGAAAGCCTAGGAGGGAATCAACCAAAAATAGTTTGATAAACAGGGATGAAGAAACCGTGACAAACTCTGTAAACATGGCTTTTAAAATGCCCCTTCCACAAGAACTTGTGATATATATGAATAGGAGCAGGATCTTTAGGGGTCCATTTCCATCCTAACATGGGAAACTCAGAATTGAAACAAAGGGCGTCTAGAATATAAGCACAAAAGTAAAAAGGAGTAGTATTTCATGTGTTTTTGTCCTTCCTATACTCAAGAATCCTATTGGCTATCTTATCAGAAAGAATGACCGCCCAGTCCATTATTTCGGAGTTTATAGCAGAATGAATTAAAGGTACCATTTGTATAGAGAACCTAGCTGAATTGTCATTTCCAAATAATTTGCACATCATCGCTGTGGCGTAACAGTATGGAGGCGAAAGGGATTCCACTGAGTACATACCTGATGCCTCGCTTTTGTGATTTTTGGGAGCCCTTCTCCATTCTCTAATCAGCTCCGCCTGATTTTCATTATTTGCAGCAAATTCCTGGATGAAGGATTTGTTGTAGATTTTCTGCGGGTTCGGAAGGTGGTACATTGCTTTAATGTCTTCTGCTTTAAATGACTCGAATGTTGCTCTAGAGGCTGAAACAAACGTCCTGTTCTGAATGGTCACATTGTGAATTACCCACCGAATCACATCATAATATGGAAAAATGTTCGCCCAAGCTGCAATTCGGTGTAGGAACAAATTTGCGAGTGCTTGAAGAGAGGTTTCTGAATCAGAATCTGAATCATTCTGATCAGGAACTATTGCTTTTGGCACAGTAACTTTAGGCTTTTCCCTTTCGATGAGGTTATATACCTCTTCCCAGGATAATTTACCAAGACCTTGGCACGACGTGTCTGTAACCAGCTTAATTTTAGCTAGTTTCTCTTTAGGTGCCATGGTGAAAATAGGGGCTTTTGCAGCGACAACAACTTTTTCTTTCCTAGATCTCTTTGACATTTCGTTATCCGGTAATGTTTCCCTCGCTCTGCGAATGAAAGGGTTGGGTGTTCTTTGGTTCTGCAAAGGAGAAACAGTTCAATCGTGGTGAAAACGCAAATAAGGAGAACAACTGTATAAACAATCTATTCATTTATTTCCATTTATTATCTTCGTGTTTAAAACTTAAATGCCCTCTAAAGAGTCACACTCTCGCATTCATAATAGAATAAATCGTCATTATTCGTTTGATTTTCTATTTAATAGTAAAAGTACAATCAGAGATCGGCTGTTTTAAAATGAGACATAAAACTTTCCCTTTGAATGATGCGATTGCGATTAATACATAATATATGTGCAATGTAAAATATCAAGATTAAACATTAATCGCATCGGGCATTTTCAAAAAGACAACAAACAAGATTTTTCGATCTCCCCCGATTTTCGATTGCGACGATGGTGTATCGCATCAGGGTTTTAATATCATGAGTGAATGTAATATTCGTTCCTCCAAAATGCGATTGCGATTGATCACATCGTATTGGAGTTGCGCCATTGATCAAATAAAGAGACTGCATTTGCGATTTGCGATGGCGGCGGGGCCCATCGCATCGGAGATTTTATAAAACATGTGTATTGTATAATGCTTTTCCGAAATGCGATTGCAATCAATCGCATCACATCGAAACATATATGAAAGTTTAAGACTTTTGAAATTTGCGATTGTGATTGGTTCAATCGCATTGGAATTTTTTACAAACAAATATACAACTTATGATATTTCCGATTTGCGATTGCGATTACTGTACATCGGAATTTTTCCATTTAAATACTTTGATGTGATAAAGTCTTTATATTACATCAGATCGGAAATTATTTCAATGTTGCATTTGTTTATACACACTTGTTAATAAAGATATGCAATATGTCTTTCTAACAATGAACTCTTATTTCTAATTCAAAAATGATCTGATTGCTTCTAAATCTTTTATTTCTATCTAAAAAGAAAGATAAAAGGGGACCTATTTCTAAATGAATTTTATTCTAAAAATTTAGAAATGGGGAAGGTTGTTGTACAATACAACAGGGGGTTATCAAATCCTTGAAGGAAATACAGGAGGAGGATAAGTTTCCCAGAGGATGAGCAACCATTCAGTAAGGGGGTGATGATGAGCTCCATCATTAGACATATTTGGAGGGGTTAATAGTCACCTTTTTCCTTCTTAGATCTCTTTTTCTTGCATTTTTATTATTATTTGGTTTTATGATGCTAATGTAGGTGGTGATTAAGGCTAACATACTCTGAGTACCTAATATGAGGTTGAGTGTAGAAAATCATGATTTATTAAGAATTTTTATAAATATTTTATCATAAATACTTGGAGCAGAAAACAAGGAGAAATTATAGGAAGATTGTTTGCCCTAGATTCTCTCCAGAAATTCGAACTCCAAAGGCAGTCAAAGGATCCCAAGGATTCTCTCCAGCAATTCGAATTCCAGAGGCAACCATGCAACTCAAAGAGGAGTGCACTCAATATTTGTTTATTGGGAGTCAAGAGGACTCAATATCCATTTTCTAGGGAGTTGTTGGTAGCTACCCTGTAGAATAAATAGAGTAGAGATAGAGCTAGGAGGATTTAGTCAATTCCAGTCGATTCTAGTTGAAACTTTGTTGCAAGCTATTGAGATTTTTCTTTTACTCCGTGATCAAACTTTTAGAGTTGTATACGATTATTCTTTTATGAAGTGAGAAGAATGATTTCATCCTACTGATTTAAGTTTCAGAGAGATAGGCTCGTGGGTTAGGGCCCAATCCATGTGCCTCGGCTTCTCTGTTGTTATCATTCTTTCCTTTCTGTCATTTAGTTAGTTTTTCTTCTGCCATTTAGCTAGATCTGTTTCTGATAGTTTCATTGATTCTTAGTCTTTGCTTTCAGTTTTCTGTTGTATTTTTTCATTTGCTTGTGAGTAACAGAATAGAGGAAAAACTGCAAAATTTGTGGTCAAGCCTCCCCCTCTCATCTTTGTTAATAGAGTTTGAGCAGGGTAGACCTTCCCACAGGCCAAAAATTTCTTTCTGTTTGAGTTTAGGGAAGAAGTTGCATTACGAGGTCTGAGTCTCTCTTTCTCCTTTTTTATCACGCACTTCATCTATTTTTCATGCATGGATCAACAATTTGATTTTAGGACTTATTTTTAAAACCCCAGAGCAGCTCCCTGGCACTTCCCTGCTTCATTTCCCATCTCTGTATTTGCTTCCACGCACCTCTGTTGCCTTCTATCCTTCCTTTCTCTTCTTATCAGCTGTCGTGCCTTTTTATTCACAAAATACTCCAAAATGATTGAAAAACCAACAAAGTTTGACCTCTGTCTTTCCTCCTCGAAACCCCTGCTACCATACATCTCAAACAGCAACCCGCAATTCTCTCCCTCTTCTTTTAACACTTACCGCTTGGTTCTGCTGATTGCGATATTGCAATCTCGCATATCGCAGATCATGCATTTTCCCTTTTTACTTCGAGACTTACCACAAATGTAGTCGCATTTCCTTTTCACACAACCGTAGATCACAACTTTTACCTTTTCTCCTTAACACTTACCTCTTTCAAACGTCAATGTGATATTGTTGTCGCATCGCAGATCGCTCATCGCATTTTTTCTTTTTTTTTTATTTAACACTTACTACTCCAACTTTACGATATTGTGATTGTGATATCGATCCCACCTCCACGTCACCACTCCGCATCGGACTTCGCAAGACTTACCTCATCGCACTTCGCTCCCGCTCCCAAACAACCTTTCCGCTATCCCTTTACTTTTGCGATATTGTGATCATGCGCTCCAAGGCCTCTTTGCGCTTCAACAAAAATTTAATCCGATTTAAACCCCTAATTTCCACTTCTAAGCCTCATTTCATGTGTTAAGCCCTCCATTAGCCTCTTTAGCCATTTTTCTCTCCTCCAAGCTGCAAATCACTATTTTTAATTAGAATTAAGTCATGGATAGCTTAGTTGCATGAGTAGAAACATGATAGATAGACCATAGGACAAGTAGAGTGCATATACCCATTTGGCCAAGTTAAGTGTGGTTTAGAATTAGTTTCATTTCTGCCATTTATTTTCAGCAAGTTAAATTATTTTCCTTTCTGTCATTTATTTTCTACAAATTAGATTAGTTTCATTCTTGTCATTTCTTTTCAGCAATTTAATTCAGTTTCCTTTTAGCAATTTACTTTTCAATTTTTATCATAGTTTAATAGATAGCACCCTTTTGTAAATCATAAGAGGATGACATGAACATAGTGCATCTTCTTTGTATACAGCAGTGTCACCTCAAATTTTGTGCGAACCCCAGGTTGATAAAGTAAAGTAGGGCAACCCCTGGGAGTTGCAGCACTCTTGGTGCAATACCAGGGCTCACCAGCTACTACATGACCAAAGTTCAGATCTTGGAGATCTGAAATCAGGGAGATACAACAGTTTCAATGTAGAGCTCCCAAAAGCAATAAAAATGTGTGTATTGTTTTTTTTTTAATTGCATAAATTTTGTTTGAAAAATTAGTTTGAACTTATTTCAAAGGCATATTGGACCATAGATATCAGTATTGGGTTATAAAATGCCTCCTAAAAATAATTCCACACCCATTAATACCTCATAAAGCTCTACTATAACGCATGAAGAGGAATAATTGTAACATGATATCTCAAAATTACGGGACCAAATGCAACAAATTTCTCTCTCACAAAGAACAACCAAAGACGATATAAAAGGGGACATGGATGGTTTAAAAGGTGACATGAATAGTTTTCAATCAAACATGGAAGGTTTGAAGGCTAATATGGATGGTATAGAAGCAAAAATGAGAGGAAACATGGAAGATTTGAAGAATGGTTTAAAAGCAGACATGGAAGGTTTGGAGGAAGGGTTAACAAAGTTGCTACAAGAAATTATTCCTAATGGAGAAAAGGAATTAGATGAAACTACCGATTAGAAAAAAATAAATGTTAATCATTACTTCATAATATCTAACGTTGTATTGAATACCCACCATATTCCAAAGATCAATATGAGGAAGTTTGATGACAAGGATCCGGTAACATGGATATTACAAATGGAGCAATATTTTGATCTCCATAATGTGAAACACACACAACAGTTATGCATTGCAAATTTATATTTAGAACCTAATCAGTTTGTATGGTATTAATGGCTTTGTTATCGTAAACCACTTGTGACATGGTCAATTTTTACGGAGGAAATGATAGCACATTATGAGGATACAAATAGCAACACCTTCTTTAGCCAATTGATAAATATCAAAAAAAAGTCACCAATGGCACAACACATTGAGGACTTCCAAAAATTGAATATAAGGGTAAATGATATTCGAGAAGAGCATAGGATTGATGTCTTCATAGGGACTTTAAAGGATAACATCCAACATGAGGTTCACCTTTGGGAACCTGATTCATTGGAGAAGGCATTCAGGTTGGCCAGAAAAATTGAAAGAAAAATTATGGCAACAAGGAAGCCTACCACTCACGACTATAGAGATGGAAGTGTTGTTACTGCTAGCCTTCCACAACCTACAAGGTTGACACCACAACAATTGGAAGAAAAAATATAAAAAGGGATTTTCTACAGTTGTGATAACAAATACACTAAATCTAATAAGTGTGCTGAGAAGAAATTATTTTACATAGATTGTGAAGAGGAGGAATAAAATGAAAAATAACATCAAAATATGAGGATATACACCTGGAACCAACCCCAGAGAAAGAATAAATGAATCCGACCATATATTGTAATGCATTGGAAAGAATTACCACTCCTCAAACTCTCAATATAGAAGGATATATCAAGAAGAGAATGGTAATAATGATGATTGATTCCGGTAGTAACCATAATTTTATTCATTCTAAGATAGCCAAGGCATTGAATTTATTCATATATCCAACACCAAAGTGTCAAGAAATGGTTTTAAATGGAGGAACTATAAATTTCTCTGGAAAGTGCCATAATATTAAGCTAACCATGGGGGAATATTTATTGAATAGTCAAATGCTCTCCATTCCAATGGGTGGTGTTGATGTTCTACAAGGAGTCCAATGGTTACAATCTTTAGGGATGATAGCTTTTAATTTTCAAGAAATATTCTTGAATTTTGTTTGAGAAGGAAACGAAGCTGAATTACGTGGTATCGCAGGGAAACCAGGAATGATAATCAACTCCAATGTCATGAAAAAGATTTTGAAGAAAGAACAACGAGGCATAATTGCACAATTATTCTCACTAGAGGTTCAAACATCAAAATCATCTATTTCTATAGATCTCCAAAAAGTCTTGGACAATCATTCCAAGGTGTTTGAGACTCCCAAAGGCCTCCCACCTATTAGTGATCATTTCCATGCTATTTATTTGATTCCAGGATGTGTTCCTCCAAACATCAGGCCTTAGAGATATCTTTATGCCCAAAAGAGTGAGATTGAGCATATGGTTGCAGAAATTCTAGAGGTTGGTATAATTCAACCTAGTGAATGTTCTTTATCTGATCTAGTAATATTGGTGCACAATAAGGATGGATCATGGCGTATGTGTTGGGATTATAGGGAGCTCAACAAGCTCACTATTAAAGATAAATTTCCATCCCCGTCATTGATGAATTTTTGGATGAAATTACATGGAGAAATTTACTTCAACAAGTTGGATATTAATTTAGGATATCATCAAATTAGAATGAAGATTGAAGAAATTCTAAAAAAAAATAAAAAAAAATATAGAACTCATGAGGGTCACTATTGTTGAGAATTTGGAGGGCTAGAGATTAATTCAAATTCTCTTCTTGATAATTACTTGTGTGCTTACTTGAGTTACTTATGTCTTCTCTTCGTTAGCTTATTTAGTCTTTTCATCAAGTCAATTGCCAAAATACAAAAGAAACAAAATTAGGCTCCTCGAGCCAGGGTAAAACCTCTCCCTCTTGGAGAGGAAAACCTGAAAGAAATCCTTCTTATAGATCTTCAAATGACAAGTACCATGACCAAGACTCAGACCCTTGACCTATGAATGCCTCCAATACCTTGTCACCGCTTCTTGATTTTCCTGCAATGCTTATCTTTCATTTCTGCACCAACTTGCACTGATCTGCACCAATGTCAGAGAGCTCGATCTCTAACTTTATCTTCCTTGCTAATCAAAACATTTCTTCTTCCTTGTTATTATTTAAGACATATTATCGTCCTTTTGAATACTGAATATAGGAAGGTAAATCTCTGATTTACCTTCCTTCTATTCTCAGATTTTACCGCACTTCAGTTGCTTCAGGATGCATCACAAAATCAAATCTATGTTTACTTCTTCAGTTAATCCATACTTAGTCATCAATTTTGTGTCCTTAAGTCCGCACTTTAGTTATTTTGTTACTAACTCAGAAAAGTCCTCATTGTTTACTTGTTGATCCACATTCATTGGGCTAGCATGTTACCCAAGACAGATCCGCATCCATTACCTCTTAACTCACATATATATATACAGACTTATTGTGATACATCATCCACAATATATAGTTGTGGTATACTCGCATTGAAACCCTGTTCAAGTCCTCATAAATCCACATTGTATACTTTGTAAAAACCTTAGGAAATCTGCATTATTTCACTTCAGATAATCCGCAATTAATGACTCCTGTAATCTGCACTTTCTTCTCAGAACAGTCCGCTAAATTTCTGTGTTAAATGATCCGTGACAAGGAGTATATATAGAGGCTCATTATACGTTATTAGGCCAACCATTCAGCTATCATATAGGCCGACCATTCAATTGTCATATAGGCCGACTTGAAGACTATATATTCCAGCGTAGGTTAGGGTTATTTCGAGCCATTATTCCACAAGGTCTTGGAGCATTTTAATGATGACTAGGCTCTCTATATACATGACGCTAATTACACTTATAAGCAGAATAAAAACCCTAAATAGACATCAAAATAAGTCTATTAACCTATAATAAAATTCTTGCTCATGAAACCCATGAAGCAAGTACAACAAATTATATTTTATTATATTTGTCCTCTTCTTTACATAAATACATAATTACATATTCAATATGAAGACTGATCCTAGTTACACTTTTCAACACTCCCTCTTAACTAGGGAGGTATTCATACAGGTACATGGTCTCTTTCAAAATGAAGAATCTCATAAGAAGAATTAGATTGGTAATCGCATCTATATAGCATCATATCAACCAACATTGTCCTAGTGCAAGGCCTTGACTAACAACCCCATCTCTCAATGAGATAATGGGCTACAATGCTGGTGAGACACATGACTTATAGACACCATAATCATTGTCTCTCCAAGGTACATACTCCACCCGGGTGTTTCCAAAGTATGACCTTCTTGGACTATTCTTCTCTTGGGTAGATAACCCTCAAAGAATATCGGTCCCCGAATACTCTTATTTTGAATTCCCTAATACATTCTCCAAGTGTATCGAATGCCATATGATTACCCAATCCTCCATTCTGTCTTCCCAAGTGAAGACCAGAATGATGTGTCTATCTCTCCCTCTCAGCCAAGGAGGACCTATTCCACAAGGGAATGTACTCATTCCTGTGTAAAGAATGTATCTAAGCTCATTCTTAGGAATTACCCAGTTTCTTCCAAGTAAGAAACTGATCACAAGGCTCCCTCTCAATCAAGGATCTGCAGCAGAAATGGTGACACACCCATCTGCTCATGAATAATTCCTCCCCTTGATGTCATGGATTTCAATCTTTGAGGAATCTTCAACTTTAGCTCCATAGGGCACAGATCATTCATCACTTTCATTCATGAGTCATGTCATATACCAAAAAGTGATCCATCTGTATTTCTTATCTGGTCCACCTTATATGCCATGCTTCTTTCTTTCAAATCATATCCAGGGATCATACATCCTTTCTCATGATTAGAAGCCCTGCACAAATTCATCCAGATAAACATATACATATGAACTTTTAAAACAAAAGTTACCTCAGTGATGATCTTTCACCATGACATCTTCCTGTAGGCATTGACATCCTTTATTCAAATTGACACATTTCCTAATGATATGTTTTTTCAAGTGTATTCTTCTTTACTAGACTTCTATTAGAGTCTAAATATCCTCCCAGGAGATATTCTAGTCACATCTTCTTGGCTTCCGAATGATAACTGCCTCTTGACATGGTTGCACTTCATGATCCCTTAATTTCTGCACATCTTCATTCTAAGGAACTTCTAATATATAGTTCCTTGTTCATATAAAACCACCTCATATTCCATATGAGGATATATATATTATGTTGATTTCACCTATCAGTGCACCGACAGAGATCCTCCTTCATAGATCATACTTATAAATATAGAAGTCCATTACCTACAACCATATGACATAACTTCAAATCATCGACTATCAACATATAAATATATATATATATATATATATATACCTCATACATTTTTCCTTTGAATCGTCCTGTAGCAATTTCACTAGAATGAAGAGCTTCATTCCCTTGACTTGCTTCATCAATATGTCATCACATCCCAAAATTCTGTAGCATAGAATTCTTGATGAAACCATTATGCTTCCTTTCTAATCAGTGAATTCATAAATAACTCCATTGGAAAATGTCAGCACCTATTTTCATGATGACCCTTGATCTTGATGACTGCCTTCCATTAGTATTGTTATCAGTGAGGTTTTCCAAGATTTGTTTCATTGAGAGCTCCTGCCATGCTTCGATCATGATGCTATACTGCTTCCTATCATACAATTTTACAACCAATAGAAATCACTTAAAGGAGAAGATGATATCAATCATAGAGGAGATCCCTCGCTTCTTCTTTCTTAGATTTATTTGCATCAGGTTCTTCCCTCATTTCTGAGACATGAACTTCTTCCCTTTTTCTCTTGTCCTTTTCAGATTTATAACAATCTTCTTTTATTTTCTGAATCTTCAGTTCTTCCTGGATATGGCTACAAAGGCTTGATTCCCTTCACTTGGTCTTGTATTATCTTTGGCTTTCAATATTGTTTCCTCTATTTTACATAGAGACCATCAATCATGGAATGGTGTGTCTTCTTTCTTCCCGTATAAACTTGAAGTGAAGTTTCCCCATTCTTATGGTAGAGAATTCAACACCACTGTAGTCATCTCAATGTCAGACATTACATTTTCTAGTTCCTGCAATTGATCTCTTATTTCAAAAATCCTCATAAATTATGGAGTGATTTCTTCTTCCCTTGAAAATTTCATTTTATATAGTTCTTGTCTTAGAGAGATTGCTTCTCTTACAGTACCCATAAAGAATATCTCCACCAATTTCTCATATATTTCTTTAGGAGACTTTAGTTTTGATAAATAGGGAATGAGTGAGTCCTTAATGGATTCTATGAGAATCCTCTGGGCCTTGATTTCTCCCTTCATGTATTTGGCATGAGCTGGAGCATCTTCTTTTGGTGGTTGAATTGTCGATCCTTCAATGTAGTCCATAACTTCATCTTCAATTAAATTCAAATTTGTCCTCTTCTTCCATGCACTAAAGTTTGATTACCCAACCAACTTGTTGCTCTCTTTACAATAAGTCATCTTGACAGATTTAAGTAAGGTGATAGATACTTACTAGAGTAGAGTGGCTTGTAGCTTCCTTTATGATGACGAAGAAGTTAGGAGCTTCTTCTAAGATAGAAATATTCAATCTAGGTGTTCTTGGATCCTTGATGGTAAAGGATATCTTCAAAATATGATGTCCTTTTCTAGCAATGTCTTGAATGTAAATATTTGATGGAAAATGTTATTTTCTTGAAAATTTTATCCTTTGAATGAGATGAAGATCTTTCTTGAAAATAGATTGAGATTCTTCCTTGCAAACGGATTTGAATTTTCACACAAACTTTGATTTTTGCTTCTTGGAGTGTGTCTTTGTCAAGTAGCCCTTGAGTTCAGCACCTTAGCTCTAATACCATGTTGAGAATTTGGAGGGTTGGAGATTAATTCAAATTCTCTTCTTGATGATTACTTATGTGCTTACTTGAGTTAATTATGTCTTCTCTTCGTTAGCTTATTTAGTCTTTTCATCAAGTCAATTACCAAAATACAAGAGACACAAAATTAGGCTCCTCGAGCCAGGGCAAAACCTCTCCGTCTTGGAGAGGAAAACCCGAAATAAATTCTTCTTATAGATCTTCAAATCACAAGTACCATGACCAAGATTCATACCCTTAACCTATGAATGCCTCCAAGACCTTTTCACTGCTTCTTGATTTTCCTCCAATGCTTATCTTTCATTTTTTCACCGACTTGCACTGATCTGCACCAATGTTAGAGAACTTGATCTCTAACTTTATCTTCCTTGCTGATCAAAACATTTCTTATTCCTTTTTATTCTTTGTGACATATTACCATCCTTTTGAATATTGAATATAGGAAGGTAAATCTCTGATTTACCTTCCTTCTATTCTCGGATTTTACTGCACTTCAGTTGCTTTAGGATGTGTCACAAAATCAGATCTATGTTTACTGCTTCAATTAATCCATACGTAGTCATCAATTTTGTGTTCTTAAGTCTTCACTTCAATTCTTCTGTTACTAACTCAGAAAAGTCCTCATTGTTTACTTGTTGTTCCGCATTCATTGTGCTAGCATGTTACCCAAGACAAATCCACATCCATTACCTCTTAAATCACATATATATACAGACTTATTGTGATACATCATCCACAATATATAGCTGTGATATACTTGCATTGAAACCCTGTTCAAGGCCTCAGAAATCTGCATTTTATACTCTGTAAAAACCTCAGGAAATTCGCACCGTTTCACTTCAGAGAATAAGCAATTAATGACTCCTGTAATTTTCACTTTCTGATCAGAACAATTCGCTAAATTTTTGTGTTAAATGATCTGCAAGAAGGAGTATATATAGAGGCTCATTCTAGGTTATTAGGCTAACCATTCATCTGTCATATAGGCCGAACATTCAGTTGTCTTATAGGCTGACTTGAAGACTATATATTCCAGCGTAGGTGAGGGCTATTCAAGCCATTCTTCCACAAAGTCTTGGAGCATTTTAATGATGACTACGCTCTCCATATACATGACACTAATTACACATATAAGTAGAAGACAAACCCTAAATAGACATCAAGAAGAATTCTATTAAACTATAATAAAATTCTTCTCCATGAAACCCATGAAGCAAGTACAACAAATTATATTTTATTATCTTTGTCTTCTTCTTTACATAAATACATAATTACATAGTCAATATGAAGACCGATCCTAGTTACACTTTTCAACAACTATGAATTTTTTGTCATGAATTTTCGCCTTACTAATGCACCTTCCACATTTCAAAGTTTGATGAATTCCATTTTCAAACCCATAGTGTTGTGAAACCAGCTCCAAAATAGAAGAAATTAGAGATCAACGCCTTAGAAATCAGCCACTTCGAGGGGGAAACCTCCAATACATTACATAAATGAACAATTATTGGATGATACAAATGAAAAAACCTCATTTCTATATATAGGATTCCATGAGGCCACAATGTAATCCTAGCTGACCTAACAATAATAATTTAAGGGCACAATAATAACAATATGGGGGTTATAGGGGTACAACAATAATAATAAGGGGGTGTTACACTAACAACAATAACAGACTATACTAGTAATATAGGCACCTAACATGCTCATCTCCTTTAAAAAAGTGTTGTCCTCAACGCTTGAGTAGCTCTAGGTGCTTTTGTATAAAATTCTCATCCTCCCATGTAGAATCTTTAGTGGGTAACTTCTTCCATTTGATGAGATACTCTGAAATTGATCAATTTCGTAGTTATCGAATTCTTGTTTCCGTGACTGCTTCAGGTTCCAATATGGTTTTTCCTTCCTCATCAAGTTTTGGAAATATTGTTTGAACTGGAAGTTTGTCCCCTATAACCTTTTTTAAGCATGAAACATGGAAAACTGGATGCACTTGCGAAGAAGCAGGAAGCTCCAATTTGTATGCCATAGTACCAATCTTTTGCAAAACCTTGTAAGGAACATAGTACTTTGGCGATAATTTATTATCCTTCTTAGCTTGCTTGAGGGACATTTGCTTGTATGGTTGTAGCTGTAAAAATATCCAGTCTCCCACATCAAAACTTCTCTCACTGCGATGTTGATCTGCTTGTTGTTTCATTCGATTTTGTGCCAAATTTGGGTTATCCTTTAAGAGTTGGAGAACTTCTTGTTGATGCTCAATGTGATCCTCCACTACTTGAACCATAGAATTTTCCCTTAAATAAGATGTGATGGATGGTGGATGATATCCATAAAGTGCCATAAATGGGGTAATTTTTGCGGTAGTATGGAAGGAAGTGTTATACCACCATTCAGAGAGGTAACCACTTGACCCATTGTTCTTGCTTATCAGATACAAAACAATGAATATATCCTTCCAAACATTTATTCACTATCTCTTTTTGACCATCGGATTGAGGATGATAAGATGAGCTATGAGCTATTTGAGTACCCAAACAAGAAAATAATTTTGTCCAAAAATTTCCTGTAAAAATGGGATCTCAGTCACTTACAATAATCTTCGGGTTTCCATGTAGCTTTTGAATTGTTTCCATAAATATAGTAGCAACTGTACTCTCTTTAAATGGATGAGATAATGCACAAAAGTGTGCATATTTGGTAATTTTATCAACTGCCACCATGATGACACTCCTTCCTTCGGACTTAGGTAAACCAATGATAAAATCCATTGAAATCTCCTCCCAACATTGACTTGGAATGGATAAAGGTTGTAGAAGACCTGGGGTCTTAATTGTCTCAACTTTATTTTGCTGGCAAACCAAACATCCCGCCACAAAATTTTGAATATCATATTTAAGGCCATCCCAAAAAAATCTTTCTTCACCATGTGGTAAATTTTAAAAATCCTAGGTGTCCTCCTAAAGGAGAAGTGTGCAATTCCAAAAGAATCTTTTGTTTTAGTTGGGAGTTTTTGCAAATATATAAGTGATCTTTGTACCATAAGGAATTATTTTTCGAAATAAATGTATCAGATGTACTAGGATATTACTGCAACTTTTGAATGAGAGTCTACACTTCTTCGTCCTTCTTCCATTCATCCCTTATTTTGGTTATCCAATCTAGTTGGATAATTGAAATGGCACAAAGAAATGCTTCCACCTCTTCATCCTTTATTTAGAGTGCATCTGCAACAACATTTAGCTTCCCTTTTCTGTAGATGATTTCAAATTCATAACCCAAAATCTTTGTGACCCATTTTTGCTTCTCTTCTGAAGATATTCTTTGTTCCAAAAAGTGTTTAAGACTATCATGATCAGTTTTTACCTTAAAGTGTCTTCCCATTAGGTAAGGTCTCCATTTCTTTAGTGCATGTAGTATTACCAGCATTTCCTTCTCATAAATAGCCTTTTTTAAATACTTTCCTTTGATTGAATAACTTTCAAAATCAATGGGTCTTCCTTCTTGCATTAAAACAACACCAATTCCATTTCCTGAGGCATCACATTCCACAATAAAAAAATTTGTGAATTCTGGCATAGCTAAGACTAGTGCTAGACACATTATCTCTTTAAGATGTTCAAAGGACTTAATTGCTTCAGGAGTCCATGAAAATGCATCTTTCTTCAATAATGTTGTTAGAGGTGCTTCTATTCTCCCATAATTCTTAACAAACCTGTGATAATACCCTATTAACCCGAGAAATCTGCGCAACTAATTTATGGTTGTGGGTACTTTCCATTCCTTAATGGCTTTAATTTTGTTAGGGTCTACCTTAACACCCTCGTGAGATACAATATGACCCATATATTCCACCTATTGTACTCCAAAGAAACATTTGTATGTTTTTGCATATAATTGTTTCTCCTCCAATAGTTTGAGCATCATGTCAACATGTTGAACATGATCCTTCCAAGACCTGCTGTAGATTATTATATCATCAAAAAATACTAGCAAAAATTTTCTAAGGGTTTGAAAATGGAATTCATCAACCCTTGAAATGTAGCAGGTGCATTAGTAAGGCCAAAAGGCATGACCAAAAATTCATAATGACCCTCATGAGTTCGAAATGTTGTTTTCATAATATCTTTAGTCTTCATTCTAATTTGATGATATCCTGAACGAAGATCCAACTTGGTAAAATAAATTTCTCCATGTAATTCATCCAATAATTCATCAATCACAGGAATGGGAAATTTATCTTTAATAGTGAGCTTATTGAGCTCCCTATAATTTGGACACATGCGCCATGATCCATATTTCTAGTGCACCAATACTATTGGAGCAGAGACAGAACTTTGACCAGGTTGAATTAAACCAGCCTCTAACATTTCTGCAATCATACATTCAATTTCGCTCTTTTGGACATAAGGAAATCTGTAAGGCCTGATGTTTGGAGGAACACTTCCTAGAATCAAATGAATAGCTTGATCATGATCACGAATAGGTGGGAGTCCTTTGGGAGTATCAAACACCTTGGAATGATTGTCCAAGACTTTTTGGAGATCTGGAGAAATAGATGATTTTGATGTTGGAACTTCTAGTGAGCATAATTGTGAAATTACGCCCCGTTGTTTTTTATTCAGAAGCTTTGTCATGACATTAGAGATTATTATCTTTCCTGGCTTCCCTTCGATACCTCGTAATTCAATTTCCTTTCCTTCCGAAATTTTTTTCAAGAAAAGTTCTTGAAAATTAAAAGCTACCATCCCCAAATATTGTAACCATTGTACTCCTAGTACAACATCAACACCTCCCATTGGAATGGAAATCATTGGGCTATTCAATACATATTCCCCCATGGCTAGCTTGATATTATGGCATTTTCCAGAGCAATTTATATTTCCTCCATTTGGAACCATCATTTGAGATTCTAGTGCTGGGTATAGGAAACAATTCAATTCCTTGGCTACCTTACAATGAATAAAATTATGGGTACTACCTGAGTCAATCAACACTATTAACTTTTTCTTCTTGATATGTACTTCTATCTTGAGAGTTTGAGGAGTGGTAATTCTTGCCAATGCATTAAATGATATGGTCGGACTCATTTCTTCTTCTTCTAGGATTTCCTCCTGGTGTATATCATCTACTTTTGAAGTTAATTCTTCATTTTCTTCCTCCTCTTCACAATCTATGTAAAATAATTTATTCTCAATGCACTTATGACCTTTAGTGTATTTTCTATCACAACAGTAGCAAAGCCCTTTTGCTCTTTTTTCTTTCAATTTTTGTGGTGTCAACCTTGTAGGTTGTGGAAGTCTAGGAGTAGCAACACTTCCATCTTTATAGATGTGAGTGGTAGGGTTCCTTGTCACCATAATTTTACATTCAATTTTTCTTGCCAACCTGAATGCCTTCTCCAATGAATCAGGTTCCCAAACGCGAAATTCATGTTGGATGTTATCCTTTAAAGTCCCTATGAAGAGATCAATCATGTGTTCCTTTAGAATATCAATTACCCTTATATTCAATTTTTGGAAGTCCTCAATGTGCTTCGCCACAGAACTCTTTTGTTTGAGATTTATCAATTGGCGAAAGAAGGTGTTGCTCTTTGTATCCTCATAATGTGTTATCATTTCCTCCATAAAAATTGACCAAGTGACAATTTTTTTACAGGAGGAAAGCCATCAATACCATACAAATGTATTTTGTTCTAAATGTAAATTTGCAATGCATACCTTTTGTGTGTTTTGCAAATTATTGAGATCAAAATATTGCTCCATCTGTAGTATCCATGTTACGGGATCCTTGCCATCAAACTTCCTCATATCCATCTTTGGAATATGGTGGTTCTTCAATCCAACATTAGAGTTTATGAAATCACGATTAACATTTATTTTTTTCTTATCATGAGTTTCCTCTACTATATTTTCACCATTAGGAATCATTTCATGTATCAACTTTGTTAAAACTTCGATGTCTACTTTTAGATCATTCTTCATGTTTTCCATGTTGTCTTTCATTTTTTCTTCCATGTCCTCCATCTTAGTTTCTGTTATCACTCAGGTTTTCCTAGAAGTTGTGTAAGAGGAAAGTATACCCGAGGTAACCACAAACCAACCTTTTAGATGCATAATCTAGCCAATCTGCATCCAGAGAGGGCTCTCTCTTTATAATTTATCTTTGTTCTTGGAAGGCTTTAAGCTAGTTATAGATTCAAAGTTTGTTTTGGGAAAATGGTGGAATCCACAAACTAAGAGCAAGGTTGAGAGCTTTCAGTCCATTGGGCTATGGAGTCAAAGGATGGCTTTACTGGATTTCTATTCTAAACACAAGATGGTATTACAGGGCAAGATAGCTAGACAGAGAACAATCCTTAAAATTTAAAGTGGATGGGATGATCTTTGAAGGGATGAAAGGCAGCTAAGAATCTTTCACCATGTTCAAAAGAAAGAAGTGAAATGACTACAAACAAAGAGCAATGAAGGATTCTTTATTATAGTAATCAACAATGTTTAAATTAGCAAAGCAGGAGCATTTAAGAATTCATGCTTATAGCTAATTTAGAAGAAAACATTAAGAACAATCACATTTGAAAACAGAGTACAATTTTCTGTTTCAATATTTTATGTAAATTATTCAGAAATGGATATGATGGTATTAAAAACTAATATAAAATTTCAGACAAAAGGTAGAAACACTTATTGAACTGTAGTCCAACACATGAATCCTGCAACAAGTCCAGTGCTTTCAAATCGTCATCCAGCAAGCCACAAGTAAATTTCTCCAAAAGCTTTTATTCCAAAACTCTCAATGTTACAGCCGAGTAATAGAATCCACCCTCAACACTCTCTTTGAGGGTTTATTTATACACAAAATAATCTAAAACAATCTTACACTAACTTAGCCAATAATCTAGGCTAACTTAAGGCATATTTTACAAACAAACAAGAGACAAAGGGTCTCGTGGATAGAATAATGGGCAACTGCCGATGTGCTGTTCCTTTTTCCGTGGATGTGCTGGAGGTAACTGCTGAAATAGTGCTCTGTGCTGTCCCTTGCGTATTTCTTTTGCTTGTTGGACACACTTTCTTCTCACGGATACTCTTTAACCTTTTCACCTGATACTCTTTCATCTGTTTTCCTGTTTTTACCATTTACTTGACAGTAAAGATAAATTCTCATTCTGAAAATAACTCTCATAGAATCTCCAACATTTCTTGCCACCATTGATCATCTGGTATCATAGTTCTTCTGAGCTTCCTTAAAGTTTCATCTGCTTCAGTAAGTTTATAAAAAGTGGGATCATTCGGAAATAGATACTTTATTTCATGCTCCAGATGAAATAAATTCCTCACTTTATCATAAATACTTTCCCCAGTTGGTAATGTCGATTCTGATGAGCTAGTAGAACCTACAGCTGTATTTTTAGCATGAGATTTTATTCTCTTCTCATAGGTTTCCAAGTCTACTATTTGATCTTCTGTGAGCATGGGACTTGGTAACCCACTATCCAGCAAAGCTTGAAATTTCTCTCTGAAATTGTTGATGTCAACCAAAATGTCTGTACACTTTCTTTCTAAATTTTGCATGAAAGTCCTCTTGGTGAAAACTCTCTTTGCTTCCAAAACTGCACCTGTCCTGTCATCAATTCCTAACAATGCAAGCTGTTGTTTTGTTCTGGAATTCAAAAATTGAATGAACTGCTGGGCCTGCTCAGGCCTGCCTCTTAATTCATGTCTGGTTCTATTTATTTCTTCTTGGGCTATCTTAACTAACTCATTTTGCTCAAAAATAGCTTGAATAGAGGGCCAAATACCCCTTATTAATTCAATGATGTTATCCCAAAGAATATCATTTATTTCGTTCAGAGGCTTCTCCAATGAAAGATCTTTTTCCAGAGCCTGAACCAATTTTTCCAATCTTTTTATCTCCCTGATGTTATCAGCAGCTGTCTTTTTAGAGGTGTCATATTTTTCCTCCAATTTTGCCAATTGCAATTTTGTTTCTTGGAGTTCTGTGACCCTTAGCTGCAAACTCTCCATCTGTTTTATTAATTCCTCAGAACTCAAGCCAGAAGTATTCACCTGAGCTGGTTGTTCCTGCTGCCCTGTGGTTGTAGTACCTGTTGTTGAAGTCTGCTTGATTATTTCCTGTTCCTGCAATGCTTTTTCCAATTCCTTCTCTGTTTCATTTAGTCGCTCAGTCATATTCAAGAGCAACTCCATCATTTCTTCCTGTGAATTTCCTTTTATAACTTCCTGTGTCTGAGGGTGCCTCGAGGCTGGTAGTTTTAGTTGTTTTCTGAGTGCAGCTATATCATCCTCTTTCTTTTTTACCAATGCCTCAATACCTTTAATGTCTTTGGGATTGTGACCCAAACCAATGATTATCTCTTCTAGAGACTTTATTCTATTATCCTTGGCCTGTGAGGAGGCCTTCTCAATCTTCAATTGTGCAGTAGTGTTATTCAAGGAATCTTGCAGCGTTAAAGCTGCCATGGCTTTGTTGGTTAGAGTAGAATAAACCATTTCCCTTGTTTGTCTATGTAACTCTATCTGGTCCAGGGGATGGATATCCTTTGCTAAAACTTCAAAATTTGATCTGATGTAATCTGCTGCTGAAGTTGGCTTTGGCACCTTTGCTTTGAAGTGGCTCATTATCATTTTACCTTGTGAAAGATCAAATGCAGACATCAACCTTTCTTGATTGTGAGGAGCCATCTTCATATACTGATCATATACCTTCATTTTCAATGGATCATTCTTTGTTTTGATATTAATGAAGGTTCTTTTAATGTCTCCAGTATCTGTCTTTGGCGGTCTGAAAGAAGATACTTCAGTGCTTAATTGCTTTTGTATCCCTTTCTGGCTTATGTTTGTTTCACTTGCTGTGCCTGTTTGCTGACTATCTTCCCTACCATCATCAAACACTTCATCTATAATTTCTACATCTGGAGGTGGATCAGATTTGTGTTTCTTAGTTTGATAAACCTGTGAGGCTCCTTTTGAAGGAGTGATATCTGGAGCCAGCCTTTTCTTCCCTATTTCTACATTTAATGGAGTTTGCATTTCTGGAACTTGGATGTGTATTGCTGGTGTGGGAGAAGCCTGAGATGATTCTGGTGCTTTGGAACTCTGTGGTTTTTCTGCCATGACCAAGGTTTCAATGACCTGAACTACAGGTTCTTTTCCTTTACCCTTGGGTTCTGCTGCTACTGATGGACTGTCTTCCTGTAATGCTTGCTGTAGAGTGGCTGCTAAAGATGTGCCAATGTAGGGTACCTGCATTTGATCATACGTTTCTAGGTCAAAGTTCTTCTCAACATCTTTCATAATTTTATTCAATTTGTCAGCTCCACTTTCCTCTTCAACAAGTGTTCCTTTAACCCATTCATCTTGATTTGCATACTGTTCTAGATTAGGAATCTTGTGGTGTACATAAGGAGATGACTTATTCTTCAATCTCTTTTCACAAATGAAACCAAAGGGGTCATAAGGGACCCAACGGAAAGATGTCTGGAACTTTTTCTCTAATAGAAGTTCTGCTTCTCTCTCAGCCTCCCTAGAATTGCAGATGAAAGGACCTAATTGGCTTTTGATCCTTAACTGAGCTTTCTTCTTTACATTGCAGAAATGGATCACATCTGAATTTTTCATCTGCCTAAAGTATTCCAAGGCAAAAATTCTCATTGGTACATATTTGGGTAACTTGAATGGACGTAATTCACATCCATAAATCCTGATGACTGTATGGTTTTGGTATAAGTACCAATCCCCAACTTTATAACTCTTTGACAATTGCAAGGTCTTTCTAATTTCAGTACTGAGTCTGGGGGGAGAAATTCATGTTAACAAAGTTGTAGCAGGATGTACAAACTGATCAATGAATTCTGAATAGGAGTAGGGAGAATCAGAAGAAAAATGAATGATGGGGGACCAAAAAATGACAGACCTGGGATTCCTCTTAGCATCAAGTTTCTGAACAGGGAAAGGGAACCTGTCTGACTGATAATAGATCATGAGATGATAGATAACTGAGGAGTACTTAAAAACTTTTTCATTATCTAGCCTTAAAAATTGATCATGGATCTTGTTGGCAATGAAGGAAGCATAATCATATTTAATCTCAGGAGGCTGCCCAGGAGTAAAAATGGATAGCAAAGCCAAAGTTATCTCATCCACATATTCACTGGTGTTGAATCCTAAGACAAAGGATATTATATTTACAACCAACCTTCCCAATGTATTGAAATAGTAAAAACCATAGGGGGGAGCCCCTTTTGGCTGATGCTCAGGTAACATGAAATACTGACACATGGATTTCAGCTTCTCTGGGGTTAATTGTCTGGTTTTCTCAATCAATCCTTCTATGGATAATGGTGCTAATTCTCGATCTGGCTCAAAGTTTAACATAGCATTTATAGCCTGAGGTGTGATGGGGAACATAACACTTTGATCAGGAGCTAATACAGCTCTCTGTGCGGGATCATAGTTTGCATGACAGTAATGAATGATTTCGGGGAAAATGAGGACTGAAGGAATAAGATACCTTGGGAGATTGGATTCCCACAACCCTATAAGATCTTGCCCCTTTGGGTGTTCGTCTCTGCAGCGACAGAAGCTCAAACGGGGACTTTCATCAAAATGCAGGTCTTTTATTTGGAAATCTTCATCTATCAGGGGTAAATAGTCCAATTCACGGTGAGGAGCATTCAATGGAGTGATATTTAGAGCTGTTGGGACCTCCATTTTGGTTCTTGTGGATTCAAAATGGAGGTTTTTGTTTTTTCTTACAGACCGAACGGGATTTCTGAAATGGAGGAAATTGGAACAATTTACAGGTTCGGGGGGCAATTTCACAGGTTTAAAATCTCTAGGGAGTACTCAGTGATGATTTTTAACCACTTTTTCAGCGAAAAAACAAAGGAAACTGAGTTTTACGTGCAGTCGGGGCGTAAAGGGTAAATACCTGTTTTTAGACGGAAACTGGTTCTCTAACAGGTAACAGGCAATGGCGGAACTGTTCTTCAACACGGGCGCAGCGGGATCTTGGAGAAAATTGGTCAATTGCAGTGGAAATTTGAAAATTGCAGCGGGAGCTCTGTCGCTTTCAGGATAATGAAAATAACTGAAAAAACACGAAAAAATGGCTTTATTCGCAAGTTAAAGGTATTTTTGTTTTTTCGAGGTGATGACGTCATCGACGTACGGGGTGACGTGAGCCGGCAGTAAGTGGTAAGTGGTACTCCCGCACCGCTTTTGGTCAAGGACGGTTTTTAACGGAGGGGCAGCGATTCCACAGGTTTCCTGCCACGTGGATGGTTTGACTATTCAAAACCACCCATCCCCCGCGGGTTAAAAAACTTACAAGGGATGGGCAGCGGGATCAAGGCTGGCCGTTGATCCGCGGGAGGCTGATCCAACGGCTGGGGCGATGGGAAGACGGGCGGAGGTTTCATGTGGGTCCCGTCGTACTTTTAAACACTTTTAAATGTTTTTAATCACTCCGGGGGATTTTTAACTAGCAGAAATAGTTATTAATTAGTCCAGGCGACTTAATTAATCCCGTGTGCAAAAGAAAGGGGTTGCGGCGGAGTTGGCTAGGTGGAATGCCACGTGGACGGACCACGGTGGCGCAAGTCTTTCGCAAAGTTTTATTGATATGTTTTGGTATTAAACATACATATTGTATGTCTAAAGTTTTTATATATATTTTTTATTATATGATGAATGAATTAATACAATTAATTCACCATAGGGGCGGGATTTATATTATAAAGGTATATTTAACCAAAGGGTTTATAAAGCGGGGTTTTTATTTTCAATGTGCGGGGATATAATACTTTGGTAAACATTATAATAAATGGGTTTTTGGGATATTTATAAAAAAGGGAGTTATATACTTAGGAAAGGGTATTTCACTAGGGATTTAATATAATAGAGTTAAATGTTAATATGGCAAAGGACAAGGAAAATAAAAACATCTTTGTACCTCTAAGAAAGTGATAACGTATGAAGTAAATTGCAACATTTTATCTTCAACACTTCAACTTAGAATAACAAGTTATTTTGAGGAATTTTTATGGAATTTTACATCAGTTTCCTAAGTAAAATGTGATTTTACTTAGGAGAAAGTTAAAAATGGAAGATAACAATGATGACTTATCTCAAGTACTTAGGTCTTTTTTGATCATTAGGCCGAGGGTCCGGTCCCTCCAGAAGTCAAGGAAATGCCTTGAGCCCTTTTGATCTCCAAACACCTTAGTACTTTTGGGGGAAATTAGCAAAACCTTTAAGGGGGAAATGATGAGGGAGGTTAATGATTTTTTTTTTTTTTTTACTTTGCTTGCAATGATTTTCCATTGTATTTCCTGCTTCAGTACTTATGATGAAAGTAAAGGATCAAAAACATGTAGCAGCATCATTCATCAGATAACACTTTGCAGCACCATCTACCTACCCTATCTACTTAACACTACCATTTTCTCTTCTTTATTAGGGTGCATTTAGATTTGCAAACCCTTTTCAATCTTTTCTTTTTACATGATAAATCTATCTATTTCTACCCTTATTACATCCAAGGGCTCAGATTAAACTGTTGAGCACCTTTTATTGACTCTACCTATCTACTTATCTGCCAAGATTAAACTATTTGGTCAGATATTTATTCTCTAATCTACAATATGAAATTGAAATATGACTAAGCCAAGTTTAAACAGTTTGACTTATTCATGAATTGTGGCAAAGGTTTGACAAGCTGCACACAATTGCTTATTTACAAAAATGAAATAGTAGTGGCATTTGGATTTGCACACTTTCCTTGGTATATTTTTCTATTTGGGGTTCATTTCTTTCTCTTTTTGACCATTTTATTTTTCATACCCTTTGATATTTCTTTTAGGGTATACCCTCTTTACATTTTTAATTTTTTTTTTTTTTTTTTTTTTTTTTTTGGTTTTCAAGAATATGGAACACCTTTGCTCAAGAAAGAAGGTTTGAACATATTCCATAGTTCAATCAAGACAATCATGAAAGATGAAACCTATTGATATAGGAGGCTAACAGTTTCCATGCCATCCATCTCAGCTTCCACGCCTTTCTTCAAACCATCCATATTATTCTTCAAACCATCCATCTTTGCTTCCACACCTTTCTTCAAAACTTCCATTTCATTTTTTGTTGCTCTTTGCGAGAGCGAAATTTGGTGCACTTGCTCTTGTAATTTTGATAGATCATGTTGCAATTCTTCATCTTCATGAGTCATAGTAGAGTATTATGAGGGATTAATGGGTGTTGAATTCTTTTTAGGAGGCATTTCAGAACCCAATACTGAAATATATGCTCAATAGGCCCTTGGAATCACTTCAAACTGATTTGTTTTTACACAAGAATTATGCAATTCGGAAACAAATACACACATTTTTCTTTCTTTTGAGGAGTTTGATATTGAAACTGAATTATCTGTGTGATTTCGGATCTCTAATATCTCAAATTTGGCCCTAAGATAGCCCTCTAAATCCTCTTTCGAATGCCATAGGTCTGACCTGATTTGGATTCTTCAAGATAAACTTATGTCTAATATCCCACAATGACCAAATTATGGACTGGTTCAGTAGAGCGAACTTGTATGACTTGCCATGTGTCATTGTTTCCTCCTTCGGCTCTGAAATTTATAGACAAGAAACTACAGTCTGTGCAATTGCAGCCACTTTTTATAACATTCCAATCTGATGCTCAGAGAGAGATTTATGAATCTTTTCCCACAATCACCTCCTTGAGATGAAATTCGAGAGCTTTAAAAATCCCTAACTTCCACATATCATATCTCCGAAAATATTGTGAACCAAGCTCTGAAATTTTGTGACGATGTTCCTCAGGATTTTGGCTTTGCGCTCTAAAAATTTTAGCTTCTGAACCTTCGTAGAAAAAAACTTATAATGAAAATTCAACGTTGACCTGTTTAGGTTAAATTCAGGAGCTTGCAAAAATCCCTAACTTCCACAAACCATATCTCTGAAAATATTACGAACCAAGCTCTGAAATTTTGCGACGTTGTTCCTCCATATTTAAGATTTGTGCTTTAAAAAATTCAGCTTTTGAACCTTCGTAGAAAAAATGTTATAGCACAAATTCCACGATGACCTGTTTGGAGCAACGAAACCCTAGAATCCAAAGCTCTGATACCAAATGTTGTGAAACCAGCTCCAAAAATAGAAGAAATGAGAGATCAACGCCTTAGAAATCAGCCACTTCGAAGGGGAAACCTCTAATACATTACATAAATGAACAATTCTTGGATGATACAAATGACAAAACCTCCTTTCTATATATAGGATTCCATGGGGCCACAATGTAATCCTAGCCAACCTAACAATAATAATTTAAGGGCACAATAATAACAATATGGGGGTTACAAGGGTACAACAATAAAAATAAGGGGGTTACACTAAAAACAATAATGTACTATACTAGTAATATAGGGACATAACACATAGAAAATTTGTGTTAGTATATTTTAATGATATACTAATCTACAACAAGCCTTTGAAGGATCATATTCAACATGTTGACAAGATTCTCAAACTATTGGAGGAGAAAAGATTATATGCAAAAACCTCCAAATGTTTCTTTGGAGTACAAGAGGTGGAATTTTTGGGTCATATTTTATCGAATGAGGGTGTTAAGGTAGACCCTAACAAAATTAAAGCCATTAAGGAATTGAAAATACCCACAACCATAAATAATATTTGAGGATTTCTCGGGTTGACAAGGTATTATCACAAGTTTGTTAAGAATTATGGAATAATATCAGCACCTCTGACATCATTACTGAAGAAAGATGCATTTTCTTGGACTCTAGAAGCAACTAAGACCTTTGAACATCTTAAAGAGGCAATGTGCCAAGCACCGGTCGTTGCTACACTAGACTTCACAAAAACCTTTATTGTGGAATGTGATGCCTCAAGAAATGGAATTGGTGTGGTTTTAATGCAAGAAGGAAGACCAATTTCTTTTGAAAATTGTCCAATAAAAGGAAAGTATTTACTCAAACCTATTTATGAGAAGGAAATGTTAGTAATACTACATCCACTAAAGCAGTGGCGACCACACCTAATGGGAAGACACTTGAAGGTAAAAATAGATCATGATAGTCTTAAATAATTTTTGGAACAAATATTATCTTTAGAAGAGTAACAAAAATGGGTCACAAAGATGTTCGGTTATGACTTTGAAATCATCTACAAAAAAAGGGAAGAAAAATGTTTTGTAGATGAACTCTCAAGAAAGGATGAGGATGTGGAAACATTTCTTTGTGCTATTTCTATTATCCAACCTGAGTGGATAACCAAAGCAAGGGATGAATGGAAGAATGATGAAGAGGTGTGGAAACTCATTCAAAAGTTGCACCAAGATCCCAGTACATCTAATGCATTTAGCTGGAAAAATGATTCATTATGGTACAAATATCACTTATATCTTTGTAAGAATTCCCAACATAGGCAAAAGATTCTTTTGGAATTGCACACCTCTCCCTTAGGAGGGCACTCAGGAAGGAATATTTTTGGGATGGCCTTAAATCTGATATTCAAAAGTTTGTGGTGGATTTTTTGGTTTGAAAACAAAATAAAGATGATAGAATCAAGACCCCGGGTCTGTTACAACCTTTATCCATTCCAAGTCAACATTGGGAGGAAATTTCAATGGATTTTATCATAGTTTTACCCAATTCCGAAGGAAAGAGTGTCATCATGGTGGTATTTGATAGACTTAAAAAGCATGCATTATCTCATTCATTTAAAGTCAATACAATTGCTACTGCATTTATTGAAACAATTCCAAATCTACATGGAAACCGAAAGATTATTGTAAGTGACAGAGATCCCATTTTCACTAGAAATTTTGGACGACATTATTTTCTTGTCTGGGTACTCAATTAGCTCATAGCTCATCTTATCATCCTCAATCGGATGGGAAAACTGAGATAGTGAAAAAAAATTTGAAAGGATATATTCATTTCTTTATATTTGATAAACATACACAATGGGTCAAGTGGTTACCTCTGGCTGAATGGTGGTGTAACACATCCTTCCATACTGCAACAAAAATGACCCCATTTATGGCACTTCATAAATATCATCCACCTTCCATCACATCATCTTTAAGAGATAATTCTACAGTTCAAGCAGTGGAAGATCACATCGAGCATCAACAAAAATTTCTCCAACTCTTAAAGGAAAAACTCACTTTTGCATAAAATCAAATGAAACAACAGGCAGATCAACATAGTAGTGAAGGAAGTTTTGATGTACTGGTGAATGGGTATTTTTACGGCTACAGACATATAGAAAAATGTCCCTCAATCAAGGTAAGAAGGTGTTGTGGCCAGCAACAACCCCCCTTCTTATTTGGTATTAGCAATAATACTAAATAAGTGGGGACCCTTAGTTTAAAAAATCCAAAAAATTAATTGATGTTTGTTTTCATTTTCAATAAAACTTACTATCATTAACTTAAGAAACTTCTTTGGAAAATATTTAAATAAACTTAAGTTTATGATAGATTAGAATAAAACCTTTCTTTGAAGAAAATATCGCATTCATCGCAAAAAAGTAAAAGATATCTTTTGCAAAACAGAATCTTCTAAATTGCGATACTACGATCCAAAAACTATGCATTAAAATATTTATCGCAAATCGCATATCGCAGAAAATATATTAACGGATATTTTTCATATGTTATATTTTGCGATATTGCGATTTCGCGATATTGCGATTTCGCGATATTGCGATGTTGTGATATTGTGATTTCGCAATGTTACTGATTGCGATTTGCGAAAGTTGCGATTTGCGATATTGCGATTTTGCGATATTGCAGAGAAAATCGCAAATCGCAGATTCTTAAAAAGCTCGTTGTACGAAGAAAATCTTTCCATAAATCGATATACGTTATGCGCTTTGATGTCAAATTAATGAATGGCTTGTCAATTATTAATGAAAAGGATTTTGTTTTGATTGAAAGGTTATTTCACGTTTAAATAATATATTTCATACGCCTTCAACATTTAAAACTATCCCGTCAACTTTCTCATATCATTATTCTCACTTAATTCGTAAAACCGTAGGCGCGAAGAACAGGAGACTATACAAAGCAATATTCATAGTATTATGAGAAAGAAAGAGAAAGCTCCGAGTTCTGAAAGTAAAGAGATGGCATCTTTGTACACAGATACTGCTTGCAACAAGGACGCTGGTATCACCACTTGGGAGGGTATGTTTAGTTTGCTTGAAGAAGAGAACCCAAGGGTAATGGATGTTACGGCTACTGTAGGCTCAAGTAATTCTTCTAAATCATCTCTTACAGAGCTGGCTTGTTCATTTTTACACCGGGTAGCAGCAAGACCAAGAATTTTTCTATATACAGACATGGTAAAATGGGTGCTGGATAGCACTGATATTACGGACAGACAGTTCAAAACTCAAGGTCAAGAGCTCATCGGGTCATTCACTACAGAAGATTTGAGGCTTATGTATCATTTTCCGGAGCCTCAAGCAACTTACAACAAAAAATTTATGGAGAAATTTTCCAAGGAAAATGCAAATTTGGCGGAATGCACCAAGGAATGGTCCAGAAGAGATGAACCATTGAAAAAAGATAAACACGGTATGTACAGTACTGGCTCACTCACTTCTCCATATTTTTTTGTTGTTTCTATGCTATGTAGGCTTTTTGGAAATCCTGACATTAATAAGTTTTTTCCTGAATGGCTTCCCTTATTGAATGCTGCTGTTAACGCTACCATCGTGGACTGGGCTAAAATATTGTCTGATAATTTAGCCACGACTATTTTCAATTACCGGTCTAAACGGACTGTCTCTCAGAGGATTTATCCTCCTTTTTATCTATCTGCCTATGTTATGGATTCAATCTGCTTTGTTTCTAAGTTCCCTTTAATGGGTTGGCAATGGAAAATTCAGGATCCCCTACCCATTCATGTTTATCACAAAGAATTGTGGGAATCAAAATTCATTCCTCATTTTTACAATATTTTCCATGGCATAATGTTGCCACTGTATAGAGTGTTGTATAATACGGATGCTCCAAGGTTATCCCCTGAAGCAGAAGTAGACATTCTCCCTGTCGCAAGATGGTTTGGAGAAGATTTTTTTACTTATGTGAGGGTTTTTGGAAGCTTTGCTTCTCCTCATGTTTTGCCCAAGTATGTTCTAGATAAAATCATAGCTCGGGAAATTGCATATCAAACCTATGGAGACGGAGGTTTGATAAAAGAATTAAAGGATAAAAAGAAAGCCATTTGGCCACAATTTCCTGTGTCCTGCGGAGCATTTTCATTATTTGATGTTGGTCACGCGTTTAAGGAAGTAAACAATGTTACATGTTTAAAATTGTTTAAGTTTCCGAGAAGGCCATTTGATCCATATGGTATTGTCAAGGATTTCACCACTGTAGTCAAAGTAAGAGTATTTTCTGGAGAAGAAGATATTTTTGATGATATGTTTCAAGAAAAATGTTCATTTAAAGAAATTTTTCATTTAGCTCAAACACGGTTCTCCCCAGAAGAATTTCAAGAGTTTAAAGTATACAGAGAAAGAATATTGACCACTATTCCTTTGGATAATTTGCGTTTGGAACCCGCAAGGGAACCAACTCCTAGTGTCAGTCTCAGTGGCAGCTCAGATTCAGAAAGGTCTAAGTCAAAGTCTGACAAAGAAATTTCTGAACATTCTAAAAAATCTGATCAGGATAAAAGTGAAGGCTCAGTGAAGGATACAGCTCAATCAAAAGAGCTCTCACAACAACAGAATTCAACTACTCCACAGTTGAATCTTCCACCTCTTAATGTACAAAAACCATCCATCAGCACTCAGTTAGATAAAGAATGAGAAACATTTAATGATTTGATTAATGTTGAAGGACAAAATATACAAACTCCTGTACAGACAGGAAAAGGTTTGGTTACAGAAATAAGTGGCAATGTCACAGAAATAGAACATATACCCATTACTCCCTCTGCCGAGCTTGTACTTAAAATAGAGGAAATTCCTCCTCTGGATATATTTTATAGCCCACAACATAAAGTAGTAGTAAGGAAGCAAAGAAAGAAGAGAAAATTAGAAAGTGCGCTCTCTACTGATGCAGAACAATTGGATGTTTTATAGAAAGATCCTACTACGGATCCCACTGAAAATCTTACTAAATTATCTCAGATTACAGGAGCTTATGCCTCCGCAACTATTGACAAATCATCTAAGGTACGGTTTTTATTAAATGGAAAAGCGGATCAAATACAAGTTCTGCAACAACAATTGCAACAAGCACATGCCAACAGTGAAGCACAGATATGACTTGAAAAGTTACAGCAAGAGTTTCAACAAATGCAGATCGGATATCAGAAAAGCTTGGCCGAAAAAAAAACAAATACAGATTATGCAAGAGATTCATAAAGACGACTCCAAGCTTACAGAGTTCATCTCAGAATCTATTTCTTTGAATAATCAACTACTGCAACAACAAGATATATTATGCCAGAAAATCTCGCAATGGAACTCTTTTTGTCAAGAAAGTGATAAAATCACTAATCATGTCATAGAATTACGACATGATTATGATTTAACTAATGAAAGAGTTACTAATTATTTGGCATGGAAAAATACAGAGGAAGGAAAAAGAGCAGGAGCACCAATCATCAATGACATTCATAAAGAAATGCTCTTCAATAATTGGGATGCACAGATCAGAGAGGCAGAAAAAACAGCAGAGGAAGCAGCTACAACAGCAAGCAACATTACTGATTGTGTAAATGAAAATTTGCACAAAGTTAATTTGATTTCAAAAACTATTCCAGGATACCTACCACAAGCCCAACAATTGCAAATAGAGTGGAAACAGAAAACTAAGGAAAAGGCAAAATCAATTCAAGGATTGACAAAGTTAAATTGGGATTCTTATTGGACATATCTGGTAAAACCACACAGTCAATGCAATGCTCTTAATTGCATCATTAATTCTGCTGAGAAGATCGCGCCAACACTTGCCGATTCCATTTTTTCGGGACAATTAAAATCTGAAGTCGGTCAGCCTCCTCTTCTCAAATCAATGTTGGATGCTTGCAAATTCAAAGATCAGATTCATAGGTAGTTAGTTGATAGTTTTTAATTTTAGATTTAGTTTTAGTTTTACTTTATTTTTTGCCTAGAAAAAGGACGGTCATTTAAACCGAATCCTAAATTTTTGTAATAAACTATAATTAGATTTAGTTAGTTGTATTTAAACCCTTCTCATGCATTTAGAGAAGGGTCCTGAAATTTGTCAAAAACTTGTCCTCAGAACATGCACTTCTGCACCCTTAGAGGAGGTTTTGATGAATGAATGGAACGAGATTTATTGATATCGTGTCTAATATACGCTACGTATTTACATTTCGTACTCTTAGTATATGTTGGATTAAGAAGAGATAAATCGAGTATTGCAGCTAGCTCATGAGCCGATTATAAATGGTACTTTTATCTCTTAGCTTAGTTATGTACGTGTTAAAGTAATATTTATGTTGATTATTTATATATTGATGCTTGAATGCTTAAGTTATCATTTGGCACTTTTGTATGAGTGATAGCTATTTATTTATACTTAATGTATGAATAGCTTATTATTCTATATATTTTTCTATTTGTTTACGTCAAGGGAATCAAGTCTCTTGAAAAAAAATGCTCAAAAATGAAGTTGCTCAAAATTGCTCTGAAACAGATCTTCTGGAAAGAGCTCGGCGATACGATCCCAATGCCATGAACGGAACTCAAATCCGACGCCGCATGGAGGAGATATTGCATTTTGGGGTTAGCCGAGTTTGATTAAAAATGAGTCGAAAATTGACTTTGGAAAAAATATATTTTTATTAAAAAAATATTCCTGAGAATATTACGTAGGTATTCGAGGTGCGGCCAATTAAGGCGCCACGTGGCCACGAGAAGGCTGCCACGTGGCCCCAAATGGAACGAAATGGCGTGTTTAAAACTTTTTGTATGGACTCGGTGGGGTGAAACGGGTCGGCGCGCAGCAGCGGGTGACTTGGTAGGTCCTTCCTCTGACATCTAGCAAACATGGCAAACTTTATATTCGTGGTGGGATCGCTAAGGTGGGGGGGGCCGAGGGGGCCAGCCCCCTCTGCATAAAACCCAGGCCCGAGAACCCAAGGCGTAATCAATTGGTGCGTCAAAAAATTGGATAAGGTCGTGGTCACGTTATTTCCAGCGATTTGTTTTTATATGATTTATTATATGGTTTAAACGTTAACAAACGCCGCATTAAACTCCAATTTTCTCCGTCGGATCCGGTCATATGACCCGTGGTCTTATCTCTTTAGCACCCACGTTGGCGGTATTATTGGCGGACTCCCAAAATATAGCGCCGGCTCCATATTTGTCGGGCTATCTGGCAATTAGCCAGATTTAACTGGAGTTTTTTTAGGCCAAACTGGCAGTTGGAGTAAAAGTGCCATAAATTTGGCTAGGAGAGGCCTTTTGATACGAATTTATTTATTTATTTTGGGTGTAGAGATCATTCTAAAGCTATTGGAGGTGTTTGCAGAGCCATCAGGGCGCTCCAACAGAGAATTTACCAGCGTTTTTGGTCGTGGAGCCACCAAGGCCTAAGGGAAGAAGAGTTGTTTTGGACTACCATCATCCAATGGAGGTGATTGTTTAGTCATATTATACAGATTTGAGCCTTTTGAATCTATTTTTGCAGTGTATTTTTCCATTTGAGGCTTCTATACAATTGTAATCACATTTTGAGCATTTAATCAAAGGAGAAAAAGCCTAATTAGAGGCTTTTGGACCCAACGGAGGTAGCCCAAGAGAGGGGTGAACCGCTTAAACAATTATTTGCTGTCACACTGTATAATTTTGCTTCATATTTTCAGATTCTGATAGTTTAAACAGTAAATTTTTATAAGCAAGATTTTCCCAAACAAGTTTAAACAGTAAACAAAACTTGTTAGTTTATCTTCAAACCTCTACACTTCAATTGCAGAATATGTATACTTGTCTATTCACACATTAAAACTGGATCAATGAATACTTTGCACTTAAAACAAATATTTTCATTGATCGGATCTCTGTGATTACATTTTATTTCTTTAGGCAGAGTCTGTAGAAGGTCCAGGTAGCCTCCGGATTCATCCTTTTCTAGTAAAGGTGAAATATCCGGTGAATGCCCCTACGGTCAATCTGTGTATGAGAAATAGTTTGTTCTCACAATTTCAGATCAGGTTGGTATCAGAGCTCAAGGTTTTTCTTAAGAGTTTGTGAGATTTGTGCAAGTAAATTGTATTATTCTGCAAAATTTGATGCTTACTAGGCTGAAATTGCAAAGAGGGGAAGGTCAATTGGTTAGAGAACAAGTTAATCCTCAACCAAGGAGGGCTAGAGTGCCATTGCATCCACCTTCCGTTTCATCCTCATTAGCCTTAGAATCAGCCATAAGCATGTCATCCAGAGAAGGAGAAGTACATGAGGAAATGGATCCCAAGGAAGAAGAAAGAGTCTTTAGAAAAGCTTTCTTGGACTTGACTGAGATGGTTAGGGTCCTATACCAGGAGAGAAATGATAGGATTGCTGGAGAAGGGTCTAGAAACCAAAGAGAAGAAGGAGATTCTTCGGGAGGAAAGAAAGACAAAGATGGGTCTAAGAAAGGGAATGGAGGAAATGATGATCCTTCATCTCCATCGTCATCCTCTTCCTCCACATCATCCTCTTCTACTTCTGTTAATCAGTCACATAAAACAAAAACATCTCTTAAAAATCATTTGTTAAAGCTTGATATGAAGTTTGAGTTGCCGATGTTTAATGGTGATGTTAATGCAGAAAAATTGGATAACTGGATTAGACAGTTGGAAGTCTATCTCAGAATTCAGAATTTGCATGATGATGAAACAAAAATCCAATTAGCCTCTTTGAGAATGGATGGAGCAGCTTTGGTTTGGTGGGAAGCCAAGACTAGAGAGGAGATTAAAAAGCATGGTAAGATAACTCTAACATGGTCTGAGTTTATTACAGCCATTAAGAAACAGTTTTATCCTCTTGCTCATATTCAGAAAGCAATCATGAATTGGCAAAGTTTTAGGCAACTTAAAGGTCAAAATGTGCAAGATTATACCCAAGAGTTTAGAAGGAGAGCACTTCTACTTGGAGTAGACTTACAAAGTCAAGATACCTTGTTGAAATACATAGGAGGTTTGAAAAATTATCTGCAACATACTATTCTATTGTTGAATCCTACTAGCTTAGATGAAGTCTGTGTGCAGGCTACACATTTATAAGCTAGAGGAAAGAATATTTTTGAGGAGGATAGTAATTTCAAAAACAAAGGAAAGAAGAGAGTTGCTAATTCAAGAAAGGAAAAAGGAAAGTTCTTTTGCAAGAACTGTTCAAAGACAAGTCATGATGAAGATCATTGTTGGAAGCTTCATCCTGAACTGAAACTAGAAAAATTCAAGAACAAAAACAAGACCAAAGAAAAGGAGAAAACTGTAGCAACAGTTGAGCAAGACTTAGGGTCAGACTCAGGAGATGAGACAAAAAGCATAGCCATGGTTTTAAAGAACATTAAAGGGAAAGAAGTGGTGCAAGACACAATTCCCAGTTCTAGCTCTTTGAATTGTCACAAAGATACTCATGAAGAAAAGAGGAGGATAGAGCTCTTCCATGTGAGGGTAATTTCAAAACATACCAAAATTGACACACTGTTTGATAGTGGGTCACAAGCGAATCTTATATCTGAAGACTTGGTCAAGCAGCTTAAACTTGAGACCATTCCACATCCGAAGCCTTATCCACTTGGATGGATATGTAAGGATGCCAATTTACAAGTCTCAAGAAAGTGCATATTGCGCTTTGCAATAACTGCACACTTTATTGACACAGTGGAACTTGATGTGGTGCCGCTTGATATCTCGGGTATTGTTTTGGGAAGTCCCTACTTATTTGACAGGAAGGCTATCTTTCATCGCCATGAAAACAAGTATCACTTGTTCAAAGATGGTAAAGAGTACATTGTGAGAGCTCACAAGAAGAAGATGGAATCTTCTTTACTCCATGCATGTCAATTGAAAAGACTGGTTAATGCAAGTCAAAGTCTAACTTTGTTGATGTTGAAACGACCAGATTTTGAGCATTTGCCTTTTTATGATGTTGCTAATGATTTGTCTCAGTTTGATAACAGTTTGTCTTTGAAAGAAGATAATGTTATGTTGCGCAAATTACCTTTTGGGTCAGCCAATGCAGTGAATGAAGTGTCAAAGCAAAGCAGTGCAAGCAAGAAGGACACACAATTCAGCATGGGAAAAAGTTGGTTTCATAATGGTACAATTCGCCATGGGAACAGTTTGCAAAGTGAAGGTTATTTTAAGTCTTCTGGAAAGTTTGATCAATGTAGAGAAAGTTTGTTTTCTGCAGATTACAATTGTTGTTCTGCAAATTTTAATCATTTGCATCATGACTCCGTCAATCTTAGCAATGGTAGATCAGTTGATTCCAGAGACAGATTATCATTTTCTCAAAAGCTTCAGTTGATGAAATCGGGTAGATTTCAGTTGTTCAAGGGTGGAAGAGTGGAGAATCAGTCTCCACATCATCAGTTTCAGTAATTAGAAAGCTTTTGAGGGTCCAAAAGCTTCCCATTTGGGAGGTGTGATCAGGAGATCAAGTCTCTTGAAGAAAAATGCTCAAAAATGAAGTTTCTCATAATTGCTCTGAAATAGATCGAATGGAAAGAGCTTGGCAATACGATCCCAACGCTGCGAACGGCACTCAAATCCGTTACCGTATGGAGGAGATATTGCATTTTGAAGTTCGCTAGTTTCAATTAAAAATGGTCAAAATTTGACTTTGGAAAAAAATATATTTTTATTAAAAAAAGAATATTCCACAGAATATTCTGGGAATATTCCACAGAATATTCTACGAAATATTCCAGGCGCAGCCAATTAAAGGGCGCCACGTGGCCAGCCCGGAGGCCGCCACGTGGCCCCAAATGGAACGAAATGGCGTGTTTAAAACTTTTTGTATGGACTCGGCGGGAATTGAAACCGGGTGGGCCGCATGGCAACGGAGCGACTTAACCGTCGGGTCATGGAGCAGTTCTTGTTTAAACATGGTTCGCATTTATATTTAAATGGTGGATCGTTTGGGCGGGGCCCGAAAGGGGGCCAGCCCCCTCTGCATAAAACCCAGGCTCGAGAACCCAAGGCGTAATCAATTGGCATGTCAAACAATTGGATAAGGTCGTGGTAACGTTATTTCCGGCGGTTTGTTTGTATATGATTTATTATATGGTTTAAACGTTAACAAACGCCGCATTAAACTCCAATTTTCTTCGTCAGATCTGGTCATATGACCCGTGGTCTTATCTCTTTAGCACCCACGTTGGCGGTATTATTGGCGGACTCCCCAAATATAGCGTCGGCTCCATATTTGTCGGGCTATCTGGCAGTTAGCCAGATTTAACTTGAGTTTTTTTAGGCCAAACTGGCAGTTGGAGTAAAAGTGCCATAACTTTGGCTAGGAGAGGCCTTTTGATACGATTTATTTATTTATTTTGGGTGTAGAGATCATTCTGAAGCTTTTGGAGGTGTTTGCAGAGCCATCAGGGCGCTCTAACAGAGAATTTACCAGCGTTTTTGGTCGTGGAGCCACCAGGGCCTAAGGGAAGAAGAGTTGTTTTGGACTACCATCATCCAATGGAGGTGATTGTTTAGACATCTTATACAGATTTGAGCCTTTTGAATCTATTTTTGCAGTGTATTTTTCCATTTGAGGCTTCTATACAGTTGTAATCACATTTTGAGCATTTAATCAAAGGAGAAAAAGCCTAATTAGAGGCTTTTGGACCCAGCGGAGGTAGCCCAAGAGAGGGGTGAACCGCTTAAACAATTATTTGTTGTCACACTGTATAATTTTGCTGCATATTTTCATATTCTGATAGTTTAAACAGTAAATTTTTATAAGCAAGCTTTTCCCAAACAAGTTTAAACAGTAAACAAAACTTGTTAGTTTATCTTCAAACCTCTACACTTCAATTGCAGAATATGTATACTTGTCTATTCACACATTAAAACTGGATCAATGAATAATTTGCACTTAAAACAAATATTTTCATTGATCGGATCTCTGTGATTACATTTTATTTCTTTAAATGAGAGCTAACATGAAAGGCTAGAATAGCCTCACGGTTCATCCTTTTCTAATAAAGTAAAATATCACGATGAAATCCTCTTTCAATCTCTTGTATGAATAAAGTTTATTCTCACAATTTAACCAATTTAAATCAGTTCATCTAACACATATGAAATGGTTTATCTTTATTGAATTCTTTTCTTATAACAGTTGAACAATATTTATTATCGGTTGTTATTAGAAATTATTTTAGATCGCATAAACAAGATTACATCTCAGGTTTAGTTTAGAATTAGATATTTCTGTTTAAATTAGAATACAATTTGCATATAATTAGAGTAGAAAATAGAATAAAAGAATTTCACTTAGGAACCTTTTTAGAAAGGAAATATCACAATTCTCAACACACACACACATATTGGGAAACTGGTCCCATTATCCCCAGTTGGACCCACTACACCAAACGGAAAAGGAGCTGCTAACCAAGGTCCGGACCGGGTGGGTATCCCCCTTGTTGTAGACCCGATTTTCGGGGCTTCAACATATTTTACGCTAGAAGGAGGGCCACGAACTATGAATGGAAAGTAAATCTAAATCTAAATACCATTCTGAGAGTAAATCACCCTCACCATCTCCCCTGACTTCTCCATTGCACTCAGAAATTTTAAATCTAGAGCCAGAAGTCGAAAGAAGAACAGACACTGCTACAAACCCTGACTTTTCAGAAGAATCTGCTATTGAACCTCCTGAAGTTGAATCTTTGATTCATAAACTTCAGCGATTCTTAATATCACCTCAAAGATCTGATAAATCTCAAGGCAGTGTGACTTCGTAATATAACCCTGGTCATCCTCTTACCAGATTACAGAGAGAGAAGCTTGGCATTCAGCCAACTGAATTACCTTTACCTACAAGGAAAAGAGCAAGGAAATCACCTAAAGGGTCTGATAGCGAGACTCTTTCATCATCATCATCCATCTCAACCTCTTCACTGCGAATTCAAACATCCACCCCTCCACTTCAGACTGTTGCCCCTCACTCCACTATAACTTCCATATCACCTTCTCAATCATCTATAATTAGAATATCTTCATCTTCCCAGTCACAGACATCATCTTCTACACTTTCCTCTGTTAGTAGTTCAGCGATGGCCCAAATTCCATGGAATAATCCAGGGGCAGTCTTAATGCCTGCACCCTTGAGTCAATTACCAGCCTATCCTGAAAAATGGCTGCCTAAGTTTAATCCTGAAGCAGGCATGTTAGCAGAGGAACATATAAACAATTTTATGCTGTCTATAAATCTCAATGGAGTTATTAATGAAGATGTTGTTGTCCGAATTTTCCCTTATACTCTACAAGGAGCAGCTGGATCATGGTATTTCTCATTACCATCTGGATCCATCACTAGTTGGGATATCTTTCAAGATCAATTTTTGACTAAATTTGGTGATGATAGGTCTACAACGACATTAATCAATGATCTGTCTAATCTTAGAGTTGATTCAAAGGAACTTATCAAGGATTTTAATTCATGTTTCAATAAATTGTTAAACAAAATTCCTACTGCTTCCGAGCCTAGCGAAGAAGTGCGAAGTGAATGGTACATTTTTTCTTTACCATCAAACATAGAAATCTTTGTTGATAGGGCTAACAAAAAAATTTTAGCAGAAAACATGAAGGAGGCAATAGCGGTAGAGAAACGTATCATTGCTCTAGATAAGAAAAATGCAATAGAAGAACAAAAATCCAAGAAGGTTACTTTTAAGGAAGATCCCAAGAAAAAACAATCAAAAGATCCATTTGATTTAGAAGGATTGCAGAAAGTTTTGAAAACCATGTCTAACGAAATGGTTGACATTAAGAAACAAGTGGCAGAAACATCTTCTAAAAAGTCTTTCAAGCCTTTTAGAAGAAATCCTTCAACTGATCCAAAGCCACCAAATGCTATAACTAATGTTGAATCAGAAGAAGAAGAAGAAGAAACTGCTACTGAAGAAACTAATGATGAAGAAGAAGTCGTAGAAGTACAAGGTATGTGGGATTTCATCCTTCCAGATGAGGAAGATCAAGAAGCATCCCCAGTTAGCACTCGAAGTATAAATCAACTTGATCCTCCTCAACCTACTCCTAAGTCAAAGAGCGCAAGCTCATTGACTAAGGATAAAGTTGCACCCAAGAAAACGACATCTAAAGCAATTCAAACCAGCCCAGTCCAGACAGATTCATCAACTCCAGCAAGAACACTCATTGTTCCAGATGAAATGGAGTATAATATCATAGAAGACATGAAGAAGACTAGGGCTAACATCACTTTTTATGAATTGAGCAAGTTAAAACACCAAAAAAAGGTACTTTTGAAAGAATTACATGCTGTACCAGACAAACCTTTGCCCGATCCTGTGATTTATCAAGCTTCCAACGAGATGGGAAGACCTCCAGCTAATGCGATCAGTAAAGTTGATCTAGAAAATATCTCTTTAATTGGAGGAAGGTCAAGATCTCATACTCCTCCATTTCTTCTTACTTATGAAGTTTTCAATAAAAATTTGCATAATTGTTTAGTGGATTCTGGAGCTTCATCTAATATTCTACCAAAATCAATATGTGCAAAGCTGAACATTCAACCACAAAAATCTGCTATGCGCATAGTCTAGCTAGATCGATCGCAAGTTGAAGTGATTGGCGAATTAAATCAGGTTACCATAAGATTGTCATCAAATCCAAAGGTATGTCAAGTCATTGATATTTTAGTTGCAGATATTCCAGAATTTTATGGCTTAATTCTTAGCAGAGATTGGTCAGAAAAACTACATGGATATTTTGCAACTGATTGGTCGCATATGTGGCTTCCTTACAATGGCAAACCAAATCAGATAAAGGTTGAACGAGAAAAACATCAGAAATACATAGTAACAGAACTAGAAGGAGAGAATGAACCAGTTGCATACAGCAGTAATATCATTGGCAATTATTTAGCTGATTCTTTCTTAGGAAATTTCGATGCTCATACTTCACCTTATTTAGAACATTATGTTTTATCTCAAATAGAATTTTTTTCTCAAACAGATAGTTCTAAATGTATTAATTTTGTAGATACTCCTGTAAATAAATCTTTATTTTGGAAATTATTTTTTGATGGTTCTAAGTCTAATGAAGGAGCAGGAGCAGGATGCGTTTTGGTTAGTCTAGAGGGAAAAAAAATTATGTTAACTTGTAGACTTGAGTTTGATTTCACTAATAACACCGCAGAATACGAGGATTTAGTCCAAGTATTATACAAAGCAATCAGATTAGACATCAAATATCTACAAGTTTTTGGAGATTCGGAAATTGTAATTAAACAGGTACGCAATACTATACATTGTTTATCAGGTCATTTAAAGCATTATCAATCTTTAGTCCAAGATATGACTGAACACTTTATAGCGTTTAACATTTCATCAATTCCCAGAATTCAAAATGCTAGTTCAGACCTCCTAGCTAATGTAGCTTCCAAGCTCATTCCTGCAGAAGACTTTAGTCTTGATCGATTTTCAATCGAATTAATCTTTAGACCCTCGATTCCTGATAACATTACCAATTGGAGGATTTTCAATGATGATCCTGATATTGTAAATTTTCTCACATCTGAAGGATCTTACACCAATCAGATAATTGATGAAGACCAACATGACAGACAATTGCTCCAAAATAGCACCAATAATGCTATGCTGAAGTCAGTAGTCAAGTTAGAAGACCTTTATGATTTGAAAGATCGATTTAAAAGATCTACCAATTCAAAACTACAAAGTTCGACTTTGAATTATGAATTAGTAAATCTAGGAACTGATGCCAAACCACAGAATATCAATCTAGGTCTTGGCCTAGCTCCTGAAGAAAAATTAGCGTATGTTCGTCTTTTGAAACAATATAAAAGTGTCTTTGCTTGGAACTACAATGAACTCAAAACTTATGACACTTCTATCATCCAACATACTATCCCAATGGTAAATGATGAAAAACCTGTCCAACAAAAGTTGAGAAAGATCCATCCCAATCTAGAAAATCCGATCAAATCTGAACTCAATAAATTATTAAAAGCCAAAATTATTTTTTTCGTCTGACATTCTAAATGGGTTTCCAATATGGTTCCAGTTACAAAGAAGAACGGAGACATTAGAATTTGCATTGACTTTCGAAACCTTAATAAATCCTGCCAAAAAGATAATTTTCCTTTGCCTCCCATGGAGCAAATATTACAGGCAGTTGCAGGATCAGAATTAATGTCTTTCTTAGATGGTTTCTCTGGCTACAACCAAGTATTGGTTCATCCTGATGATCAATTGAAAACTACATTTAGAACCAAATGGGGCACTTATGCATATCAAAAGATGCCTTTTGGTCTGATCAATGCTGGTGCCACATTTCAGAGAGCCATGGACATTGCTTTCAAGGGATTAGTTAACAAATCAGTGGTAATTTACTTGGATGATATAACTGTATATTCCAAAAATGAAGCAATCATCTTAGAGATTTGAAACAGATCTTCCAACGTTGTCAAAGGTATGGAATTTCACTTAATCCGAAAAAATATTTTTTTGCTTTAAGTGAAGGAAAACTTCTTGGATTCATAGTATCAAAATCTAGAATTCATATTGATCCTGATAGAATCAAAGAAATTTCTGAAATACCATTACCTCACAACAAGAAAGCTATGCAATCTTTTCTTGGTCAGATTAATTTTGTAAAAAGATTTGTGCCAGATTTTTCAAGAATTGTATCACCTTGCAAGCAATGATTAAAAAGAATTCAAACTTCAAATGGGGCAAAGATGAATATGAGGCATTCAATCTGATCAAACAAGCAATTATTAATGCTCCATCTTTAACAACTCCAAATTTTTCCGACCCTTTTATTTTGTATACATTTGCCTCTGATAAATCTTATGCTGCAATACTCACTCAAGAAAATCAAGACAAAGCAGAAGCTCCAATTGCTTTTTTCAGTTCAAATTTACAAGGAGCTAAATTGAATTATTCAGATGTGGAGAAACAAGCTTATGCCGTTTTCAAAGCAATTAAATATTTCAGACCCTTTCTACTTAAAACCCATACAAAAATCATAGTACCGTTTCCAGCGGTAAGAAATATTTTGATCCAAAAAGATGTGGGTGAGAAAAGAGTCAATTGGATTACTGTCTTACAATAATATGATGTTGAAATCAAACCGGCAAGTATTGTAAGAGGTCAAGGTTTTTGCAAAATACTAGCTGGAGCATCGCTCATTTCTGAAAAACCATCCGAAGAAATACAAACATATGAGGTAAGCCTAAACGATGTTGAACTATTATATGCTGATATCATATTTTATTTGAAGAATGGATATGCACTTCCAAATCTCGATTACACCAAGAAAAGAGCTCTAAGGTTGAAGGCTAAACAATATCAGCTTGTAAATGATGTTATTTTTAGAATGAATTATGATTCTATTCTTCTTAGATGTCTGGAGAAATCTGAAGCTGGAAAAGTCTTGCAGGAACTTCACGATGGGCCAGCAGGTGGACATTATGCTGGAGATGCAACTGCACATAAAATCCTCCGTGCAGGCTATTACTGGCCCACATTATTCAAAGATTCACATAGTTACGCAAGGAAATGTCAAATTTGTCAAACTGCAGCTGGAAGACAAAAGAAACCATCATTTCCTTTACAACCAGTCAACATTGAGCAGCCTTTTGAGCAATGAGGATTAGACATAATAGGTGAGATCGTTCCTCACTCTTCTAAACAACATAGGTATATAATTACAGCAACTGATTATTTTACGAAACGGGTAGAAGCAGTCCCCCTCAAGACTGCTAATGCCGAACACATCATCGAGTTCATAGATCAGTTCATAATCACCAGGTTTGGTTTACCTTCTGCTTTAATGTTTGATAATGCATCGTATTTTTCTGGTAATGCTATGACTGAATTTGCGCTCAAGAGAGGTTTTAAACTTAAATATTTTTCCAATTATTACCCACAGGGCAATGGGTTAGCTGAATCAACAAACAAAAACTTAATCATAATCATTAAGCGAACCATTGATCAAAATCATAAAAATTGGCATAAGTCTTTAACATATGCTTTATGGGCAGATCAAATATCGCAGAAGGCTTCTATTGGCACTTCTCCCTTTAATTTAGTTTATGGGAGAGAAGTGGTTCTTCCAACTCATCTAACAATCCCTTCTTTAGCCTTAGTCCAATATATTGATGAAGAACCAGCTTCTTCTTTACAATTAAGGCATATGGAAATAATTAAGTTAGAAGAACAACGAGAAAAGGCCAAAGTAACTCATGCTCATCATCAAGCATTAGTGAAAGCTTCTTTTTATTCAAACATGATCACCAGAAAAGATTTTCAGATAGGAGATCTAGTTTTTAAATGGGACAAGGCTCATGAGGAAAAAGGAAAACATACAAAATTTCAACGAATGTGGCTTGGTCCTTTCCAAATTGCACAGATCATAGGTCCATCTACTTTTATGTTACAAGATCTAACATGGAAAAGAGAGTCTTTACCTGTTAATGGACAGATCCATAAAAATATTTTCCATAAGAGATCATTCTTCTATTTTGTAGATTAGTTTTCTTTATTTTTCATAATAAAACCAGTTGTTAATGGTTATATTTGAAATTCACGAAAAAAGATACAAATTCTCTTCTAAATTTTGTTTCTTCACTTATATAAATAGAATTCTTTTTAGAATATTGATCATTATTATTCAAAGATACAGTTAAAAGCTTTAGCCTATAAATAATACTAGTTTCAACTTTGTAAATTTTGATAAAAATCGACTTCTAGCAGGAAGAGTGTTTTATATCAGTTCAATGAAAGGTATCTATAACAAAATCAAGATTCTCTGTAGAAAAGTTCTTTCCAAGAAACTCTATCATTTTCGTCCAGAGCTATCTTAAGGAAACAATGACTTCCTCTCCACCTAGAAAATTACAATGTTCAGGGAATAATCCAATGATACACTTTATATTAAAGAGTAAGAGGTCTCATCACGAGCCGACTTATCATGATCATAAATATTATAGCTTGCTGACTTTGCCAATACTACATACCCTAACAGGGCAATGACTTAAGATTATTGCAATCAAAAGGCAAGGGGTCTCATCACGAGCCAACTTGTTCAGCAAAGTTATAAATCAAGTGAATGACACTGTCATAAATTGGCTATCAAACCAAGACATTGTTCTTTAAGGATAAAAAAGAAAATAAAAGCAATAAGTGTGAATATGGATTTCTCTTTGAAAATTATATATTTCTCTAAGTAGGACACAAGATCATTGCTAGGTAACAGGTAACCCTGTCGAGGCTATAGACGCTTGCTAGCAGCAGTGGCTCTACCTACGACAAATGAGCATATTTAAAACTGATTTACAGAGAAGCCTTTTGTTTTTATCTTTAAAACCAAGTAATGACTGATGTAGATACAAGGACTAGCTTGAGGAAGTGAATAGTCAAAGTTGATCATAGAAGAAATGAAATATCATTCATAGATTAAAGCATAATGTACTTTGTCTTTTTATAATAAAGTTTGATTTTCTGGAAAATTTTCTGTTTTGAAAAGTTTAGAAAATTCAAAAGAAAAGCAGAGATAACTGGTTCTTCCAAGTGAATCGCCAATTGTTGTGGCCAACAACAACCCCCCTTCTTATTTAGTATTAGTAATAATACTAAATAAGTGGGGACCCTTAGTTTAAAAAATCCAAAAAATTAATTGATGTTTGTTTTCATTTTCAATAAAACTTACTATCATTAACTTAAGAAAATTCTTTGGAAAATATTTAAATAAACTTAAGTTTATGATAGATTAGAATAAAACCTTTCTTTGAAGAAAATATCGCATTCATCGCAAAAAAGTAAAAGGTATCTTTTGCAAAACAGAATCTTCTAAATTGCGATACCACGATCCAAAAACTATGCATTAAAATATTTATCGCAAATCGCATATCGCAGAAAATATATTAACGGATATTTTTCATATGTTATATTTTGCGATATTGCGATTTCGCGATATTGCAATGTTGCGATATTGCGATTTCGCGATGTTACTGATTGCGATTTGCGAAAATTGCGATTTGCGATATTGCGATATTGCAGAGCAAATCGCAGATCACAGATTCTTAAAAAGCTCGTTGTACGAAGAAAATCTTTCCATAAATCGATATCTGTTATGCGCTTTGATGTCAAATTAATGAATGGCTTGTCAATTATTAATGAAAAGGATTTTGTTTTGATTGAAAGGTTATTTCACGTTTAAATAATATATTTCATACGCCTTCATCATTTAAAACTATCCCGTCACTTTTCTCATATCATTATTCTCACTTAATTCATAAAACTGCAGGCGCGAACAACAGGAGACTATACAAAGAAATATTCAGAGTATTATGGGAAAGAAAGAGAAAGCTCCGAGTTCTGGAAAGAAAGAGAAAGCTCCGAGTTCTGAGAGTAAAGAGATGGCATCCTTGTACACAGATACTGCGTGCAACAAGGACGCTGGTATCACCACTTGGGAGGGTATGTTTAGTTTGCTTGAAGAAGAGAACCCAAGGGTAATGGATGTTACGGCTACTGCAGGCTCAAGTATTTCTTCTGAAGCATCTCTTACAAAGCTGGCTTGTTCATTTTTACACCGGGTAGCAGCAAGACCAAGAATTCTTCCATATACAGACATGGTAAAATGGGTGCTGGATAACACTGATATTACGGACAAACAGTTCAAAACTCAAGGTCAAGAGCTCATCGGGTCATTCACTCCAGAATATTTGAGGCTTATGTATAATTTGCCAAAGCCTCAGACAACTTATAACAAACAATTTATGGAGAAATTTGACAAGGAAAATGCAAATTTGACAGAATACACCAAGGAATGGTCCAAAAGAGATGAACCACTGAAAAAAGATAAACACGGTATGTACAGTACTGGCTCACTCACTTCTCCATATTGTTTTGATGCTACTATGCTATGTAGGCTTTTTGGAAAGCCTGACATTAATAAGTTTTTGCCTGAATGGCTTCCCTTATTGCATGTTGCTGTTAACGCCACCATCGTGGACTGGGCTAAAATATTGTCTGATAATTTAGCCATGGCTATTTTCAATTACCGGTCTAAACGGACTGTCTCTCAGAGGATTTATCCTCCTTTTTATCTATCTGCCTATGTTATGGATTCAATATGTTTTGTTTCTAAGTTCCCTTTATTGGGTTGGCAATGGACAATTCAGGATCCCCTACCCATTCATGTTTATCACAAAGAATTGTGGGAATCAAAATTCATTCCTCATTTTTACAAGATTTTCCATGGCATAATGTTGCCACTGTATAGAGTGTTGTATAATACGGATGCTCCAAGGTTATCCACTGAAGCAGAAGTAGACATTCTCCCTGTCGCAAGATGGTTTGGAGAAGAATTGTTTACTTACGTGAGGGTTTTTGGAAGCTTTGCTTCTCCTCATGTTTTTCCCAAGTATGTTCTGGATAAACTCATAGCTCGGGAAATTGCATATCAAACATGTGGATACGGAGGTTTGACAAAAGAATTAAAGGATAAAAAGAAAACCATCTGGCCACAATTTCCTGTGTCCTGTGGAGCATTTTCATTATTTGATGTTGGTCATGCGTTTAAGGAAGTAAACAATGTTACATGTTTAAAATTGTTTAAGTTTCCGAGAAGGCTATTTGATCCATATGGTATTGTCAAGGATTTCACCACTGTAGTCAAAGTAAGAGTATTTTCTGGAGAAGAAGATATTTTGATGATATGTTTCAAGAAAAATGTCCATTTAAAGAAATTTTGCATTTAGCTCAAACATGGTTCTCCCCAGAAGAATTTCAAGAGTTTAAAGTATACAGAGAAAGAAGATTGACCATTATTCCTTTGGATAATTTGCGCTTGGAACCTGCAAGGAAACCAACTCCTAGTGTCAGTCTCAGTGGCAGCTCAGATACAGAAAGGTCTAAGTCAAATTCTGACAAAGAAAATTTTGAACGTTCTAAGAAATTTGATAATGATAAAAGTGAAGGCTCAGTGAAGGATACAGCTCAATCAAAAGAGCTTTCACAACAACAGACTTCAATCACTTCACAGTTGAATCTTCCACCTGTTAAGGTACAGCAACCATCCATCAGCACTCAGTTAGATAAAGAATGGGAAACATTTAATGATTTGATTAATGTTGAAGGACAGAACATACAAACTCCTGTACAGACAGCAAAAGGTTTGATTACAGAAATAAGTGGCAATGTCACAGAAATAGAACATATACCCATTACTCCTTCCTCTGAGCTTGTACTTAAAATAGAGGAAATTTCTCCTCTGGATATATTCTATAGCCCACAACATAAAGCAGTAGTAAGGAAGCAAAGAAAGAAGAGGAAATTAGAAATTGTACTCTCTATTGATGCAGAACAATTAGATGTTTTATGGAAAGATACTACTACGGATCCCACTAAAAATCTTACTAAATTATCTCAAATTACAGGAGCTTATGCCTCCGCAACTATTGAAAAAGAATCTGAGGTACGACTGTTATTAAATGAAAAAGAGGATCAAATACAAGTTCTGCAACAACAATTGCAACAAGCACATGCCAACAGTGAAGCACAGATACAATTTGAAAAGTTACAGCAAGAGTTTCAGCAAATGCAGATCGGATATTAGAAAAGCTTGGCTGAAAAAGAGAAACAAATACAGATTATGCAAGAGATGCATAAAGATGACCCCAAGCTTACTGAGTTTATCTCAGATTCTATTTCTTTGAATAATCAACTACTACAACAACAAGATATATTATGCCAGAAAATCTCGCAATGGAACTCTTTTTGTCAAGAAAGTGATAAAATCACTAATCATGTCGTAGAATTACGACATGATTATGATTTAACTAATGAAAGAGTTACTAATTATTTGACATGGCAAAAGACAGAAGAAGGAAAAAGAGCAGGAGCACCAATTATCAATGACAGTCATAAAGAAATGCTCTTCAATAATTGGGATGCACAGATCAGAGAGGCAGAAAAAGCAGTAGAGGAAGCAGCTACGACAGCAAGCAACATTACTGATTGTGTAAATGAAAATTTTCACAAAGTTAATTTGATTTCATAAACTATTCCAGGATACCTACCACAAGCCCAGCAATTGCAAACAGAGTGGACACAGAAAACTGAGGAACAGGCAAAATCAATTCAAGGATTGATAAAGTTAAATTGGGATTCTTACTGGACATATCTGGTAAAACCACACAGTCAATGCAGTTCTCTTAATTGCATCATTAATTCTGCTGAGAAGATCGCGCCAACACTTTTCGATTCAGTTTTTTAAAGACAATTAAAATCTGAAGTCGGCCAGCCTCCTCTTCTCAAATCAATACTGGATGCTTGCAAATTCAAAGACCAGATTCATAAGTAGTTAGTTGATAGTTTTTAATTTTAGATTTAGTTTTAGTTTTACTTTATTTTTGCCTAGAAAAAGGACGGTCATTTAAACCCAATCCTAATTTTTTGTAATAAACTATAATTAGATTTAGTTAGTAGTATTTAAACCCTTATCATGCATTTAGAGAAGGGTCCTGAAATTTGTCAAAAACTTGTCCTCGGAAGATGCACTTCTGCAACCTCAGAGGAGGTTTTGATGAATGAATGGAACGAGATTTATTGATATCTGTGTCTAATATCTGCTACTGATGTTGTATTTCTGTACTCTTAGTATATGTTGGATTAAGAAGAGATAAATCATTATTGCTTCTATCTCATGAGTAGAACCAGTTATAAATGGTACTTTTATCTCTTAACTATTTCTGCTTCTGTGTTAAAGTAATATTTATGTTCAGTTATTTATATATTGATGCTTGAATGCTTAAGTTATCATTTGGCACTTTTGTATGGTGATAGCTATTTATTTATGCTTAATGTATGAATAGCTTATTATGCGATATGTTTTTCACAACTGTTTCATGTAACTTTTTATATGAAGTGGTTTATTTTTATTGAATTCTTTTCTTATAACATTTGAATGATCTTTATTATCGATTGTTATTCGAAATCATTTTAGATCGCATAAACAAGATTATATCCCGGGTTTAGTTTAGAATTAGATATTTCTATTTAAATTAGAATACAATTTTCATATGATTAGATTAGAAATAGAATAAAAGCATTTCACTTAGGAACCTTTTTAGAAAGGAAATATCTATTCTCAACACACACACACACATATTGGGAAACTGGTCCCATTATCCCCAGTCAGACCCACTACACCAAACGGAAAAGGAGCTGCTAACCAAGGTCCAGATCGGGTGGGTATCCCCCTTGTTGTAGACCCGATTTTCGGGGCTTCAACATATTTTGTGTTAGGAGGGCCACGAAATATGAATGGAAAGTAAATCTAAATCTAAATACCATTCTGAGAGTAAATCACCCTCACCATCTCCCCCGACTTCTCCATCGCACTCAGAAATTTTAAATCTAGAGCCAGAAGTCGAAAGAAGAACAGACACTGCTACAAACCCTGACTTTTCAGAAGAATCTGCTATTGAACCTCCTGAAGTTGAATCTTTGATTCATAAACTTCAGCGATTCTCAATATCACCTCAAAGATCTGATAAATCTCAGGGCAGTGTGACTTCGCAATATAACCCTGCTCATCCTCTTACCAGATTACAGAGTGAGAAGCTTGGAATTCAGCCAAATGAATTACCTTTACCTACAAGGAAAAGAGCAAGGAAATCACCTAAAGGGTCTGATAGCGAGACTCTTTCATCATCATCATCCATCTCAACCTCTTCACTGCGAAGTCATTCATCCACCCCTCCACTTCAAACTATTGCCCCTCACTCCACTAGAACTTCCATATCACCTTCTCGATCATCTATAATTATAATATCTTCATCTTCCCAATCACAGACATCATATTCTACACTTTCCTCTGTTAGTAGTTCAGCGATGGCCCAAATGCCATGGAATAATCCAGGGGCAATCTTAATGCCTGCACCCTTGAGTCAATTACCAGCCCATCCTGAAAAATGGCTACCTAAGTTTAATCCTGAAGCAGGCATGCTAGCAGAAGAACATATAAACAATTTTATGTTGTCCATAAATCTTAATGGAGTTATTAATGAAGATGTTGTTGTACGACTTTTCCCTTATACTCTACAAGGAGCAGCTGGATCATGGTATTTCTCATTACCATCTGGATCCATCACTAGTTGGGATATCTTTCAAGATCAATTTTTGACTAAATTTGGTGATGACAGGTCTACAGCGACATTAATCAATGATTTGTCTAATCTTAGAGCTGATTCAAAAGAACTTGTCAAGGATTTTAATTCACGTTTCAATAAATTGTTAAACAAAATTCCTACTACTTCCAAGCCTAGCGAAGAAGTGCGAAGTGAATGGTACATTTCTGCTTTACCATCAAACATAGCAATCTTTGTTGATAGGGCTAACAAAACAACTTTAGCAGAAAACTTGAAGGAGGCAATAGCGGTAGAGAAACGTATCATTGCTCTAGATAAGAAAAATGCGATAGAAGAACGAAAATCCAAGAAAGTTACTTTTAAGGAAGACCCCAAGAAAAAACAATCAAAAGATCCATTTGATTTAGAAGAATTGCAGAAAGTTTTGAAAACCATGTCTAACTAAATGGTTGACATTAAGAAACAAGTAGCAGAAACATATTCTAAAAAGTCTTTCAAGCCTTTTAGAAGAAATCTTTCAACTGATCCAAAGCCACCAAATGCTATAACTAATGCTGAATCAGAAGAAGAAGAAGAAGAAATTGCTACTGAAGAAACCACTGATGAAGAAGAAGTCGTAGAAGTACAAGGTATGTGAGATTTCATCCTTCCAGATGAAGAAGATCAAGAAGCATCCCCAGTTAGCACTTGAAGTAGAAATCAACTTGATCCTCCTCAACCTACTCCTAAGTCAAAGAGCGCAATCTCATTGACTAAGGATAAAGTTGCACCCAAGAAAACGACATCTAAAGCAATTCAAACCAACCCAGTCTAGACAGATTCATCAACTCCATCAAGAACACTAATTGTTCCAGATGAAATGGAGTATAATATCATAGAAGATATGAAGAAGACTAGGGCTAACATCACTTTTTATGAATTAAGCAAGTTAAAACACCAACAAAAGGTACTTTTGAAAGAATTACATGATGTACCAGAAAAACCTTTGCTTGATCCAGTGATTTCTCAAGCTTCCAACGAGATGGGAAGACCTCCAACTAATACGATCAGTAAAGTTGATCTAGAAAATATCGCTTTAATTGGAGGAAGGTCAAGATCTCATACTCCTCCATTTCTTCTTACTTATGAAGTTTTCAATAAAAATTTGCATAATTGTTTAGTGGATTCTGGAGCTTCATCTAATATTCTACTAAAATCAATATGTGCAAAGCTAAACATTCAACCACAAAAATTTGTTGTGCGCATAGTCCAGCTAGATCGATCGCAAGTTGAAGTGATTGGCGAATTAAATCAGGTTACCATAAGATTGTCATCAAATCCAAAGGTATGTCAAGTCATTGATATTTTAGTTGCAGATATTCCATAATTTTATGGCTTAATTCTTAGCAGAGATTGGTCAGAAAAACTTCATGGATATTTTGCAACTGATTGGTCGCATATGTGGCTTCCTTACAATGGTAAACCAAATCAGATAAAGGTTGAATGAGAAAAACATCAGAAATACATAGTAACAGAATTGGAAGGAGAGAATGAACCAGTTGCATACAACAGTAATATCATTGGCAATTATTCAGTTGATTCTTTCTTAGGAAATTTCAATGCTCATACTTCACCTTATTTAGAACATTCTGTTTTATCTCAAATAGAAATTTTTTCTCAAACAGATAGTTCTAAATGCATTAATTTTGTAGATACTCCTATAAATAAATCTTTATTTTGGAAATTATTTTTTGATGGTTCTAAGTCTAATGAAGGAGCAGGAGTAGAATGCGTATTGGTTAGTCCAGAGGGAAACAAAATTATGCTAACTTGCAGACTTGAGTTTGATTGCACTAATAACACCGCAGAATACGAGGCTTTAGTCCAAGGATTATACAAAGCAATCAGATTAGACATCAAATATCTACAAGTTTTCGGAGATTCTGAAATTGTAATCAAACAGGTACGCAATACTATACATTGTTTATTAGGTCATTTAAAGCATTATCAATCTTTAGTTCAAGATCTGACTGAACACTTTATAGCATTTAATATTTCATCAATTCCCAGAATCTAGAATGCTAGTGCAGACCTCCTAGCTAACGTAGCTTCCAAGATCATTCCTTCAGAAGACTTTAGTCCTGATCGATTTTCAATCGAATTAATCTTTAGACCTTCGATTCCTGATAACATTACCAATTGGAGGATCTTAAATGATGATCCTGATATTGTAAGCTTCCTCACATCTGAAGGATCTTACACTAATAAAATAATTGATGAAGACCAACATGATAGACAATTACAACAAAATAGCACTAATAATGCTATGCCAAAGTCAGTAGTCAAGTTAGAAGACCTTTATGATTTGAAAGATCGATTCAAAAGATCTACCAATTCAAAACTGCAAAGTTCAACTTTGAATTATGAATTAGTAAATCTAGGAACTGATGCCAAACCACAGAATATCAACCTAGGCCTTGGTCTAGCTCCTGAAGAAAAGTTAGCATACGTTCATCTTTTGAAAGAATATAAAAGTGTCTTTGCTTGGAACTATGATGAACTGAAAACTTATGACACTTCTATCATCCAACATACTATCCCAATGATCAATGATGAAAAACCTGTCCAACAAAAGTTGAGAAAGATCCACCCCAATCTAGAAAACCAAATCAAATCTGAACTCAATAAGTTATTGAAAGCCAAGATTATTTTTCCCGTTCGACATTCTAAATGGGTTTCCAATATGGTTCCTGTTAGAAAGAAGAACAGAGACATTAGAATTTGTATTGACTTTCGAAATCTTAATAAAGCCTGCCAAAAAGATAATTTTCCTTTGCCTCCTATGGAGCAAATATTACAGGCAGTTGCAGGATCAGAACTAATGTCTTTCTTAGATGGTTTCTCTGGTTACAACCAAGTGTTAGTCCATCCAGATGATCAATTGAAAACTACATTCAGAACCAAATGGGGCACTTATGCATATCAAAAGATGCCTTTTGGTCTGATCAATGCTGGTGCCACATTTCAGAGAGCCATGGATATTGCTTTCAAGGGATTAGTTAACAAATCAGTGGTAATTTACTTGGATGATATAACTGTATATTCCAAAAAACGAAGCAATCATCTTAGAGATTTGAAACAGATCTTCCAACATTGTCAAAGGTATGGAATTTCACTTAATCCGAAAAAATATTTTTTTGCTTAAGTGAAGGAAAACTTCTTGGATTCATAGTATCAAAATCTGGAATTCATATTGATCCTGATAGAATCAAAGAAATTTCTGAAATACCATTACCTCACAATAAGAAAGCTATGCAATCTTTTCTTGGTCAGATTAATTTTGTAAAAAGATTTGTGCCAAATTTTTCAAGAATTGTATCACCCTTGCAAGCAATGATTAAAAAGAATTAAAACTTCAAATGGGGCAAAGATGAATATGAGGCATTCAATCTGATCAAACAAGCAATTATTAATGCTCCATCTTTAACAACTCCAAATTTTTTCGACCCTTTTTTTTTGTATACATTTGCCTCTGATAAATCTTATGCTGCAATACTCACTCATGCAAATCAAGACAAAGCAGAAGCTCCAATTGCTTTTTTCAGTTCAAATTTACAAGGAGCTGAATTGAATTATTCAGATGTGGAGAAACAAGCTTATGTTGTTTTCAAAGCAATTAAATATTTCAGACCCTTTCTACTTAAAACCCATACAAAAATCATAGTATCGTTTCCAGCGGTAAGAAATCTTTTGATCCAAAAAGATGTGGGTGAGAAAAGAACCAATTGGATTACTGCCTTACAAGAATATGATGTTGAAATAAAACCGGCAAGTATTGTAAGAGGTCAAGGTTTTTGCAAAATACTAGCTGGAGCATCGCTTATTTCTGAAAAACCATCTGAAGAAATACAAACATATGAGGTAAGCCTAAACGATGTTGAACCATTATATGTTGATATCATATTTTATCTGAAGAATGGATATGCACCTCCAAATCTTGATTACACCAAGAAAAGAGCTCTAAGGTTGAAGGCTAAACAATATCAGCTTGTAAATGATGTTATTTTTAGAATGAATTATGATTTTGTTCTTCTTAGATGTCTGGAGAAATCTGAAGCTGAAAAAGTCTTGCAGGAACTTCACGATGGACCAGCAGGTGGACATTATGCTGGAGATGCAACTGCACATAAAATCCTCCGTGCAGGCTATTACTGGCCCACATTATTCAAAGATTCACATAGTTACGCAAGGAAATGTCAAATTTGTCAAACTGCAGCTAGAAGACAAAAGAAACCATCATTTCCTTTACAACCAGTCAACATTGAGCAGCCTTTTGAGCAATGAGGATTAGACATAATAGGTGAGATCGTTCCTCACTCTTCTAAACAACATAGGTATATCATTAAAACAACTGATTATTTTACGAAATGGGTAGAAGCAGTCCCCCTCAAGATTGCTAATGCCGAACACATCATCGAGTTCATAGATCAGTTCATAATCACCATGTTTGGTTTACCTTATGCTTTAATGTTTGATAATGCATCGTATTTTTCTGGTAATGCTATGACTGAATTTGCACTCAAGAGAGGTTTTAAACTTAAATATTCTGCCAATTATTATCCATAGGGCAATGGGTTAGCTGAATCAACAAACAAAAACTTAATCAGAATCATTAAGTGAACATTGATCAAAATCATAAAAATTGGCATAAGTCTTTAACATATCCTTTATGGGCAGATCGAATAACGCAGAAGGCTTCTATTGGCACTTCTCCCTTTAATTTAGTTTATGGGAGAGAAGTGGTTCTTCCAACTCATCTAACAATCCCTTCTTTAGCCTTAGTCCAATATATTGATGAAGAATCAGCTTCTTCTTTACAATTAAGGCATATGGAAATAATTAAGTTAGAAAAAACAACGAGAAAAGGCCAAAGTAACTCATGCTCATCATCAAGAATTAGTGAAAGCTTCTTTTGATTCAAACATGATCACCAGAAAAGATTTTCAGATAGGAGATCTAGTTTTAAAATGGGACAAGGCTCATGAGGAAAAAGGAAAACATACGAAATTTCAACGAATGTGGCTTGGTCCTTTCCAAATTGCACAGATCATAGGTCCATCTACTTTTATGTTACAAGATCTAACAGGGAAAAGAGAGTCTTTACTTGTTAATGGAAAGATCCTTAAAAAATATTTTCCATAAGAGATCATTCTTCTATTTTGTAGATTATTTTTCTTTATTTTTCATAATAAAACCAGTTGTTAATGGTTATATTTGGAATTCACGAAAAAAGATACAAATTCTCTTCTAAATTTTGTTTCTTCACGTATATAAATAGAATTCTTTTTAGAATATTGATCATTATTATTCAAAGATACAGTTAAAAGCTTTAGCCTAGAAATAATACTAGTTTCAGCTTTGTAAATTTTGATAAAAATCGACCTCTAGCAGGAAGAGTGTTTTATATCAGTTCAATGAAAGGTATCTATAACAAAATGAAGATTCTTTGTAGAAAAGTTCTTTCCAAAAAACTCTATCATTGTCGTCCAGAGCTATCTTAAGGAAACAATGACTTCCTCCCCACCTAGAAAATTACAATGTTCAGGGAATAATCCAATGATACACTTTATCTTAAAGAGTAAGAGGTCTCATCACGAGCTGACTTATCATGATCATAGATATTATAGCTTGCTGACTTTGCCAATACTGCATACCAAAACAGGGCAATGACTTAAGATTATTGCAATCAAAAGGCAAGGGGTCTCATCACGAGCCAGCTTGTTCAACAAAGTTATAAATCAAGTGAATGACACTGTCATAAATTGGCTATCAAACCAAGACATTGTTCTTTAAGGATAAAAAAAGAAAATAAAAGAAATAAGTGTGAATATGGATTTCTCTTTGAAAATTGTATATTTCTCTCAGTAGGACACAGGATCATTGTTGGGTAACAGGTAATCCTGTCGAGGCTATAGACGCTTGCTGGCAGCATTGGCTCTACCTACGACAAATGAGCTTATTTAAAAGTGATTTACAGAGAAGCCTTTTGTTTTTATCTTTAAAACCAAGTAATGATTGATGTAAATACAAGGACTAGCTTGAGGAAGTGAATAGTCAAAGTTGATCATAGAATAAATGAAATATCATCCATAGATTAAAGCATAATGTACTTTGTCTTTTTATAATAAAATTTGAATTTCTGGAAAATTTTATGTTTTGAAAAGTTTAGAAAATTCAAAAGAGAAGCAGAGATAACTGGTTCTTCCAAGTGAATCGCCAATTGTTGTGGCTAGCCACAACCCCCCTTCTTATTTGGTATTAGCAATAATACTAAGTAAGTACAGACCCTTAGTTTAAAAAATCCAAAAAATTAATTGATGTTTGTTTTCATTTTCAATAAAACTTACTATCATTAACTTAAGAAAATTCTTTGGAAAATATTTAAATAAACTTAAGTTTATGATAGATTAGAATAAAACCTTTCTTTGAAGAAAATATCGCATTCATCGCAAAAAATTAAAAGATATCTTTTGCAAAACAGAATCTTCTAAATTGCGATACCGCGATCCAAAAACTATACATTAAAATATTTATTGCAAATCGCATATCGCAGAAAATATATTAACGAATATTTTTCATATGTTATATTTTACGATATTGCGATTTCGCGATGTTACTGATTGCTATTTGCGAAAGTTGCGATATTGCAATTTTGCGATATTACAGAGCAAATCGCAGATCGCAGATTCTTAAAAAGCTCGTTGTACGAAGAAAATCTTTCCATAAATCGATATCTGTTATGCGCTTTGATGTAAAATTAATGAATGGCTTGTCAATTATTAATGAAAATGATTTTGTTTTGATTGAAAGGTTATTTCATGTTTAAATAATATATTTCATACGCCTTCAGCATTTAAAACTATCCTGTCACCTTTCTCATATCATTATTCTCACTTAATTCATAAAATCGCAGGCGCGAAGAACATGAGACTATACAAAGAAATATTCATAGTATTATGGGAAAGAAAGAGAAAGCTCCGAGTTCTGGGAAGAGAGAGAAAGCTCCGAGTTATGAAAGTAAAGAGATGGGATCCTTGTACGCAGATACTGCTTGCAACAAGGACGCTGGTATCACCACTTGGGAGGGTATGTTTAGTTTGCTTGAAAAAGAGAACCCAAGGGTAATGGATGTTACGGCTACTGCAGGCTCAAGTATTTATTCTGAAGCATCTCTTACAGATCTGGCTTGTTCATTTTTACACCAGGTAGCAGCAAGACCAAGAATTCTTCCGTATACAGACATGGTAAAATGGGTGCTGGATAGCACTGATATTACGGACAGACAGTTCAAAACTCAAGGTCAAGAGCTCATCGAGTCATTCACTCCAGAAGATTTGGGGCTTATGTATCATTTTCCGGAGCCTCAGACAACTTACAACAAACAATTTATGGAGAAATTTGCCAAGGAAAATGAAAATTTGTCGGAATGCACCAAGGAATGGTCCAGAAGAGATGAACCACTGAAAAAAATAAACACGGTATGTACAGTACTGGCTCACTCACTTCTCCATATTGTTTTGTTGCTGCTATGCTATGTAGGCTTTTTGGAAAGCCTGACATTAATAAGTTTTTACCTGAATGGCTTCCCTTATTGAATGTTGTTGTTAACGCTACCATCGTGGACTGGGCTAAAATATTGTCTGATAATTTAGCCACGGCTATTTTCAATTACTGGTCTAAACGGACTGTCTCTCAGAGGATTTATCCTCCTTTTTATCTATCTGCCTATGTTATGGATTCAATCTGCTTTGTTTCTAAGTTCCCTTTAATGGGTTGGCAATGGATAATTCAGGATCCCCTACCCATTCATGTTTATCACAAAGAATTGTGGGAATCAAAATTCATTCCTCATTTTTACAAGATTTGCCATGGCATAATGTTGCCACTGTATAGAGTGTTGTATAATAAGGATGCTCCAAGGTTATCCCCTTAAGCAGAAGTAGACATTCTCCCTGTCGCAAGATGGTTTGGAGAAGAATTGTTTACTTATGTGAGGGTTTTTGGAAGCTTTGCTTCTCCTCATGTTTTGCCCAAGTATGTTCTGAATAAACTCATAGCTCGGGAAATTGCATATCAAACCTGTGGAGACGGAGGCTTGACAAAAGAATTAAAGGATAAAAAGAAAGCCATCTAGCCACAATTTCCTGTGTCCTGCGGAGCATTTTCATTATTTGATGTTGGTCATACGTTTAAGGAAGTAAACAATGTTACATGTTTAAAATTGTTTAAGTTTCCGATAAGGCTATTTGATCCATATGGTATTGTCAAGGATTTCACCACTGTAGTCAAAGTAAGAGTATTTTCTGGATAAGAAGATCTTTTTGATGATATGTTTCAAGAAAAATGTTCATTTAAAAAAAAATTGCATTTAGCTCAAACACGGTTCTCCCCAGAAGAATTTCAAGAGTTTAAAGTATACAGAGAAAGAAGATTGACCACTATTCCTTTGGATAATTTACGCTTGGAACCCGCAAGGGAACCAAATCCTAGTGTCAGTCTCAGTGGCAGCTCAGATACAGAAAGGTCTAAGTCAAAGTCTGACAAAGAAAATTCTGAACGTTCTAAAAAATCTGATAATGATAAAATTGAAGGCTCAATGAAGGATACAGCTCAATCAAAAGAGCTTTCACAACAACAGACTTCAATCACTCCACAGTTGAATCTTCCATCTCTTAATGTACAACAAAAATCCATCAGCACTCAGTTAGATAAAGAATGGGAAACATTTAATGATTTGATTAATGTTGAAGGACAGAACATACAAACTCCTGTACAGACAGCAAAAGGTTTGATTACAAAAATAAGTGGCAATGTCACAGAAACAGAACATATACCCATTACTCCTTCCTCTGAGCTTGTACTTAAAATAGAGGAAATTCCTCCTCTGGATATATTTTATAGCCCACAACATAAAGTAGTAGTAAGGAAGCAAAGAAAGAAGAGGAAATTAGAAAGTGTACTCTCTACTGATGCAGAACAATTGGATGTTTTATGGAAAGATCCTACTACGGATCCCACTGAAAATCTTACTAAATTATCTCATATTACAGGAGCTTATGCCTCCGCAACTATTGACAAAGCATCTGAGGTATGGCTGTTATTAAATGAAAAAGAGGATCAAATACAAGTTCTGCAACAACAATTGCAACAAGCACATGCCAACAGTGAAGCACATATATAATTTGAAAATTTACAGCAAGAGTTTCAGCAAATGCAGATCGGATATCAGAAAAACTTGGCTGAAAAATAGAAACAAAAACAGATTATGCAAGAGATGCATAAAGACGACCCCAAGCTTACGGATTTTATCTCAGAATCTATTTCTTTGAATAATCAACTACTACAACAACAATATATATTATGCCAGAAAATCTCGCAATGGAACTCTTTTTGTCAAGAAAGTGATAAAATCACTAATAATGTCGTAGAATTACGACATGATTATGATTTAACTAATGAAAGAGTTACTAATTATTTGGCATGGCAAAAGATAGAAGAAGGAAAAAGAGCAGGAGCACCAATTATCAATGACGGTCATAAAGAAATGCTCTTCAATAATTGGGATGCACAAATCAGAGAGGCAGAAAAAGCAACAGAGGAAGCAACTACGGCAACAAGCAACATTACTGATTGTGTAAATGAAAATTTGCACAAAGTTAATTTGATTTCAGAAACTATTCCAGGATACCTACCACAAGCCCAGCAATTGCAAACAGAGTGGACACAGAAAACTGAGGAAAAGGAAAAATCAATTCAAGGATTGATAAAGTTAAATTGGGATTCTTACTGGACATATCTGGTAAACCACACAGTCAATGTAGTGCTCTTAATTGCATCATTAATTCTGCTGAGAAGATCGCGCCAACACTTGCCGATTCCGTTTTTTCAGAACAATTAAAATCTGAAGTCGGCTAGCCTCCTCTTCTCAAATCAATGCTGGATTCTTGCAAATTCAAAGACCAGATTCATAAGTAGTTAGTTGATAGTTTTTAATTTTAGATTTAGTTTTAGTTTTACTTTATTTTTGCCTAGAAAAAAGACAGTCATTTAAACCGAATCCTAAATTTTTGTAATAAACTATAATTAGATTTAGTTAGTAGTATTTAAACCCTTCTCATGCATTTAGAGAAGGGTCCTGAAATTTGTCAAAAACTTGTCCTCAGAACATGCACTTTTGCACTCTCATAGGAGGTTTTGATGAATGAATGGAATGAGATTTATTGATATCTATGTCTAATATCTACTACTGATGTTGCATTTCTGTACTCTTAGTAGATGTTAGATTAAGAAGAGATAAATCATTATTGCTTCTAGCTCATGAGTAGAACCAGTTATAAATGGTACTTTTATCTCTTAACTATTTCTGCTTCTGTGTTAAAGTAATATTTATGTTCAGTTATTTATATATTGATGCTTGAATGCTTAAGTTATCATTTGGCACTTTTGTATGGTGATAGCTATTTATTTATGCTTAATGTATGAATAGCTTATTATGCGATATGTTTTTCACAACTGTTTCATCTAACTTTTTATATGAAGTGGTTTATTTTTATTGGATTCTTTTCTTATAACATTTGAATGATCTTTATTATCGATTGTTATTCGAAATCGTTTTAGATCGCATAAACAAGATTATATCCCGGGTTTAGTTTAGAATTAAATATTTCTGTTTAAATTAGAATACAATTTGCATATGATTAAATTAGAAATAGAATAAAAGCATTTCACTTAGGAACCTTTTTAGAAAGGAAATATCTATTCTTAACACACACACACATATTGGGAAACTGGTCTCATTATCCCCAGTCGGACCCACTACACCAAACGGAAAAGGAGCTGCTAACCAAGGTCTGAACCGGGTGGGTATCCCCCTTGCTGTAGACCCGAATTTTGGGGCTTCAACAGAAGGATAATAAATTATCACTTAAGTATTATGGTCCTTACAAGGTGTTGGAAAATATTGGTACTATGGCATACAAATTGGAGATTCCTGCATCTTCCCGAGTGCGCCCAGTTTTCCATGTTCCATGCTTAAAGAAGGTTACAAGTGACAAGATCCCAATTCAAACAATATTTCCAAAACTTAACTAAGAAGGAAAAATCATATTGGAACATGAAGCAATCACGCAAACAATACCTTGATGACTACGGAATCGATCAATTTCAAAGTATCTCATCAAGTGGAAGAACTTACCCGTTGGATATTCCACATGGGAGGATGAGAATTTTATATAGAAGCATTCAGAACTATTCAAGAGTTGAGGACAACACTTTTTTGAAGGAGAGGGGCATGTTAAGTCCCTATAAAACTAGTTTATCCCATTATTTTTATTGTTAGTGTAGCCCCCTTATTGTTATTTTTGTGCCCATGTAGTCCCCATATTGTTATTTTGTGCCCCATAAAAGCCCACTATTGTTATTGTTGTGCCATTACATTATTATTTTCATGTCGGCTTTGATTATATTGTGACCCCTTAGACTCCTATATATAGAAAGTAGGTTTTGTCATTTGAATCATCCAATAATTGTTCATTTATGTAATGTAAAGGATGTTTCCCCCTTGAAGTGGATAATTCATTGATCTATCTTTTCTTCTAATTTGTGAGTTGGTTGCATAACAATCAATCATTCTCGATGGGGATGCTCACCAGTTAAGTTTGATGTCTGATATCTAATAACTTGGGGCTCTAGTTTTCTACCTTCTTGGGGATTAATCCCCCTTCTGTCATAGTCTCTCGGTCATAGCCCCATGTTTTCCATGTGACCAGGGATTGATGCCACGTCACCAACACCTAAATTTTAAGACTTCTAAAAGGATTCCAAGCATATTCGAAGGTCTGAAACTAACTCAGGGAGGGAAAATCTTGACTAATTCACTTATGAATACTCATGAGTATTCACCAACCCAAAGGATTTTGAAATCATTACTTCCCTTTAGGGGATTTTTGAGGTCTAAAATGTCCACTATAAGGAAAATAGTAAAATAATAGTTAAAATGATAAAATAAAAGTTATGAATTTTTAAAAGAAAAGGAAAAAACTATTTTTTATTTTAATTTTATTTTCATCTGTTCTCATTATATGTTTACTCAAAAGACCCATTAGATGTGGAAGTAAATTATGTGTCCAATGAGTACTCACTCGACATACATTTGAGTAGACCCACACCGAAAAAAATGAAAATACATGAAAAAAAGTGTTCTTGAATCTTACTGGGGATGGCATCATCATCTTGGATGTTATTGATTATTTTAAAGTTTATTCTTTTAGTAAATGTTTTTCTTTGAGCCCACTTTTCACTTCAAAATTCCCTTAATGCAACCAAATACTCCAAAGAAGAAAAACATTAGAAGGGCCAATGGCCATATCTTTCCCTATTAATCCAAGAAGACAAGGAGATGGCCATGGGTCTATCCTACAACTTCTTTCTTTCAAACACTTATAGACAAGGAAGCCAATATATTGGATTATTTATGAAAGGAACAATGTCCTCTTATGCAAATGACTTTCAAGTCTTCTCAATAAGAAAATGAGATAGTCACAAGTATTCGATTAATCCACCTGTGGCCTGATAAAGGTCAACCTTACAAACATAACATAAGAAGAGACTTGAGATCAAAATAAATTATGCATCATGTCTCCCACACCCTACATTCCATAACCATAAATACGAATTGCTTCAATAATACCTCTACATACAACATTCGTTCAATACTTCAATAATAATTAATAAATAATCACAAGTATACAACACTTCCAAATTTTCCCTCAAACATAATAAATGGATCATTATATCAACTGCAACCCACTGTTACATTCAACATAACAACAGTCACAAAGCATTGAATAGTAATACCATTTCATTAACAAAGAAAATTTACAATTATTTTCTTCTCTTACATTTGTTGGAAACTAAAAAAAGGGAGATCCACTCTCCACCCAACCTTAGGCTCAACGACATTGCAATCCTTCTTGCATCTAGCCACCCGTGACCCAAATATGGCCCCTTAAGTGAAAGCTTCACTTAGGGTATAGGAAGGTTACAAATTAGGTAGAAGACATGATTTTTGCTCTCCTTCATGTACAGGATTCACGATTTTCTCTTCAAATGTTAAGTCATATCCTATTAACACAAAAAAACATGGTCATATAGGTCTTGTGAAACACAAAAGGGATCCCTTCACTAATCTAATAGTCTCTAAGCACTTCCCTTATCCGGCGCATTACATGCCTTAGTCAAACAAAATATTCAAAAATTCCTCCAGTCCCTTGAATCATAGGTGAATGCTTCCTCATTGATTCCTAGTCCATGCACTGTAAAACTCACTCAAAAAGCTTTATGTCACATTTTGTTTAGAGTCATGACTTATGCACCTAGATGTGGATAAGTTATGTTCACCCAATTCACAATTCATGTGTTCTCGGGTATGCAATCCCTTGGGTTCTCATTTGTGCTTCCCTCTTTTGCACTATCTTTACACTTTTCCTCTTGTTCTACAACCCTAGGAGAAATTATCCTAGCATGATTTCAAGTTCTCCTTAGGTTGTATGTTCAAATATTGGAATCTCACAATGGGTATACTATCTATATCTCTAGGGTTGTTTGGTACCACTTAGCCACTCCTCTCATAACTATTGGTAATTGGTGGTTCAACTACCAAATCAAAACATAGGATATAATTAAATTAAGAAAATATAGGAAGTTTCCCAATCCCCTCACAACATGCCCCTCAATTAAACTTCGCTCCTAGGCATCAATATCTATGTTGGATACCACCTCCTTCAGTTTCAGCGATATATATATATATATATATATATATATATATATATATATATATATATATATATATATATATATATATATATATATATATATATTAAAAAAATGTTTACATCATAAATGAGTATGGCATAGTGTCAATGGTAGTTATCCAACATTAAGAAGTTTAATTACATTTACAAAATCTAGGGATTAAAAAAAGATATTACAGTATATAGCATTTGGGGTATCGATATTCCTAATTTAGAACAACGCGCTTGGAAAATATCCCCCAATCATGTTCCTTTGCAGCTGAAGAGAAATTTCTCCAACCTTTAAATTAAATTGGGAAAATGTAAATATGATTCTCTCCTCAAATGGAATAACTAAGGTGTAACACCCCCTCTTAACCCCATAACCCATCCAGGGCTACAAGGAGGTACTTTCTATACATATCCAACTCTAAAAATATAGCTATGGGAATGAGACCTAAATTTTTTAACTTTCCCCTAACTTCCTAAAACTGAAATTAGACACCATCATTATGTTCGTCTCGTGGAGACGATTCCAACAATATAAATCTTGCCTCCATATGACTTGCAGATTGAGAGTTATGTCTTCTTAAAGATAGGCCTTACACACCTTCCACGTCACCTTACCCTCCACATGGAAACCACCTAGTGGCCCACGTGGCAGATGAATGGGGGCACTGCCACGTGGAGGGCAGGCTAAATGATCAGTCGGAAGTACCCTCTCTACTAGCATGAGCCTTTTTCTTTTAATTTATCGGGCCTGACCCTCGACCTTTTACCTAAGTCGGAGTCAACCCTCCCCTTGGCATGATAAAACGTTTGGTCAGGATCAACTCCGACCCCCGACCTAACGAACCCCACGACTTCCTCTACGCCCCTACTCCCACCAACCACGCAATTGACCCAACTCAAGTTGGGGCAGAGGCCCACCGAGGTTCAACCACCCTGGCCGACCTCCCGACCCCTGACCTGTGGGTCTAGAAACATAAATTTCAAGCTAGTTTTAGAATTTTAAAAAGTTCCATAGGTCACATTCCTTCAAGATTTTTCTTGGTTTTCTCAAGTCTTTTCAAGCATCGATATCAACACTCCATGGCCACCGAAATCCAGAGAAAAACTTTGCAGAAACTTGATGAACATTCCCTCAAGTAAAATCACCAAAATAGAATCACTTCCAAGAGAAATTATTCCTAAGAACACATAGGGTAGAACAACCCTTTAACAATAGGAAGCCTACTTTCCTTAACTCTATCAGCCTTACCAGTTGAACAATAAATGGACAAGGATTCCACATCACTTGTAGATACATATAGTCAAGTAAAAAGGATGCAACAATAAGAGTTATCAACAACAAGTATACAACAATCCCATGATCAAACTGGCTCAACCATTTAACCTTCGCTCATCACAAGATGACAGGCCTCCCCTAGTGACCGTTGAATTCATTGTACAAACACTTCAAAAATGAAATCCTAGCACTGTCATTGGTGAACCATTATCTGCATCAAAATGTTAGCATAAGGTCGTTAATCCCATGAAATGTTCATGTTCATCAATACATCCTCATATGGATTATAGCTAGCCATTTAGCATATGTACACAAGTGATCCAATACTTGTCATGAAAGAAACCAACATATCATTCATTCACATTTTAACATGAAATCCATACAAGGTTATACATAAGAAGAAATTATCTTGGATTTGTATTGAAGATGGGAAAATGAGTTTGGGACTACAACTCTCCAACTAACGATAGAAAATTTGTAGCCAAGTTACTTGCATTTGTCACCCCTGATCTAGGTTTCAGGGATAGAGGTGGTCTTTCTCAAGGGAGTAATCACCAATTTTCATCTAAAGCAGGGACTCTAGAGGTTCGCCTACCTCCACCCACCAGCCACTCAACAGTCTGTCGATGGACAGATAATATAGAGGCATACTTCCTCCACCCTCTAGCTATCCAATACCACACACGCACACACTCCAGGGAGTCAAGAGGCTTCACCTCCACCCTAACAACATTCAACACAATGGTTCCACCCGGTGAAGGGAATTGAGAAATCACTTCCAAAATCATATACACAAGCAAAGAAGACTCCATAATTTCCTTTACCAGGATTACAAGGGGCTAAATCTCTACCCCAGGTTGTCAAGGGACTCTAAAGAATGCCATATCCACCCTCAATCCCCCTGAGGCATCCTGAAATTTACCCTCACCTGAAGGATAATTCCTCTCATGCTCTTGTTGCTCAAAAAAAGGTATGATAGCCTTTTGAGAGTGGTGAAAGAAGCGAATATCCTCCACTATGTTATAGGTGTCACTGATTATTGCTAATGAGGCATTCTCCATTCCTCTACCATCCACAATGTGCACTTCATACCTTCCCCAGTGCAGATGGGAAGTTCTTCATGGTTGTTCCCAACAACTCCTGCGTGTTCACCTCTTATTCAAATTGTGTAGGTATTCCTTCCTCAAAACTCCTCAACCATTGCTATGTGTGCCTCTCTACATTGTTCTTTTTTTTACTCCTTTGTAGAACTCCCCACTTTTCTCCTGCAGGGTTCTTCCCTTATCATTTGTGCATTCTCCTTTCTATGTTCCTCTCCATGTTGACTCATTGGATGTTTTTCCAACTACACATGCAGTTTTTTTGCATTAACTCTTTTTCCTTTTTTTTCTTGTGCGGTTCCCGAGCCAACATAGGTTATGTCCCTTGTTTCCAACCCATAAATTTTCAACAAAAAAATCATTTAAAACACCATTTTAGTGCATTTAAGGCTCAACAACCAACCCTCAATGGTTGTTCCCACTGTCCAGTTTCTTCCTTCAGTAAGTAAACTAAATATCCTAAGCAATTGACCTCCCTCAGTCCCTTTGGAATCAATGTCCCTTACTTAACCCATTTTAATTATCCAATTTCAACATAAATGAAGTAATTACACGGAAAGGTCAAGCCTATTACAAGTTCGGTTGTTACCCCTGCCCCTTGGGGGAACACCATCCTCAGTGTTCTCTATCCATACACACAGAGAAAACATGCTAAAAAAAATAAACATCAACATAATGTCCTTGGCGATTTATGTTTACAACTCTTCACAATATTTACATATATATGCACATTTTCCTCAACCGAAAAACGAATATGGATAAGTTGAATTCATGGCATCATCCATTTCCCAAGTGGCTTCCTCTAGCCCAAAATGCTTCCACTACACTTTCACTTGCTCTATGGCTTGATTCTGGAGAATGAGACTCCTCTAGTCTAGAATGCACAATGGCTCTAGCTGGAACAATCCATTTGGTTCCACTTGTAGCACAAACCAATCACTAACATGATTAGAATCATGCACATATCTTTTAAGAAAAGAAACATGGAAAACATCATGTATTTTAACAGAAGGAGGTAAGGCTAGCCTATAGACCATTGTTCTAATCCTATAAATTATCTCAAAAGGCCCAAAAACCCATGGTGCCAACTTGGAACATGACACAATCTTCAAGGAGTTCTTCTTAGGTCCAATTTTCAAGTAAACATGTTCCCCAACCTGGAACCCTTTATGCACCCTGTGCGGATTTGCATAGCTCTTATGCATGTTCTGTGCTACCTTAAATTCTTCCTAATAACTTGCATCTGTTGCTCCATCTCTTTTTACATATCAGGTCTGATAAGGACCCTCCTCACTGAATCACTCTAGCCGATAGGAGTATTACAACTCCTTCCATATAATGCCTCAAATGGGCTCATCTTCAAAGACTCTTGGTACCCATTATTATATGAAAACTCTGCAAGTGTAATATACTCTACCCACTTCTTTTTCTAGTGCATTACATACATTTTCAACATGTCCTCGAGGATTCGATTTACTCTCTATTTTCCCCTCTGTATTTGGATGATATGTTGTACTTAATGCTAATTCAATTCCTCAATCTTGTAAATATTTCCTTCCAAAACTTGGAAGTGAAATCATAATCTCTGTCTGAAATAATATTCTTGGGAAATCCATGTGGTCTCACAATCTCCCTTATGAAGATTTGTGCCACCTCGCTAGTTGAGTTGATGTACTTGACTACTCCGAAATGAGTTGCCTTGCTCAATCTGTCAACAACCACCATAACTGCAGCATGTTTCCTAGAGGTTCTAGGCAACCATATGATGAAATCCATGGAGATCACCTCCCATTTCCATTCTAGAATGGGAATGGGCTGCAATAAATTGTTTGGATGCTTGCATTGAGCCTTCACCTACTGGCACTCTGTGCATTTAGCAACAAAATAAGCCACTTCCTACTTCATATTAGGCCAAAAAATAAAGTTTCTTAATGGCCATGAGAGTCTTTTGGTATCTTGGGTGGTCGAAATATGGATTTGTATGAAACTCTCTTATGTTGAGAATTTTTAAATCAACACTGTTTGGTACATATATTTTGTTCTTGAATCTAATCAAGCCATCAATCGTGAGATGATTTTCCTCATCTCCTCCATTCTTATTTTTTTGTTGTATATTTTCTTTAATATGTTGATACTTCTCATCATGCTACCCTACATGTCTAACCCGTTCTACCAGGTCTACTTTATAAGATCTTATGGTTTCCAAGTGATTCAACTGAATCCTTCTACTGAGCGCATCAACAACTCGATTTTAATTTCCTTTAATGTAATTGATTTCAAATTCAAATTCACTAAGTGTAGCCAACAATCTAGCTTGTCTAGCATTCAAGTTAGGTTGATCAAACAAGCACTTTAGTCCCCCAAGAATTGTCATAAGCATGGATATTTTTTTGAGGAAGTAATTCCTTCACATCTTCAATGCATGAATAATGGAAGTTAACTCCAAATCATGATTCGATGTATAGTTTTCCTCATGTTGATTCAATTTCAGGAATTTATAACACACTACCTATCCATCTTGCATCAGGATTCCACTAAGCCCCTCCTTGGACGAATTTATGCAAATCACAAAATCCTTGCTTGGATTTGTAATCCTCAATACTGGTGCATTAGTGAGCAACTGCTTTAATTTCTTAAAGCTGGCTACCCACTCAGTTGTCCACTCAAACTTCTTTCCCTTCCTTTGCAATGACGTGATGGGGTGGCCTATCCGAGATAATTTCCTGATGAACCTCCTTTAGTATCTTTCCTACCCCATAAATGATCTGACCTCATTTATATTTTTTGGCGTTGGCCACTCCATGACGGCCTTGACCTTCTCTAGATCAACTGGTATCTTGTCCTTGGAGGCAATGTGCCCCAAGAAATGTATCCATGACTAGAATAATTCACACTTGCTAAGCTTTGTGTATAGTTTATGTTTTCTCAACAATTGTAGCATTGTATCCAAGTGCTCTTAATTCTCTTCCTCCAGCCTTGAATACACCAATATGTCATCGAAAATACAATGACAAACTTGTCGAAATAAGGACCTAACACACTATTCATTAAGTACATGAAAGTGGTCAGGGCATCAGTAAGCCCAAAAAGTACTACCAAAAACTCATAATGCTCGTATCTTCTACAGAATATGGTCTTATGAATGTCTTCCTCCTTGATCCTCACTTGATGATATCCTGACCTCAATTTGATCTTGGAGAAGATTATTTCTCCCCACAACTGATCAAAGAGGTCATCAATCTATAGCAATTGAAACCTATTATTTATGGCCACTTCGTTTAATTGCATGTATTCAATGCATAATATAAGGGTGCCATGCTTCTTCTTTAAAAGCAACCTCGGTTCTCCCCATGGGGCTACACTCGTCCTTATATATCCCTTGTCCAACATCTCCTTTAGCTACAATTTTAACTCGACCAACTCACGAGTGTTCATCCTATATGGTGCCTTGGATGTTGGTTCTACTCCAGTTACCAACTCAATAGAGAAATCTATCTCTCTGTGAGGAAGTAATATAGGATCCTCTGCTAGAAACATGTCTGCGAAATGTTGTAGAACCAAATATCTTCTTAGCATCTCGCTCTCCTAATTCTCAGTGTTGCTACTAGCTTTCTCGTCACTAGATATTTTCACTACAAAAAACATGCATCCCATCCTTCCGTTGTGCTTGACTTGCATAACCGTGACCAACCTCACTAAAGTAAGCTTTCTCCTACCCTGCAAAACTAGTCTTTCTCCCTGGTCGTCTAAGCATTCAATTTATTTTTCAAAACAATCCACTTTAGTGTGGTGTTTGTACAACTAATCCATGCCCAATAACACGTTGTACACTCCTAATGACAACAAGTTTAGATGCGTAAATATTTGCATGTCGTTTAGCTCGAGAGCATATGATTTCACTTAGTAATTAATCCTTCTCTCCATTCATGTTTCCAAATGAACTAACCATGGTTCTACATGCATTTCCTTGGCCAATAGACAATCCTCTACAAACTTTGGACTAACATAATAGTATTTAAAGCCTAGATCAATTGAAATAGAGATAATTTTGTTGGACAACTTACCTTCCATCTCAATGATGGATACCCGGTGGCCTCCCTGGTGATTATCTACCATTGCATAAATTATAGGCATGCTTTTCACTATGTCACCCACTACTCGAGCTTCCTATGCACTATAGATATGAGGTCTTGTTCCTTTCTAATGTGGATAGTCTGTTTTCCATTGATTCTCACAACATGTCCAACATTTTAGTGGCTCTCTTTCCCCGGGCTTGCATGAATCTCTCGCAGGCGGCTTCACATGACCTTTCTCCCCTTGATCAATTTTTTACTGAAAGAAACCTTCACCAACTGACGTCGCACCTTATTTCCTGTCATCGACCTTTTCGAGATAATTCTTCTTATCTTTCTCGCTTCCCTTTGATTTCTAATCACTTTTATAATCGATCCTCCTCTTCGCTTTCTCATAACAATGCTTGAATTTATTGAAATATTCCTCCAAATTATATATTCATAAAACTCGATGCGATCCCTAAATGACATGGGAAACCCACTAATAAATCATTGAACCTTTCCCTTCTCTTCCTTGATATATGGCACATATCTCAACAGCTTAAGAAATCTGGTGATGTGCTCTTCATCTGACAAATGCCCCAACTTTAGCTCTTAAAACACCTTTAAATAACATTCATAATATATGTTTGGTAGATATCTCTCCCTGAAGAGATTTTCAAACTCCTTGAAAGTCATTGTTTCTTCTATTATGCTTTTAACATTTTACAAATCTTCCCACCATATGTCTACTCTTCCTTTCAAGTTGTAGGTCGCTACCTTTGCCTTCATGTTCTCAGAATAGTCATGAATTCTGAAGAACCTTTTCAACCCAAGCAACCAAACTTTTGCATCTTCAGAATTCTTTACCTTCCCATCAAATGTAGGTGGTTTTGTCTTCTTAAATTCTTTGGGAATATATCCTCTTCCCCTCTTCCTCTGTTAATGATGATGAGAATGATGGAAATGAGGGTGGTAATGATAAGAATGATGCCCCCTGGTAGCAGAGCTAGCATGCCTACCAAAATGATGCCCATGAGTGTTGGTTATTCCTTCTGGTGTATGTAATGGTGAATTTCCCTTCATGGTACCTTCACTTTCCCTTTTGTGCCTCTTCCTGGAGTTGGTACCATCTGCTCCATTATTTCTCTCTTGTAATTCAGAAGGTTTAGCTTGGCTCTATGGCTAGCTCCCATCTCATGCTTCTTCTATCTATGTAAGTTTGACAAGCTTTACAATATGACTGCATTGACTTGGGCCCTTACCAACCTTTCATTATCTTCCTTAAAGCTTCTTATCTCAGCCTTCAAGCTTCTCAAGATATCCAACCAGTTAGGAGAGTTGGATTCTCTATTGTTTCCCACTAATATTTCTTCCTCATTCATGCATGCCCCTTCATATCAAACTTGTGACCTGTTGGAGTTGTACTGGACCATTCATGTTATCATCCTTTAATTCTTCGTTGCTTTCGATGTGTTACCATTCACACAAAATATTGGGTGAATAATATCATAATCAAATAAAACAAATCTTAATCTTGAACTTGCTCTCTCGGAGCTGCCATAGCAGTCTTGATGTAACAAAACATTCCATGTTAGCACATCAATCAACAATAAAATATTGTTATTCATCAGTGCTATAATGCATATGAAATCACAACTAGTTAATTTCAAACCATATTTTAACACCTAAACATCAGTTTAGTTAATTTTCTCAAAATCATCCTGAAATTACGTGTAAGAACTCTATTACCATTTTGTACATGATAGAGCCCATCCATTCCAAGTGTTGAACCTGGATGCTCTTATACCAATTTTTAACATCCCCTCTTAAACCCATAACCCATCCATGGTTATAAGGAGGTAGTTACTATGCATATCCAACTCCCAAAATACAACTATGGGAATGGGACCTAAAAATTTTAATTTTCCCCTGCCTTTTTAAAACTACAATTAGACACCATTGTTATGTTCATATCATCGAGATGATTCCAACAATATAAACCTTGCCTCCATATGACTTGTGGATTGAGAGTTATGCCTTATTAAAGATAGGACTTACTCACCTTCTACATTATCTTACCCTCCACATGGAAATCACTAAGTGGCCCACGTGGAAAGTGATTAGAGGAGCCGCCATCGTGGATAGGCCACATGCGTTTTTTTTTTTTTTTTTGTAGCATCAAAGGTGTTCTAGTATTGAAACTTTAGGGAGAGGTTAAAGCACATGAGATCTACAAAACCCAGAAATCGTTTCTAGAAATTCCACCTAGAAGTTTCTTAATTAGATTATTAGCCTATGTTTAAATATTTCCTAAGTCTAAACTTAAGATATCTGGTTAATTAATAAGAATTAATTGAGATAAGGTGAGAAATCTCTATAAACTCACACAAATCGATTGGGAATTAATATAGGCCCTTGATTAAATTTAATATTGTTCGTTGGAGTTCCAAAAGAGGATTATAAGAAGAAGTCGATGGGTAGAAGAATAACACATTGGAGACACTTGAGCAACATTTCGTTGTGCAGATTGAACTAGCAGTAGTATAGTTTGAGCCAGAAAAGGACGCAATGTCAGTGAGGGGCAGGGACAGTGATCCAGAGGAATTTTTCCATATCTTCAGATGTAGCACCAAGAGGTTGAGTAATTCCCTGTGAGGCAGCATAGAGGACTATGTAGTCAACTTCAAAGGGAAATTCGATTTAGTTGTGGGAAAAATTGATTCAACTTCCAGAGGCCTGGAAAGTCTTCCAGAAGGTCGAAGAATCATTTTCCTCAACAAATACAAGTGGAATGATTTGATCAGGGGCATTTTCGGCTAGATGTTTAAGGGTCTGCACTAGCACTGCGCAGAAGCCAATGTGAGGGGTCCAAGAGGACGAGTTTCTAAAGCGAAGTTGTGTCAGGTTTACTTGTGGAGGAAGGGAAAATCCCTTAGATAATTTTGGCCATATTTTCTTGTTGTTTGGATTACTAATTTCAGGCATCCAGATTGTACTCATAATTTCACTAATGCTTAATAATATAAAACCCTCAGTTGTTGCACTGGTTTTCCCAAGTTGGGTTTTTCCAGGGACATTTGTCCAAAAATAATTGTGTTAATTTTTATGTGTGCCCTAGCATTTTCTCAGTTTCCAGCACTATTATTTTCCACAGTTTTATTTGTGAAGGTTGCAGTGTGACTTATTTGAAATTTGTCGCAGCTTATAAATTATTAAATTAAATAAAAATTTTAAAAAATAAATCCAGTTGTTGTAATAGGATTTCAGTCTTGAAATTTTCAAATGGTATCAGAGCGTGATTGATCAGCCAAGAAGCTCAAAAGCGAAGAGGAAAATTTTGTTCTTGAGAGAGAGCAACAGGGCGAAATTTTCTAGTGTTGCGCAATACCTAGCCAAGCAGTTCGAATTGTTGGGCAAGCGTTCAATTTTCATTTGCAAGGTCGCAGAAAAATTGATTTTCTTAGAATAATGATTCCAACAGGCAGAGGGGGAAACAACAGCTTCCTTGGTTGGATGCAGAGGGTTTTGCATCATTTTGCAGTAGCATAATCAATGTCGGGTGGAATAGAATAGCACACATAGAGGGGAAATTTATCTCATGGGATGTCGAGTTTCAAAAGTTTTATTTTTCCAGGCAGATTGGCAGTAGATGTGAGTGGATTTTCTCACTCCATAAGGGAGCGCGAATAACAGAATCAACAGCCAAGTAGAGGGTAAGAGGGAGTTTTCGACAGAATCGAGATGGCCACAACATGACTTAGATATCGAGATAGGTTGGATAGAGCCTCCAACTATATCATCTAGAAGGATAGGATGTCCTTCTTTCTAGATGAATATGGCCTAAAGACCTATGTGGACAATGTGGTAGTTGTAGCCCAAGATGTCGATTAGCTCAAGGAGTATATAAATTAAATGGTGAAGGCGAAGAGGATGATTTTGGATGGAGTCCAAGATCATCTAGTCTCACACATGACAGACAAATGTACGACCAAGGAGACGTGGGATGCTCTCTCCATGCTATTTTAGAGTTATTTCAAGCAGCATAAGATGTTTCTTCAGGAGAAGCTGAGAAGCATAAGGATGCAAAATAGAGAGAGAAAAAATGGATTCCTCACCAGGATTCAGGAAGTCTGAAATTAGTTTGCAGCCATTGGGGAAGCACCCAAACCTACAAATCTTGTACGATTGGCACTGAATAATGTCTCAGATGACTGGTATGTATTTGTCCAAAGTATCTTGGGTAGAGACACCTTGCCTAAGTGGGACACAATGTGGTCTAATTTACAGCAAGAGGAGTTGAGGCAGGCTCTAGTTAAGAGTACCATCAGCGGAAGCAACAACGAGGGCGTAAAGGGTGAGAAGGAAGAAGAAAGTGTGGCCCTAACATACAAGGGCCCTAGTCAGGAGCAGAGGTGGGGAAAGAGGAAGAAAGACATGTCAAAGGTCAAGTGCTTCAAATGTGGTGAGTTTGGTCACTACAACACGCAGTGTCCTCTCAGGAAGAAGGAAAAGAGAGAGAAACAGGACCAGGTGGCAGCGTCCGTGGAGATTGACAAGTTGTATTCTAGGTAAGAAGAGTTTGTCATGTATGCAGCCATATGTCTAGGGGAGAGGTGGGGCGACTTGGAGTTGTAGTCCCAGAGATTACAGAGATTGGGCATGATCCATTGAGGATTCCACCTCATAGGATAACTACCTGGCTATGGGGGCCCACAATATTCAGTAGCAGGATGGATCAGTGACAGAGGTGTAGTCAAGATTCCCGAGTGACAGTTGTAGACTAGTAGTAGTTAGGTGTTGGGGAGCGAATGCAGAGTTGGGAACAATGCAGAGTGGCACAATGCATAGTCAACAATAACGCAAATTATTCAGTGACAGTGCAGAATCTAGTAGCAGTCAGGGGTCAGGGAGCGCAATGCAGAGTTGGAAATAGTGCATAGTCAACAAAAACACGAATTATTGAGTGACAGTGTAGAAGCTAGTAGCAGTCAGGACTCAGGAGATAGATGCATCATACTCAACACAATTGATTTGAGTATTTTGGATGCTTCTCAGTTGCATTTTTTGTAGCTGCAACAACAACAGATGAGAGCGAGTTGCAGTGCAGATGCGGAGTTGGAAAAAGTATAACATTTTTGGAAACAACACAAATGAAACATCAGAGTCGTGCAGTGGTTGGTGGGAAGAGGCCAAACATCACGAGTGTGATTAAGGGTGGTATAGAAACAGGGTCTTGTAGCAGCAGTGGTGCAACACTAGAACACCTTCATCGCTAAGAGGGAGAGTTAGTTTTTGCAACATCGAAGATGTTATAGTCTCAAAATTTTGTGGAGAGGCCAAAACACATGAGATCTCCAAAACTGAGAAATCGTTTCTAGAAATTACACATAGAAGTGTCTCAATTAAATAATTAGCCTATTTTTAAATATTTCCTAAGTCTAAACTTAGGAAATCTAGTTAATTAATCAGAATTAATTGAGGCAATAATTATCTAGAAACTCACATGAATCGACTGGGAATTAATCTATACCCTTGATTAATATTTAATCTTGGTCGTTGGAGGTCTAACAGAGGATTATAAGAAGAAGTCGACGGGTAGATTGGGAACACACTGGAGACACATGAGCAGTAGTTCCTTGTGCAGATCGAGCAACAATAGAGTTCGAGCCAGAAAGAGACGCAGTGTCAATGAGGTTTACGGACAATGATCCAAAGGAAGTTTTCCAGATCCGGAGAGGCAACAACAAGAGGTTGAGTTATTCCTAGTGAGGAAGCACAAAGGATTGCGTAGTCAATTTCAGAGGAAAATTTGATTCAACTTCCAAAGGCCTAGAAAGTCTTCTAGAAGGTCGAAGAATCATTTTTCTCAACAGAGATGGGAAGAACGACTTGATTAGAGGCAGTTCCAGGCTAGACATACAAGGCTTTGTGCAATCGTTGTGCATATTCCATCGTGAGGGGTCCAAGAGGATGAGTTTCTAAAGCGAAGTTGTGACGGGGTTGTTTGTGGAGGAAGGGAAATTCCCTTAGATAATTTTGGCTATTTTCTTACTGTTTGGATTATCAATTTCAGGCATCTAGATTGTACTCAGAATTTCACTGCTGCTAAATAATATAAAATCCTCAGCTGCTACATTGATTTTATCGAGTTGGGTTTTTCCGGGGAGATTTGTCCAAAATTATTCGTGTTACTTTTTATGTGTGTGTGCTAGAATTTTCTCAATTTCTAGCGCTATTATTTTCCACAGTTTTATTTGTGAAGGTTGCAGTGTGATTTATTTGATATTTTTTGTAGCAGATAAATTGTTAAGTTAATAAACAATTAGAAAAATAGATTCCAGTTGTTGCAATAGGATTTCATTCTTGAAATTTTCACAATGTGGAGGGCAGGCTAAACAGCCAATCGGAAGTTGGCCCTCTCTACTGGCACACACCTTTTTTGTTTAATTTTTCAGGCCCAACCCCCGGCCTCCAACCTAATTCAAGGTAGGCCCTCCCATTGACACGATAAAATTTTGGGTCGAGATCAGCTCTAACCCCCGATCTAACCGACCCCCCCAACTTCACCTGCACCCCTACTCCTGCCAACCGCATAATCAACCCCACTCAAGTCAGGGAAGAGGCCCATCGAGGTTTGATTCGCCTGGCCGACCTCCCAACCCTCGACCAATGGGTCCATAAACTTAAATTTCAAGCCATTTTTAGCATTCGATAGAGTTCTAAAGGTTGCTTTCCTTCACAAATTTTCAGAGTTTTTTCAGGTCATTTCAAGTGCCGATATCAACACTCCATGGCCATCGAACTCCAAAGAATATTTGGAACAACTTGATAACATACCCTCAAGGAAAATCGCCAAAACATAACCACTTCCAAGAACAATTCTTCCTAAGAAAACAAAGGGAAGAATAACTATTCAACAACATGAAACCTACTTTCCTTAACTCTATCAACCTTACCAGACGAACAATAAATGGAAAAGGATTGCACATCACTTGCAAATACACATATTCAAGTAAAAATGATGCAACCATAGGATTTATAAACAATAGGTATACAACAATCGCATGATGAGACGATCTCAACCATTTAACCTTCACTCATCACAAGATGAAAATCATCCCCCAGTGACCATTGACTTCACTGTACAAACTCTTCACTAGTGCAATCCTAGCACTATCATTGGTGAACCATTATATGCATAAAAAAGTTAGCATAAGGTCGTAATCCCATGAGATTCTGATGTTCATCAATACAGCCTCATATGGATTATAACCAACCATTCAACATATGTACACAAGTGATCCAAGACTTGTCATGAAAATAACCAGCGTATCATTCATTCACATTATAACATGAAATCCATACAAGGTTATACATAAAAAGAACTTATCTTAGATTTGTATTGAAGATGAGAAACTAAGTTCATGACTACAATTCTCCACCCAACCATAAACAAGTTGCAGGCAAGTTACTTATAGTTGTTTCCCTCGAGCCAGATTCTAAGGATTGAGGTGGTCTTGCTCAAGGGAGTAATCACTAACTGCCAACTGAAACAAGGACTCTAGAGGTTCACCTACGTCCACCCACAAGCCACTCAACGGTCTACCAATGCATAGCAAATCTAGAGGCTTGTTTCCTCCACCCTCCATCTATCCAATAACACACACACTCCAGGGAGTCGAGAGGCTTCACCTCCACCCTGGAAACATGCAACACAGTGGTTCCACCCAGTGAAGATTATTGAGAACTCACTGCAAAAATATGATAAGAAAGAAAAGGAGACTCCATAATTTTCATTACCAAGATTCCAAGGGTTAAATCTCTACCCTGGGCTGCCAAGGGACTCTATAGAATGCCATCTCCACCCTCCATCCCCATGAGGCATCTTAAGATTTACACTCACCTGAAGGAGAATTCCTCCCATACTCCTATTGTTCAACCAAAGGTATGATAGCCTTCTGAGAGTGGTGAAATAATTCAATATCTTCCACTCTGCTATAAGTGTCACTGACTCTTGCTAATAAGGAATTCTCCATGCCTCTACCGTCCACAATCTGCACTTGATACCTTCCCCAACGTAGATGGGAAGTTATTCATGGTTGTTCCCAACAACTCCCACATATTCTCCTCTTCTTCAAATGGTGTAGGTATTCCTTCCTTAAAACTCATCGCCCGCTACATTTCATCCCTCCCTACGTTTTTCTTTTTCTTTTAATTCCTTCACAAAACTCCCCACTTTTCTCCTGCAAAATTATTCCCTCCTCATCTTTGAATTCTCCTCTCTCTGTGATCCTCTCCAGGTTGACTTATTGGATGTTTTTGCAACTATAGACGCAATTTTTGTGCATTAACTCTTTTATGTTTTTGTTGTCTTGTACAATTCCCAAGCCAACAAGGGTTTTTCCCCTTGTTTGTAGCCTATAAATTTTCAACAAAAGTTCCATTTAAAACACCATTCCAATGCATTTAAGGTTCAACAACCAACCTTCAATGGTTGTTCCCACTGTTCAGTTTATTCCTTCAACAAGTAAATTGAATATACCAAGCAATTCACCTCCCTCAATCCCTTTGAAATCTATGTCCCTTACTCAGCCCATTTTTATTTTCCAATTTCAACATAAATGAAGTAATTATGTGGCAAGGTCAAGCCAATACAAGCTAGGTTATTACATATGGTGAGATTGCATGCCAAAAGGATTCTATAGTGTTGTTGTATAGGTAAATCCTCTCTACGGACAAAGACGATCCCTCTAGCCCTAGAGTGGATCTAGCAACAAGGGAAACACACTAACACCTACTTTCCTAGATCATAAATGAAACATAGATCGAAAGAGATGGCCTACCTCAATATGATGTTGTAATGTTGCTCTTCGTCGAAGCTCCTTGATTCTTCGATTTTCCAGAGCTTGATCTCCGTTGCTACCAGCGTTCAATTACCTACACAAGTGACCAAGAAACACGAGAAGCAAACAAGTGCAACATGCATATACAATATAACCTATCTAACTAATCAAGGAATGTAAGAATTCTTAATCACAAACATGAACAAGAATGGAAATAAATATCAGTCGGGTCATATTATAAATAGAAGAGGAGTTACAACCTGCGCCTTGATGTCGAAGCTCTCCTTCAGCAAGTCTGAATCCAGGCACATCTCCAAAGCACTTATTGTCAACTCAGCGTGAGAAGGCTAAGGGCTCAACTCTCTCCTTCAAAGCTTATCGCAATCTTCAAAACCTCTCTTTGTTATGCTCTATTTTGTTCTAACTAGAAGAGGCATTGGAGGATGATGAATTTATAGAGATGGAGGAGGGGACATGGATCCACTTATGATGGGAAAATGGCTTATCTCTTTGGGAGATTCCTCTTTTGTAGCAACAAGAGGCCCAAGGGAGGAAGCTCGGCCATATCCTGACCAACAAACATCCAACTCTCCGCCCTTGAAGCTTCTAGGCCATGAAGCTTCGTTTCTTTTTAAAAAAATCTTCCAGAAGTGGATCGATGAGGGAGTGATGTCCATACTAGTGTCGATCAGTGTTGCTCACAATATTAGGATGGGTCATCGGCGCTGGTGAGACACAGAGAGGTTGCGCTGCTCCAAAAAGATGGGTTTTTAAGGAGCTACTCCAGGATTGATCAACAAGGAGTTCGGTTTGCAAATTGAAAGGGATGCAATGGAATATTTTCATGATGGAAAAGGGTCACAAAGGTCATTGTTTAGGGTACTCCAAGATTCGGGAACAGGGAGTTTAGGGATAGTGACAAAATGTTGTGTAACCGATGCCCCCTAAAGCATGAAGGAAAAACAAGAGTGAGGGGTGAAATGCTTTACGAGAACGTGCTAAGACCAAGACGCCGACGTCGAAAAACCTGCGAATCAAGTACATATATACAACTGAAATATCTAATATAATTACATGAGTATGAGGCATGGAAGCAGCCATATGTAAAAGAGATCATGTAAATAGGATCCATGGCATGGACACAACCATCCACCAATAAGAAGGATCACAAAGATGGACTCAAGTATGGTCGCAACCATCCGTAAAAAAGAGTCAAGTATATAATCATGAATAACTCATATCGCCTCGCAATCTGGACTTTATCAGAGAAAATCCAAGGGCTTGTGCTCTGTCACGACCCGATCAAGTACAATTTCAGGCATGTGAATGAGTAAGCTGAAGTCGAACATGCAAGAAAATCGCGTGATTACCAGCCAATGATGTAAACTGTTAACAGGCGCGAGAGATACCACCAATAATGATGATGGCTCTCAATGTAATATTAGTACAATCCACGAGATGTGAATAAGGAACTGAAGTCAAACACTCGTGAAATCATCTGATCGAAGGCCAATGAGGTGAACTTATCGTCGAATGCGAAAAACATGCCATTAAGGCATGCAGGCTCTAAGGTACTGAAAGGAGTCTCTAGTTAAACTTCTTGGATAATGAGCTGAAGTCAACAGGAAGTGATCAGTCGAGGGCCATGATATTATACTTGCCTAATATGATATATCCATGCCATGTGTCATTCTATGCCTAACCCATGACATGCAAGTACAAAGGTTTTAATAGCAACTTGTGAGAATAGTATGTGGCTCCTCCATTATGGTGGCACCCTGATATTTTACTAACTAGCATGGCATACAAGGCAATTATGCAAGGAGGTGATTCAAGCATGCGATCAGAATATTGGATGTACTTTTACCTTGAAATTTTCATGAAGATACAACTTTCATGAAAATATTATGTCAACTATTATGTTAAGTTAAAAGATACGAACCTTAAACATGAGAAACTTGATGTTTCAAAATCTCTCTTCAATTAGAGAAGTGCAAGCAATTGAATACTTAATACAAATGTGCAACATTATAATAAGCACCATGATAATGATCAATATAGCTTCCTTTTAACTTTGAATTTAACATGCATGGATAGAGAAAAAATCCATTGATGTGAAAACCTTTTTTAGAATAAAAAATAGAGAAAAAACTTGCACATTTACACATGATAGGTGGTGTTAAAATGAAGCTATGTTGGTTGCATGCAATTGGTTAGAAAATTAAAATTAAGTTCTCTAAGTTGTCTCATTAATTTCCTTTGGCAACTTGTGCATATTTCTATTTAACAAGATACCTTTATTGTATAGGCATATACTTGTTTATCATATTTCTTTTTACAATTTATTATGTGTTGTTCAGTATCAATATTTAATGTGATTCACTTTTAACATACTATATTTATACCTATATTGAATAGTTATTTAAATAAATGCAACTTATTCATTTTGAAGTGTACTATCACTTCATATTTATGTAAAAATTCATTTTGCTTCCACTATATCATTAAAAAACAATTATTTATAGTGAAAAGTATTTTATTTATGGTAGGCATTGATTTTGTCATTATCTATTTATTGTTGTATGTGTTTGTGTATCAAATCCATATTGAGCAAGGAATAAATTATAGTTCTCCCTCATACTTTGGCAACAAGTCTAAAAACAGTTTTAACTATAATTCTTTTTTCCCTTTAAAATACTTTATTCATGATCTACATTGAAATGTTTTTTGTTATTAATAATTTTTTTAAATGATGCGTATCAACTACTCTTTAAATATGTTTTTGTATGTGTGAGAGACTGAGTGATAATAATGTTAACAATGATCATCACATATAATGTTGATATTAAGATATTTTATTTATAATGGTCATTAAAATAGCCTTATTATTATTAATATTTTGTAATGTTAAGGTGAATTCCATATTAGTCAAAAAAATATGGTCAGACTACCATCCAAAAAACTTTTTTACAATACAGAAAACATGATTCCTCATAAATAACACTCTCTGCTCCAAAAAGGTTTATTAAAATTTTGCACATTACTCTCTGCTCCAATATTTTATTATTTATGGTGGACATTAAAATGATCTTATTATTATTAATATTCTTAAATGCTAAAATTTCTGTGTTATTCTTAAATTCACATAGTTATTTATGGTTTACTGTTCACATAATACCATGTGATAAAAGCAGTGTGGGTGAAGTGGTTTAATGGAATCTTTTGAATAGCCAGGAATAAACACTTTGATGAAGAGGTACACAGTGACCACCACATGGTTGTGACCACCTGAGGAACTTTTCGATATTTACAGAAAACACGAGTCCTTACAAATATAACTCTACTCCATATTTTCGATATTTTCGCATTTTGCACATTTGTAGGTGACTAGACCCTTCACTTAACAAATTACTTTCAGTCAAACCGTCGTAGTCTAAGTTGTATGAAGATGAAAAAACATTCCAATACTTGCCAGTACAGTAGAATTTTGAAAAGATTTGGGCAAAGCTCGACTTGGAATGGGGAAACAAGAGATAAAAATAGTGCAAAAAGTGCATAACTTCCGAAAGAAACAACTTATCAATTTGTGGGAATAACATAATTTGAGCTTGCCTATTCTTAGCAGTGCCTAGACATCGACTCTATTTCAAAGTCAAAGAAGAATTTCAAAATTTTAACTTTGAAGATGTTATGGCTATATCATGATACAGCCCTATTATTTTAGACTTTTAACCAATAAGCTGGGTTCAGTAAATACCCTAAGCTGGGTTCAGTAAATACCCTCATCGTCCAATGAAGTTCCACAAAGCAAATGGAAAATGCAACCCCAAAATATTTGAGATCCCAATTTAGACGAACCAATACATTCCGATTCCCCAGTAAAACAGTAATTACAAAATTTTAAATTCGAAGAATATTACTAGTATTTCACTTTTAACACGCAATGCATGAAATATCCCACTGAATTTTCACAAAGAAAATTGGAAATGTATCCCCAAAAGATTGACTGAAACAGGAGAGTAGACATTCTTTTCACAAACAAAATGTGATGTCGATGATCTATTCAACAAGTAATTGTACACATAAATACATCAAGCAAGGCCTCATGATAGAGACACTATCTGAGCACACTAATGAACTGTTGATAGAAAAGTTCAACCACACACCAAAATAAGAGCCAACTAGTTGGAAAGAACCTCTCATAATCAACTAGATCTAAACTCCTAAAAACTTAGAATGAGACTTCTTGTGTAAGGACAAATTCTACCTTACAATGACCAATACACCAACATACTACAATCTACTCATATGATCAAATATCAGAAATTGAGCTATAAGGCAAGTAAGAAAGACAATAATTAGGCTAACAGCCAGGAAAGCAAAAGCATTTTTACTGCATGTGCATCACTTATAACAGCATATATCCACAGTACTTCCACCATCAGCAGTGGGCAAATCTTAGTTTACACATCATAACAAAGTGACAGCCAAAGTCCTATGTTCTTATTTAAATGACAGGTGAAGGAAGCCTCCAAGTCTAGAGACTGGATGAGTCCATGCAAAATACAATTTTGATACTTTCAGGTTTTCCAACCATGTACACAGTAGTACTAAAAAAATTAAACCCACTTTTAGGTACAGCTGCCTACTGTCACTAGACTCACTACTACACATTTTATCAATGAAAAAATCATGAAGAATTGATAAGTATTTATAGCACCACTTTTTCATACCGCAGACTGCAAACTCAATTGTTCAAGTTCTCCAACCATACTTGCCACTCAGTGCAACATAAACCCAAGTTATTTGGCACACATCTTCTAATCAAAATGCACACAGCTACAAACTTTCATGAACACAGAAATCAAACACTTTGCCATAGCATGCGAGTAATCTTGAAGCGACTCAGTTGTACCTTCTATTGTGAGGCTGATGAATACAGCTATTTCCAGAATGTGCAGAGTCGGAACATTAGAAACATGCATAGAGCAGCCTCCCCTTAACCCGAATAGTGAATGTTTCACTCTAATTATTTATCAAAGCCAGGAGATGAAGACTTTTGAATTTATGACTGTACAGCGACATCTCCAACAACTCGATCCATGTCATTGCTTCCCTTGTTGGTTCTTTTAGAAGACGAGGATTTTACACTCTCCCTATTTGAACTGGCCAAAGAGGGTGTCATTGCTTTGAATCGCTCTCGTCCTGATTTCTGTATGCCTTTCCCATTTGATTCAAAGGACTCCTGGGTTGAACCTTGTTGACTAGACCTTGACAATTTAGTCTTTATTCCATTTGCATCTGCACCATTACATGGGATCTGCTCTATCTTCTGAGACTTAGAACGTAATGGCACTTTGCTTACATTGCTCTTGGATTTAGAGGTATGTGAGTCCCGTAATTTATCTGCTGCTGGCTCCATACAGCCAGTTTCAGCAGCTTTAACAGTGTGAACAAGAGGATCAGAATCCCTCAGCTGATCACTGTTAATCTTGACTTCTGCAATCTCATCACGCCCATTTAAAGGTTCAGCACTGCTCTTCCCTTTAACTGCTTCCACACCCTGATCATCGATTCTCTCTTCATCAGACTCCCTCGGTTGACTTATAATAGTAACCTCCACTTCTACTATCTCATTATGTCCATTTATAGGTTCCGTGCTATGTTTTTCTTCAACTACTTCATATTCCTGAACAACTGCTCTTCCCTCATCAAGCTCACCTGGTTGATTATCGATGACCAAAATCTTGGCAATCTCATCATCCAATTGGGAAGATTCAACATTTACTTTTTCTTTAATGGGCTCGGGCTCATTCGAGTTAACTTTACCTTCATTACCATTTTCAGCTGACCCAACAGCAGATTTAACTTTTGGCTGATCTATAGTCTGCTGTTTTAGGTTTATTTCATCAAAGTTCGATTTTGGAGTTTTTTGTGTATAAGGTGTCTTGGATAATGATCTCCTCAAAGCCCTCTTTGAAGAAGCAATGTCTTTACCAAAACCCTTGTCTGAATTCTCATCTTCAGTGAGCTCTTGCAGGGCTTCAGTGGATTTATTCTGATAAAGGCTAAAACGAGCCTCTTTACCACTATTTCGACGTCCAAGCTTAGGCGACTTTGCACGGGTGGGAGGTATCTGCATTTCATAAAACATAATGAGAAATAACATGATGTGAGAGGCCCTGCATAGGTAATCTCATATATATTCACAAAACCATCAAGAATGAAAGAACATACAGATATGAGAATTTGATAATTTCAGCATTCCTTATTTCTAGCATGACATCCAAATTAAGTTAAATGTGTTCTTTGAACAAGGAACTCCAACTAAGCAAGCAACAATTCTGAAATAGTTAATACTACACAAATCACCCCCTAAGCCGAGGCAAGGGAGTGTATTAACTATATACCTTCTTGATTTCAACTTTTGGAGGTGTCGTTTCCTGGTAAAATTCAGGCATGGGTGTGGCTTTAAATGTCAAACTTTTCCTAAGCCGCCTGATCTCAGCCTCTTGCTCTTCCTGCAATAAGTTGTACGATGCATAAGCAAGACAACCCTAATAATGAAGCCAGTATATGGCTCTCACTGAGAAGCTTAAAAGTATCAAATGCATGAAAAAGGAGAGAAGAATATGCTTATCACAAGCAACTGTCAATCTAATAAAAATTAAAATAACTCATCAGAATAAATGCTGTAGTCAATAACAACCTTGGACTTGGCTTGCAATTGGTTTTTTTCCAACTCCTTTGCATGGATCTTTTCCTCTAGCTTTGAGTAGAACTGGAAAATTAAATGAAACATAAAATCAGCATATTACTGTTTATAGCAACTCTAACTTCACCCTGGAGTGATACGTAGTAAGTTGGTAATGTTTAAAAGCACTGACATTGAGAAAACAATTAAATTCAAACCAAACACAATAAAATATACCGCTTTCCGTTTTTCTGCTCGCTCATCACATCTAAAACTGAAGCTAACGCCAGAGGCACCATTGCCTAGTCCTTCTTTCAAAGCTTGGGTTGGAGTTGCAGTTCTGAGACTAATTAAGAACAACACACATGCAAAAGACAAAAGCAAGCTACAAACAAAAGCAATTAATGCCAAAAAAGATTAAATGGCCATACTGCTCACTGATAATTCAACATCATATTACTGTGTTTACACTCGTATAATTTTACAAATGGAAGGATACGAGGAGCCAACAGAACAGCTATCTTCCTCCTCATCATTCTTTGAATCTACATGTGTGGGAACCTTTATACTTTGCTCATGCACCCTGGAAAAACAAGAAAAAGTGTTTACAATATGTTTCCACCACTAAATCAGATTAAAGAGTTATTTTAATATTAAATTCCAGGCAATAATGTTTTCCAGCACAAAACAGGCATAAAAACAGAGTACTACTCTCTGGGCCTTCTTTGTTCTGGCCAAAATATGCCAGGAGATATCAGACAAACAAGGATGAAGTGACTTACTTCAAGCTCTCAGAACGCAAAGACTTGCCGGATGTTTGGGTCGAAGCAGTCCTCACAACCAACTAACAAACATAAAGTAAATGGTGAGGATGTGTACAAATTGATACGCCAAACACATTAAAAAAATATTGAAACAATGTATACATTAACTGCAATGTACCCACCACAGACACCATCAAAATAATCAAGCTTTACACCCCCCTTCATATTTCCATAATAATTTTTTAAGGATATTTCCACCAAGCCTGCTTTGATCATTTTTACCTGTGTCTTTTTGGAAACGGAGGAAGATGTGATACTATTTGCAACGGCACGCTTATCTTTGCCCTCAACAATTTCATTATCAGCAGGCCGAACTCCAGTAAAAGCCCTTTTGTCAGTTGCCAAAGCAAATGGCTGTGGAACTGTGTAATTTGACCTTGCAGATCCATGGTTAACTGACCTACGAAGGGGATTGTTTGAAGCAGGCAACGTGGTTTCGCCTTTATCAGCTTCAGATACCTCTACCGAATTTTTCTTAGATTTTGAATTTGTATCTATACTATTTCTGGTTGTAGCTTTTGGAATTCCCTTTAACAAAGTACTTGATTTCTGAGAATTTCTTAACTTCTGGTTCTGAGATTCTGCAGTTCTACCATTTTCTGGGACACTGGAGTTAACCTTCTTTGATTTCAAGCGAGTAGAAAGTGGATTGGATACCATTTTGATCCGCTGGAATAGAATCAGACATTGCATTATAATGGCAATCTTTCATCATGCTTGTTTTCATAAATGTTCATTCAAAGGAAATAATCATTCAGCATGAGCAAAAAACAACAGATGCAATGGCAAACATACCTCAGTAGCCATTGGATTGTGTTCTGTTTGGCGAGGCTTTGATGCATCATCTCCTTCAAGAATTAAATCAGACTGCTTTTCCTGTTCAAAAGACATATCCCCAGCCTGGTTCGAACCCTGATTTGCTATTAAGGTCACTTCTACTTCTCCTTCAATTTTTCTTGGTATTTCAGCTTCAATCTCCTCTGCCAGAGTTGGATGTTCTTGAAGCCCATCCATTTTTGTGCTTCCCATGTTTGTATCTGCATTTTCCACGTTGTTCTCTTTCCCAGACTCCGTTAAATCTGCAGAGAACTGAGAGGACGGATCATCAGACACACTACCATTTTCATGATGGCCATTCGTTTGCTGGAAACTTTGATTTCTGTCTACATCCTGCTCTGCAGCCTCTCCATGAATTAAAGTATCAGAAGAAATGTCTACCACTCCATCCATCTGTGCAGCGCAAATTCCAGCACAACAATTCTATTGACCCAGTGATGCTCCTGGCCAGAAATGGATACCATCAGGCTCAATACTAGTAAGGAAAAATAGCATAGAAAGACCATATTAAAGGGATGTACATCTAGCTAGTCTTCACACCGAGACTCGATGTCAGAATTAAGAAAAGGATGATTGCAGATATCAATATCTTCAAAATTTTAGTAAACAATTCTGGAGTCTGGACATCGACCAATAGCCCATAAAAACCGAGACTCGATGTCACAATTAGGAAAAAGGATGATTGCAGATATAAATATCTTCAGAATTTGAGTCTGAACCTCAATCAATAACCCATAAAACATTGAAATTAGATTCAACATACAAAGTAAAGGCTTAAATAATTCCCCACATAGAGTTAAATGTGCAATGTGAGTGAAGCAGCAAAAATATTAGTTTAACATCAAATTTCTCACTACATGGCTCAACTCATGCAAATCAGGCAACCAAAAGGGTAATCAAGCTGCGAAACTATCAGATGTCAAGGAAACGAGATAGTTTAAGAAACACTATTATGCTTAAATACATTTGAGCAGAAAGGTTTAGTAGGTGAGCAAAATGAAAATGAAAAATTTTCTGCAGGAGAGAAACATCAGACCTAAGCTCAAGCAGATCTTCAGATCACATTGTTCTACAAACTTCTAACCTGTTGATTTGGAGAGAGCCCTGGGTCACCAGAACCGCTATTAGCGAAATCTTAAACAGATAGACAGTAATGCTTTGATGATACAAAATTTGCAAATGGCCGAACTGACATTTGATCCCTGAGCTTCACAAGCACAAAATTGGAAAAATACTGCCCTAGAAGTTTAAAGATGCTTCTGTAATGCCGATGAGAACAAAACACTGGAGCTCCATGATCTTGAGAGATACAACCTAAAGGGGAATAGCACCTGTACCCTGGATTGAACCCTGGTCAACTTGGCAAAGACATTCATTCCACCACCAATTACAAGACGATTTTACATTCTTAACGACATTCTGATTTCAAGTATCTACTTCCCAGACCAGGGATCTGAATTTAACAGGGCTAATGCATGACATCAATGAGGGGAAAAACAACGCAACGCAACCCAACATTAAAAAATCAAAACCAAACAAAATTGCAGCAACACATCGGCATTCCGAACCGTATATACCTAAAACAAATCGCATTAATAGAGCAATTCAATGAGCTGATTAATAAATTTTTGCAAATCGGATTGACAAGTATGAATGCCAATATTACCTCTAAATGTGGGATCTATTGAACACAGCAAAGGATCAGAATGTCATTGGAACGCTCATTGGATACCCAGAAAACACACACAGTCGCACACAATTCTTAGGACAATCTGAGCAGATTCCAAGCTGGAGGAGTTGGCAGCATTGCAGAAATACACAGCGAAGAACCCCTCTGGCCTCTAAAATGAAAGCCCAGCTCACCAACTTCCAATTGGGTCCTCTAGATTTAGTGGGTGCTTCTACCCCACACAGTCAAATGTATAAGAAAACTTACCTTCACCGTGGATGGGAAAGGGGCCATTGTGAAAGCTGGCTATTTCTTAAACAACTAACCATAACAATAAGCATCGTCTTAATTATAATATTAAGACCAAAATTACCATGTAATAAATCTCACCTATTCGAGATGATCCGACTCTATCGAGATGCGCGGCTTTTGTTGCGCGCTCTTTTATCCACAGAACTCGAAAACTTCAATGAAGATCAAACTGTTATTTCAGGTTACTATATTTTTCTTAGAAATATAATTTAACTTTAAATCTTTTAAATATAAGAGCTGAGCGTTTATTGTAAAATTTCACAAGAAAATGGTTGAATTAAAGACTCCGATGAAGAAACAATCTGTTCTATAGATTATTTTTAACCTCGTAAACTTTAAAAATACTTTCTTTCTTTCTTTCTTTATATATCTTCTTGTAAAAAGATATATGGGTTCATTTATTTATAATCGAAATGTCGGCTTTAAAATATTAAAAATAAATAAAAATGTTTTATTAACATGTTGGCTCCAATAGTGGAAAGCGAGGAGTTTTTCACTATTAAGCAAGGCTCAGTTCCTATTAGGGCTTAATCTAGAGCCATGGGGCGCCTTGAGTTAGTGGTTGAATATGTGGTTGCACCAAGAGGAGACCATACTAAATGAATGGTTTCATGACCCGACTCCAATAGTGGAAAGCGAGGAGTTTTTCACTATTAAGCAAGGCTCAGTTCCTATTAGGGCTTAATCTAGAGCCATGGGGCGCCTTGAGTTAGTGGTTGAATATGTGGTTGCACCAAGAGGAGACCATACTAAATGAATGGTTTCATGACCCGACTCCAATAGTGGAAAGCAAGGAGTTTTTCACTATTAAGCAAGGCTCAATTGCCATTAGGGCTTAATCTAGAGCCATGGGGCACCTTGAGTTAGTGGTTGAATATTTGGTTGCACCAAGAGGAGACCATACTAAATGAATGGTTTCATGACCCATGCACGCATAACTAAATCAAAGCCCACCCTCATGTCAACATTTTATTAAATACCGACATGGGGTGGCGAGAATAGATCATTGGGGGGGAGGCATGCATACCACCCTCTCCCATTTGTCGTAGCATGATCATGATAGCCAACTACCATCATTACACAACATGCCTCAATTAATTGTGAATGGTGGTAGAGTTACGAAAGTTCTCAACAATGGCAGGGTTATCATGGCTATGGAGAAATGTTGGTATTTGGCAACAAACCACTTTGTTTATGCTCAATCGGGGGTTTCCTTACTGGGTTTTGTTGTTATCATGGGTATTTTCACTCTGCTCCAGGTTGTTTCTAATTCCCCCTTGGTGGAAGGTCCAGGTCCTCCTGGCCTAGCCTTTCCCAATGTCACAATTCCTGGGTGTATCTTGGTGTTTTGCATGGTCAGTGGTATGGTCAATTACTTTGGGAAAACACAAAATCTCCAAACTTCGGCCCATCCACCACTTGGTGGCGCTTGGAAGCACTTACTAGTTTGCTTGGCTTATGATAGTGTCAATTTTAGATTTGTTTGGTTTAGCTGGTTACCTTTAAACACATGTTGCTTCTTTGATAATTTGGTATAAATGCCGCAAGTTTTACTCTCTTATTCTTTGGGGAAGCAACATTGTTGTTTATTTTAAAGGGAGGTTGGTCATTGTTTAGCCCCGATCTCGCGAAGTCCCCTACCCTCCCCAAATCCCTTGGGCACCACATTCTTTGTTTACCTCATTGCTCCTTCTCATTGGTGCTCTTTATGCTTGGTTGCTAACTCCTTTTGTGGTTGCGATTGTTTCTTTCCCCACCATGCTTCGTCAATTATCCCACATCCTGAAAGTCTCTGCAAGTCATGAGGGAAATTCTCAAGCTCGCTCCAAAGCCCATTTTGTAGCCAAAAATTTTCATTTGCAAAACCCCCCACAAGTCCATAAGGAGATTCAACAGACTATTGAAGAAGTATTGGCAGATAGAGGAGAACATACAAATGTAAAGATATTGGCCTCTATCACTAACTGGGTACCAAACACTAGTCGCAACAAAGACCGATAGAACCAATATCTCTATTCCATAGAATTGTATTGGCACATCAAGGCCCTATTAGGAAAGTTCCTTGTAGAGAGTAACAAAGCCAAGCAGGAAATTGATCTGAAGTTAGATGAACTTCAGGTTGAACACATGGACATGGAACATCAATTTCCTAGGATAGAATCCATCTTGGTTTGTGGTAAAGGCCTTGCATCGCTAGGTACCCCAACTGATGTCGTTGAGGTGTCTACCTCCTCTTAACCAGTTTCATATGGTTAACAATTTTTTGAAGCACTATTGGAATACTTATCTTAGTATAACTTCCATAGATAATATTGTTAGTTTTTTTCTAGGTATGTATGGAGCATTCTAGATCATACTCCAAGTTGGTTTTTAGGCTAGAAATGCTCAATATAATTATTCTGACAAGATGTTGCCTTGGATTTTTAAATTTTGTATCATTTTAGACCAAAATCCTTCAATTTTGTCGTTGATTTCATTTCCCTAGCAACAAACCACAACAATAGAAGGTAAGCTATGTTTGTATATTTACTTATGTGATTAATATAAGGCCCACTAACTTACCAAACAAAAACATTACATTATATATATATATATATATATATATATATATATATATATCCATTGTAAAATTTTAATTGTAGATTCAAGACTACTCATGTAATGTATTAAAACATAAGACTCAAATCTACTCTATTCATCTGCAGAAGCAAATTCACAATCGAGAACACAAATCAATAACATGCATCAGGATTGAACACATATACACATAGATATATCCAGGGAAAGAAACTACTCAAAACCCCTTACTATATGTATTACATTAATCAAAGAATTTGGATGAATACAATATGCTTGCTAAAGCTTGAGCACGACCTACACAAGTATTTCCTATCTTCTGCCTGATTGACTGACTTTAGCCAACACTTAGCCAATTTTCCTAGCCTCCAAGCTCTTATTTCCTTGCGTTGTTCCTCTAGGAATTATCCCCTATTAAATAGGAAATTCCCTCATCTGGATTGTGCAATTCCTTGAGGTCCTTCTTGTGATTGCATGCACTATCTGTACACATTGGAATATGCTACAACTGATAGTACACTTCCTTGGAATCTCCATCTCAACTGGGTAATTTGAATTCTCTGCATGCATGAGCTATTTTAGGTTGATTGATTAGTTATATGGATGATCACTGAGTGTGATTGAAGTTACACTGCAAAACTTGACCTTCCCCTAGTTTCTCCAACAGTTGGAACTAGTTTAACTAACCATAACTCAATTTAACTTAATTAAATTGCTACAATTGTAATTAACTCAACATAGGCTCCTAAAATTTAGGAACCCATGACACATTACTAAACTTCATGCCCCTAACTCGAATTAACTGAGCTAGACTCCTATTTTTAGGAATCAACTCAAGTAAACTAAACTTGAACTCATTAACTCGACATCAATGTTCTTAACTGAGTGGCAAGAGCCATGTCACCTCAATTAACTCCTCTAAGTTGTCTACTCATGTGGAATTTCAAATTTCCTCAATTTTAATTAAGGAAAAAATCAAAATTGAGGCTTTCTTGTTGCATTTTCAACACTCCCTCTCAACAAGAAAGGGATTATCAACCACCCCTATCATGCACATATGAAATGTACTGCATGCAACACCTCTCACTATTGTTGTTTCTACTGCAACATCTGCAACTAAGAAGCATCCAAAAAAATAAATTGAATCAATTGTGTCTACAACTGTCTATTGGGAAAAATGTGATGTTGTTGACTCTGCTACTGAGCCTCCTACTTTGATGTCAACACTCCTCTGCACTCCTCAGTATCTGACTGACATTGATTCTCCTGCTACTGAATATTGTGGGCCCCTGTAGCAAGGTAATGATCCATGAGGAGAATGCCTCAATGGATTTTGCCCAAATTTCTGCAACTCTTGGACTAAGGATCTACATCACCCCACCTCACTCTTGGAGGTACAATTGCATGCATGGCGAAATCTGATCTACTCATATTACTGTTGCTATTGCTCTATTGTTGCTTCCACGTTGTTGCTGCAACTACTATAATAATGAGTCAGATCCCCCCAGATACTGAAGTACTAGCTTCCATAGGGCTGCTCCCTCTTAAACTAGACTCCCTCTGAGTCTCGATCTCCCTATGGGAAATCTCTTCGCCCCTCAATGTGCCAATATCAATGATCACAACTCATTTTTGTGTTACTAAACTTTGGCTTATTGATTTTCCCACTAGCAACCTTCTTGCTCCATTAAGAAGCATGCACATAGGGTCTTCTGGATCTACCCTAAACTAGGGCTCTGTTAACTCTACCTCGTAACAAATCATTAGTTCATCAATGATCATTGTACAAGAGGACTTCAATGACAGGTTATAATGTGAGTCTTGCTCTGATACCATGTAGAATTTTAATTGTAGATTCAAAATTGCTCATGTAATGTACTAAAACATAAGACTAAAATCTACTCTACTCATCTACGTAAACAAATTCACGATTGAGAACACAAATCAATAACATGCATTAGGATTCAACACATATACACAAGGATATATCTAGGGGAAAACAACTGCTCAAAACCCCTTACTATTTGTATTGCATTAACCAAAGAATCTTGGTGAATACAATATGCTTGCTCAAACTTGAGCACAACCTGCACAAGTATTTCCTATCCTCTGCTCGACTGATTGATTTTGGCCAACACTTAGCCAATTTTCCTAGCCTCCAAGCTCCTATTTCCTTGTGTTGTTCCTCTAGGAAATTAGCCCCCATTAAATAGGAAATTCTCTCATTTGGATTAAACAATTCCTTTAGGTCCTTCCTATGAGTGCATGCACCATCTATACACATTGGAATATGCTACAACTGATAGTACATTGCCTTGGAATCTCCATCTCAACTAGGTAATTCTAATTCTCTGCATGCATGAGCTAATTTAAGTTGATTGATTAGTTATATGGATGATCATTAAGTGTGATTTGGAACTAGTTGAACTAAATTGAATTAAATTGCTACATCTGAAAATTAACTCAACCTAAGCTCCTAAAATTTAGGAACTCGAACCCACTACACACAACTGAACTTCATGCCTCTAACTCTAATTAACTTACCTAGACAAAAAATCAAAATTAAAACTTTTTTACTACATTTTCAACATCTATATATCCATCTTAAATCTTACTTAAAAAAAATAAAATAAAAATAATATATATATATATATAGATATATATAATAATTATTATTATTTAATATATATTATTCATTTAAAATAAAAAATTAATCCATAATATAAAATTAAATAATTAAAAATATTAACAAATTTGATTTTCCTTAAATAAAATAAATAAATAAATTCTTTTTACAAAATATAAGATGAAGAAGGATCTTTAAGTTGCCCACTATGTATGTAAAGAATCAAATTTAATTTAAATTGATCCTAAATTACCCACTATTTAGGTAAAGAATCAAATGTAATTAAAATGATAACAATATTTTATTTTATTTACCAATCCGATTAACTTAATGCCAATAATTGTTTTATATTTTTAAAATATTACGTAATATTTCCAAAGGGTAAAAGTACTAATTCTTTTCTTCCTGCAAATCACATAATATAAGTTTTAAAAAAATATATATTTACTATACCTTTCTTCATATGAATTACAAGTACTAATTCTTTTCTTCCTTACAAGTACTAATTCTTTTCTTCATGCAAATCACATAATATAAGTTTTTAAAAATATATAGTTACTATTCTTTTCTTCATACTAATTACATAATATAACACTTTAAATATATATATATATATATATTTATTATTCTTTTCTATATATATATATAATTTTTTTTAAATATGTTTATTAATGAAAAATTAATTTTATATAAATAAATTGAAAAATGAGCGTTAGACATAAGCTTTAAGATGACTGGCACACTTAGTATAGGGATATCTACCAAAATCATTAGAAGATTACACTTAACTTGGGTTACACCAACTTTTATCATTACTAAATTTATTCCCACTAAATTTTAAACTAATAATATTTACACCACAAAATGTCTAAAAAAACAACCTAGTTATATACTCTACACATATTTCATAAAATATATATTGTTCAATATTTTACTCTCATAAAAATAAAAATATATATTTATTACTCAATATTTGTCATTCCACCTTCATTTAAAAATAATGAGGAATATTAAATTATAAATTACTCCTCAATAATTTTCTTATTATTAAAATAAAGAAAAAAACTATTAATCATATTTTACCATATATATGACTCAATTTTTGTCCACCCCACTTTCTTATTATTTTTCCCATACTTTAATGTAGAAAATTTATAATGGATAATTTTTTTTATATTTTTAAACAAATATATTATTTTATATAAATATTAAAAATTAATTAATTTATAATAAATTTATAATAATATTTGACTATATTATATCAATTTATTTTTAAAATATTTGTAATATAGAGTTTGATATTTTTCATTTAAAAGTTAAAATATTTTTTATTACAATAAATTATATAATATAAATTTAAAAAACATATATTTTCAAAAACCATTTAATAATGAATATGATCACATGGAGGTCTAAGCGTTGGGGAGTTATGTTGTAAAGGAAATATAGTTTGTCTTATTATCTTAATTTAAAATATATATACTTAAGAATACCCTATTTTTAAAAAAATATACTTAAAAATATTTCTTAATGTGGAAGGAAATCTATTTTCTAATTATATTAATTTAGAAAATATTATATTATTGTTCAGAAGATGGCAAGGAAAATCATAAAAGACTTTAACCGGGCTTTGAATATAAATGTAAATACTTTATTTTTGTTAAAATATATTATTAAAACAATTAAGAACTTTATACGTTGAGGAGAGTGTGATTAAAATTAAAGTTTAATATATTGGGTAAATCATAAGTTTTTAATATATATATATATATATATATATATATATAATTTAAAAATAATTTTTAAATATTAAAATGTGAGGATATATTTATTTAAAAATATTTTTTTAAATATTAAAGTAATGAGGTTTTAAGTTGAGTTATAATTTTATATGGTTTAAATAATAAAATTTTATGTAATTTTAATAGTTAGTTTAAGTGGTTTAAAATTAGATGTGAAGTTTTTTTATATTGTTGTTAATTTTTATTGATTATAGGTTTGACTCTCTTGAATTAGGGGATGATTCACTGGATTTACTATCTATGAAGGAGAAATAGTAAATATTTTGGTTACTCTGGTTCCGTGCTTTCATTTCACGAAATAATAATAAATTATCTAATTAAAAAAAAAATATATATATATATATATATATATATATATATATATATATATATTTTAAATGATTAATAAATATTTTAATACAAATGATGATATGTAAAAATATATGGTTATCAAGTGAGAAATTACAATCATCTTAAATAATTGTAAAGAAAGATAAAATAAATATAAAAATATTTTTCATACAAGTGTTTTTCCCATTAAAATGAGAAATATAATTAGGTATACAACGTGCAAAAATAAAATAAATAACAAGAAAGATAAGAGGTTTCCTAAAATTACTTTAAATTTTAGTTAAAATTACATTAGGTTTGAGCGAGGTTGGTATAAAGATGCCAAGCATTGGCCAAATCATTGGGAACCAAAAAAGAGATCCCTTTACATAATAACGATATTATTAAAAATATTATTACTTCTAAATTTACGGAGAACTTGTGGTGTCACACAAAATTAGAATTAGAGGATAAAAAAAAATTAAGATATTATAAGGAGGTGATCAACCATAATTTAAAAAATCAAAATTATCTTTCAAAGGTAAAAAAAAGAAAAATGCCCATTATTAAAACATAACCAACTTTTTATGAGCTCAATGATGAAATAAGATATTGGACAATTTCTAAAACATTGCGGGTTGAAAGAATTTGGTGTATTATCGACACTAAGAGGATTAAAAATTAAACACATTTTATTATATAATGTTGTGTATATATCCACATTAAATAACATTTTCAAAGTATTTGTTATAGTTTCAATCTTCCTAACCTTTTTAACTCTCATCAAAATTATGGTAATTCAAGAACTCTTTTTAAATTTTTTTGAACACATAAATAAAATGGTAAAACAAACAAAGTAATTCTTTGACTTTTGTAAGTAACTCTGATACACCAAAGTTGGTTTCAATGGATGTTAACCACCATCATCATCATAATTACTTATTTGAAGTTAATTCAAAAGAATTCATTTTCCTACATTAACTAGTTCATAGAAGAAAAAGACTAAAAGTTTTACAAATTTAATTTTTTTAAATTTTTCTTTATCAAAATCTGTTCATTTAACCTTTATTAAATTATAAAAATCATTTAATAAAAATAATAATAATAAAATCAACATATCTATAAATCAATCATATTAAATGATTGTTACTAAATTTTAGACTAAAATATTTAATATTTTTTCATGTACAAAATTTTAAGTTAAAATAACCAATATTCTTTCATTTATTTTTAACATAAAAATAAAATAAAATCTATATAATATAATATTTAAATTGCAATATATATATATATTCTATTCTATTCTATTCTATGTGGTTTACCGTCCCTAACTCATTACATTCACTACATTCACAGAATATTGTTTTAGGTAGATTCTCACTAATTGTTTTAGGCAGATTCTCACGAAATATTGTTCTAAGGTAGATTCTACCTGAAGCTCATTACATTCACATAATATTGTTTTAGGTAGATTCTCACCGAATATTGTATTGTTCGGATCATTGTCTACAAACTCAGATTCTCATGGAATATTGTTCTAGGCAAAATCTACCTAAAGGGATCACTCTCTATCGTCTACCAACTTAGAGCGTGACCCCAAAATTATAGAGAAAATATTCTCACGGAATGTTGTTCTAAGGCAGATTCTACCCAAAGCTCATTACATTCACATAATATTGTTTTAGGTAAATTCTCACGGAATTACCAACTCAGATTCTCATGGAATATTGTTCTAGGCAAAATCTATCTGAAGGAATCACTCTCTATTGTCTACCAACTTAGAGTCTGACCCCAAAATTATAAAGAAAATTTGAACCTATAACCTTTCAATAATAAAAATGTTTAAATATAAAAACTCGACCAATTAAACTAACCTTACAACATTAACCATAACAATAAAATCACTAACAATTTCAATCCCATTCGACCAAACAAATAAATAGATTAACCCAAATGCATGGAAGTGAGAGATATGAGCTCACTATTCCCCTCTAAGAAGCTTTAAGTTTTTCAATATTATACATGTGAACAATTATGTAACATAAAGAAAGCTCAATAGCTTGCATTATGGATGCTTAGAGGGCCATGGAAGTAAGTGATGAACAATCACATCGATACTCAAGTTTCAACCACTATAATCCTTAAAATTTGGGGCAATGATTAGATCTAAATTTTAGCCAAAGTGGTGAGAGGGGGCCATTTGAACACAATAAAGTAAAACATTGGCCAAATATTTAACTCTTTAATACTACAATCTCGTGTGTTGTATGTTTTCAATCCTTCAACTTGGAGACTATCGAGCCTTTCCATACTTTTAAGTATTTCGAAAAGGTGGGTCTCGGAAGATTATTCGTTGTTGTCAAAATCCAACGCCATGGGGACATTATGAAAACGACGGTGTCTTATAATTGGATATCTACATTACCACTAGAAGACAAAGATGGGCCCATAGAAAAAACCAGGAAATCCCCAGAGGGATCTACTCCGTCCCAGGAAGAATGTTAAAATTGAAAGTGGTGTTAAATATGAAATGGAATGTTATGGTTATCAACAGCTTCAATGTCATGTTAATGTCATGTTTTTATGGGCCCTTTTTGGAGTTTACAATAGTATTTTTAAATGCATGTTTTTATGTTAAGTTATTTTTATATATTAAATAAATAAATAAAAATTGAAAAAGTATTTATAATTAATTTTTATAGATTTTGATTAATGTTTTTAAAGTTATAATTTTATATTCAAAATTAAAAAAGGTTATTAATTGGTTGTAGTTCAAGTAGTTGAGAGGATGAATGTTATCATTCCAAGCTAAAGGTCTATTTCTACAAGTGACATGTTGAGTTCATAACGAGTGTATTGTTGTAATGACCTCAAGCCTTATTATTGACTTAGCCTTGTGCCATGAAGAATTTAGGTTTTACCTTGAATATCGTCTTCAGAGTAAGGGGAAGTGCCTAGGGGTATTCCTTGGGATTTGCTAATTGGGAAAAAACAAAGAAAATAGATTACAATCGATAAATTTTACAAATCCTTTAATAAAACCAAGAAAAAGATTCTCCCAACATCTGATAGTTTACTATAGAAGTAAGTATGCAGGCACCAACTGATTTTGATATTAAACATGAGGGGAAAAAACATGTTAGGGATTAAGGATGAAAGAAGTCCTCGAGCTTGTGTTTTTTCTTTTTCTTCTTCTTGACCTCAATCCACACTTGAAAGAAGGTTCCACAATGATGATATGTATTTCAAAAGTCGATTTTCCACAATTCGTAGAAGGTACCAACTCCTGTGCGAACTAGAGTTATTATATTCATGAGGTTTCTTCATTCCTAATGTTGGAGGATCCTTACTGACTTCAATTTCTAATGGAAAAGAAACAATATTCTGGTCTTCCTCTCTAACCTTTGGTAAGAGAGTTGTTTCCTCAATCAACACGTTTATACGTGTTGTACTAACCAATACATACTTAGAGTAGTGATTTATTATACGATTTTAAACCCTTTTGACTAAGTCTACATAGCTAGTTACAAATATAACCATGCACATCTTTTTATTTGGAAAAAATTACCAAGCTTCTCCATTGAGGCCCTTTCTACATGATTTTTTCATAATTACAGTGTAATACGTGTCAAAATTATTGTCTATTAGCATATCGATCATCATCGATTGCTTCCATACATTTATTGAAGACAATTGATTTACATCTGTTCCTAATTCCAACAAATATGATTCATGTCTCCTTATCCCATTCCAAGGGAGTTAATCAATGGAAGAGGATTTGACCCCTCATCTCATATATAGTAGTTGCATTAACTTCACCGCAACTTTCATGCATTGGAGCAGTTATAATTATTGGAGAAGTGGGCACTAACTCTTAGGGAGTTTTAAGTGAATTTATCCAATGGTCATCCATTTTGTGTCTTTCCACCCAGAAGGATTTGAACATTTTATTTTTGGAGTTGGATATTACTTTTCAGTCAAGGAGGGGGTCACCACATGAATATGGTCAAAATTTACATTGAAAGTTAATGTGTTCGTAGTTCGGGGGTTAATTCCCATATCAATAACCATATACCAATATGATGCGATAAACCATAAAGTTGCTTAAATTTGTATTAATGCATGCTCTAGCCTAAGTAATAGATCCTTAATAATTGACTTCCAAAGTAAAGGAGATGAAAGTACCCAAGGTATTCTTGGTGGGAACTAAAGTCACGTGACCCTAACATTCCAAAGATTAGGCATTTGATCCATAACATGATCATCATTATAGATTTCGTATTAAGGTTGAAGTTAGGATATTATGGCACTATAAAATAATCCAACATAGTCTAGAACCAAAGTCTTGTTACAAACAACTTGTATTTTGTTCGCCAAGGATTCAAACTCTAAAGTAAAAATCTCTTGAGCTAATGGTGAACAAGAATCGATTTCTCTAGAAAGGACCTCCAAGTCACTTGTATCCATGCATAAAGTTGCTTATGGAAAGACCATTAGTAGTTGGTATGTGGATTATGCTATGGTCGAGATTTTAATCCACATTAATAATCTTCTCCCATCTATTTGTTACATAAAAGGTGTTTTTGTATATTGTTGGTAATAAAGCTCCATTAGTAAGATGATAAAAGGGTGGCTATGTGGCACATTTCCCATATTTTTTAACTCAAACAATTAAATGAGATTGTGGTTCCATCTGATGAATGATTGACATGAGCATCCATCACTATCTTTATTTCGACATATACCACGCATATAATTTCTCTATAATTGCATTGTACTTACACCTTTAGGAGTAACTTCCATAATGATAAGGACACGGTTCTTTGAAATCATTGAATAACAACTAAAAAATCTTGGATATTCACATGAGAGAGGAGGACAAAGACCTGCAATAAGGGGATGTCAAATTTGCTGCTTCCCAACCCATTATTTAATTTATTCTTATGAGTACTTTTAATTAACATAGAAATACCAACCTCCACTTTTATTTCCACATATTTTACCATTTTCATCTTTGTTTTCTCTTCTTCCTTGTACTATAGCACCATATTTAGCAACAACTTCTACTCAAAGTGTAAATAAACGTACTTGTAATACTACCATTTTCTCCTCTACTTCTTGGTTTTTAAAGTATGTCTGATTAAAGTTGAAATATATTAATTTAATTGCTTGATATAAAACCAACCAAGTCTCAAAGTGCAAGTGCATGGTCAAAACTCAGTGAAAGATTTGTTTCAATGAGATAAAAGAATAATGTATCCTCCATTGAGGTTCACTTAGACCAATTTGGCATGTGGAACATGTGTTAAGTCCCTTTGATGACAAAGGGACACTACTCTAAAAGTCAAACACCTTCCCTCATACACACACAAAAGTTGTTTCAATGGAATAAAAGAATAATGTATCCTCCATTAAGGTACACTTAGACCAATTGGACACGTGGAACATGTGTTAAGTCCTTTTGACGACAAAGGAGCACAACTCCAAAAGCCAAACACCTTCCCTCATACACACACAAAAGTTGTTTCAATGGAATAAAAGAATAAGGTACCCTCCATTAAGGTTCACTTAGACCAATTTGACATGTGGAACATGTGTTAAGTCCCTTTGATGACAAAGGAGCACAACTCCAAAAGTCAAACACCTTCCCTCACACACACACAAATGTTCTACACCTCTTAAGGTTTGAGTTTAGACCATTTACATGATAGAGCCTTGTCCCAATCATTGAGCCATAACTTAACCTGAGATAAATATGTTATGTTCACTATGATAAGCAAATAAATGTGAAACATGAAAACCATTACAAACCTCAAAACTTTGTATGATTGGAGTTCGATGTTACTATAAAATCAGAGAAATAATTTAACAATAAATTCATATTTCAATTATAACTTTATAATTCCATCCTTCTCATCCTTGAAATAAAATAAATAACATGAACTCCTTATCTCATCCTACATATCTATCCTCAAAATTATAAAAAAATAAATTCCTTATGCTAAATTTATATAATTATATAGGTTATATCTATACTAAAAAAAAATTTACATGGATATCCCGTGTGACCTCGATCTCAAAGATTTGCATTTTTATTATTCTACATGATCTAATTAGTTGAGAATTCCGTTATAATTTATTATTTTATCCATAAGATAAGGAACCCTCACCAGTGCGTCTAACAACTCAATTAACGTGGCCCGAGTTAAATGCTTTCCTCTAACGTTAGCAGCGGGCCGCGGATTCCAAGGGCGGCCCTTAACCGGATTTGAGAGCGCCGTCCTGCCCGTACGCGTCCCCTGCCTCCCCCCCCCCCCGCGTTGCCACGTCAAGCGGCGCAGTATTCTACCTCTTACCGTCCAGATGATGACATGTGCAGGATGTCATGTCATTTCATGCAGCGCATGGCAAGTGGCCCGTCGTCGTCGTCGTCAGCCGCACGACATGACATGCATGGCGCCGCAACGTGCATGTGGACCACCCAACCCTATGGCATGGCATGTACGAACCGAGGATTCCATGACGTGGCAGAATGTCTTGCCCACGTTGATGAGCTGGACACGCGGTTGGTGGCGGCCAAACCCGCGGACCCGGCTGCCCATCCGACGAGTAAAGCAACGCAAGAATAAATAAATAAATAAAATAACCATTTATTATTCTCTAAGATTATTATTCCAAAGGTGTCAATGCATATCGGAATTCCAAGCCAACTCAGGGCCACCATGTTGTGGCCTCAACATTATATGTATGCTTCCTATGGTCACCTCCTCTCTCTTTTTTTTTTCAATTGCTACTTGAATTTCAATGTAAATACACCATTGGGATGAAATTCGATAAGCAAATTATTTGGTGTGATTATTGTTAATATTTTTTTATGAAATTGTGAAAATAAACACTAGAGTGGTCAAAACTGTTAAATTTAATAGATTAATAAATTTTTTAGTTTTGAAATATTTACTATTTATACCACCCTAAGCTGACATAGAGGCCAGTCATTGTTATATGTTCATGGTTTAAATATTATCATTAGACACATTAGAACATAAGCATGTATTCTCCACTCCAAGAATCATTGAACATATATGCCTACAACTTTATTTTTATAAACTCTAGTAGTATTCATGAGTGGAATTTGGTTGTTAAATGTGAAAAAAATTGAGTTTCTGTAATCAAATATATTCAAGGTTATATTGCCGAAATCATAAGTAAATATGATTTGCAAATTCCAACACTATTTGCATATGTTGATAATCAAATCTAATATTGTTTGTGGAGGAGGAGGAGGTGAGTATTGTGGTAACAAAAACCAAGGATCCTGAAAGTTAAAGCCTTCAAGGAAGAAGTTGTAGATTTCAAACTCTTAGTTGCAAAGGCCAATTGAACTAGGGGCATTAAACTTGATTAAACTACAAAAGCTTGTATAGGCTCCAATGGTCAATCCCACAACCACATTTCATAAGAGTAAACCCCTCCTATTTTCATAGAAGGATTTGACAAAGAAATTCACGAGACTTAATGGCCACTCAACAAGGCAATTGAACTTTGGTAAGCAAAGTATTGGATCTCTCTTAAGGAGATTTGATATTTGTATATTTAAGGGCGGAAACATGAAGCTGGGTTACACTTTTGTGAGAATCGGGGGCCGAAATTTTTTTTTCGGCAATAGTTCGGCCGAACTCGTGATTCCGTTTAGATTGACGGCACATTGACGGCGTGGGCAAACAAAATTTTTGCCGGAGATTGGAAAACCGGCAACAAAAGTTGTTCGGCCAAACTTTTACTTTTAAAATAGTTCGGCCGAACTAATTCCTATAAATAAATCGCCCGCGAAGTTTGTTCGTTTACCGGTTTCATTACTCCCACGAATTTCTGTCAGTGTTCGCGCGTTTTCGCTCCTCCCTTTAGCGCTGTTGCTCCTCTCGTCGACGCTGTTGCTGTGCTTTCATCGGGTATGTTTTTTCTCAAAACCACAATATATAATTTTAGTGAGCGCTACAAAATTGTTTTGGAGTGAACGATGATACAAAATTATCCTATAGCGAATCGACAATGAATTAGAAATGGATGCTTTAAAATTATTTTGTAGTGACTGATTAAAAAAATTTACCGTTGTGTTGAGGGTGTTTATCCCTCTTTCTTTATAGGTTTCCAGCTTACTGGTCACATTATGGGGGTTCTACCCATGAGTACTTGCCTTAGATCTCTAGAGTTATAGTTTTATTAAAATTTGTATATGAGATTAAACCCTCCACTGAGGTGTATCCCAGTTTTGAAATCAAGTTGTAAATGTTCCAGCATTTTTAATGTGGGACTGGCTGTAATTTTATCAGGACTGTTGAACATATTTCGTATGCGTTATTTTTCTTTCGGTACATTGTGTAACTCGGCTCCTATTTTCTGGTTTTGGTAATCGATATTTATATATATACATATCTTGTGGAACAATTACGCTTTCCTTTGATTAAGCTTGTCTTCAAATTGCCACTTAATCTTTTTTTCTTTTAAAGTTATTTTGTTCAAACCCTTGTCCCTTTTCATCGGTTATTTTGATAGAGGTTTTGTGAGGAATGTGTCAAGGTTTCTGTTTTTAAAGGAATGCAGTAATCTTGTTCTTGCACTATTAAATTTATCAGGTTTGATTTATTACGAGGAAATGTATTCTCATGAATAGTTTTTCTTCTATTTTTTTTTCATGATTCAATATTACATGTTCCTATGGTAATCCTCATGGTTGATTCTTTCCTCTAAATATTTTGAATACAGTTATCTTGATTTGTTGCATAGTTGGATGTAATGTGTTGTCGTTTTTCCTTCATTTCTGTCTTACAGATGCTTAACATTGTGCTTTAGATACTGCTGAAAATATATAGATAACTTTTGTCAAGTAATTTATTCTTCAAAATCAAACTTTTAATCTGATAACTATATAATTCATGACATGGTACCAGAAGACATAGGACCCAGGTTGGTTACTCCGGCTAGGGTCTTAAACCTCTGCTACCCCTCTAACAATTAACACAATCTTTAAGCTTAGAAAACAAATAATCGTTATCTAGTGCAAAACGATTTAATTTTTTTAGCCTAAGAAATTGCCAGAGTACACTTCACCAATCATTCTTGTAATTTTTCGTCAACCATTACAACTCAGATACCTATTTTTTTGGAAATCCTAAGGAGAATAACAATTCAACTCTTTTCCCGGACTTATATCTATTTTTAATTCAAATCTAATTTAATATTATTGTCTGCTAGAAGTTAGTTTATGTTTTAAAAATGTGCAGTGTTGTATGTAGCAAAATATTCTATTACAGGTTTTGTTCTACATATGCATTCAGGTGTTTTGAGATTCCTTGTGTGTTACGTTATTTATGTTTTTAAATTTTGCAATGATATGTTGTAATATTTTTATTACAATTTTTGGTTTGCATGTTCATTTTGGCTATAGAAATATTCTCTCCATCATAATATCATTGTGTTTGATATCTTGATTTATGTTTTAAATTTTGCATTCACATGTTTTATCATTTTGTAGCAAAATATTTTTATGCCTGCTATATTAGGCTCTCTCTTTTCATACAAACTACATAAGCTTAAGCTTAAGGGGATATAATCCTTTTTGCCTTTCATATAGATAATGAAAATGATTGTTCCAAGTCTCACGGTGTTTCTCATGTTACTTTATAAACCTTGATTGGAAAGAAAAATAGGAGGGCAGAAATGTAAGAAATATAAAACATAATGAAACACAACGTAAGAAATAGAGAACATAATGAAACACACACATACATATCTCTAGACAATCAACACAATTATTTTCCTAGGAAATCCTTAAGGGAGACAAGCAACCCTAAAAAGTAATGATGCTCTAGACTCCTTTTTCCCTAGGAAATCCTTATGGAGAAAAACAACACTAAAATGTAAACACGCTCTACTCTCTCTTTTCTGGTATGGAAAATATATAAATACAAAGAAAGAGGTAATCTCTCTAGAGTTAGCTAAGACTTTTGGCATGTAAGGTTGCTATAAAAACTTAAATTCGTACATTTTTCTCTCTAACTTCACACTTCTAGTTGTATTTTCAACTATGGAACAAAATACAATAACACAAAATGGAACTCTTATTCCTCCTAGTGGCCAAGTATTTAACATAGCGTGATAGCCAACTAGGTGTAAGATTTGACTCCGTCAACCATTAATGAGGTTTGTGATTTTAGACCTTTTAGAGTCTTGTTAAAATTCAAGATGTAGCTAGCTTGCTATGCATGAGTAATGGGGCTAAAATGACATTCTCTCGTACCACGGTGGTCAACATGATAGGTCAACTTACTAAAGGCATAAATTTTGAATGAACTTAATTTGATGTTTTACTTGCACCATTGGATATGTCTTTAAGTGTAGAATAATGGTCAAGATTTCGGCACAAGGGATAATCGTTTGACCCCCGGAAATGTCATTTAATACCTCAAAATAACTCCAAAAGGTTTTAGACCCCAATTCTCCACCCACCATTAAAATGACCCTACAAGTTGATTCTTTCAGTTTTTTCACTCTATAAGCATTAAAATATATGATAAATAATATAATTATCCAATCTAGATCATTATTTAATAATTTGTTAAAATTATGAGTAAGATATACATCATGGAATTTAAATAAATAGCGTTAATTCATTGAACACCCTTGTACATTCTTTGTTGATACTTTGAAAGTAATACATTTTGAAAAATAATTTGTTTTTTGGATTCTTAAGATTATGTAACTTTCGAACCATAATTACAAATTTATTTATTTTTTTACTTATCATTTAGTTGCTAAAAGTTGAAGAATTTATGATGGTAAATAATTAATTAAGTATATTTAAATCATTTACTACTTTTGGGATTTTTGTTTTCGTGGTTTCATTCATAATTTCACTTTTTTGCAAATTGTCAATTTCAATTTTTCACACCACATGTGCACAATCAAAGGACCTAAGGTCTTTCCCCTACTAAAGTATGTTCTTTTAAAACGTGTTTTCTTGGTGATATGGGTGATTTAGAAATGAATGGGAGAGCAAAATTCCTCATTTAATACACAATATGTTTGGTTCATGCCATTTGATTCTCATGATTAGGTTGTAATCATGAGGCTCTCGCTCAAGAGTGGACCTTCCCAAAATCTTGTGACGTCTTGTCACAAACAAAACCATCAAACTGAAAAACACATCATGCAAGAAACATAGCTCGCTGACATATCATTTTTCTCCTTCAAAGAAAAAAAATTTCACATCATGTGAATGTCTCCATGTACTCTTACATATTGGTGTACAAAACCATCAACCAAACACAAGTCGACAAAACATGCCTCTTCAAACAATTGACTCTCAATTCAAATAATAGCTCATGTACAAATTTCCATATTTGTTGCATTTAAGTGTGTCAACATAAATCTACCTTCAACATCTTGCTTCATGCAACATGCGCCATACTTTGAATTTGCAAAGAAATTCATGAAACATCAAAATACATGCAAGGCCTTAATTGGATAAGAAATCTAACCATCCGTTACCAAACCATTTCAATGGCGCTTCTTTTGGCTGCACTTCATCATCATGTGAATCATCTTGACCCTCATCGATTATGGAATCCTCTTTTCCATTCTTTTCATTATATCTTTCCACCTTCTTCAAATGTTGTGGATGACTTGTTGGATACAAAGTCCAACACTTGTCTACAAGGTGACCTTTCTTATGGCAATGAGTAATAAACAATTTCAACTTATTTTCAACATCATTTTCCTTGTCCAATGGGCCTTTGACTTTTTGCCTCATTTATTTAGAAAGTTTCATGTGCATGGATATATTCTTCCAACATCTATAAACATTATGATTATTCAAACCACAAAAGGAACATGCAAGTTCTTTTCCAAATCTTATGTGAATATTTACCATGTTTATCATAATCAAAAGCAATTTGATTAGAGGCAAATTTATACCTTGAACATTCACCGTTGTCGCCTTCTTGAGGAGGTGAATTTGATGAGGTAGTGCCTCTCCTCTGAATACTAGCAATGAATTCAATGACTCTAGAGCTTTCAACATCCTCTTCTTTTACATTCTCATTAGCTGCATGATTATTAACATCTTCTTGCAAAGTGGGTGTCAAACTTTTCCATTCATCATGAACACCAACTTCACAAGCTTGAGGTAATGAACACGAAATAAAATTCTTTATTGGAACAAATTCATGTGCCTCCTTGGCTTTGGAGCATTCTCCATGTTTTCCATAACCAAGACCCAAATAATTAGGCCCTTCCTGAAGAACATTTGGCTCAACTATGCCTTGTACTCAACTATGCCTTGTACATGCTTGCCTTTAAAACCCTTTACTTTCATAGCACATTTTCATCAAAAATTTGGACCTTATTCTTCTAGTGTGTCTCTCAAAAGCACGTACACATTCTTTTTGAGAGGAAATTTAAGACATAAACCAATAGCTAATTCTTCTAACTAACCTTGACTAAAATGAGCTAAATTGTACTTTGATACCAACTTGATTTGAATATGGACAAACTAGTTTTGTTGGGCTATCTCCCTCATTAGTTAATTAAAAATGTGTTTAGGATCGTCTAAAGTTAGCCAATTGGGAAGGGGTTTATGTGTCAAGCTTTAAGTGTATTTTGTGAGAAATTTATGAGTTAATTAGCTTTTAAAAACTCATGTTTACAACATTTATAAAATGCAAAATTTTTATTTCTAGGAAAATCTTTTCCCTCAATCCAGATTCCGATCATTGGACATGTAAGAGGAAGAAAGAGGGAATTCACTTTTCAAATTCTAGACCTTGTCTAAACCAAAATAAACTAGAGGTTGGTTTTCAAATACATTCACTTATTTGGAAAAGTTCTAGCTACCAAAAGTCCATATGCCAATCTACCTCCAAAGAAATCCATTTATTACACCACTGGTTAGTTTTTAGTCTTCCTATATTCTTTATCAACCTCTTCTAGTGATTCTTGAAAGGTGGATACTTAAATCCTTCCTAAAAATTTGAGCTCTAAAACAAGAAGACATACAAGGTCATTTTAAGTCATTCTTCCATCCAATTATAAAAACCAAGTGAATATTTATACATATTGATTTCTGTCCCATAAACTATACAATATATGTGGAGTTGCCTCGCCCTAAGCGAGATGTTTAACAAACATAATAATAGAGAAACAATTAGTGACGTCACCAAAAGATGTAGCCTCTTCAAGGTATCATATCCTCTCATCAAGGTCAAGAATCTATTCACCAAAAATGTCCTATGGAAATGATGGTTTAAGAAACAAAACTAGACAAAAACCTTCGGTGAGAACAACAAAATCTAAAACCTCTTCAAGGTCTTCAATCTGCTCGTAAAGTTAAATTGTGTCTTGATCAAGTCCAACAACAAAGAAACATTCAGTGAAAACACCAAAATCTACAACTTCTTCAACATCTTCTAAACCATCTTCAAAGTCAATATTGTGTGCATCAAATTCCTCAGCAAGGTCATCAATGGAGTCATCAAAACTACTATATCAAACTTCAATGCCAAAAATAAGTCAAAAGAATTCAATTTCTCCTCCAAAACCTTCTTCTCTAAGCAAAGCTAGCATGATGTCATCGAGAAATTCAGTAATTCCACGAGAAAATTTGATCAAAGTTAAAACAAATCCTTTCCATCCATATTCAATGCCTACTTTTTCAGGTGGAACACCTCCAAATTTAAGGACCACAATGCCATAAAATATGTAACTTTACCCAATAGGTGTAGACCTAGAACCCCCAACTTTGCGTGACATGTACAATTGAAGATCTTATATGGTAAGCAGTGTGAGAAGAGAGTCATGGTCACTGAGTTGAGAAAGAGAAATAGTTTGGTATGACAACCTTACTTGTGATAGGTCTAGCTAGCAGACTACCAAATTACATGGTAATGGCATTCAAAATGTGAAAATTCCCATTTCACTTGGAAATAATATGGTAGAGAAAGGTATAGATGAAAGGAGATATCCATTTATGGTAAAGAAATCAAATAGTTCTATCAATTCCACCTTGCAACTCTAAGAGACATTGAATTAAATTTCATCTCAAGACGGGGCTTTGAGAGGACACTCTCAAAGCCAACCTTCGTTATGGCTTTGAAACACATGGTAAGTATCAAGACTTAGCAACCTTATTTGCATAATTTTTTCTAGCATGGACCTTAATGTCATAGCCTTCTATTGCCTAAAATGAATGCAAATTTCCTTGCAATTTGGCTTGCGACATTCATAATTCATGCTCATGGAACATGATTGTGTTGCAATTGTGATAACATCTGCTGTATGCAGAAGCTAATAAAAAATGATCGAAAATGACATTTTTGCTCTTTTTTTTTGAAGATTTAAGGAAAATTACACCAAGTAGCTTCCAACCTCATATGACCATCATGTCAAACTCATCTCAGGATATTGTCCAAGTAAGAGCCACTTAAGCAAGAAATCTAGTATACATGACTCCAATTTCAATTAGCAGCAATGACAATTCTAAGTGTGGTGCAAACATTGCTCCAGATCCTCAATGGGGCATGTTTGATGACAATAATTTGGGGAGTGAGAGAGGGAGATGGTGGGAGAAAAAATTCAAGGAATCCATGGGAGATTGAAAAATATATAACTAATAAGGTGGAAGACATTTGTAACCTAAGAGAGAAACCTGTTAGGAAATGGGTGAAGTTGGTATTACACACCCAATTGGATAACCTCTAGGAGAAAACATTTCTCCCACTTTATTTGTTGGCATAACCTAGTAAGTGTTATTCACTAGCATGTATTTTGTAAAGGCCTTGACCTAGTTCCCATTCAACTCCATCCACCAGGTTGTAGAGGATTCCAAGCCTAATTTCATGAAAAGTAAGTTGGGGATGATCACATTGACCTGCTTGATGACGTGTCTATGAAGATTAACTACCTTGAACTATTTTTTCACGTAGGGAAAGAGACACATTCTCATGTCTGAGCATGAAAATGTTCTTTGATATTGTTAATGCCTCTAGTGTTTACTTCTACAAGTTCTATAGGCAGAGTCTGTAAAGGGCCAGGTAGCCTCTGGATCTCATCTTTTATGAAAGGTGACATATCTAGTAAATACCCCTACAGTCAATCTCTGGAATGGATCTAAATAGAAGTTCTTCATTTTAATATCCATAAAACACAACAACTTTAAGGTAAACTATGTACATGTGTCATTTCTCCCACAAACTAAAGTGTATAAGTGGTAAATTTTATACCAAGTGTGATCCCACCATGTAAAGCGCAATTTGGTGAACTTATCATTTTTATAATTTCTTTTTCGATTAAATTTAGTTTCACACATAATCAATTATTGCTTTGAAAGTTGTGTTCTACATAATTTGTGTACACTAAATTACAAATTGATTTTTTGAAATCTATTTTGTGTAAATTTCGACCAATAGATATATATCATGGAGGATGAACGACGAAGATCAGCTGAATCCCATATGGAGGTTCAGGGATTGGGGGATGTTCACGGTATTTAAATATATAATCTTAAATCTCCATACATGTGTGTACATATGGAATTGATTTTTTATTAACTTTGTGAGTTAAATTAGTTCTTAATAAGTTTCATATTTTAATTTTTAGGAGGAGAAGGGTTTCTACTCCATCCATGGAGCATGGCCATGGTTCAACCGGTCGAGGTATGAGTGGTAGCAGGTTGTGTGAAGGGGGTGATATTTATTCCCCCGAAGGCCAATCAATGGCTGCTGGTTCTCAACAGGGTCATTTTGGGTCTGTTTCTCAGCAGCGTCATTCTGGGTCTGGTTCTCAGCAAGGTCATGTTGGAGAAGATGTTAACCAACAAAATTAAGGTTGCCATCAATTTCAATATTTTTTCATTAAATTTGTACAAATTTTTTTACACGTGTTTTTTCTAATATACGTAATTTTATATATATTGATGCAGAGGCCGAAAATGTTCGAACTAGTGGTCAAAATAGACACAGGGCAGCCCGCTACATTCAAGAAGAAGGCTGTCAACCCAGCACAACTTATCCGGCCGAGATTACTGATATACCATGGGAAACCAACATGGCGGAATGCACCTTACAAAGGTGTGAAAGACTTCATGCAAAATTGCAAAGAGATCTCGTGGCTTTGTCTCTACCTGCTGAGAGTCGACAAAGCCTTGAAATAGTTACACATTCATTGGGTGAAATGGTAAATGTGTACATAAATCTTGGGCCAACGACTGATTCATTTGTAGAAATGATGAGAAAGAGAAAAGAAATAGTGATGGGTCCCGATAAATGGGAGGACATAAAACAAAAAGTTACAAAAGAAGTGGCCAAGTCAATGTTTAATTACAAGGAAGGGCCAAAAAGAAAAATGTTGAAGGTGCAGTATTTCAAGCACTCAAACATAGCTCGTTATTTGTATGATAGGAACCTTGCGGCCTATGGAAGGCTTCCATGGAACGATGAGGTTCCTGTTTATTTTGCACAAATGTTTTATGCATAATTTTTTTTGGGTATGAAACCCAATTACAATGATCTTCCTTCATAATTTTTTGGCCTGGGGAAAGGTCGATTATATGACCGTAAGGGCGCTAAGCGAGATGTGGAGTTGCCTCACCCTGAGCTGCCATTAGTGAGTTGACCGTTTCGAGTCGAAACTTTGCGATCAGAGATGGATGCGACTTCTCAAATAAGTTGAGAAGCAAGGGATGTTATGATCGAAAATGTTCATAACGGATTGGGTGGAGTCGATCTTTCTTTAAATCGACAAAGAGCATGTGAAAATGCACGTGCCAATTTTTTTTATTGTACATATGAGGAGATTGACAACATGAATGTTGAAGATCTCCGAACATATGCAAAAAATTGTCGCAATGGTTTGCAAGACTTAATTTTTCATGAGGAAGAGGGCATCAGAATGGTATGTGTTAGTGATCTTAGGGTTTGAAAATATTTTTACATATAAATGTGTACAATTTGTAATAAATACATGTGTATGTACATGTATACATTTATTTGTATGTGTACATTAATCTAACAAAAATGTATGATTATATGTTAAAACACCATTTGCAGTTCTCAGGCATGATGCGTGACGAAAATGTTAATATCACGTTCGAGACCTCTGGTTCAAACAATGTAGATGGGTCTGACCATCATGATATGTTGGCAAATGTTAGTGTTTTTTAAGTGACTCTAAAATAAATAATTGTTGCCACACATGTACATGTATGTATATATATAATTTGATAAAATGTTTTAACAGGTACCAATTCCGTCTGATGTTTTTGGGATGGTGGTACCTTCTTCTTCCTTGGGAGATGTACCTTTTACTTCCTTGGGAGATGAGCCACAAGTATGGACAATTTTTCACAAGTTTAAAATTTATGTTTAAAAGTTATATATATATATATATATATATATATATATTCTATCTCATAAAGTTCCATTAAAAATTGAGATATATATATATATATAGAGAGAGAGAGAGAGAGAGATCTATCTTTTGAGTTATTTAAAATTTTTTGAATTTAGGTTCCTATAGAAGATTTCTTTAATTCGCGGACTCTAGCGACGGAGATAGGAAGATCCACAGCATTTGAGCAAGTTGTCTTTAGTTCCATTTTTTAATATTAAATTGAAAATAAGTTTATATGTGTACACGTGCATTTTCATTTGAAAGTTTTTAATATATATATATAACTGTACATGTATATTGTACAGTTTACCGCTGCAGATGTTCCTATGGGAGAACTTGTTCATCAAATGGAGAGGGAACCTTATGAGGTATTGCATGATTTTTTTGTTATATTTTGTTTTTTACATGAAGTTCTAGATATATATATTCTCATTCATTTTTAAAACATTAAATTTTAATGTTCAAGTACATGTGCATTGTGTATGTAGGTTTCCCATTCACATGATAGGGCATGGACTGAGACCCTAGTAGGGAAGACGCTAGATCCGTCTCCATTTGATGGACATGATTTACAGTAGATTTGATTTCAAAATTTAGATGGTTTTAAAATTTGTTAAACTTGATACAGTTTGATACTTGTGAGATTTACAATTTTTGGACATATTTTATTACATTGTTAATATAATTTGTTTTATTTAATTTTTGGATGGTTTTAGTACTTTTGGCATGTGAATGTGAAGTAATATTGTCATCTATAAATTAATGTTGTCATCTGAACTACATTTGGCATGTTATGTAATGAGATGTGTTATAATTTGTTTTGTTTTTAAAATTTAAGTTTTGGATGCTTGGAGTACATTTGGCATGTGAAGTAATGTCATGATCTATATTTTTTTGTTAAATTAAAAGTTAAAAGTTTTGGATGGTTTCAATCTACATTTAGCATGTGATATTTAATGTTAAATGTTTTTGTTGGATAGTTGAATTATAATTGGCATGGCATGTGAAGTTTTTAAAACTCAAGTTTTGGATGGTTTCAATCTACATTTTGCATGTGATATTTAATGAACTTTAAATGTTTAATGTTTTAATGTTGCACAATATATAATCAAAAGGTTTTTAAAACTTAAAGTTTTGGATGGTTTCAATCTACATTTGGCACATGTGTTATATAATGTTAAATGTTTCCATTGGATCTAGTTGAACTATAATTGGCATGGCATGTGAAGTAACGATCTATATATAATTTAAAGTTTTTTAAACTCAAGTTTTGAATGGTTTCAATCTACATTTCGCATGTGATGTTTAATGTTTTAATGTTGCACGATATATTATCAAAATTTTTTAAAATTTTAAAGTTTTGGATGGTTTCAATCTACATTTGGCATATGTGGTATATAATGTTAAATGTTTCTATTGGATAGTTGTTCACTATAATTGGCATGACATGTCAAGTAATGTTGCACAAATCCCTTTTGGATGGTTGAAGTACATTTGGAATTTTAAGATTGATTTTGATCTCTCCATGTAGTTTTGTTTGAATTAAAAAATTTCCAATAGGAAGAACATAGCTTTTCAATGCAACTAACCATGTATCAATTGAGCTCTAATTGAAAAGAGAGTTTAAAGAAGTAGATATATGTACAAATTATCCCTTTAATTTTGATTGGAAATATAAGTCTAGTACATATATATGTTTGTTGAATTTGGGTCAATGTCGTTAATGCACTCAAATAGGTAGCCTTGTCGATTTATTTACATTGTTGAAACTTAAATTACCAAAAAATCCAACTAGTTTTTCATCAATGCACATAGAAAAACTACTTGGAAAATTTAATTGTGCATTCTAGAACATATCTATCCAAGGCAAGTAACATTTTTAATCAATGCACATTGAACATATCCGACCATTGGACAAGCAGATTTTGTACTAGATTTTCAATCAAGATTAGAGATGTGGGTCAAATCCTACCAAAAGTCGGAGAAGTGCTCCGAGTCTCTTGTCTGAAAGGAATTTTCGTACAAAACTATACTGCAGATGATTTATTTACATTGTGTCCATACTTTTTACCAGAAAATCCAACTAGTTTTTCATCAATGCACATAGAAAAACTAGTTCAAGTTAATTGCATTCTAGAACATATATATTGAGTACGTAAATAATTTTTCATCAATGCACATAGTAAAACTAGAACAATTAATTTCATTCTAGAACATATATATATATATATATATATATATCCAATACATATAACATTTTTCATCAATGCACATGTATAGAAAAACTACTTTCAGTTGATACTAGAGCACATGCTTGTACCCAAACAATTTGTACATGTGCAAACACTTGCACAAATAACATAAGTAGCTCAATTTTTAGTTGAGTATTGGAAGTTCTAAAACATATTTAATCCAAAGATAATAAATTGTTGGACAATTCACTCAAAAAAATTCTAATGGAATTCCATCCTCAATAATCCGTTCATGATCGGATTTTGACATTTTCCATCTCTTAATTTTCGATTTTTTCTTTGATTGAACTTCTATCAACTTTATGCGTGTTGCACACACCAAGTGACTATATATACAACTTATGGAATCAGGTTCATAGTCTTCAAAGTAAACAAAGTCTCCACTTTGATGAGTTTGTCTGAAAAAATAACCTTTCAGTATAATAGACCCTCTGTCATATTGAAATCCGTGATCATTATAGTTTTGTTATAATTTCATTTGTCGTTTAGTGCAACGCATCAAATAATACTTCACATTTTCATCGTTGTCAATAGGTGCAATTACAGCAAAAACATCTCCTGCACAATAAAATAAATTTAACAAAATTACGCATATTTAAATTTATTTCTAGATCTTTAAATCATTAGAAAGTAATTCAAATGTTACATTCTCTAACAAGATCAGAAACTCGATCACCATCGGATGATATTGTAGTTTCCTCTGATTGCATTTCTTCAAACATTGCAACATACATTTTTCCCTTTGTATTTAGCTATGTATGTTTCCAATCGTTCACATACATTTTGTTTTCACAAACGTCATTGGATTTTGTGTTGTCTATGCAAACATCACAAAAACAAGAATATTTTCTTTTATCCAATGCAAACACATTTCTAGACGACTTTGTTTGAATTGAATGCAATTTTCGAGTCCCTTTTATTGTTTCAACGTCATTTCCAATTGATTTATCTACGTCTTCGATTCCAATATGCCAGAAAAACCTTTATATGGAAAATTAGAAAAATAATTTGTAAATATGATATCAAAATACAATCAAAGATAATCATTGCATGATAAATGTACAATGTTTAAAATTAGATTTCCAATATAAATTAAATTGAATGTACCTTCGCACTTCTTTTGATGGGTTTCTCTCATGGCTTAGAGTAGTGATGCACCATTGAACAACTTCTTCAGCGTTCACAAGTCGGCTTGCAGAGTGGTTCATTTGATATCTTCGAAGTGCTCGTTTTATGCATGCTCCTGCACCGTCATGTTCTCCTTTTCCATGGCCAGTCTCAAAGAAATTCCAACAATGTTTAATGCCGGTTTTCTTATGAAGACAACACAACCAAAAGAATGATTGTGCAAATTTGAATTGACCTGCGCATCCGTCTGACCATATCCAATGTTCATTGAATGTTATTCCACGATTTTTCAATGAATCATAAATTTTTCCAAAACAATGTTGTACAAAACATGTATCATGCGTACGATCGTCACTGATATAAAAATGATATTCTTTAATGATATGTCAATTTTCACTCGTGCTTTCTATATGATCGACATTTTGTTCAGCATGTCTATATAGAATATGGACGAGCATGGAGACTTGGTCAGAATGATAGTATTCACTCTGAATTTCTTTTTGTGGAACAAATGTGTAGTTTTCTGCAAAATCAATCACTGAAAAAATGGTCCTTGGTGGAAAAAATTCACGAGATTTTTTGAATTGAAAGTCTTTCCATCGAGCTCTATGGGAATGCTTGGTGTATTTGTAAATTTCTGCCTCAAACTTTCTCAAAAAGTCTATCAGAAAAATTTCGTCTTCTAGTAATTCAATTCTTTTAACACTATTTTCACCTTGAATCAATGTATCGATATATTCATATCTCTTCCATTTCACTTTCATGTTGGACAATGATTGATCATTTATATCAATACGATATTTGTTTTTAAATTTAGTCAAATTTCCACAATCATCGCATTTTTTACCACCAACACATTTCTTTTTGTAAAATAGTTCATCGCTTTCTCTTTCAAATAGAATTTGAGATATGAAATCATGGATAGTGGAAGGAGGATGATGTAGGAGCATCAAGCACCTAGCCAGCAATGTGACATCTTGGTCACATGTTGTGGCTGGTTAGAATAAATTAGACTTAGAAATAGTTTAAATAATATATTTTATTAAATATGTTATTTATTTTAGGAGAATTGTTAGTTTGTTTTATATTTAATTAAATATGGCATAATAATAGAGTTGGTTTCTTTCCCTGCGTGGAATAGAACCAAAATAGGGATAAATGCTAAATAATAGGGAGGTATTAGTTTGTTGAGAAACTCTAGAAGAAATCTATTCTGAGAAGAATAGTTTCTCATAATTGTATAAATTAGAGAAGCTGGAGGTGTGAAGAAGTGTGTGTGTATGTGAGAAATCTGAATTATATATTGAAATTGCAGAGGGGCAGCTAATGCCTATTCGCCCATGCAATATTCTATCGATTAGCAGTTTAGCTCACTCATTTATTTCTGCACAAGATCGATTTTTGTATGTATATGTACGTATCTGAAATTGCAGGTAGCCAGTGCCGGAATGGAAGTAGAACAACATTTTTTTTTTCCCGAAGTTACAAGTCGTGGTATTGGTGGATGGTCTGTAGTCATTGGAAAGAGCGTTGGAGAGGAATAAAGCTCTGCGCAGGCCAAGAACCTCTTCAGAGGAGAGTGTTGTGAGAACTTGGATCACACGTTGGAAGTTGCAGCTACGTGGACCGGAATGTTGAGAGGAGCAGCGTTGAAGGTATCTGACAGCGTATTGACCAATTTAAATGGTGGAATGAACTGTTAGACACAACAAAGGTATTGTAGGCTCAGAATTTGTAAACGACTGTTGTGTTTGCAAATAGAATTGTGAATGGCGCTGTTGGTTGAATGTTAAAACACGTTGAATGTTGGATATTGCGGTAGTAATTGATTAGAGTTGGATCGATTGTTGCTGTGGGAAAAAATTGATGTATATAGAGATCGATTTGAGAATTTGGGTGTTTTCTGTGATATGTAATGCTGAAATTATGAGTGATGCCATCGACATCTTATGATGTAAGCTATTGCCATCGATATTTCAATAATGACTGTGTTTTCACTGTGTGCTGAATAAACTTCAAACGAATTCAAATTAATATCAAGTCCACACGCTGTTTGGTTGCATTGGGGAATCATGGCGGTATTGAATTCCATGAGCATGAATTCAAGGTATCTATGGGGTGACTATTCTTGGACAAAATTGAGTTTTAAACATTAAGCTGCAAATACAATTTGTTGAGAGGCATATATGTTAGTTATTTATATTCATGGTGATGGCTCATGCCATTGGGAAAAAATGATAATGTGTGTCTAAAATCTATTTGGGATTGTGGGAAATTAATTTGACATTGTCAGTAAAGGGTGAATGAAGAAGAAATCAATCAGAATTCAAGCATAAACTTGGCATTAGTAAAATTTCACATTTTACTACAAGGAATTGATTGGTAGGAATCGTGTGTTGTTTATTCCTACATCAGAGGAGGTGAATCCTTCCATAATGTTCTACTGAAATCAAGGAATGTGTCATAATATAACTCAAATTCCACATGATAACGGCAACAACAAGTGTCACGTACGGTGATAGGTTTTACATACCATGGTTTTTGTTGAACAAAAGCACGGAGTGAAACATGAATTGACGATTCTCTTCTTTGAAATTGTTGAATAACTCTATCTGAGTGGTTTCCAAGAAATATTTTTCATGTTCTTCGTATTGATTTCGTGCTATTCTTCTTCGCATCACATGCCTTGCAGTTGGCGAAACACGCGAATTGTTCTTCCAATATTCATATATTATTTTTTAAAAATTTTCTCCAAGTCTATCTTTGTATGGTTGCCTACAAATAGCTCTCCAACAAGCGAGTTCATCATTTACATCTACTTGCAGCTGAAATTTCCGATGTTTGTGCAAAGTTTTTCGCAAGGTTCCCAGTGCTCGTGCCATAGATGTTACCAAACAATTCTCTTGAGTACTTGATGAAACCATTTCCATCTATATTCCTCTACGTACAATTGAAACATATTTCTCTCTAGATCTCTTAATTGACTTTATAGCACTACTCATATTTTTTATCACATCTTCCTTCATTTTTTATCTTTGGTTGATTTTTGGATACCCAATAGTGTCGTAGCTTCTTTTAATTTCCTTAATGATAGGAGACCTTTCAACATTTGAGCCTGAACTGTCACCCACTCATTTAAGAAATAATTTTCAAAAATGCAGTTAACACGATATCGTATAACATGGTCAGGTTTTTTATCTCCATATGTGTGAGTGTCAACATTTTCTAACATCTCATTATCGATAGTGATTTCATCTTTACATATTCGAAAAAATAATACATATTCAATAAATAACTAAATTAATAAATATGTCTATAATTTCAAATATTTTTCAAATTAGTTCATCAAATAAAAATTAAGCTTCACATTTTACATTAGGAAAGTTTTAAATATATCAATAGATCATAATATTTACATTTACATACCTGCTTCAATTTCTGCTTGAGGTTGATTTTCTTCTTCAATATTTTGAGGAATATCTCTATTTGTTTACATTAAACAAAATATTTTTCAAATTAGTTCATCAAATAAAAATTAAGCTTCACATTTTACATTAGGAAAATTTTAAATATATCAATAGATCATAATATTTACATTTACATACCTGCTTCAATTTCTGCTTGAGGTTGATTTTTTTCTTCAATATTTTGAGGAATATCTCTATCTATTTACATTAAACAAAATATTTTTCAAACTAGTTCATCAAATAAAAATTAAGCTTCACATTTTACATTAGGAAAATTTTAAATATATCAATAGATCATAATATTAAAATTTACATACCTGCTTCAATTTCTGCTTGAGGTTGATTTTCTTCTTCAATATTTTGAGGAATATCTCTATCTGTTTACATTAAACAAAATATTTTTCAAACTAGTTCATCAAATAAAAATTAAACTTCACATTTTACATTGGGAAAATTTTAAAAATATATCAATAGATCATAATATTTACATTTACATACCTGCTTCAATTTCTACTTGAGGTTGATTTTCTTCTTCAATATTTTGAGGAATATCTTTGTCTGTTTACATTAAACAAAATATTTTTCAAATTAGTTCATCAAATAAAAATTAAGCTTCACATTTTACATTAGGAAAATTTTAAATATATCAATAGATCATAATATTTAAATTTACATGCCTGCTTCAATTTCTGCTTGAGGTTGATTTTCCTCTTCAATATTTGAGAGGGCTTCTAACTTTCTTTTGCGAGATTGTCTCGTCTCTTCTCTACATTCCTCAGGGTCTCTTTTTTGATCATATTTTCTCGCACAAGTTCTTCGATTTCCCATGATAATAGGGTATGTAGTTCAAAAAATTTCCTTCAAAAAATTAGACAATAACTTGATTACAAAAAATATCACAAAAGATTTAATTTAAAAAAAATCAGTTTAAATTTTTTGCAAAAAATACATACTCCAATTCAAAACACTCACTTTAAAAAATTCGAGAGAAAAATGTCTTATAAAAATGAAACGAAGCTCAAAAGATTTACTTCAACTCAAAACACGTACATACCTCCAAGAAATGTCTTTTGAATGTACGTCCAAGAAATTTTTTCAAGTTCAAATTTTTTTTTTTCCAAAATCAGGCCGCCTCCAAGAAATGTCTTCCAAAAAAATTCTTTAAACCCAAAACAATTCTTTGTAAAATCAGTTTGCTTCCAAGAAATGCTCTTAAATCCAAACTTTGAAGAAAAGTTTTTAAACCCAAACCAAGATCTTTGTAAAATGAGATGAAATGTGCGAAAATTGTGAATAATTTCGCAGCAATTTATATTGCCGCGAAATGTGTTTTAGTAGGGGCTTCACAAAACTTTCCGGCCGACGGAAAGTTATACAATAGTTCGGCCGAAATTTTGATTAAAAGTTCGGCCGAACTATTAAATCGTTAGATTTAACAAGCTGTCGACGCAAAACATAGTTCGGCCGAACTAATGCGTCACCAATTACGCAAAAACCAGGCTCTGAATACGTTTCTGCAACTTTGGACTGATTAAACTCCAGAAAGGTTGTTAATTAACTGTCGGAACCAAGACAAGCATTTTCAAAATTGAATCTACTTTCAGAAAATATAACTTTTATGGAATTTCATAAACGTTTACTAATTTTAATTATTTTTCTAATAAAATGGATGCAAACAATTTTTGAGGGTCATTGTGATTCAGTGAAATCAAAATTTTGTATCTCCCAAAATACATTGTAAAAAAATTGAAAAAATTATGGGGCATTACATTGGTCCGTCGTCTCTAATGGGTAGCTTTTAGATTTTTAGTTTATAACTTATATGTTAAGAAATTTCTTGCATCGCGAAACATATCCAAAATACGCAGTTTTTCGTATTGGACCAGTTCAAAAAATTCTAGTAATTATGATATGCATCCATTGGCTTTGTAAATATGACGAAACCAAAGTAGACTCTGTCTATATTGTTGTAACACATTTTGTTTTCTCAAAAACACAAATTTTCAATGAATACAACATTACGTCATAACATGACTTCTTATGAATCCTTTGATTGTTAAGAAACACACACTCAAAGAAACGCTAAGTTGACATATCAAATCTGCATTAAAAAATTTCAAAAAATAAGTAATAGAAAGCTAACAAAATTTCTCACAACTTTTATTTTTTATCGCAAAATGAAATTCTACACAGAAAAATTGTTATAGTTTGCAGAAAGTTGAAGAACCGAAAAAAATCAAAATTTTTTCTCAAAGAAGGGCAAAAAGTGTAACCCAGCTTCACATTTTCACCATTTTAATGTAATTATTCAAGTCCAAGTTACAATGGTAATTGGCTAACATCTATATATAACATTAGTGAAATGACATAACTTCACACTCATTCACATTAACATTGTAACATACACCTCTCTCACATCTACCCAAGTAACCGACCAATTGGGGTAAAAATGAGCTGAGGGCAGTTAAGAACATACTCAACCTCCTTGGTGACTTTAAGGAAGTGGAATCTACGCGGAAAACCATTACACAGACTCCCTGCACCTGCTACAGAACCCCCAGAGGCTATCCCAACCATCAAGATGAATTGTCCCTGGGTCCCACTGACTTTTGTTAAAGAAAAACCTCGAACGTTCCGTTGATATGGGCAATTGTGCGGCTGGGAGGCTCTGGACGCTCCCACATCATATGCATGCGTGCATCCAGGGACTCAATTGCCCAGAACTGTCCCTGCGTCTACAGGATTTAAGGCACTAGAGTCTCGAACACTACCCAAAACTTTATGTAGCTTTTAGAAATCATTAAACACATGAAAACAATGCCAAATAACCAAAAACTAACTCCAGGACTAGGCCTGACCATCCCCAGCTGGGACTAACATTCTGTCAAACACTTGGCATGAATAAAATCTACAAGTCTAGGATACAAGACAAAACATGAATGACTTAAAACTCTTATGAGACATTACAAGAAGGATCACCACCCTCTTCCTTGAACATATATGACATCAATTAGGTCTTGCATCCATTATTTTAACAATTACGAGTAATTACATGAAATAACCATGACATGAACCAACCATTTAAACATGCTTATTACCAGCATAAAACCATGGAAATAACACTGAGATAACAACCATTAACTCCACACGTTAATAATTACAAATTAAAGAGAAATTAGCTTTCATTAAACATAGGCAACAACCGACTAGGTTCGGGACTTCCATGTCCCACCCAACCATAGACATGGCTAAGCCAAATCTCTCTTCAGTCAGTCACCCTCGTGCCATATTCCAAGCATGAATGTGGGATCTCATGGATAAACCCATAAAAAAATAACCAAGGGAATCCAGAGGTTAAGCCACTTCCACCCTCACCATACTGTGATCACATCAAAAATGGTGCTTCGATCACAAAACCGAACCGAACTTGGAATACCATCCAGAATCCATCACTATCCTTGAGGAATTTTCCGTCTCCCTGTCTCTCAGGCTTTACCACAATGCAATCCTAGATCACGGGGCCCTAAACTAAGACACCACTCTCATGATTTACCATGTATCCTGCCAAAACCGGTCAAGGGATTCCTAGGCCTTTGGGAAATTTTCCTTGAGACCGCCTCTGCCCCGGGTTCCGAAATCCATCCAGAAATTCCAAAGCTCAAAACTGATATCAAAATCCCAACACACCATGGAATTTGGAAAAAGGCAAGGAAAGGTTGAAAACCACTGTCAATACCCTAAAAAACCATGCCAATGACAACAAGAGAACCAAATACCAACATGCATAAGCTATGCATGTCCAAACCAGCTAGGAAATCACACATACAATATGTTACTTGCAAGTATTCCTACTGAAGCTGCTATATCCTACTCTTTATTGCTTGATATTTGAAATGATCCAAGAAAAATCGAAGTATCCAAGAGTGTGTGTGAGAGAGAGAATAATGAGAGAGCTCTAAAATTGAACTGACAAAAAGTACCAATTGAACCTCATAATCCTTTTTATCAATTAGGCCTCTATTTTCTTCATTTTCTATTATTTTCCTTCATTTTCCTCCTCACACGTAACATGTGACCTTTTACCTTCATTTTCTCCTATTTTCCTTTGTTTTCATAAATAAATGTGCAAAAAATACTTTTTTCCTCTTTAATGCCTTAGCCATTGCCTTTGCAAATTTTCCTTAGCCATAAACATATATCAAGTGATGCCTAGTAGGATATCTTTAACCAAAATTCAACTTGGAATAAGTGTCCCTTAACCGTGGTCTTATTTTTACCTTTATTAACTTTTATTACATGAGATTTTAACCTAGGTCTGTTACAAAACCCTCCCCCTTGGGGAACACCATACTTGGTGTTAAACCACACCTACATCTCAACCAAACTGCTGAGAAGAAAACATATTGCTCACAGAACTTTATAACTTAGCTCAATGTAGTATTTACAATGAGTAACCTACTTAAAAGTAAAAGTCATGATAATATGACCATATAACATCCATACTGCTTATTGGAGCTTTATAACTTAGCTCATGGCAGTATTTACATCTAATACATATGTACATATACTAGAACATCACCAAAAAATATGCCAAATATATACCAAACATAAAACCAAAACTGCTTTGCCTCAACCGGAAAACAATGAAGGATGCATGGCCCGCATCTGATCTGCCATCTCCCATGTAGCTTCATCAGGCCCAAAGTGATTCCACTGCACACTAACTTGCTCGATGGCTTTGTTCCTGAGCATGAGCTGCTTCTACTAAAATAGGCACTGAGGTTCTGATTGGAATTCTCCTTCTTGCTCCACTTGCAATACAGACCAATCAATAACATGTTCAACATACTTTATATACCTTTCACTGTTGGAGGCAGTGCAATTCGATAGGCCACTGGTCCAATCCTCTCAAGGATCTCAAAAGGCCCACAATACCGTGGTGCCAACTTAGCACATGATCCTATCCTCAAGGAGCTCTTCTTGGGCTGAATGCGCAAATAAACATGCTCCCAACCTGAAACTCCTTAAATACCCTGTGTTGGTCTGCATAACTCTTCTGTCTATCCCGTGCTACCTTTATATTCTTCTTTATAACCTACATTTACCACTCCATGTCTACCAACATGTCTAGTCTAATTAACACCATGTTAACTGGATCACTCCAACTGATGGGAGTATTACAACTCCGCCCATACAGTGCCTCGAAGGGACTCATACCCAATGATTCATGATACCCATTATTATATGCAAACTCAACCAATGGCATATACTCTTCCCATTTCTGTTGTTGATGCATCACATACATTTTGAACATGTCCTCCAAGATCCTGTTGACCCTCTTAGTATGTCTATGTCTGCGGATGATAATCTGTGTTGAAGGCCAACTCGGTGCCCAAACCTGTAAATAATTCCTTCAAAAACTTGGAAGTGAACTTTGCATCCTTTTCTGACACAATATTCTTTGGAAAACCATGCAATCTGACTGTCTCTGATTAACAATTGTGCTACATCGCTAGTTGAATACGTAATCTTCATTGGGATGAAGTGTGCAGCCTTTGTCAACCTATCCACAACAATCGTGATAGAATAATGTTGTCTCACTATCCTCGACAGCCAAAGTCCAGGGAAATGACCTCCCATTTCCATTCCAGAATTGCAATCAGCTATAGCAGTCCACCTAGATGTCTACACTTTTCCTTTACCAGCTGATAGTCCAAACATCTAGCCATGAACTCTACCACATCTCTCCTCAGATTCGGCCAATAATAGGATCTCTTTGTTGTAGTCAATGTCTTTTGATAGCTTGGGTGACCTGAATATGTTTCGCATGAAACTCCCTCAAGATCACCTTCTTGAGCTCACTACTGTCTGACACATATATCCTTTCTCTAAACCTAACCAATCCATATGTTGTGAGATGATAGTCCACATCCTGTACACCTGCACATGTACATGTACCTACACCTATACCTATACCTATAACGCTACATGTACTTGTAGTTGTACCCGTACCTGTACCCTGCTGAAATGTGTGCCTAAGCTCCATATATCTAACATCTTTTTGACCTGCCTACAAGATCCTATCCTATAAATTTGTCCCATAAGAGCTCATAGCTGCATTGTGATTTACTTGTATCTGTTAGAGTCGGTCTTGACATCCCTCCGTCAGAGATCAAAACTCTTTGTTGCATTTCATTTTCAGGTGTCCCATTCAGTCCATTCATCTGCATTCCGTTAGGGGCATGCCATTATCTGACGGAAGGGCCTTCTCAGTCATACCCCTTATGCCTTATCCTGCTGGCTTAGGTCTGTTTATCGAAGTTCATTAAAATCAATTTTACAGTCATTCATAGTCCTGTTTCGTCTCTTGGTCAACAAAGAGTTATTTTAGGGTTTTTAGGTCTTTCTAGGTCTAGGGTTTCGCAAGTTTCGTCTTCAGAATGTTAAATAATGCCCACAGGCCATGAGGATGTCTTCAATAATTTTTCATTTCAATATCTTCATCGTCAATAATGCTCGAGGATGTTTCTTTTTCAAAACTCTGTTTTGAAGAAGAAATCGTCAAATTTATTGTTTGTAATAAAAGTGTAATTTTTGAAGTTTTTCAGTCACGAAGCATTTCAGGTGCAGCCCTGGTCACCCTTTGTCGAAATCCAACGCCAACATCCCTGCAGAAAATCAACCAAGAAAAGCCATCATTTCAGCCAAAAGTCAAATGGAAACAAGAAAAATAGAGTTATGAGCAAAGTGCCAAAGTCTGAAAAATTAGAGAGAAAGTTTGCCAAATCAAAAATCAAAGTTCATGCCATATAAGATATTTTTTATGTTCAACACTCCATACGCACGCCAAAGACATCAGTAAGAGTCAAGACAAATCAAGGAAGTGAAAACAGAGTTTTAGAGGCCGAAATTGTGTTGAAGATCAGTGCGCGGCGCACTGGGCAACTGGTGTGGCGCACTGGAGGAGCGCGGCGCATTGGGCGCCTCTGCATAGTGTAAATTTACTTCAGTGCGGCGCACACAGTTTGCGCGGCATGTTGGGTTTGCGCGCGGCGCATAGACTTGACACACAGAGGTGCTGGAAAAAATGGTATGCAGGTCAAATACAGCCAGTGGAATCTACATTTCTAAAGCTCTTAATTACTAGACCATCCGCTCAAATCATCAAACAAGAAAGGAGTTTTTCCAAGGTGTAAAACATGGCATGGGAAATGCCATTTTTTTATTTATTATAAAAGTAAAACTGATTTCTTCAATTGAAAGCACGAACAAAATTGCAGCTGATCGTTCATTGACCATGCATTTTTCCCTTTATTAAAGGAGAAATCTTAGTTTAAAAGCTATTTTTGTTAAAAAGTTGGTTTTCATTCAAATGACAATGTAAAGTGAAAAGTTAAAGACCGGAGCTTAAAATAAAGCGAAGATATCTTCAACAGCAGAGAAATAAGATTGGGTTGCCTATTTTTGTCTTCAGTTGCAATTCAAAGGATCTACAGCTACAGGTTCCACTTCCTTATTGGTTATCAACAAACAGAATGTAACGCTGCTCCTTTTCAGAATAGGTGGTTGGCTTTACAGCTTTTATTAGTTAATGATTAAACAATTCCTTTTTTTTTTTTTTGGTTGATCTGTTTTCTCATAGTTGAGTTTATTTATTGTATTGAAAATCATTTGTAAGGGGTCTGAGTTCTGGGAAAAAAGTGTAGGAGAAAAACTCAGCGCTTCATTGTACAGTTTTGGCAGAGAATTAATGAAATGATGCAGCTCTGATTCATGAGATTCATGTGGTATAAGTTTAGCATATGTTTCTTCTTTCTGTTTCATATGTATCTTGTTATGTTTTACCGTTCATTCATAATCATTTCTAGTTGAATGCTTTTAAGTAAGAAAGGTAGAATCCAGTTTATTGCTCTGCCTTGGGAAAGCAATTATGCTCTGTGTGTCTTCTTCTATTTGAAAAGGATTCATTCGTTATGCCCTTTTCATGCCTCTCAACAGTCTTTCCACTCCATATTATTTCAATTTGATTGCTAAACCTCCTGCCTATCTTGCCCCATGAAATACTCTGTGTCTTTGATTTAATTTCTTTGCTCATGCTGTTCTTTGTCACATACAGCCCTGAAAACTCATTCATTCATTAAACTACCTTTTTCATATTTATTTATCTAGCCTAAAATTAGTATTCATTATAAGTCATCTCAGGCCCTATTGGACATCTTTTGCTGAGATAGACCCGGAGAGAGCCCTCTCCTGTCCTCGTAGGGCTAGCTACGAGGCTGAGCGTGGTTTGGTGTTACCCTGAATCTCGCCTTCCTTCAGCCTCAGGTGGATTTGGGCTCTAACAGTATCCACCTACTAAGAGCATATGCGACCCTGTTCTCTTTTCCTTTGATATATTTGATCTCAAAATCAAACTCACTGATCGTATCCAACCATCCAGCTTGCTTGACATTTAGATTTTATTGGTCAAACAAGTACCTCAACCTATTGTGATCACTCATCAGTACAAACCTCCTGCCAAGAAGATAATACCTCCACATCTTCAATGCATGTATGATCACTTCTAGATCAATATCATGCATCAAATAATTCTGCTCGTGTTCATTCAGTTTCCGTGACTCGTAGTATACAACCTGTCCATCCCGCATAAGGACTCCACCAAGCCTTCTATGGCAAGCATTTGTACATACTATAAACTATTTTTCCGGATCTGTGATCTTTAACACTGGAGCATGTGTCAACAACTGCTTAAGTTGTTCAAAACTGGCCTCACACTCCTCCATCCACTCAAACTTCTTACCTTTCCTATGCAGTGATGTAATCAGATAAGAAATCTGTGAGAAGTTCTTGATGAACCTCTTGTAATAGCTTGTCAATCCCATGAAATATCTCACCTCATCTACATTTATATGAGTTTCCCACTCTATGATAACTCTTACCTTTTTTGGGTCCATTGCTATGCCCTCCTTAAAAGACAACATGCCCCAAGTAATGTACCTCAGTTTGAAAGAAATTGCACTTGCTGAGCTTAGCATACAACTGATTCTCTCTCAACAATCTCAACACTATCGCCAAATGATCAGCATGCTCTTCCTCATTCTTGGAATAAACAAAGATGTCATCGATGAAAATAATCACAAACCTGTCCAGATAAGGGAAAAAAACACTATTCATCAAACACATAAATGTAGCTGGAGCATTAGTCAAATAGAATGGAACTACAACAAACTCATAATGCCCATACTTGGCTCGGAAACTTGTCTTGTAGATGTCCTCCTCTTTGATGTGTACTTTATGATATCCTGATCTCAAGTCGATCTTAGACAACATTGTTTGTCCCTTTAACCAATTAAACAAATCATCAATCCTCGGTAATGGGTACATGTTCTTGATGTCACTTTGTTCAACTGCCTGTAATAAATGCACAATCTGAGAGTGCCATCCTTCTTCTTCATGAACAAAACTGGTGCACCCAAATGTGATACACTTGGCCTAATGTATCCCTTATTAAGCATCTCTTTCAGCTGCAACTTTAACTCTACCAACTTAGGTGTGATCATCCTATAAGGTGCCTTTGATGTTGCTGTTGCCCATGGTACCAACTCAATAGAAAAGTCTACCTCCCTATGAGGTGGAAAATATGAAATCTCTATTGGAAACATATCCTGAAATTTCTGTAGAACTGGATACCTGCTCAAAACATCTACATCCTAAACTTCCTTACCTTTGTTGCTAGAGATATGTACTGCAAATAGTACCCACCCTTTCCTGTGGCTGCGCTTGGCCTGCATAGATGTCATCATCCTAATTGATGTGGCTTTCTTCTTTCCCTGTAAAACTCTTGGTTCCCCATTGTCATCCAAGCACTCAATGGCTTTGTCGTAACAATCCAGCTTGGTCCTGTAAAGGTATAACCAATCCATAACCAATAGCATGTTGTATGATCCTAATGTAAATATGTTCAAGTGCGCTGCTGTAGGCATACCATTTAACTCAAATGCACAAGAACTTACCCAATGGTGAACACTTTTCTTTGTACCTGTAGCCAACTGCACTAACCAAGATTCTGCATGCATTTATTTTCTCAAACCACCCTCATCCACCAGGTGAGGACTAATATAACTACAATTAGATCCAGGATCAATAAAAATAGAAACAAATTGATCACAAATCTTATTGTCCATCTCAATGATAGAATTATGATGATCTGTCTGCCTATTGTCCACAACTGCATAAATCCAAGGAATGTTATGACCAACATCCCCAACTGTCTCCGCCTCCCGTGCACTATAGCTCTGGGGTCTACCACCCTGATACTGCGGATAGTCCATATTACGATGATCCTTGCCACATATCCAACACTGCAACGGTTCTCTACCATAACCTCTAGTATGTTGCTCTCTAGGTCCCTTCCCAGTTGTGTTGAACTTCTCGTAAGGAACCACATTTTTCTTCTCACCCACAACTTGCAATATTCCCCGCTTCGGTGGCCATCTTCCTTTACCTTTCTCATTTCTTTTCAGATCATGCTTAGGCTCAAATTTTCATTTTGAATGCTCATAAAAATTATTGAGCTTTCAGATGGCCTCCTCCAATGATCTAGGCTCATCGAACTCAATCCAATCTCTATATGCTACTAGAAGCCCACTGCTAAATCTCTGAACCTTGGCCTTCTCCTCCTTGAGGTAAGGCACATATATCAACAACTCTAAAACCTTTCTAGTATACTTATCACATGTCATAGAACCCATCTACAACTCATAAAACTCAGCTTTAGCATCATAATACCTCTCCGACATATACTTCTTCCGGAATAGCCTCTTGAACTCACTCCAAGTCAGTTCCTCCTCATAAATACCCCTGAAATTCTTCATATCTTCCCACCAAATATCTAATTTACCTTTGAGACTAAATGCAGCTATTTTGGCTTTCATATTTTTTGAATGATCATGAAACCTAAGGAACTTCCTCATAAGAAAAAACCATGCTTCTACATCTCGTGGTTTTTTCATCTCTCCGTAAAAGGTAGGTGGCTTTGATTTCTTAAACTCATCCGGAAAATACCCCTTGTCATTCCTCCTGTAAGGATGATAATGATGACGATCATAATGCCTATCAGAACTAGAACTAGATTAGTACATGTGTATTTCACCTCTCATAGCCAAAGTGTTCAAGAATCGACCATATCTAATTGTGTCATCTCTAACCTGTAACCACTAGGAGACCTACTGGCATATGCACCATTAGTTCCATCCTCCTGTCCATAACTGATTTGAAGTGGCCCCTGTCACTTCAAATTTGAGAAACTTTGAAGGATTTCCGCATTCACTTTTGCTTGTTTTTCTTGTTCATGTATGATTTTGTTGTTCTCTTCCTTACAACTCCTTATCTCTTCCTTCAAAATTCTTAGTGTATCTGCTAAATCAGATGAGTTCCCAACCCCATGCTTCTCATTGGATTCATAAGTAGAATCTTTGTAGTCGACCATCTTTCTATCAATATTTTATTTCTTCATGCAAGGCTTCTCATGTCATCTTAAACCAAATCATAATAAATCAACCTAGCTTAGCATAATTCAGGGAGGATATCTCATCTGCAAGATCAACCAATCAACATAATACATGCATAGACATAATCATAACAACATATAGCCTTGTAACAGATAGTATACCAACACATAAACATCATTCTACTGAGAGTCCAATCATCAATGCACGACCACATCAACTACACACCATCACCTCATGCATGCCAACCTCAACCATACCACTGAACACTTGGAAACATGTAACCACCTGACATGTATAAACTGTCATATTCTCATGGAAACACATTACGACAACATCATCAACCCTTCCATGGCTACATCACTACCGCCATGACCAATACCATGTGGATGCAACAAGTACATAGACCACCAACATGAGAAACACATGCACGACTGACACAAATGCATAACGAAAATAAGCTTTACAACATTAGACTTTTCCCAAGTAGAGAAAAACCACGCTCTGATACCACCTGTAATGTACACTTATCCTCACATCTTGTAGAAATTTGAATAACTGAGATATTATTCACCGAGATTATCCTGATCACTCACTATTTTAGCTTCATGCATAATACAGAATCTCTTCTACCATTGATCATCACATGCGGAAATAAAATCAATTGCATGCACACATTAAAACCACAAACAATCACACATATGAACACAATATTTAATGGGAAAGATTAAAGCTGAAAACCCCAACTATCTGTATATTATATGTCATGGAGATCATGTAACAATCATAGTACAAAGCTCCTCACAAGCTCTCAACACCACCTCCAATTGCTACACACTATCAAGCTAGATCTAGCAAAACACATGCTCCAATCTTTTGCCACTTGATAGCCAGCATCTATTGCCTTTCCAATGCTATGGGATGGCTTCATTAAATAGATAACCACCTGGCTTGAACTGCGCAATCCTCATGAGCTTACTCCACCTATATGTGTGTTGCAAATAGCAACAGTATAGTCACAACTGATAGTTAACATGCTCTTTCACCTATTTCTGCACTGGTCTCCACTGAAACTGTCCATGCACTGAAGTTAACTGATGCATTCTTTAGTTGATTAATGAGTTTATAATTAGTGAATTAATTAATAATTAATTCACACCACTCTCACTAATTGTATCAATTAGTTAAACTGAATACAAATAGCTCAGCTATGTTTAGATTAGTTAAACTGAATACAACTCCACTAACTTCCTCAATCAACTCCACCAAACTCTGTCACATGAGTTCTAACTGAAGTATCCATGCAATAGCTCCACTTAACCCCTAGGAATAGTGTAATTCCTTCTGTCAGCTGCATGTGCCACATCTGTGCACTTAACTGAAGTGCTCCAAGAGAATAAGATAATGTTTAGAGTCCAAATATTATTAAGAACTAATAATATTCGACATATCTATTTTTAGACTGGAAATCTAAAAATAGATTCCGCCCAATATGTCTAAAAATAGAAGTCCATCTATTTTTTCCAACTTGACCAACCATCCACAAATAGCATCCGGCAACTCATAGAACATGATCCATATGTCTAAAAATAGACATAGTCTAAAAATAGTCTTTGCGCCAAAAATATCCTGCGGGCCCACTTAGTGAAGGCGACTCCTTTCCACTAAGCTCATCATCTTGTTGCAATCTCAACACATCTACCCAATTAACCGGCCAACCGGGGTAAACATGAGTTGAGGGTAGTGTTCCCCCTTGATTTTGGTCATTTTTACCTACCCTAAATCCATAATTACCACAATATTCCATCTTATTTCACCCATGTATGCCTCATTTTAGTCTTGTTTTTCATATTCAGGTAACTAAATTAATTTTTTCAATTTTTGGAAATTTTTGTAAAAAATGGGTTTTAAGATTAATTTTGGACTGCATTAAAAATTCCCATAATTGCTCCATTAAAGTCATATGTGAAGGAAACCTGGGCGAGATCTGAGCACATATTTGGAAATATTGGGAAGAATGGATGGAGAAACACCTATTGGTTCAGTCAAACTGAGAAAAAACAGGTCTGGGCAACGCTGGTCAAACTTGACCTGTCATTCAGGAATCCCTAGTAAAAAGGGGCAAATTTATTATTTTATAGGATTTTTCCTGATTTTGTGAACCAGACTTGATGAGTTTGACCTGTATGGATAGATTAGGATTGATAAGGTTGTTAGAGCAATTATATCAAATTTTGTTTATAATTTGCCTATTTAAACAAAGTTTATGAACCGTTTAGATATGTAGTATGTGTAATTTGATATTGAGATTACTAGAGACTTTTGAGATAATTTGAAGAATCAGTTCTACTGTTCTATTTTCTATTCATGCTGTGGATGTTTTATTAAGTTAGCTGTATTTGAAGGCTTCTTCAAGTGTACAAGGCAAGGTTGGAGGGCCCTAATACCAAACTAAATACACTTTGGCTAAATTTTATATAAATTAGCATAGTTTTGATTCATTATTTCTTATTTAATTTTTATGGTTCAGTTACTTAGATGTGTTATGATTTCTGTATGATTTTGGTTTAAAATATAATTTGTGTACAAAAGGACAACCAAGGATTTAAGTTAAATTCTCTTTCTATCAAGTTATGAATCACAACTAAAAATCATCTTTTGCATTTCTTGAATTGTTTTTTTTGAATTTAAATTTATGATTTGATGCATTGGTAATGTTGTTGGAGTAGAATTTTGAGGAAGGACAACCAAGACCCCATAAGTTAGGAGCCTCTTCTCTTGCTTTATACACATCACAAACTACTACTCTTTAGTCTCTCTTCTTGAGGATAGTATTGTGGGGAAGGACAACCATGACCTCCTAAGTTAGGAGTCTCTTCCTTCGCTTGCTGCATCTTGAATCAGAGAATTTTTAGTTTCTTTAAACTTAGAACTTGTATTTGAAATATGCATTTCCATTCTTTTTTTTTCCCCATCCTAAACAAACTTTCTACAAAAGTTTCATCTGAGGTCCCATATATTTTGGTTTGCTTCTAAGTTTACAAATTCCCTAGGTCGACAATTAAATGACTGGGATTTAACATACCATTAAAATGCCCTACATTTTGGCACCATTTCCAGGGAAGAACACTTAGATAAAGCTGGTTAGGAACATTGTTAGAAATTAGAAAGGTAGATCCCCAAAACAAACCCCCAACAAAAAAAAACCTAAATAACTACAAAATCCATTTGCAAAACAAGATCTACAAAACATGATGTTAAAGAATTCATTTAGAGAAGGATTGTATGCCACCACAAGGATCTTCTTAAATTCTTTTCCACAATTTATAATGGTCACTAGGGATGAATCTTCATTTCAAAAGATAGAAGAGGAACAAAGCATCCATGAAGAGGATCCACAAGAAGAGAACTTAGAAGCTTCTTCTAGTTATCTTTGTAAAGAGATCAATGAGTTATGGATCACATTCAATGAAATTCAAACAGTAAGCTAAAAATCAAAGAATATCTATCATATTTATCACAAGATCCCTTGTGCATTCATGATTTTGAACAAGTTCCACAAGAAGAACTTCGTGATATGACAATTAAGGAAAGCCAAGAAAATGAAGATCATTTCAAATCTTGGTTTCAACTAGCCAATGGGCCACAACACCACTCCATTTTTCAACATTATTTAGTATCAAATCTTTATGATCAAATAATTTTTCATGTCCAAGCATTAATTAAAGTATATTTTCCAAACTTGGATGTGAGTTTACTTATGATCTTGTTACGCAAATGGATGCATTAGAAATTCTCTTATACTTAAGAGAATGACTTATTTTTCTACAATAGATTAGGACAGAATAAAATAAATAAGTAAATAGGTAAAATGAGTTCACAATAAGACCTTTGGTTTAAACTCTTATGAATAAATCTTCACATCATTGTTCAATACTCATTTGAAAGGGTTTCATGACAAAATGTAGTAAGGACAATCCTCTTTTGGGCAACCGTATGGGATCATTTAAAAAAAATAAAAAAACGTGTTTTTAAATAAGGTATCTCTTGAAATTTATTTTTTAAATCCATTTTGAATTTTTACAATTTGTATCACAAATAAAAAAAATGATCAAAATAAACACTAGATTTCAAGCAACATTTGGATGACAAAGTTAATACAACATTGATTCGAGGGTTCTAATGGAAAATTTTTTACATTATATTCATAGGGAAGATAACCCTTGGAATATAGTTTCCAAATAAATTTTAATCACCTCAATCCGACATCATATGAAAAATCTATGCTCAAAATACTAACTACTTGTCGAAAAATCTGCATGGTGACAATTCTAGGTCTTCACTGTTCATTGGCATATTTCACAAATCAAATCATCTTCTTTTAAAGACATATTCCCAAGGGAGATATATATTGAAGTATAGTTTTTGACACAATTTGAATCATCTCATTTAAAGGCCGGGTGAAAATGTTATTCCACATTTAGTGACTGCATGTCTTAAAATAAACATAGTCAAAATCCGCTTCCTAGGTCTGTTTATCAGCCATTTTGTGACATCAAACCTAAGGATTTAAAAAAAATGTTTCTAATGAATATAAAAAAATTAATCTACTTTAATCTCCAATTGGAATCACATCTATCTGATCTTTAACGAAAAAATTACACTCCAAATAATGATTGTTCGTCTAGTAAAAAATTCACAAGAAGCTCTATCAAACATGGTAATTCTCATCATTTTTAGCATATCATTTTGAACCATTTTGAAAGCCTATTTATATTTGAGGTAGACATATGAATTCAATTCAACTTGGCTTTGGAATCACTCTAATTTGACATAAAACGAATATTTTGTGAACAAAATACCGCTAGGAGGTCTAGGCTAGCCACCATTCCTAAAGGGGTAAACAAATGCATTTTATTTGTATATCATATTTTGACTTGTTTTCAAGAATTGATTTTAATTATTTTACATATTTCTTGGAAGAAGAGAGAATTTACACCTCTCTTCCTCCATCATCTAATATTGTATTGCAGGCAAATGCTATGCTTTTGCAGGTCATAGGAAGATTTAAGAGGGGAACTCCATGGACAAAGGAATTTTCAAAGTCAATTTAAAAAAAAAATCATATTTTAGAATAGAATACAAATTTTCAAGTCAAAGCAAAGTGAAATTTCACATGATGTCGAGTTCATCCAATGAAACTCAAAACTCGTGAAGCTTTCTTTCAGTTGCTGACCAACAACACCAACAACCCTACAAGATGATCGAGATCGAGGGAAAAGACATGAAGCTAATAATCAGAATAATAATTCAAGTTTTGTACCATGTCAAGTCACATTCATTGGCAAAGAAGCCTTTCATATACCATATTGTTCATGATGTCATTCATCTACCATATTGTATGTTAAGTTCCGAAATAATACATGTTGAAGTCCAAACCTATTATCTATCTATATATCCATCTACTCCTAGATATGAATTCAACCTATCTTACTTTCGTAAACTTTCCATCTCGACTCCATTATAACTTTCCTCCATCTAGAAGAGAAAATAAAAATAGAAAAAGATAAAAAATAGTAAAGAGGTTTGGCTGTGAAAATCCAGGTTCCTGGCACAGTACAAACCCAAATTCATATCGGAAAACCAACTTGTTTGGCCTATATGAATTCTCTTTTATGTTTTTCAATTTTTTTTTGCAGAGTAATCCTCCAAAATTCAAAGACTTGAGGAGAAGTCTCAAAATCAGCAAAGGGAAAGATTCATAATAAACCAACAAACTATGCAACTAGTTTAATGTCAAGCAACTGTATTGCAGAAGGGACCTGAGACATCATAATCAATATTTATCAGTAAGGAACCTGAACAAGATAAATGTCATATGTTATTGTAGAAGGGACCTGATTATTCATCTTAAAATCAACATCAAAGGGACTTGATAAGCAGCTACAAACATCTACAATCCAACAAAATCATTCAGCAAAATTCATTTTGAGGTCACCGTATTGTCATCATTAGCAAAAGGTGAAATGTCAACAAAAGAGCTAAGGTCATCATCAACAGAAGAAAAGAATTGACAATGAGCTATCAAGTGAAAGCAAAGTACTGTAAATTTAAAGTATTCTTATTGCCTTCGATTTTGAAATTTTTTCTAAGATTGCTAAACTAGTTTAAACTTGAATATTCAGTACCTCTATCCATGTATATATCATCCTACATTACCCTATATCCTACATCACTCTACATTATATACATTATTCATTCACCTTATTACATTCATTAACCTTATTATAACCTTACATTCATCAATTCATCATTCACTCAACCACATTCATTTGCATTTTTTACCAAAATTTTTGGCCACATCTCCTTTTTGAGTCCAAAAAAAATTGCCTCATGGAAAATTGCCTACAAAACAAGAAGGATTAGTTTCATATGCCTATAAAAAAAAAAGGCAAGTGAACTATATGGATGGACAGCTCCTATGACCGTTGTATAGCACCCATGAATTTGTTTCACATCTAAAAAATCAATTACTAAACAGTCAATAATTTCATGCAACTGATTATTGAATTCGATTTCAAATGCTAAGAAGACAAAGTAGAAATCGATTTCGATTTCTGGAAGAAAAAATAGTTAATTAATCATTTCCAGAATTCGATTTCAGATTCTAAGGAGACAAAGGAAAATCGATTTCAATTCCTGAGGAAGAAGAGAAGGTAAAATTGAAAGAAACTGTTCAGGTTTATTTCCAGAATTCGATTTCAGATTCTGAGGAGACAAAGGAAAATCGATTTCCATTCCTGAGGAAGCAGAGAAGGTAAAATTGAAAGAAATTGTTTAGGTTTATTTCCAAAATTCGATTTTTTATTTTTAAAGAAGGTAAAGAAGGTTGATTATTATTTTTCCAATTTTGACTTTGAGGAAGATTATACAAAAGAGAAAAATTGTAATCGACATGTGGCTTATTTTTCATTCCTATCTCCAAAATCGATTTCTCAAAGGTAGTAAATGAATGGTTCTAGTGCATACAATGCAATTGCAATTTCGACTTCTCCAGGTCAGAAATTATTTTTGTGGGACAGAAGAAGAGTGTATTTTTAAAATCGATTTTGAAGAACGAAGATTCATTTTTAAAATCGATTTTGAAGGACAGAGAGGAGTTTATTAAAAAAAAACCAATTTCAATTTTGAAGAAAAGAGATTCATTTCCCAAAATGATTTTGAAGGAACAAATGAATTCTGGGATCGAAATCGCTTTTGATTTTCAGGAAGAAAAAATAGGTTTCCAGAATTCAAGTTTTAAAGTTTTAAAGTATTCTCTCCACAAGCAGTTGAAACAAAGGTTCAATCTCAGAAATATTTCCCTTTTCTCTCATAATAGAAGAATGCCATCTATAATGAAGGAGAAAAAGGACATGAAGGCATAGATATCCTTTTACAGGAAGCTCAATAGGAAGCTTCATCTTCAAGGGTCAGAGCCACAGGTACATCAACAGATCAATCAACATACATGGACATAAAATCAAACAGAGGAAGCAAGAATGAGGACATGCTTGAACATAAGCAAGGGGGAGATGTTGGCCCTCGATTTTGGTCATATTTGCCTATCCTAAATCCATCTAATTACCACCATATTCCATATTATTTCACGCATATATGCCTCATTTTAGTCTTATTTTTCATATTCAGGTAACTAAATTAAAATTTTTAATTTTTGGGATTTTTTTTGTAAAAAATTGGTTTTAAGAGTAATTTTGGACTGCATTAAAAATTCTCGTAATAGCTCCATTAACATCATATGTGCATGACACCTGTGCGAGATATGAGAAAATATTTGGAAATATTGGGAACCACAGACGGAGAAACACCTATTGGTTCAATCAAACCGAGAAAAAACAGGCCCGGTCAACTCTAGTCAAACTTAGCCTGTCATTTAGGAATCCCTAGTAAAAAGGGGCAGATTTATTATTTTGTGGGTTTTTTCCTGATTTTGTGAACCAGACTGGATGAATTCGACCTGTATGGATGGATTAGGATTGATAAGGTTGTTAGAGCCATTATAGCAAAATTTGTTTATAATTTTCCTTTTTAAACAATGTTTATGAACCATTCAGATATGTAGAATGTGTAATTTGATATTGAGATTGTTACACCAATTTTTGGTCATCTAACATGTTACTATTAGATGGATTAAAGTACACCATGTAAGACCAACTTTACCATAGTAAAATTGCTTTCACTATGAGAAATAATTTAATAACTCAGAGTTTATTAAATTATTTCTGGTCTAAACAGGAAACCCCATGAGGAATAATTAAATAAATCCTTATTTGTTTGATTTTCCTCTAGGGATAATTAACTGAACCGTTGTTTAATTAATATTCTTGGTCATATTTAACCCAAAACATGAGAATTAATTAGATAAATCATTGTTTATCTTATTATTCTTTAGGAATAATTATTTAAATCATTAATTTAATAATATTCCTTGTTAAATTTGACTAAATCATTTATAAACAATTGAATAAATCATTATTTATTTAATTATTCCTTAACCTCATCCTCGAAACAATAAATAAATCATTTATTTATTTATTATTTAAAAAAAAGGGATTTAACCAATTCAAAATTCTTTTCCCTCTACCAAAATAAAAATAAAAAATATTCCAAGTAAGTTGGATCTAGATTTGGTTAATAATATTTTAATTATTCACCATTATCTAGACTAACTCAATATTTTGTTATAAATAAAAGGGTTTTCCATTCATTCACTACCTTTTGTCACCTTTGGATCACATTTTGATCAATGCTTTTGGCCTGACTTTGATCCTCCATCATTGTCATATTTTTCCACTTTTTTTCTTGTGAGTTCCCTTTGAGTTCCATTTTGTCCGGGTTTTCTGCACCATCAAGAGAGAGAGAGACCTTGGATCTGGAGCGCTGAGGACATACAAGAACCCATCCCATTGAGGGGGGCTGGTGACATCTTTCCGTGTTCCCTTCCCAGGTGTCATAAGACAAAAAATTCTTTATAAATTCTTGTCTTGTCTATTGGATGTATGGAACAACGCTTGTTTATTTTTGTTGTTTAATTTATTTAACTGCACAGATCTAGATTTTTGTAGCATTTATTCTGATCACCTACTACATATATAAGGAAATTGACAGTCACATTTGATGTTACAGCTATTTGTTATGCACAGCTAAAGTGATATTTTTTCGTACGTTTGCGATTAGAATTCACATTAACAACTGATGACTCCACAAGGGTTTTTAATTACGACTACTGTCATTTTTCAGATCCCTGCATGGCCAGCTGCTTCAAGCCCTAGGGTAACAAGTATCAACCGCGACAAAGATGACACTTTTTTCTGAAACCTGCCCCCGAGAGAACCGGAAGTGCAGGTTGCACTTTTTGGCCCTAAACCTGCGACCTCAGCTCTCAGGTAGCAGATATATGCCCAAAAACTGCGACCTTAGCAAAAAACAGGTAAAAACCTGCGACCTTTATTTTTTTGCAGGATTTTTTCTGTAATTTTCATGGTTTTCCGAGGGCACTATACAGGGTTGTCCGACGTCCGTCTTTACCCGTCTTGGACTTGTACTTGCTTATTTTTACTCATCAAAGTAGGAACCAAGCCCCTTAGGGCTTCAATACGCTTTCCCCTTTTTAGGAAGATTTTAGCTGAAGCAGGTATTTTTCCTAAGTAAAAACCCATTTTTACTTCGTAAAAGTAAAACCCTAAAGCACTAATTTCATTTCCTTTCAAAAATCATTCAAAAACCCATAAAATGCCTTTATTCTAAGTTAAAGTGTAAAAAATACAACAAAGACAATTCTATGCTTTAAATTTACACTTTACTTAGTGTTAAAACATGCATTTTTATTATATACATTGTCCCTTTCCATATTAACTTCTAACTTATTTATTAACTCCCTAAACTACACCCACTCGTATAGTATTAAATCCCTTTTATTTTAAATAACCCACAAACCCTCTATTTTACATTTAAACCAATGTTTAAATATCCCACGTGATGAATTTAAACCCGCCCTAATCCCATTGGTTTATATACATATCAATAAAACAAATATCTCGCCCCCTAAAGTTTTTATCAATTGTCAAATGTTTGAAAAAACTATATAATAAAATCCGCGGCAGTGTTATTAGTTGAAACATTTATTAAATGACATATATAAACCTTATTCCTCTGCTCTACCATATAATACATAGTTTTAAACTTTAATAAATGTTTATTTATAAGGTTTAAAAACCCATCGCGACATATATAAAACCCCGGCCCCACTACCAAATCCCGATGCAGCTTTCACAAGAGATCTGGGCCGTTCGCAATTGAACCCCATGATCTGACGGCTAACAAACCAAATCGCAAATAAACCTGTGCGATAATCACCATCTCATTTCTACACAAAATGAGTGGTATGTTGACTTTCTCCCTCCTCCACGTGTTTCATTCCTACTGGATCGCGTCCGTTTCATACAAACAGCTTACCACCTAAAGTGAACGCGATAACCACTCGCGGTTTTAACCCTTTGAGACCGAAAATCGCCATTTTTGATATAACTACCATTTATTGCAGGCGCCAATTAACCTAATTTGCCTAATAAACATTGGAAATGCACTGATTTCCTCTCTTTTTGTGCGCAACCAATCTATAAGCTATCTCGACTGTGAAATAAGCATTTTTTGCCATTTTTCATGCCAAGAACCTGCAAATTTCAGCCTATTACCATTGAAGATTGCTGAGGAGCTTTGAATCGCTCCAGAGATCTGAAAGATACCATTGAATATACTCAAAAACCTTAGAACCATTTTCAAAAGCCCCGTACCTGCGTATAATAGGTATTCCTCCAACAAATTAAGCCTGTTTCGATTTGAAAGGACTTTTAAAAAGGAATAAATTAAATTCATAGTTCGAATCCACCCAAACAAACCTGTTAAAATATCCAAAAAATAGGCCAAACATTGTCAAAATTTCTAAAAAAACCCTGTTTACGTTGTGCATTGTCTTAACTCCAAATTTAGCTCAGAAACCCTCTGAAAGGTAGCCAAAAATTCCTAATCTCAGAGGAATTTTAGCCCAATTACTCATTGAAAAAGGCTCGAGAAACCCCTGTTTCTTGTTTCAAAACTAGTAAAAGTCTGCAATCTTATTGAGAGTCCAAAATTGAAAAGAAAAAACCTAAGGAAAGACCTTATTTTGCCTATTTTCATCTAATAAATCCCTGTCAGAGTAAAAACTACTTCTGCAAACTGTTTAATCTTGCAGAAGTAGCCATAATAGCCTCAAAACCAAAGTTTTTAGTCCAAAAAATCTCAAAATGCCTAAAACTACTCCATCTTCATCTTCCAAAACTGCTATCATTATAAACCCTCTACAACTTCCTGTTGTAGACATTGGGCACACTCCATTAGCAGATATTGACTATAAGATAGCAAACCCTATTGTAGAGTTCAATTTGTTGGAACTTCATAATTAGAGCTTTGAGAAATCTTTGGATAATGTTGAAGACGTTAAAATTTGGGAATCAAATTTACCCAAATATATTGTTCCAGTTACTTATTGATGCCCAAAATTCATTAGGTTATGCCATCATTACTATATGCCTGAGCAAAGAGCAATAGTCAACGCCAACAAAGAAGTGCTTTTCACCATTACTACTGAATCCATAAACCAAATGATACAACTCCAAACTGATCCTCAAGCAGTCCCTTTGTCCATAGAGGCCCTTACCAAGTTGTACATTGGCCTTGATTTCCCAAAGAGATTCCAAATATTCCAAATCTTCATGCCCATACATGTAGAAATTCCTCAAATCAATCCCCCATATTCTTCCTCAAAGTTACCAGAAGGTTCAAGGCATATCATTTTAATGCTTTCATTCATTCTAGGGTATTTTACTGATGAACATATAGATGAATCTATTTTAGGTTTCCTATCCACTTTTACCCCAGGACAATCTCCATCTGTTATCTTTGATTATGCCGGGTATATTGCAGACAATATCCATGACCAATTAATTAAGTTTCCAACTGAAGGAGTGTTGAGATACACATCCTTCCTCTTCCACATGTTCTTGTATTTTCAAGCACGTAATTTTCCATTAACTCTTCAAAAGCTAGACATAGAGGAAAATCCTCTTTCAGCTATTTTCGGGACCTCTTTGATCAGAAAAGAGTCCACAGAGTTCACCTATGCAGAGTTTTTAGATTTCTTCTTTCATCCATTGATTAAAATGTTAACAAAAACTGAACAACCAAGGATAAATAATGAGATGAAGAAGATTTTACAGTTGTCAGAGAAAACCAAGACTGGTGATTGGTACTTGTATGAAAAACATACTGAGATTAGAGTTTTTGGATCCAATTTGTTGCCCTACAAGTTACCCAAACATGTATTAAAGAGGATTTTTTCCTTGGAGCATATCAGGCAAATACTAAACTCTGATTCTATCAATTTCCTAGTAGCAAAGAAGAAAACACAGTTTAAATTGAAGAATCAAGTAGGACCATTCATTTGCAATCATAGAGATGCAGAGGCAGAAGCAGCAAAACACCTATTGGAGTACATATTTGAAGAGAGTTTTTCTTGGAATTATGATCCCCAAGGAGTCATAAGTAAAATGAGGGTTAAGTGTAAGCTAACACCCTTCATTCATGAGAAAAAACTAGAAATAAAGAAATATGCCAATCAGACTGAGTGGACAAAGAATACTTTAGTAGATGCAGTGAAAAAAAGTGATACTAGTCACACTTTACAAACTGCAGATCAAACAGAAAAAGCCACCAAGACAGTAAGAGAAGAAGGTACTTATGTTGCTGAAACCACCACTGAAACTAAGTTCAAGTTAAGATACAATAAAAGGCCTAAGTTAAATCTAGTGGGTAAAGAAAAAGTCACCATTGAGGTAGAAGATGTAGATGTACCAGTAACAAATATAGAGCCTTCCATAGTCATCACCAATGAGCTAGTTACTGAGAATCAGAATGAAGAACAAGTTGAGAATTCAAATGTACAAATGATAGAAAAACAACAGAACATGGAAGCTTCCTCCTCACAGACAACAGAGGAAAAGGATTTAGATATCAGGGAAAAGTAAAAACAGATAAAGTTAAAGAATGAAGAGATTAAAAATGAAATTTATTCTCAATACCTCAAGCAAACACCTAGTATTCAAAACAGACTTCTATCTGCTTTTGACTACTCAAATAAAAAGTTGAACATGTCAGTATTATAGGCTACAGTGAAAAATCCAAAGACAGTTGCAGATTATAAAAAGATTGATATAGAAGTGCCAACAGAAAGCATAAATTCACTTGACCAAATAAAGTTTCACAGACAGAGTTCAGAAATGCTGTATTCAACTGTTACAACTAAATCCATGAGTGTTCAGAAACTTCAGAACACCATCTCAAATATGAAAGATCAAATGAAATTGGAAAAAGCATCATTGTATGCTAAAGATCTCAGAATGAAATCTTTGGAAGAATTGGTTTTACAGGTTGGATTTGACCCAACAAATGTCAAGGCAGCAGAAAAATTAATAAAGAAAAAGAATGAGGACATTGCAGCTCAAACTTCCTCCAAGTGAACATCCTTAGGCCAAAGAACTTATAGAAGGACATAATGAGAAAGATGATATGATGAACATAATATTTTAGCTTACAACAGAGATAAAAGAAATGGAGATTCAAATGGACAAGCTTGTCTAGGAAAAAGAGACAGTAAAAGCACAGGAAACACCTACAGTCATCCCTATGGTTACTACAACTGTGCCATCAATTGTAGCAGAAGAGTTGGCACTTAAAGTTCCACTGGCTACTGCAGTGCCAGTAACATCATCCACAACATCAACTACAGAGTCATCTACAACATCAGCTCACCCTACAGATGAGGCCTGCAAATTGGTAAAGGCCATGGAAGAAATGTCTCTTTAGACAAGTGAAATTAACATATTGAAAATCTTGAAGATCAAAAGAAATTGGCTCAAATTAATGCAAAAACTCATGAGCAAAAGGCTATTAGATTAAATGAAGAATTGAAAAATCTTCAAAAGGACTTAACTTTAAAAGAACCAATCTCTTATGTCAAGAATTATTTATGGAACAAAATCATTGAAGCCATCAATGATGTGTGGCCTTCAATTCAAGTGATCTTTGAACAAAGAGATTTGTTAACAGCTGCACTAGCAGAAATCAAGAAGACCAAAGAAGAACTAGGCAACAAACCTGAGCAAGCTTTAGAACTGATAGAGTTTCTCAAAAAAAATAACACGCAAGAGTTAGAAGAGATTGAAATTACTGACAGAATTGAAACTATCATTGAGATAAGGAAAGTTATTGCCAAGAAGAACCTAATGAAGTAGCTTGAGGAGAAGTGTGAGAACATGAACATAACAGTGACCAAATTCATGGTTAAATTTGAAAATATTAGGCAAAGAACTCTGCCTAACATTTTGTTTATCAATGATAAACTGATGCCTCAAGAAGATTACAATAAAAAGATCAGAGAATTTGCAAAGGAGCAAGTTGAAAAGTCAGGTGGACAAGTTATTCCAACAAGAAAAGTCTTACTCAGAAGTTTTGAGGACTTATTTTATTTACAGCACGAGATAAGACACTTATTTGTCATTAAACCAACATTTTCCAGGTATACATAAGCAGATGAGAATTTCAGGAAGTTAAAGAAGATACAAATTCCCAATGAGGAAGATTGACAATCACTTACATATTTACTTTGAAAAGTAAAAAGGCAGAAAGATAACAGAGAAAATAGTTTACTATTTTGCAGTCAAAACATATTTTTATTACAGCAGTAAACATGTTTTACATTGGTTAAAGAGTATGAGAGATTAAAGAGAATTAGTGAAACAGTATAAGATAAAGCAGATTGTATTTCAAAACCAACTTGAAATATCTAAGCCAGCAAGGAAGACACAAGGCAGCCAGTTGCACCTTATCCATAATTAGTTTCTATTTTATTTGAATAGATAGGACAACTTGCTAATTTGGTTAACAACTGTCTCTATTTTTTTTGTAAAGATATTTATATATCCCTTAGATAATTCTTAGATGCAATCTAGGATATTTTGTAAACAATTATGTTTAAATACTTCATATTTTGAAGTATTATTGTGGAATAAATTGCTGAATATTTCTATAGTCATTTTTGTTGGACTTGAAGGCTTTTGTGTTTCAAATTTTGAGTAGCATACTGGATCAGATGAACTAGCATCATATTTTAGGATTCATGTGATGAGCTATTGAAGTGAAGTATTTCTTACTTGTCATTGTTATCTTTCTTTGTTACATCCAATCCATTATGTGTTCTAAATTTTAATGAATGAACATGAGTATTACTTTAGGATTTTTTAAAAGCACCATGTCTTTACTGTTTGTCATTTCTATGTTTTCTTCTGATTTCTAGAGTAGGGAACCCTTAATTGCTCCCTATTTTGTTTGACCTTTGCCTACTACTTCCCTTTTCCGGATCAAAGAATCCTTCATTGCTCTTTATCCTGATCATATCACCTCACAAAAAAAATTTCCAAGATCTTGAAGGGTTATCTATCTTGCCTTGAAAACATTTGACTTTTTGGTCTTGATCCTAGTTTTGTTTGCTTGACTTTTGACTCCATAGCCCAATGGACAAATAGATTTCCCACTATCCATCTCTTTAAGTGTTTTTTCCCACCAAACCAATCAAACCAAAACCAAATTGCACAATTATAATTAGCCTAATATCTTATAATTAAAACAAAGTTAAATCTTATAGCCCTCTCTGAACCCTAGGAAGGCTAGATCCTAGAGTTTAAAAGTTGGTCTGTGGTTACCTCTAGTTTTCTTAACTAAAAATAAAAATCTCACAACTAAAGAATTACTAGAGTGATAACATACTGGCGACTCCACTAGGGAATTAACTAATTGTTAGTTGTTAAATAAATCTCAAAGGAAATGATTTTTATCATCCTTTTGCCTTAAATATTGTTTGACTAGTTGTGAGTATAAAAAATTGTAATTCTGGCTTCTAGGAAAGTTTATTATACCAGAACTAATCCGGATCCTAAACCTGCTATTACAGTGGACAATCCAGACAAAATTGGGAAAAAGAAAAAACAGAGAAGAGATTTAGATGCTAAAGTTTCATTAATAAGAGTCAGTTCATTACCCCAAGAATTAGTAAGTTGGTAGGATATAGAGTTTGATTTAGAATTTGAACATTTCTTATTCAGGACCAAATCTGAAAGTGATTTAAGTACTGCTGTTTTAGACCCTGTTTTTATTTCAATTTTGAAAACAAAACAGAAAAATATTATAGCAGATTCTGAATTAAAGAAAGTTAAAAATCAGGACAAATTTGAAGAAATTAATGCTACTATTCTTAAGGAAATTGATGAGGCAATTGTATTATCTCAACTGTTAGCTTATACATCTAAACCTTCTATTCCTCATTTAGATACCACTGCATCATCTATAGTTTCTACTACCATTCAATCTGCAGATCCATTTAGTCCTAGATTACCCTTACAACCTAGAAATTTATTTCCTTCATCCCCTACATCCACTACATCCACTACATCCATTTCATCCACTAGCTCATCATCTACTTTTTCAAACACATCATTCTCATTTCCTAGTAGTTCCATATATATTCCAGTTTCACTTCCTAGTACCTCAACTTTAGCTTTTAGTTCATCTACAACTTTTTCTAGTTCATCAACCACAACTTCCAGTTCAGCCCCTAGCACTTCTACTTTACCTCATAGCCAAGCCATAATTCAAGCTATGGCTGCTAGGTATGCTCCCATTATTCTTCCAGGACAACTTCATGACATTCCCTAAGATTACCAAAGTAAGATACCACAGTTTGATGCTACTACATAGTATACTGCACAACATCACATAAACAAAATGATAGATTACTTTGAACTCCATGAGATAGATGAATCAGATGTACAAATGAGGTTGTTTGCACAAACATTAACAAGAGAAGTAAAAAAATGGTTCAAAAGTCTTAATGCAGGTAGTATAGCTGATTTAGCTATTTTCCATAGATCATTTTTAAATAAATGGGAAAATAAGAAAAACCCCCTACAAATATTATCTGAATTTGATGCAATGAAAAGAGCTCCAAATGAATCTGTACAAGACTACTGTACTAGATATAATAGTGTTTTCAATTCAATTCCTGCAAATCTAAAACCCACTCCTGACTCTGTCTTACTTAATTCCTAGATGGATTTGACACTGACATGGCATATCAGTTAAGATAAAGAAACGCAGAAACATTGGAAAAATGCAAACATATGCTGTAGGTGTAGAAGTAAACATTCTAGCTAAAAAGGCAAGATTAAGAAATGAGAGGAGAGTGACCATGAAAGAAGAAGCCTCTAGTTTAGACACAAAAATAGATATGTTAGCTAAAAATTTAGAGAGGATGATGGATAGGTTATATAACATAGAAAAAAGACCTCAATGGGATAATCAACAACAAATCAGAAATCCCAATTTTAGAAAAAATACAAATTCAGGAAAAACAAAAGAATCAGCCCCAGATCAAACAATAAGACCTCCCTTTCAGGAGAAATATGCTGAGAGTTCTCAAAACAATGATGATGATGAGGATACCATAAATTTAATGGGAATAGATGATAATAACACTATCTTTTTCACACATGAAGATCAAGAGTTATTTTAACTCCAACAAATCCAATTAGATTCAGGGGAATCCTTCGATTACAAACAAGGTTATGACTTTGCCATTAACAAAGTACATAGTAGTATAACCTAAGAAGTAAGAAAAACAACGAGTCTTCTACTAAGAAAACATCTCAAACACCAAATAAGAAAACAGTAGAAGCTCCCAAAACAAAAGTTTTGCAAATTCTCCCTAGGGAAAATAAGAAAAACTCCAGTTCTTCCCAAAAATTTTCCGGCTCTAATATTTCACCAAGCCCTAAGATTGTGGAAATAACTGATGAAGTTTCTCAAGCTGCAAAAGACTCACAAAAATATTCTGCTCCTAAAGCATCTAATTCTGACAAAACAATGACCTTCGATACTGAAATGCTCAATGCTGATCCTAAATCAGCATATCCAAAAGCTGCCACTGCAAAAACAGCTTTTGACAACTCAAAATCTGAAAAAACATCTACTGCTTGACAAACAATTCCTGAAAATAAAACAAAAAACAGTAAGACACAAGACACTCAAACTAAAACTGAAAAGATAACTGTAGAAGGACAAGATAAACCAACCCAAACTACAATTACCAAAGAATAATTGATTCAAATAAGTAAATCAAAACCTTCATTCAACATACAATCTGAAATTGCAAAGCTAAAAATACCAATTCCACTGACATAATTGGTAAAACATGACTTGTATAAATCAACCATAACTAAAACATTAAACATAAATGATGGAGAAGATTCCATAAATCTGAATGATGATCATCCAGAGTTGATTTTTGGCCCAGATGTGAATGGAAAGCATTTAGATGGAGCAGTTCCTCCATTTTACATTAATTTAACAATTCATGATCAAATCCTACATAATGCAATGTTAGATTCAGGAGCTTCACATAAACTAATGCCCAAAGCTATAATGGAAACCCTGAACTTAGACATCACAAGGCCTTATAAGGATTTATTTTCATTTGACTCAAGCAAAGTGAAATGCCTAGGTTTAATCAAAGATTTATGTGTAACATTAGTTCAATATCCTGCTAAGAGTATACTAATGGAAATTGTAGTAGCTGATATCCCACCTGTTAGCCACCTATGAATTTTTTGAAAAGCAAACAAGTGGCTAAAATTTTTTTGAGCCTTCAAGAAATACATTTCCTCTGAAAACATATCATTCTTGAAGCCTCCATGTTTCTTTTTCCCTTTGAACAATCTCCACTGCATTTTCCATTTAAAAGCCCTGCTATTCTGTGGAAGAAAATGCTCAAAAGGCCTCCATCTTCCCTCTGTCATCCTCACAAAGCCTCCATTTCCCCCCCTTTCAAAACCCCCTCTTTAACCCACCATCTTGTCCCAAAACCCTTTTTAAGCCTTATGATATCCTTTGTTTGGTTTAAAAATCCCTTATTCCCTCTAGCGAAACCCCCATTTGGCCTTAAAAACTCTGTTTTTAGCATTAAAAACCCTCTTTTTACCATATATCAGGCCTAAGCCCCTTTCGGCTAAGCCCCTAACCACTTCCCCACATATGACCCACGCCCGAGACCAGGCGCTAAAGCCCCAGGTGCTAATCGCAATCGGAAGTTTGCGATAAGCGTTTTCCCTTTGTTTATTGAAGTTCTCCAATGCGATTGGACTTATGTGCTGTAGACAACAGATGCAATATAAGCCATTGATCTATATTGATCCAACGGCCAATGCTAAAGTTTTACCGCGCCCCACCTCATCTCTTTGTCGACCTCCGATTGCGATCTCCATCGTTGATCCTTTAATGATCCGACGTTCCGCGCGTAATCGCAAGCCAAAAAACCTATGAGTTTCAGCCCTTGCCATCTTCCGGTGCGATTAGATCATAGCCGTTAATCTCGATTGATTCGACGGCTCTCATTTCTTCTGCTCACTCACTTGCCCCTTTTGCCTTCCACTCCCTCTTTAAATCTGGACCATCTATTCTATAGATCCGATGGCCAGGATCTAACTCACCTTTGATCGTTCCCCACCTTACCGACCGTGCACTTTCCCATATCGCGCAGTCGTATACACCGTCAGATCTCTTTGTCCCACATCCATCGGTCAGGAGGCATATCACCTTTTTCTGGCGTCCAGATGTTAACGGTTCAAAATCGCACGATATAAGTGGTTTTGGGGAGGACGCGTGTCATGCAGCGATATATATCGCGTTTTTTTTGGGATAAGTTCAAAACCATTCTATAGCCGCGTGACACTGGCGGTTTTTCCCACTAAAACCACCTTTCCCCCCTTTTCCCCCGAAAGCTCCATCATTAATCTCAACCGTCCCTTGATTTAATCTAACGGTTCGTATCACATCGCATTTTTCACCCATATTTATTTCATCAGAGCCTCCACAAAGTTTTATCCGAAGATCCTCACCGTTGATCTCCTCCTGAGATCCAGCGGTCCACATTCAAATCGCCCTCTATCCTCCGGGTCCCACCATTCGAAGCCTCCGTTTTCATTCGTTTTAATCCTTTTTCTGTGTATTCGCCGAAAACATTAGACTTTAGTGTTTTACACTAAAACCTATTTTTTTCTGTTTAACTCCTTCAAACTACCCCACCGGTGAATCTTGACCGTTGATAATCATTGTTATATCTGATCGGACGAGCCAAAACACTCCTCGCACCAAACCTTCACCAACGCAGTTCTTCACCATTTCGCAGTGATTTTCACTTGTTTTTCACCCGCATCCACCATTTCCGCCACCATTTCACAGGCCTCCGCAGCAACCTTCCACCACTCCCCTGGTTTTTATAACGAGTTTATTGTATTTTGCAGGGACTTCAGAGCGACGAATTCACTCTGTTTCCACAGTCACATTCACTGTGACTCAGAGTGCAGAAAGATCATCGCTGAAGCGGCAGAGAGTATCAGTAAAGGGAATTACAGGATTAAAGAGCCTGTTATTGAGAATTAATGCTATAATCCAATGTTTAGAGGATAAATACGCAGATAAGGACCATGAAGATGATTAAGAGGCCTAATAAGGCCTAAAGTGCACAAATAAGTCATATCAGTGTTACAACATCAACAGAAAGTGTTTTCTCCAGGAAGAATATCTTCCTACAGCATTCTCCATGCCTCCTCGAGCCCTTAAAGGTTATTTCACTGACAGAAGTTTCTAAATATGTTAGGACAACAGTTATGGAAGCATGGGAAGACCTGAAGACCTTCAGTCACCTTACTTTCTTCAGAAGACAGAACATAGTACCTTACAGTCAGAAAGGATTTCAAAGAGCATACCTGGAGTTATTTTCCACCTGACAGAGACTTTCAAAGCAGCCTCAAGAGTACATACAGCGATGCAGAGCCATTAAGCAGAGTGGGAATGAATACTTCCTCCACTCTGTCTTAATGAATCAATTAAATTTACATCTACTACTACTGTCATTTGTCCTCCTACAAGAACCCCTGAAGAACACATTGTAAAGGTTGTTGTTGTTGTTGGTTGTAGGGATTCTTTCGACTGATAGAACTATTATTAGGGGAAGTAGCTGAGTTGTTTGTAATTTAGCAGGCTGGGAGGAGAATTTTGGAATGTAAAGAGCCATTGAGCTCAGAGTATGTGATTGGTTTTGCACATCAATTAATCAGGCAAATTTCACAGGATCCTGGTCTATATTACGGGTGATGTTTTTCTTATTGCAATTGTCTCATTAAATTTTTCATACTGTTCATTATTCTCTAATAAGAATTAGTAAATATGGCTTAGGATATACCCCTGCATGGTACCCTAATGTTTTCCTGCTCTTCTTATCTTTGATGTTTTCTACTAATTGGGCAATCTGAGGACTAATTCTAGACAATTTAACCAGTATAGTCGTTGGTTATCACAACTTGTTGATGTTTGAATTTTGAGTTTTTTGCTTAGATTTTCTTGTTGGGTTTAAGCTGGAATAATTGGGATACTGGGGATTTAGAGTTAGCCCTGTCCACTAGGGTCCTTTTCCAATAGATTGGCCTTTCTAAGATCCCTTTGAGCTAGTGTCAAAAGCATTGAAGGTTAAAAGTCCTTCTCTGATCTTAGGTCTTTCTCTGTGTTAAATATTATTGTTTTTCCTTGAGAGTATGTTGAAAGCAAGCCTGGAGTTAAATGACCTCTGACTTGATCTTAAACTACCCTTTGTGTTTTCATTGAGAGTTGCCTTTGAGTATGTCAAAGAAGGATAGGTTAAAAGTCCTTACCTGATCTCCAGATTGCACTTGGGTTATTTTCCTTCTTTCACCTCACTCTTAATGTTCCACTCCACCATCTATCTAAAAATATCCTTTAGTATAGATGACTTTCCCTATGAAAAACTTGGATATTTTTTATGCAAGTAATCCCCTTTCATGACCCCATAGCCCAATGGATTGACACTTTCTTGACCTATTTTCTTTTTCCGAAACATCCTGTTGCTTTGTTCATTTCATCCCATAAATTTCTCAGTTAATGATCTCCAACCAATCCAACCAACCAAATCAAACAAACCTTTGTGCTTCATACCTAGCCTAATACCTCATTTTGAGCTTTAAAGATATATAATTCTTTACATTTATATAGAGTGATCCCTCTTTGGATCCAGGAGGGCTAGATCCTAGGATCCCAAAGTTGTTTGATGTTGTCTTATCTTTTGGTCTTGCCATTCTAGCCAAAACATAAGAACCCCAACATAATGGCAACTCTGCTGGGGAATTGAGTGCATTTTATCTTAGACACCCTTAGGCACTCAGAAGACCCAATATATTTGGTTATATTGGTATTCAATTGCTAATGGTGGACAACAGCCTACTTCAAACATTCAAATCCATCCACCTGGCGACTCCACACTCTATAACTCTCCAAAGACCAAATGACTCCACTGGTAGAAGACTTTGAATTGGTTGAGAAGATACAGTGATGTCTTTGTACAAAAATGGATCCAAGTATGGATCAAAAAGCAAAGATAAATGCTTTAGAGGATAAACTTATAAGACTGGTGAACAGATTTGGTGAAGTAGTGAAAATGTATGTGGCTAATTTAAATACAAATGTTGATTACCCAGAGTAGCCCATGCTTCTTCAAGAGCAAGCTCAACCTATACAAGACCTAGACCATGAGCAAGACATGTATGATGCTCAAGAGTCTATAGAAGATGAAGAGGAAGGTGATCAAGAAATGCCTAATTGCCTACCTATGTCTTGTACTATGCTGATAAGATAATATCATAACCTAATGGCAAAAGCTAATAGGGAATATTGCTTTGAGGAAACAAGAGACCACATAGAAGATGCAGAATCTGAGGTGGAAGAAGAACCAGCACACATAGAGGCTACCCCTCTAAAGGATAACATATCTCAGATTTCACAAGAAGAATGGCAGCCTGATCATGTAGAAGAAACAACTCATGAGCCTAGTATTCTATCTGAATATCATCATGATCATGAGGAATTGTTTGAATCAGAAAGAGATCAGGAAGCATCAGAAATTCCTCAAGGTTTCCCTGTAAGCACAAATGAAGATATCCCAGAAGAGGCTCTAGGGGACATCCGGCCTCCAAATAAGCTAATACAAGAAACAGAGAGCTGCTGCACTTCTGCTCAAAGAAAAGCAAGAACATCTTCCCCTTTGACAGAAGAAGAGATAGATCAGATCATCAATAGATAGCCGGCTCCTGAAATATTTTGTAGAATAAACACCCTTGCTCATTTATCTGTAAAGTCTGATTATGCAGATTCAGAAGACTCCTCTGTAAATCTGAATGAAGAAAGATCTGCTGATAATACAATATTTTTGATTGGTAGCATTACTTACTTAAATAATTTTCCTAGTTTTGATTTATCTGATGATGATGTTTCCCAAACAGAAGTAGATCTTGCAGAGCCATCATTAGTAGATTTATGGGAGGAAAATCAGTTCCTCCAGCTTCAAGAAAGTAATGAGCCAAGTCAGGCTATCTATGATACTGATGGAGAAAGTTATGAAAGTCTTGTAATAGATGAAGATTCATTGGATCTTCACTCTATTACACCTCTAATCATCAGTGATAGTTTCCATATGTTTGGAGATCAGCAACCTTTCATCTCACAGGGAGAAGAGGAAACAAGGGAAGAAATTCTTGAGCAGGTTGAAAACAAAGAGCCTTCTTTTGAAAAAGAGGAAGCAATGGAACAAATCATTGCTCAAGAATACATTGATCTTTTCACAGAGCTCAGCCCACCAGTTCAGAAGATCTTAGAGCTACAAGAGGACAAAGCTGCAGTATATGATGAGTACTCTAGTCCAAAGGATGAAGATGAGGAAGATTTTCTTTCTCAAAAAGATCTTCTTTTTGGTCTAGTGGAAGAGGAAGCTGTCTTGGTTGAAGACTGCTTGCAAAATACTCACAACCAGGTATCATTTCAAGATCCCTATGCTCACCTCCTGCAAACATTTGAATAAGGATCAAAGTTCATCAAGACTAGCTTGTTGTAGACAACAAGAAACATTTTAAAAGCTGCTATTAAAAAGCAAAGAGAATGGGAGTGGCCTTGCCTATCCAGCATGCTCAAAGAATTGAGCAGAAAAGACCAGTCATGGGATCATCTGATTGACTAGATGTATTGGAAAAGAGTGTTTATAAGCTAGACATGTAAATATCTCAAGTTAGAGTAGGGTAGGTAGGAAATATCAATAAAGCTCAATTTGTGAGCGTTTAGTCAGATGTTTCTAAATTTCTGCATAGTTTAGTCCATGAGCGGTTTTGTCTTTATGCCATGGCCCACAGCAAGCCAGACAGTCTAATCCTGGTTTGACTGTTTTTCAATTTTTGTCTTAGAATGTAGAGCAGAAATCTGCTAAACAGTTTAATCCTAGCAGATATTAGTGTAGGTAGAGAAGCTATGAGGCCAACTATCTAATCTGGTCTCATGGAGAAATACGGGTAGAAGTAGAATAGGTTTATTTTCCTGTTTATCAAAAATTGATGATGTAAAGGGTCTGCAAGTCCAAATGCACCCAGAAGAATTTTTTTTAGGAAAATAGTATGGGTAGGTAGTTGTTTGAGAGAATATTACTGTTGATAAGATGTCTTCATGATTTGTGGCAGCTGATCCAAGAAAAGAAAAGGATGTGTCAAGTACCAAGCATCTGGCCTACTCCAAAGATCATTTTATGAGATTCTTGACACCTTCAAGAAGATGCCATCCCCATGTGGAGCCACTGTTAGCCACCTATGAATTTTTTGACAAGCAAATAGGTGGCTAAAATGTTTTTTGAGCCTTCAAGAAATAAATTTCCTCTGAAAAAATATCATTCTTGAAGCCTCCATGTGTCTTTTTCCCTTTGAACAATCTTCACTTCTTTTTCCATTTAAAAGCCTTGTTGTTCTGTGGAAGAAAATGCTCAAAAGGCCTCCATATGCCCTTTGTCATCCTCACAAAGCCTCCATTTTTACCTCCTTTTTCCCCCCTTTCAAAACCCCCTCTTTAACCCACTATCTTGTCCTAAAACCCTTTTTAAGCCTTATGATATCCTTTGTTTGGTTTAAAAATCCCTTATTCCCTCTACCGAAACCCCCATTTGGCCTTAAAAACTCTGTTTTTAGCCTTAAAAACCCTCTTTTTACCATATATCAGGCCTAAGCCCCTTTCGGCTAAGCCCCTAACCACTTCCCCACATATGACCCGTGCCCGAGGCTAGGCGCTAAAGCCCCGGGCGCTAATTGCAATCGGAAGTTTGCGATAAGCGTTTTCCCTTTGTTTATTGAAGTTCTCTGATGCAATTGGACTTATGTGCTGTAGACCGCGGATGCAATATAAGCTATCGATCTATTTTGGTTCAACGACCAGTGCTAAAGTTTTACCGCACCTCACCTCATCTCTTTGTCGACCTCCGATCGCGATCTCCACTGTTGATCCTTTAATGATCCGACGATCCGCGCGTAATCGCAAGCTAAAGAACCTCGGAGTTTCAGCCCTTGCCATCTTCCGGTGCTATTAGATCACAGCCGTTAATCCTGATTGATCTGACGGCTCTCGTTTCTCCCGCTCACTCACTTGCCCATTTTGCCTTCCGCTCCCTCTTTAAATCTGGACTGTCTATTCTATAGATCTGACGACCGATATCTAACTCGCCTTTGACCGTTCCCCACCTTACCGACCGTGCACTTTCCCATATCGCGTAGTCATATACACCGTCAGATCTCTTTGTCCCACATCCAACGGTCAGGAGACATATCATGTTTTTCTGGCGTATGGACGTTAACAGTTCAAAATTGCGCGATATAAGTGGTTTTGGGGAGGATGCGTGTCATGCAGCGATATATATCGCGTTTTTTTTGGGATAAGTTCAAAACCATTCTATAGCCGCGCGACTCTGGCGGTTTTTCCCACTAAAACAACCTTTCCCCCCTTTGCCCCCGAAAGATCCATCATTAATCTCGACCGTCCGTTGATCTAATCTAACGGTTCGTATCACATCGCGTTTTTCACCCATATTTATTTCATCGGAGCCTCCACAGAGTTTTATCCGAAGATCCTCAACGTTGATCTCCTCCTGAGATCCAATGGTCTGCATTCAAATCGCCCTCCGCCCTCCGGGTCCCAACATTCGAAGCCTCCGTTTTCATTCGTTTTAATGCTTTTTCTGTGTATTCACCCAAAACATTAGACTTTAGTGTTTTACACTAAACCCTAATTTTTTTTCCGTTTAACTCCTTTAAACTACCCCACCAGTGAATCTTGACTGTTGATAATCATTGTCATATTTGATCGGACGACCCAAAACGCTCCTCGCACCGGCTCAGTTCTTCACCATTTCGCAGTGATTTTCACTTGTTTTTCACCCGCATCCACCATTTCCGTCACCATTTCACAGGCCTCCACAACAACCTTCCACCACTCCCCTAGGTTTTATAATGAGTTTAGTGTATTTTGGAGGGACTATAGAGCAATGAATTCACTCTGTTTCCACAGTCACAGTCATTGTGACTCAGAGCGTAGAAATATCATCGCTGAAGCAACAAAGAGTATCAGTAAAGGGAATTGAAGGATTAAAGAGCTTGTTATTGAGAATTAATGCTATAATCCAGTGTTCAGAGGATAAAGATGCAGATAAGGACCATGAAGATGATTAAGAGGCCTAATAAGGCCTAAAGCGCACAAACAAGTCATATCAATGTTATAGCATCAACAGAACGTGTTTTATCGAGGAAGGACATCTTCCTACAACATTCTCCATGCCTCCTCGAGCCCTTAAAGGTTATTTCACTGAAAAAAGTTTCTAAGGCTGTCTGGACATCAGTTATGGAAGCATGGGAAGACCTGAAGACCTTCAGTCACCTTACTTGCTTCAGAAGATAGAACATAGTACCTTACAGTCAGAAAGGATTTCAAAGAGCATACCTGGAGTTATTTTCCACCTGACAGAGACTTTCGAAGCAGCCTCAAGAGTACATACAGCGATGCAGAGCCATTAAGCAGAGTGGGAATGAATACTTCCTCCACTATGTCTTAATGAATCAATTAAATTTACATCTACTACTACTGTCATTTGTCCTCCTACAGGAACCCCTGAAGAACACATTGTAAAGGTTGTTGTTGTTGTTGGTTGTAGGGATTCTTTCGACTGATAGAACTGTTATTAGGGGAAGTAGCTGAGTAGTTTGTAATTTAGTAGGCTGGGAGGAGAAGTTTGGAATGTAAAGAGCCATTGAGCTTAGAATATGTGACTGGTTTTGCACATCAATTAATCAAGCAAATTTCACAGGATCCTGGTCTATATTATGGGTGATGTTTTTCTTACTGCAATTGTCTCATTACATTTTTCATACTATTCATTATTCTCTGATAAGAATTAGTAAATCTGGCTTAGGATATACCCTTGCATGGTACCCTAATGTTTTCCTGCTCTTCTTATCTTTGATGTTTTCTACTAATTGTGCAATCTGAGGACTAATTCTAGACAATATAACCAGTATAGTAGTTGGTTATCACAACTTAATGATGCTTGAATTCAGAGTTTGTTTCTTAGATGTTCTTGTTGGGTTTAAGCCGGAAGAATTGGGATACTGGGGATTTAGAGTTATCCCTATCCACTAGGGTCCTTTTCCAACAGATTGGCCTTTCTAAGATCCCTTTGAGCTAGTGTCAAAAGCATTGAAGGTTAAAAGTCCTTCTCTGATATTAGGCCTTGCTCTGTGTTAAATCTTATTGTTTTTCCTTGAGAGTATGCTGAAAGCAAGCCTGGAGTTAAATGACACCTTACCTGATCTTAAGCTACCCTTTGTGTTTTAATTAAGAGTCGCCTTTGAGTATGTCAAAGCAGGATAGGTTAAAAGTCCTTACCTCATCTCCAGACCGCACTTGGGTTATTTTCCTTCTTTCACCTCACTCTTAATGTTCCACTCCACCATATATCTAAAAATATCCTTTAGTATAGATGACTTGCCCTATGAAAACCTTGGATAGTTATTATGCAAGTAATCCCCTTTCACGATCCCATAGCCCAATGGATTTACACTTTCTTGACCTATTTTCTTTTGCCGAAACATCCTGCTTCTTTGTTCCTTTCATCCCATAACTTTCTCAGTTAATGATCTCCAACCAATCCAACCAACCAAATCAAACAAACCTTCGTGCTTCATACCTAGCCTAATACCTCATTTTGAGCTTTAAAGCTATATATTTCTTTACATTTATATAGAGAGATCCCTCTCTGGATCCAGGAGGGCTAGATCCTAGGATCCCAAAGTGGTTTGATGTTGTCTTATCTTTTGGTCTTGCCAATCTAGCCAAAACATAGGAACCCAAACATAATGGCAACTCCGCTGGGGAATTGAGTGCATTTTATCTTAGACACCCTTAGGCACTCAGAAGACCCAAGATCTATAGTTAGATTGGTATTCAATTGTTGATGGTGGACAACTGCCTGCTTCAAACATTCAAATCCATCCACCTGGCGACTCCACACTCTATAACTCTCCAAAGATCAAATGACTCCACTGGTAGAAGAATCTGAACTGGTTGAGAAGATACAGTGACCTCTTTGTATAAACATGGATCCAAGTATGGATCAAGAAGCAAAGATAAATGCTTTACAGGATAAACTAATAAGATTGGTGAAGTAGTGAAGATGTATGTGGCTAATTTAAATAGAAATGTTGATTACCCAGAGCAGCCCATGATTCTTCAAGAGCAAGCTCAACCTATACAAGACCTAGACAATGAGCAAGACATGTATGATGCTCAAGAGTCTATAGAAGATGAAGAGGAAGGTGATCAAGAAATGCCTGATTGCCTACCTATGTCTTGTACTATGCTGATAAGAGAATATCCTAACCTAATGGAAAAATCTAATAGGGAACGCTGCTTTGAGGAAACAAGAGACCACATAGAAGATGCAGAATCTAAGGTGGAAGAAGAACCAACACACATAGAGGCTACCCCTCTAAAGGATAACATATCTCAGATTTCACAAGAAGAATGGCAACCTGATCATGTAGAAGAAACAACTCATGAGCCTAGTATTCTATCTGAATATCATCACGATCATGAGGAATTGTTTGAATTAGAAAGAGATCAGGAAGCATCAAAAATTCCTCAAGGTTTCCCTGTAAGCACAAATGAAGATATCCCAGAAGAGGCTCTAGGGGACATCCGGCCTCCAAATCAGCTAATACAAGAAACAGAGAGCTGCTGCACTTCTGCTTAAAGAAAAACAAGAACATCTTCCCCTTTGATAGAAGAAGAGAGAGATCAGATCATCAATAGACAGCCGGCTTCTGAAATATTTTGTAGAATAAACACCCTTGCTCATTTATCTGTAGAGTCTCATTATGCAGATTCAGAAGACTCCTCTGTAAATCTAAATGAAGAAAGATGCGCTGATAATACATCATGTTTGATTGGTAGCATTACTTGCTTAAATAATTTTCCTAGTTTTGATTTATCTGATGATGCTATTTCCCAAACAGAAGTAGATCTTGCAGAGACATCACTAGCAAATTTGTGGGGGGAAAATCAGTTCCTCCAGCTTCAAGAAAGTAATGATCCAAGTCAGGCTATCTATGATACTGATGGAGAAAGTTATGAAAGTCTTGTAATAGATGAAGATTCATTGGATCTTCAATCTGTTACACCTCTAATCATCAGTGATAGTTTCCATATGTTTGGAGATCAACAGCCTTTCATCTCACAGGGAGAAGAGGAAACAAAGGAAGAAATTCTTGAGCAGGTTGAAATCAAAGAGCCTTATTTTGAAAAAGAGGAAGCAATGGAACAAACCACTGCTCAAGAATACATTGATATTTTCACAGAGCTCAGCCCACCAGATCAGAAGATCTCAGAGCTACAAGAGGAAAAAGCTGCAGTATATGATGAGTCCTCTAGTCCAAATGATGAAGATGAGGAAGATTTTATTTCTCAAAAATATCTTCTTTTTGGTCCAATGGAAGAGGAAGCTGTCCTGGTTGAAGACTGCTTGCCAAATACTCACAACCAGGTATCATTTCAAGATCCCTATGGTCACCTCCTGTAAACGTTTGAAGAAGGATCAAAGTTCATCAAGAGCAGCTTGTTGCAGACAACAAGAAACATTTTAAAAGCTGCTATTAAAAAGCAAGGAGAATGGGAGTGGCACTGCCTATCCAGCATGCTCAAAGAATTGAGCAGAAAAGACCAGTCATGGGATCATCTGATTGACTGGATGTATTGGAAAAGAGTGTTTATAAGCTAGACATGTAAATACCTCAAGTTAGAGTAGGTTAGGTAGGAAATCTCAATAAAGCTCAATTTGTGAGCGTTTAGTCAGTTGTTTCTAAATTTCTGCATAGTTCAGTCCATGAGTAGTTTTGTCTTTATGCCATGGCCCACAGCAAGCCAGACAGTCTAATCCTGGTTTGACTGTTTTTCAATTTTTGTCTTAGAATGTAGAGAAGAAATCTGCTAGACAATTTAATCCTAGCAGATATTAGTGTAGGTAGAGAAGCTATGAGGCCAACTATCTAATTTGGTCTCATGGAGAAATAAGGGTAGAAGTAGAATAGGTTTATTTTCCTGTTTATCAAAAATTGATGATGTAAAGGGTCTGCAATTCCAAATGCACCCAGAAGAAAAAATGTTAGGACAATAGTATGGGTAGGTAGTTGTTTGGGAGAATATTACTGCTGATAAGATGTCTTCATGATTTGTGGCAGCTGATCCAAGAAAAGAAAAGGATGTGTCAAGTATCAGGCATCTGGCCTAATCCAAAGATCATTTTTTGAGATTCTTGACACCTTCAAGAAGATTCCATCCCCATGTGGAGCCACTGTTAGCCACCTATGAATTTTTTGATAAGAAAACAGGTGGCTAAAATTTTTTTTGAGCCTTCAAGAAATACATTTCCTTTGAAAACATATCATTCTTGAAGCCTCCATGTGTCTTTTTCCCTTTGAACAATCTTCACTGCTTTTTCCATTTAAAAGCACTGCTGTTCTGTGGAAGAAAATGCTCAAAAGGCCTCCATCTGCCCTTTGTCATCCTCACAAAGCCTTCATTTTTACCTCCTTTTCCCCCCCTTTCAAAACCCCCTCTTTAACCCACCATCTTGTCCTAAAACCCTTTTTAAGCCTTATGATGTCCTTTGTTTGGTTTAAAAATCCCTTATTCCCTCTACCGAAACCCCCATTTGGCCTTAAAAACTCTGTTTTTAGCCTTAAAAACCCTCTTTTTACCATATATCAGGCCTAAGCCCCTTTCAGCTAAGCCCCTAACCACTTCCCCACATATGACCCCCGCCCGATACCAGACGCTAAAGCCCCGAGCGCTAATCGCAATCAGAAGTTTGCGATAAGCATTTTCCCTTTGTTTATTGAAGTTCTCTGATGAGATTGGACCTATGTACTATAGACCGCGGATGAAATATAAGTCGTCGATCTATTTTTATCCAACGACCAGCGCAAAAGTTTTACCGCGCCCCACCTCATTTCTTTGTCGACCTCCGATCGCGATCTCCACCGTTGAGCCTTTAATGATCCGACAGTCCGCGCCTAATCGCAAGCTAAAGAACCTCAGAGTTTCGGCCCTTGCCATCTTCTGGTGCGATTAGATCACAGCCGTTAATCCCAATTGATCCGATGGCTCTTATTTCTCCCGCTCACTCACTTGCCCATTTTTCCTTCTGCTCCCTCTTTAAATCTGGCCCGTATATTCTATAGATCTGATGGTTGGGATCTAACCTGCCTTTGACTGTTCCCCACCTTACCAACCGTGCACTTTCCCATATCACGCAGTTGTATACATCATCAGATTTCTTTGTCCCACAACCAACGGTCAGGAGGAATATCGCGTTTTTATGCTGTCCGGACATTAACGGTTCAAAATCACATGATATAAGCGGTTTTGGGGAGGACGCGTGTCATGCAACAATATATATAGCGTTTTTTTTTGGGATAAGTTCAAAACCATTCTATAACTACGTGGCACCAGCTGTTTTTCACACTAAAACTTCCTTTCCCCCCTTTGCCCCCGAAAGCTCCATCATTAATCTCAACCGCCCGTTGATCTAATTTAACGGTTCGTATCACATCGCGTTTTTCACCCATATTTCTTTCATCGGAGCCTCCATAGAGTTTTATCTGAAGATCCTCACCGTTGATATCCTCCTGAGATCCAACAGTCCGCATTCCAATCGCCCTCTGCCCTATGGGTCCCACCATTCGAAGCCTCCGTTTTCATTCGTTTTAATCCTTTTTTCTGTGTATTCGCCCAAAACATTAGACTTTAGTTTTTTACACTAAAACCTATTTTTTTTCCATTTAACTCCTTCAAACTACCCCACTGGTGAATCTCGACTGTTGATAATCATTATCATATCTGATCGGACGGCCCAAATCGCTCCTCGCACCAAACCTTCACCGGCTTAGTTCTTCACCATTTTGCAGTGATTTTCACTTGTTTTTCACCCGCATCCACCATTTCCACCACATTTCACAGGCCTCTGCAACAACCTTCCACCACTCCCCTAGGTTTTATAACGAGTTTATTATATTTTGCAGGGACTACAGAGTGACGAATTCACTCTGTTTCCATAGTCACAGTCACTGTGACTCAGAGCGCATAAAGATCATCGCTGAAGCGGCAGAGAGTATCAGTAAAGGGAATTAAAGGATTAAAGATCCTATTATTGAGAATTAATGAAATAATCCAGTGTTCAGAGGATAAAGATGCAGATAAGGACCATGAAGATGATTAAGATTCCTAATAAGGCATAAAGCACAGAAATAAGTCATATCAGTGTTACAGCATCAGCAAAATGTGTTTTCTCCAGGAAGGACATCTTCCTACAACATTCTCCATGCCTCCTCGAACCCTTAAAGGTTATTTCACTGACAGAAGTTTCTAAAGCTGTCAGGACAGCAGTTATGGAAGCATGGGAAGACCTGAAGACCTTCAGTCACCTTACTTGCTTAAGAAGATAGAACAGAGTACCTTATAGTCAGAAAGGATTTCGAAGAGCATACCTGGAGTTATTGTCCACCTGACAGAGACTTCTGAAGTAGCCTAAGATTACATACAACGATGCAGAGCCATTAAGCAGAGTGGGCACAAATACTTCCTCCACTCTGTCTTAATGAATCAATTAAATTTACATCTACTACTACTGTCATTTATCCTCCTATAAGAATCCCTGAAGAACACATTGTAAAGGTTGTTGTTGTTGTTGGTTGTAGGGATCCTTTCAACTGATAGAACTATTATTAGGGGAAGTAGCTGAGTATTTTGTAATTTAGTAGGCTGGGAGGAGAAGTTTGGAATGTAAAGAGCCATTGAGCTCAGAGTATGTGACTGGTTTTGCACATCAATTAATCAAGTAAATTTCACAAGATCTTGGTCTATATTACGGGTGATGTTTTTCTTACTGCAATTGTCTCATTACATTTTTCATACTGTTCATTATTCTCTGATAAGAATTAGTAAATCTGGCTTAGGATATACCCCTGCATGGTACCCTAATGTTTTCCTGCTCTTCTTATCTTTGATGTTTTCTACTAATTGTGTAATTTGAGGACTAATTCTAGATAATTTAACCAGTATAGTAGTTGGTTATCATAGCTTGCTGATGTTTGAATTCGGATTTTGTTGCTTAGATGTTATTGTTGGGTTTAAGCCGGAAGAATTGGGATACTGGGGATTTAGAGTTAGCCCTGTCCACTAGGGTCCTTTTCCAACAGATTGGCGTTTCTAAGATCCCTTTGAGCTAGTTTCAAAAGAATTGAAGGTTAAAAGTCCTTCTCTGATATTAGGCCTTGCTTTGTGTTAAATCTTATTGTTTTTCCTTAAGAGTATGCTGAAAGCAAGCCTGGAGTTAAATGACCTCTGACCTGATCTTAAGCTACCCTTTGTGTTTTCATTAAGAGTTGCCTTTGAGTATGTCAAAGCAGGATAGGTTAAAAGTCCTTACCTGATCTCCATACTGCACTTGGGTTATTTTCCTTCTTTCACCTCACTCTTAATGTTCCACTCCACCATATATCTAAAAAGATCCTTTAATATAGATGAATTTCCCTATGAAAACCTTGGATAGTTGTTATGCAAGTAATCCCCTTTCATGACCCCATAGCCAAATGGATTGACACTTTCTTGACCTATTTTCTTTTTTGTTAGGAATTTGGCTTCTGTGATCCATAGAATGTGTGTAATAATTTTCGGTGAAAATCACATAATGTACATTTATGTCGACGCGTTGCTGCTTTGTTCCTTTCATCCCATAAATTTATCAGTTAATGATCTCCAACTAATCCAACCAACCAAATCAAACAAACCTTCGTGCTTCCTACCTAGCCTAATACCTCATTTTGAGCTTTAATGATATATCATTCTTTAAATTTATATAGAGAGATTTCTCTCTGGATCTAGGAGGGCTAGATCCTAGGATCCCAAAGTGTTTTGATGTTGTCTTATCTTTTGGTCTTGCCAATCTGGCCAAAACATAGGAACCACAACACCACCCAAATATGGAATGTTATTATCTCACTCATGGGGAACAAAGTTACAGGGATCTCTACAATTGGACATGTCTTATGCTACTATATCAGTTTTTGGTCAACCAAAGAAATTATATAGGGAAACCTTAATGAAATATATGGTTAGTAGTGCTGAAAGGTCAATAAATTACCCAATTTATACCACACCTATTGACCTAGATTCTTTCATCCTATGTAATGTTGAAACTGATAATGAAATCAAGACTGAACTAAGAGAAGAAAAGAAAACACAAGACAATGATAATATCTTTCATGAATTTTTATGGCATTTAGACTTTGATGGTTCAATAAATAAGTTAGGAGCAGGAGTAGGAGTATGGATCACTAATATAGAGAAAAATCATGCATAAGGCCATGCTTTCAGACTGAATTTTAAATGTACCAACAATATGGCTGAGTATGAAGCCCTCATTCTAGGACTCCAAATAATCAGAAACTTAGGAGGTAAAAGAATAGCAATAATGGGAGATTCTGAGTTGATTGTAAAACAAATTAAAGGAGAATATTCAGTTTACAATCCTACACTGGGCCGACATAGAGAGACTGTATTAGATTTTATTAATGATTTATATTTGGAATGTAATTTTTCTACAATACCAAGAAGACAAAACTTACAAGCACATTCTTTAGCCACCTTTGCTAGTACTTGTAATTTACCTTTTCAGCCTAATCATATGTATACTAAAGAAGTAAAACACAGACCAATAATTCCAGGCATCCTCAAATATTGGAAAATTTTCTCACAAGACCAACAAATTTGCCATTTTCTGAAGAATGAAGGTGAATTTCAGAATTGTAAAATAGACACTGATTGCACCATAGATCAAGATTTAGATAGTGAAATTGATGTAAATAATGTAGATGTAAATAAAGTAAAGTTTGCCAAACCTAATAGATTTAGTCAATCATATATAAGTAAATTAGAAAGAGTATAAATTGATGAGATTATTGATGAGGAATCTGAAATATTAAATCTCAAAGACAATTTCTTACCAAAAGGTTTAACTCCTTTAGAAGATCTATTTGATTTAAATGATGTTGCTAGAAAACCCAAAATGGAGCCAGTTAGATCTGACATTGAGGAATGCAATATTGGTACAGAATTGAAACCCAAAATAAACTTTCCAAAGCCTTACCTCAACAAGAAAAGGAAAAATATATTTCTCTTTTCAAGGAATTTCAAGATGTTTTTGCTTGGAGTTATGAGGACCTTAAATCCTATGACACCAACATAATTCAACACCAAATCCCTATAAAAAAAGATCAAAAGCCCTTTAATTTTTTTGTAAGAAGGATAAACCCTTGTTGGGCCTCATATATGGCCATGTTTTCATCATGAAACATCACTGTTTATACCCTAAAACCCTAGGTTTTTAGCCCGTGCTATACACTAATTCTGTCACTTTTGGCCAAATGCTCTCTATGGTTGATTATCATAAATTTCTTCACTTATATATGATTAAAGATGATTTTATCATGTTTTACTGATGACGATTTTGTTGAAGTACATTTATTATAGGATTCCATCGCTGAAATCCCTCACAAGCCAGTTAAATATGGGAATGCCTAATTTGGGGCTTTGGCACTTCGACGCGCTTCTGGAGAATATGAGAGAGGTTATTATCAAAATTATATTATGATACATCTCCATAAGTTGGATTCCACCCAACTCACTCATATGGGTCTCTAGAAGGAAATTACCCAATTTTTCCAAATTTGTAAAAAATTCTAGACTGCCAACGTTCGCCTCAATTTCTGTGCAGATGAAGGCGAAGGTAGAAATTTGGGCACATGGGTTTTTATCCCAGTATATCCAATTTACTAACCCTATAATATTTTTGAAAACTACCTTACGGTTTTGGAGATATTCAGGGGGATTGAGGCTAATTTATGTAAAATTTGAAATTTTCCAGATTTCTCAAAATCCCCCAAACAACCTCTTTATGGTCAAATATGAATTCATTTATTCCATATTTATCCTTCATATGTCCTAAATATCATCAGCTATAAACCTAAGGACTAATTCAAGATGTTGAGGCTACTTTTTGTCTTTTCTTCCTTACCTTCTTTGCCTCTTTTGGCCTAGTTTTGACCCATATATACTTCCTTTCTCCTCTCCTAATCCCTAATATGGCCAGACTTTCATCAATTATTGTTAAAGGTAAAAGGAAGTGCAAGTATAATTGTTTCTACTATTCTATAGCTAGTTTAGGCATTTTTAGTAACACACTTATTTGTTAACTTCTATTATGGTAGAATGATGGATTTCTTGTAGGACCTGTTTGGTTGGCTCCTTGACTTGGAGGAAAAATATGTTCCTTCAACCATCTTTCAGTTGATAATCCAACATGCCTCAAGATAGAAGCTCCAGCTCAGCAAGTTCGATGCTCCTTCCAACACTTCAAAAAATTCAAAGATTGGTGAAGGACCAGCTGGCCACTATCCGTATAATGGAGTTCAGTTGACAAGAATTAGGAACCTTTTTCCTATAAAAACATGCGGTTTTTGAAAAGGAACTAACAGTGTAAATTTAGAACAGTTAGTGCTGATTTCGTGGATTACCATATCCATGGTTTGCAATGTCTTGCTCTGTAATAGATTGCTACTAATTATGTAAGTAAGGATGCCTATAAAGGCAAATACATCTGGTTTAATGAGGAGGTTAATGTATTTTCATTTTTCAGTTATCAATACTAAACTGCGATTTCATGTTCTGTTGGTGAAAGCCGAATTGCAATTATTCTGATGCGTTCTTGATTTGTTGTGGAATGCTGTGGGTTTGATGAACTTCTGAGATAAGTTGCTATAGGTGTAGTTAGGACTGTAATCCAACACTTTCCCGGGTGTGGCAAGGGCCCACCACAACCGGTTCAGCCCCGTAGACGTAGCTAGAGGTAATTCGTAAAGTATAGTTTGATTCAATATTGGATTGCATAATTTTTTTTTTTTGAAAGTCGATTTCGTTTTCTGGCATCTGATTCATGTTGCTGTACTAGAGGTAATTTGTAAATAGATTTTGATTCAATTCTTGATTGCACAATTAATTGTTTTTGAAAATCGATTTCGTTTCTAGAATTTGATTCATGTTGCTGTAGTAGAGGTAATTCGTAAATAGAGTTTGATTCAATTCTTGATTGCACAATTAATTGATTTTTTGAAAATCGATTTCATTTCTGGTATTTGATTCATGTTGCTATAGCAAAGGTAATTTCATACATCAAGGGTTGGTTTGAGAACGTTATGTTAAAAGCTCTATGATTGTGGCTATAAGTGTGCTTGGTTCTTTCCATAAGGATTTCTCCCATTTTTTCCCATACTCATCATTCCGAATTGAAGCTTTGCTTAGAAACAGAGTTAAGCATATACTTTGTCATCTTTTTGGATAAACGAATTTGTTGAATGCGTTCCTATGTGAATGAACAGAACATGGTTATATGCATTTAATTAAATCTTTGGTGAGATAATCAGATAGGACTAGAGTACGTGTGGAATTGCTAGATCGATTTCAGTAGGAGAGCATAGCTCGAATTTGCAAATAGATTTAATGATTAATTGGTTCTGTGTGTTAAAGTAATCCGCATCTCATTTCTTGTGTGCGTAGCTCAGATTGGTAAACATAGTTCAATTTATTGTAGCAGATGCATGTCATTTTTTTATTGAATAATTATCTTTGAATTCCATGCATTTGGTTTGAAGAAGAATATTTTCATTTAAATTGGAGTTTTTGGCTTGAAATTTATCATTGCTTAAGACATAATAGGAGTGTGAAGTTTTGATTTATTGAAGAGTGACAGATATAGGTTCTTTTGTGGTCTTAGCTGACAAGTCACTAGGAGACCCGTGTGTTGATCAAGTAGGAGAAAGTAGATGATTCATAGAATAGTTCTGAGCAAGTTTTCTTCATTCTTTTGGTGAGATTAAGTAGAGATTTAGAGTCTTGTTTCATTTTTCATAAGATTAGGGTTTGGAGTGGGAGGTCATTTACAAAGACTATTGTAGCATCTAGGTCGAGTTGAATTGGCAAGATTTTTTTGAGTGAATGCATATTCCTTAAGGACAGAACGATCATGGCAGAATCTTTACCAACGTTCCTTTCTGGATCGATGCTTGAAATTGTGTGTTAGGGTTCATAGTTTGGTGCAAGTTTGACAATTCCATGTCCATAAGAATAACAGTGACGAAGTGATTTAACCCCTGCAAATTGGTTCGAAAGAAATTATTCATTAAAGGTTGAAACATTTTATTGCAAGTTTCAGAGGATGATTAGATGACTGCTAGTGGAAATTTATGTGAACTTGTCAACTTTTAGTTTCGAGATTGAATTCATTTCTATTTCTGTGCTTAATGTAGCGTGTGTTGATTGAATTGAGAGCATTATCTTATTGCAGAAACCAGAGTGTCGATTGTTGTAGAATTTTGAGTAACTTTGCCAAAGTATAGTTGGAAGTTTGATGAAAGAAAACTGTAATTAAAAGATGATCTCTAGAGTACACTTGTGCATTTTGATAGCTTGAGTTTATTTCAGTTTGGTTTGAAAATTAGAAGTTGGGGGTTAACACTGTCAGAAGTGGGTAATACATATATAGATGCGTTGGTTGGATATGAAAGATCAATGGCTATCATGACTGAAGTCTGTGTGTAAAATCGATATTCAAATTAGTGTGATAGTGCACCTTTTTGCTTGACACCAGTATAATGAAATTGGCATGAAGTGTTGTCATTAGAGTTAATTAGGGATACCATTAGTAATTTCAAGTTCACTTTGTGAGTGTGGAATCAGTTCATAGGTTTACTCAAATTAAATTAGGTAATTCCTTTTAAGTGTGACCTCCAAATATTAGAATTAGGGTTTTTGAGATTTTCTGCAAATAGTGAGTTATTGAATTAAAGTTGTTGTTGATTTGGTAATGGTTTTGATTTCAGATTTAATGTTGAGACAAATTGAATAAGGGTTTCCAATTTTCAAGCCAGGGTTTGCTGATTGTTCTGTTTGTGCTCAACCTAGTCTCCTAAATTGAGTTCATTTAATTGTCAACCAGGGTTGGTAAACTGCTGAAGTGAGGTGCACTATATGTGCCTAGGTGTTTGTTTCTTACTGCGTTGTGTTTAGTGTTTTATGTTGTTTTTGGTCTTTTTATGGTTTTATGCTCACAAGGGAAAGAACTAAATGCTGGTGGAAAGAAGCTACTAGTTAAAAACAGAGTGAAGCATAATTTGTTGATGACAAATGAAAAATGCAAATACTGAGACAAAACCAAACCTAACTATGACTTAGCAAAATACAAAGCTTGATAATGACTTCAAGAAAATAAATCACAACATGAACTTAACTTGTCCAATTCTTTCATTAAAGATATTTTGGAAGAGCTTGAGAAATGGGTAGCTAAGCGTAAAAATTCTCCTAACTAAGCAATTAAACAATCAACTTATAATGATACAACATTTTATCCATGATTAAATATTTGTTGAAACATATTTGGAAAAGAAAATTTGTAACATCATAAGATCTCTACTCTAAAACTAGCTCCTAATTCTGTTCTGCAATTTAGTTTAACACCACTAAACCTCACTCAAAAGTTATAGATTTCCTTTTAGAATAGTCTTTTGAGGAAAGGCTTGTTTGTGAAATGGTAAAAAGGTTGCAAAAGTACTCCAGGCCTTATACTGATACTATCTTCTGTCCAGATGATTATGAGTTAATATAGGTTTAGAACAAAAGAAGTTTTGTAAATAATGAAGACCATGGTATTTAAGTTTAAAAACTAATGCAATTTAAAATGTAATGGATGGCAACTAATCTTGGAATGTAAATACAGTGAGCTAAGCTGGAACTGAACTCGGATGCTACTAGTCTACAGTGATCAGTGCTAAATTAAAAAGCCATTATCAAACTTGAAACGAAATAACAGAGCATGAATTAAATGCAATTTGCCTCCGGAGTGCCCTAACTAAGTTATCATGCAATTAATCTATGGGATTCTACAACCTATTTTGTTCATCATGAATGGTATTTTGGAAGAGCTTGTTAGAACAATCCTGGCTGTACAATTCAATGCATTTGAATACAAACATGAAAACTGAAAACAAGTACAATTAAAAACTAAGACATCACAGCTATTTCCTACTCGTTATTATGATGTTTTGGAAGAGATTTTTAAGAGTAAGATCAGCTATGCTACTTAGTGAAAACAAGCAACTAAATCCTACAGTATCACAGTCATGCCTTAGTCATCATAATGATTTCTTGGAAGAGTTTACTAGAGTAAGTTCAACTGTGATAATGAATGAAAGGAATTGCAAATAAAATCTATAACACTACAGCCATTTCTCATTCATTATAATGATTTTTTGGAAGAGTTTCTTAGAAAAAGTATAGCTATAATGACTAATGAAATTAACTATGAACGCAAACTTCAAAGACTTGAAAACGAACTAAGATACTTATCTAAATTGCAAAAGTAAAGCCGCTCAGGAGGCAGGGGCCCTCTACCACCAGAGTAGCACAAAATCTAACTCAAGATCAACTCAACGCGTTCAGAGAAATGCTATCTTCTTCATTAAAGGAAAATAACTTAAAACAGAGTGTTCTCGGTCTTCAGAAATATAGCAGTCAATCCATGAAATCTAATCAAAATCTAGAACTTGTCTCTCAGTTTCCTGAGTACATTTATAACAAATCTTCATAACAGAACTTGAGATAATACGGGAATCATTGTCTTTTCATATCAAAATCGTACTAGAACTCTAAAGATGGCAGCGTAAAGTGACAAAGGACATCTGGACTGTCCTTGTCCTATTAGGAGTCTGCCTCCTTGTGTGAGTTCCCACGTACAAAACCACGTCCAGAATTCCGTTCATTCTTCATGGTGAGCAACAAACGTTGAGGACATGATGTGGAATATACCCATGTGTGGCTTTTTCTGAGAGGACACCTGGAACATGCTTGAACGTGAAGACAGCTGCAGAATTGGCGACTAGCTACGGAATGTCTGCATTCTGTAGCTAGTTTCAGTTCAAAATACATTACAATGAAAAAATCACAAAACTTAGCAAGTTAGCCATGCTATTCATTCTTAAAGTAATTTTAGCTAATTTCATTGATCATTTGAGCCTAGGATAACAATGGACAAAAGAAAAATGGAGTGAAGTTTGATGGAAGAAAGAACAATCTTGGGGCTCAACATACCCCCACTGCTGACTTCTTGCATGTCTTCATGCAACTTATTCCATAAACTCAGAGACTTCTGCAAGAACATCCAACCCTCTTCTTCTTCTTTGCCTGGAAGTTAAAGGCCTTCTAGGCTTCCTAATGACTAACTTGAACCTTAAATTGGTAAGTGCCCTGATTAACTTCTTGTTCCTCTTTTTCAACTTTTCATTAGCCTTTTCAACTTTGTCCATTTGTAGAGACAGGGTTGAGTTCATACTGGTTTTTAGTTTAACTTGTTCCTTCAGAATATCATTCTCAGTCCTGATATGTCTATCAAGTACTTCCAGCTCGTACCTATCTCTTCTTAACACATCTATTTCGGACAGTGGAGGACTAGGGATTCTATCTCTACTCTTTGAAGCTTCCCTTTCCAATGTTTCAACATAGTTATAAATTTCTTGCTGTGCAGGGTCAATTTCAGGGACTTCTTCATCAAAATCTTCTTCAACATCTTCTTCAATAGATGTTTCCTCATCTTCTATGTTTATCACCCCGGTTTGTTTGATCTGTGTTTTCCTTAGTTTCCCCCTGAGTCTATGGCTCCTTCTCGGCTGGGATGGTCCCTCTCCTTTTTCTGTGGCAAATTTTCTGATTACCCTCTCTTTCTTAAGCTGTCTCTTAATCTGAGTCAATTTCTCAGAGATTATTTCTTCACTGCTATCTTGAATTGCTTTAACAGTTTCAATTTTAGAGCCTCTCCATTTTCTGCTTCTCTTTGTAGGCTGATGTTCAGGTGAAGGCTTTTTTGGTTCCTCAAAGTGATTTCTCACCAAGAAGTTATCCCAAGTATCTTTTGTTTTGGTTAAATGGTGTTCAATTAGAATCTTAACCAAGCCATGATGGTATAGAGTTGTTTCTAGGAATTGGACTCTCCTTTGAACACTTGAAGCCATCTTTTTTAAACTTTGAAGCAAGAAATAGGGAAAATTAAGCTCTTCTTCTAAGAAATGCATTATCAACCTAATATGGTAAACATAGAAAGTACCATATCTACCTTCACAAGTGATAAATTTTTGTAGGATAAGCAACATGTTTCTCCATTTATTCTTTAATGCAGAGCTTGGAATTCCCTTTTTAAACAAAGTGACATCCATACCTGGTGATTTGAGGATCTGCTTCCATGATTCATTATGAAATTCTCTATTCTTAAACCATCTTTCTCCATGTCTAAGCAATCCTGTTGCTTCTGCAATAAAAACCTCTGTGACAGTGAATTTAATATCTCCAACTTCAACCTCGGCTCCTTTGAATGACCTTGCAAACGTTTTAGTAACTTCTTTATGGAAGCCATTAAATTTCTCAAGGAATTGCAGCCATCCTGCTTGTTGCAGCATTTCTCTGCTTTGAGGGTATCCTTCCAGGTATTTTGTGCCTATTGGTTCAGTTCTTACGATGAGGCCCATAATTTCTTCTTCAATATTCAGATTAGTATTCTTTCTGCTCACGGAGACAATGAATTCAACCTTCAAATTAATACTCCTTTGCTTCACGGAAACAGTGCTTCAATATTCAAACTGATATACCTCTGCTTCCCAGTGACAGTGGCTTCAACTTTCAAACTGATATACCTCTGCTCCTTGGTGACAGTGGCTTCAACTTTCAAACTAATATACCTCTGCTCTCGGTGATAGAGATACCTCTGTTTTACAGAATGAAATGATGAAGGGTTGGCTACGGGATGAGGTAATAGGGAGTGGTTACGGAACGAGTTAATGAAGTGAGGTGAAGAAGACAAATCAATGAGTGAAAAGACTGCAGAGATATTTTACAACGGATTCAAAAATCATCATTAAATGATTTGGCTGGGTGACGTGAGAAAATCAATCACTTTAGCATTTTAACGGCTTAGATGATGATTGGGTATTGAATTTGAAATGAAGGATTTTTATCCAAAGTTTTGCGGAGGGTATATTTGGCATGATCAATAAAAATAATCAAAACAACTTTTCGAATGATTCATAACTAAAACTATACTAAAGTTTTTTATGATATGCCATTATAATCAGAACTTTTACCTTTGCTTTTCATCTTCTTTTTGTGGTCTTTATATGCTTTGTTCTCCTCTGGCAATCATTATTTTGTGAGTCTTCATAATCCTTCTTGATTTTGCTTGTTCATGGATATACAGGATCATCTTGTTGCAATTCAAATGTCTGCTGATCAGTGCCTTCAGGATCTGTAGCTGCGGAATGACTGTCAGGCTGCGGAAAGTCTGATTAGCTGCAGAATGTACCTGTAGAGAATTTTAATCATGGAATGGAGTGGTTTTAAATATAAATGGAATATTATATGGAATGAGTGAAGATAATTGATGAAGCATGGTATAATGGGATATGTATGAAGTGAATGATGGAGTGAGATGGATTACAATTTATGAAATGGAGTGGAAAAGTATAAGAAATGGCCTGCAATTCATGACATGTGTTATTCATTTGCAGAAAGACATCAAACTTTAAATTTTGATATGGAAATGAGGTGGATGAAGTATGGAATGAAGTGAAGTATGAATGAAATGAATGGAATGGAGTATGGATGGATAAGTAAATGGAATGAAATGAGATGGATCATAAGTGCAATGGATCTGAACTGATGATTTTGTAATAGCTGCTTGCAGAAACAAAATGGAAAAGTTAGAGTGTCAGAAAGACTCTGATTTTCACCCTATCTTTTCTGTATAAACATGCCAATCAGTGATTGGTTTTCATGTTTATACTTTATTTTATTTTATTTTATTTATTTATTTATTTTTTTAAATAAATGACTTCAGAAAATTTAATCAAGTTGATGAAGAAGAAAGATTCTTCTTCATTAAATTCACATCACTGTTTTCCTGGAACTTCTTGACAAATTCTTCTCTTGAGAGTGGTTTGTGATACAACTTCAATCTATGACCATTCACAAGAAAAGTGACCTCTTCTTCATTTATTGTCCTGATTTTTACTGCTCCATTGTCAAAAATTTTAACAATTTCATATGGCCCCAGCCAATGTGTTTGAAATTTACCTTGAAAATCCTTGAATTTTGAATCAAACAAGAGAGCCCATTCACCTTCTTTGAACTTCTTCTCTTTGATGTACTTGTCATGCCATCTAGTCCTTTGCTGTTGGACTAGACTTGTTTTCTGAACTGCATCTTGTCTAATCTCATCCAATTCATTAATCTGCTCCAGTCTATGCTTTTGTGCCTCCGTTAAATCAAGTCCTAGCTGAACTGCCATTTTGAAAGTTTGAATCTGGAACTCTATGGGAAACAAAACTTGCTTTCCATAAATAAGTTCATAAGGAGTATGGCCTGTTGTGTTTCTCCATGTAGTTCTATAGGCCCACAAGGCTTCAGGAAGCCTATCTACCCAATCTCTTCTATGTAAATGAGCAGTCTTTGTTAGGATTCCTTCAATGACCTTATTAGTAGATTCCACTTGACCATTTGCTTGTGGATGATAAGGAGTAGATTTTCTATGCCTGATTTTGTACCTCTCCATCATTTGTTCCACTAGCCTTGATGTAAATTGAGCTCCTTGATCTGTAACAATTTCCCTTGGGACACCAAAACGAGTAAAAATATCCTCAAAAGGAAAATTAACTACAGATGCTTCATTAGCAAAAAGTAATGGCTTGGCCTCTACCCATTTGGTAACATAATCAGTGCAAACTAATATATATCTCTTTTGTCTTGATGGAGGACTAATCGGTCCTACAAAATCCAAAGCCCATTTTTCAAAAGGTTCAATATGTACCTGAGGTTGTAATGGCATCTCACCTGAAGGAGAAGGTTTCCCTACCCTTTGGCAACTGTCACATCTTTTGACATACTCTTTAGCATCTTTAAAAAAGGATGGACAATAATATCCTAAATGAAGGATCTTATAGGCTGTCCTCTTATTAGCAAAGTGTCCGCCACAAGGTTCATCATGACATGCTTTAAGAATCTCAGGCATCTCATCTTCCCAAACACATCTCCTAATGATCAAATATGGACCTGTCTTGTACAACTCATTAGCAACCCATGAATATTTTGCACTGTCATAAATTATTTTTCCTTTATCTCTTGCATTCATTATTGAAGGAAATTTTCCTGAAACTAAATAATTAGCAATGTCAGCAAACCAAGGAGTTTGAGTAGAAATTGCAAAAAGATATTCATCAGGAAATTTGTCTTCAACTGGAGTGTCATCTTTGATGTTTTGGAGTCTAGATAGGAAATCAGCTACTGTGTTTTGTTTTCCAGGCCTATCTAGAATGGTAATGTTGAATTCTTGTAAAATCAATAACCATCTTATGACTCTGCCATTAGTAATTGATTTGTTCATTAAGTATCTAATTGCGGAATGATCAGTGTGAACAAAAGTTTCATAGCCTGTTATATAGTGTCTGAATTTGTTTATTTCATGAACAACAACTAAAAACTCTTTTTCAGTTACAGTATAGTTTAACTCTGCAGGAGTCAAATTTTTACTGGTATAGTAGATGGCATAAGGAATCGGGTCTTTTTGTCTCATTACTGTTCCTAGAGCTGTATCAGAGGCATCTGTTGAGACATGAAAAGGTAACTTCCAGTTAGGTCCCCTTAAAATAGGTGCTTCAGAAATTTTTGTTTTCAGGGTTTCAAAGGCTAACTGGCAATCAGAATTCCATTTGAATTCACAATCTTTGGTAAGTAATTTGAAGAGTGGAGATGCTATCTTGGTGAAGTTTTTTATAAACCTCTGATAATATCCTGTAAATCCTAGAAAACTCCTAACATATTTTTGACAACTTGGAATAGATAAGTTAGAGATGACTTCAAATTTTGACTCATCAACTCTAATCCCATCCCTGAAATGTGATGCCTGAAAACAATACCTTCAGTAAACATCATGAAGCATTTCTCATGACTAAGTGAAAGATTTGCTTCTTGACATCTCTTTAAAACTTTTTCCAAGTTTGCTAAGGCTTCTTCAAATGTGTTTCCATAAACTGTGAAATCATCCATATATACCTCTACACAATCATGTATTAGATCTGAAAAAATTCCTAATATTGCCCTTTGGAATGTTGCAGGTGCATTGCATAATCCAAATGGCAATACTCGGTAAGCATAGGTACCCCAAGGACAGGTAAATGTGGTTTTGTCTTGATCTTCAAGTGCTACTTGGATTTGGTTGTAACCACTAAACCCATCTAGGAATGAGAAGTACTTTTTGCGAGCTAATGTATCTAACACTTGATCTATGAAAGGTAAGGGAAAATGGTCTTTAAGAGTAGCTTTGTTTAGTTCCCGGTAGTCAACACATACCCTCCATTTACCATTTTTCTTTGCACAATTACCAAAGGAGAAACCCACTGACTATCTGAAATGGGATAGATGAAGTTGACATTTAACAACTTTTGCAATTCTTCTTTAACAATCTCCCTAAGATTTGGATTCATCCGTCTTTGAGGTTGTCTGATTGGTTTACAATTTTCCTCTATATAGATGTGATGAGTGCAAGTCTTGGGGCTTATCCCTTTCATGTCGGTGTACTCCCATGCATATGCAGAAGAATGTCTCTGTAATATCTTGACTAACTCTTCTTGTTGAGATTTTTCTAGGTTCTTGTTTATGTTCAAAGTTTTGCCTGGAAATATCTCACTTGTAGAGCTACCAAATTTATCCATAGAATGAAGAGACATCTGTCTTGATGACAAAAACTCAATGTTGGATCCCTCTTGAAATGGTTCATGTTTGTATTCTGAAGAGGATTCAAAGTTTTCTAGAGTATTCAGAATTTGACTATCTTCACTAATTTCTGAAATTGTGAAGAGAGGTTGTAAGTCTTCTTCATCCTCTATCCATTGAGTATCATCTAAATATGTAATTGTCCTTGCTGGAGGATACAAAGTGAATTTCTTAGTTGAACTACCATCAGAGATATACATATCACCGGATCTACAACTAATGAAAGCATCAGCTGTAGCTAACCAAGGTCTTCCTAATATAATAGGATGCCCTTCTAGATTATTCTTAGGAGTTAGGATCATGAAATCCACAGGGTACTCCCAAGAATCTAGGGACACTGGAATGTCTTCTATTACCCCATCAGGTTTGATCACAGATCTGTCTTCTAATTGTAATAATGTGGGTGTAAAGAGAATATTAGGAAGTTTTAGTTTATCCATGATTTGTCTACTCATGATATTGATTGCTGCTCCTAAATCAATGAGTGTGTTTTGGATTTCAATTCCATTGATGTGAATTTTAACAACTAGATTTCCTGGGTCAAGATACTTTGGAATAGCAATCTTACCCATCATAATGTCTGCTATTTTTCCTGCCAGTTGAATTTTCTTTGTCTCTCTTATTCTTTTTCTTGTTTTCTTCATGCTCAACTCCTTTATTGTTTTGGCTAAAATTGGAATTTCCTTAATGGCTTGTAATAATGGAATCTTAATGCAAACATTTCTCAGCTCATCTAGGAAATCATAATTAGGCACCATAATTTGTTTTTCTACACCTCTATAAATTTGTAATCTTTCTGGAAAGGGAGGTGTAGAAGTAGATGTTGATGGCTGCTCTAATACAGGAGTTGAGATTATTGGTTCTTTTTGCTTTAATTTTTCAATGTTTGGGTCTTGAAAAGATGTGTCTTCCTCAAGACTTTTATTCACCCGTAGAGAATCTTCCTCAGAGTTATCTTGTTCTTGTATGATCACAGAAGGTTTCCTCTTTTCAAGTATTCTTCCAGACCTAAGTTGAACATTACTAAGGTCTAAAGGAGTAATTAAATAAGTTGGAAACTGTTGGCCTTCTATCATGTATGTGTTCTGAGGATTTTTATTATTGAGGTTTGGTATGGGTTGAGCAGGCAATTAATTTGATTTTTGAGGAAATGGTAATGGAAGTGGTTGATTTTGATGTGGTAGGTTCTGATGATGTTGTTGAGGATTTTGTTGAAAATTTTGTTGAGGATTTTGTAGAAAATTTTGTTGAGGATTTTGAGGAGAAAAATGTGGGTATGGTGGATACTGATAGTACTGAGAGTATCTTCCATAGGGACTTTGTTCTCCTTGTGCCCCAACTTGAGATTGATTTTGAAATTGAGGCCAAGGTTGCTGCCAAGAATTCCAAGGTGGAGGTTGATTATACATTTGATCATGGAATCCTTGTGTTTGAGGTCCTTGCCAAGGCCTTCTAGAGACAAAATTGAGAGATTCTGTGGAATTTGTAGGAGTTTCCTCTTGAAAGACAGCTTTGAGACCAGGAAGGGAAGGACAATTCTTGGTCTCATGTTTTTCAGAACAAATGACACAGGTCTATACAACTTTCACATCCAAAGGGCATTCTCTCAAGGCATGTTTCTTCCTACATTTGGGACAAAATATTGCTAAGGCATCAGATTCGGCATTTTGCTTGTTTTGTAATTTAAGGGTGTCTATTTGTTCACTAAGACTCCCTAAGATGTCAGATTTGAAATCATCAAGCATATGTCCTATTTCTGACCTACTTACTGTCCCAGAAGCAGACTTACTTGCCCTTGCAAGAGCAGGATCTCTTGGACCTTTTACAGTTTTAGATTTCCCTCTTGAAAGGTTGATACATAACCCAGATATTTCAGGTAATGTGAGCTGTGATATATCTCCTTTTCCCATCATGTTAAGGATATCCAACCATTCATCCCAAATTGTTTTCAACAAAAGAGCTTTTAAGGTGTCTTGATCTAAGTTTTCCATTTTTTCTCTTTTGATGTTGTAATGAAATCTCTCCAACAAATCTTCCAAGTTTTCATCTTCTTTTTGTAACATCTTAAACACTTCTTCCTTATGATTGACCGGCATACAATAATCCAAATACCTTTCTAGAAATGCTTGTTTCATGTCTTCCCATGTCCTAATAAAACTGTTGATCAAACTCATAAACCACTTCAATGCTGCTCCTTTCAATGTTGAAGGAAATAGTTTAAGTTTTTGAGCATCTTGTAAGTAGTCATAAGTTCTACACAGGATTTCAAATTCAAATAGGAAGGTTTCGGGATCTTCAGTTTTAAGTCCATAGAAGTTTGGAAGGACAGAGGGTGAAATGTTTTTCATGGTTGTATTGGTTTCTTCATCTATTATAGGGAACCCAAAAGAGCTTCCCATTTCTCTTCTACCTCTTCCTCTACCTCCTTCTCCTTCTGCACCTCTACCTCCTTCTCCTCTACCTCTACCTCTACCCCCTCCAAATAATGTGTGTTCTCCATTAAAGACTCCTCCTCCTCCTTCTTCTACCATGGTTGATTCTTCTGTGGAAGTGGAAAAGTTTGTGTCCTTGACAGGAGTCCTTGGATCTTCTTCTAAGACAGGTTCAGTGGATGAAGTGGAAGTTCTCTCTAATGGAATATCTGATCTTAGGTCTTCTAGAAGTCTAGGATCAGTAAAGGATGGAATGTGGGTCTGAGTTGAAGGTGTACTAGCTCTTGGTCTAGGTGAAACAAGTGGTGTTCTAGGAATCAAACTTCTGCTTCTACTTCTTATGAATCTACCCCTTGAGTCTCTCTCTCTACGCATATCATTGTTTTTGGGAGTTAAGAAACAAAGGTTACCTAGTTTTCACTTCCCCGGCAACGGCGCCAAAATGTTTGTGCTCAACCTAGTCTCCTAAATTGAGTTCATTTAATTGTCAACCAGGGTTTGTAAACTGGTGAAGTGAGGTGCACTGTATGTGCCTAGGTGTTTGTTTCTTACTGCGTTGTGTTTAGTGCTTTATGATGTTTTTGGTCTTTTTATGGTTTTATGCTCACAAGGGCAAGAACTAAATGCTGGTGGAAAGAATCTACTAGTTAAAAACAGAGTGAAGCCTAATTTGTTGATGAAAAATGACAAATGCAAATACTGAGACAAAACCAAACCTAACTATGACTTAGCAAAATATAAAGCTTGATAATGACTTCAAAAAAATAAATCACAACATGAACTTAACTTGTCCAATTCTTTCATTAAAGATATTTTGGAAGAGCTTGAGAAATGAGCAACTAAGTGTAAAAATTCTCCTAACTAAGCAATTAAACAGTCAACTTATAATGATACAACATTTTATCCATGATTAAAGATTTGTTGAAACATATTTGGAAAAGAACATTTGTAACATCATAAGATCTCTACTCTAAAACTAGCTCCTAATTCTGTTCTGCAATTTAGTTTAACACCACTAAACCTCACTCAAAAGTTATAGATTTCCTTTTAGAATAGTCTTTTGAGGAAAGGCTTGTTTGTGAAATAGTAAAAAGGTTGCAAAAGTACTTCAGGCCTTATACTGATACTATCTTCTGTCTAGATGATTATGAGTTAATATAGGTTTAGAACAAAAGAAGTTTTGTAAATAATGAAGGCCGTGGTATTTAAGTTTAACAACTAATGCAATTTAATATGCAATGGATGGCAACCAAACGTGGAATGTAGATACAGTGAGCTAAGCTAGAACTAAACTAGAGTGCTACTAATCTATAGTAAACAGTGCTAAACTAACAAGCCATTATAAAACTTGAAATGAAATAACAGAGCATGAATTAAATGCAATTTGCCTCCAGAATGCCCTAACTAAGTTATCATGCAATTAATCTATGGGATTCTACAGCCTATTTTGTTCATCATGAATGGTATTTTGGAAGAGCTTGTTAGAACAATCTTGGCTGTACAATTCAATGCATTTGAATACAAACATGAAAACTGAAAACAAGTACAATTAAAAACTAAGACATCACAGCTATTTCCTACTCATTATTATGATGTTTTGGAAGAGCTTTTTAAGAGTAAGATCAGCTATGCTACTTAGTGAAAACAAGCAACTAAATCCTACAGTATCACAGTCATGCCTTAGTCATCATAATGATTTCTTGGAAGAGTTTACTAGAGTAAGTTCAACTGTGATAATGAATGAAAGGAATTGAAAATAAAATCTATAACACTACAGCCATTTCTCATTCATTATAATGATTTTTTGGAAGAGTTTCTTAGAATAAGTATAGCTACAATGACTAATGAAATTAACTATGAATGCAAACTTCAAAGACTTGAAAACGGACTAAGATACTTATCTAAATTGCAAAAGTAAAGCCACTCAGAAGGCAGGGGCCCTCTACCACCAGAGTAGAACAAAATCTAACTCAATATCAACTCAACGCATTCAGAGAAATGCTGTCTTCTTCATTAAAGGAAAATAACTTAAAACAGAGTATTCTCGGTCTTCAGAAATATAGCAGTCAATCCACGAAATATAATCAAAATCTAGAACTTGTCTCTCGGTTTCCCGAGTACATTTATAACAAATCTTCATAACAGAACTTGAGATAATACGGGAATCATTGTCTTTTCATATCAAAATCACACTAGAACTCTAAATATGGCAGCGTAAAGTGACAAAGGACATCTGGACTGTCCTTGTCCTATTAGGAGTCTGCTCCTTGTGTGAGTTCCACGTACAAAACCACGTCCAGAATTCCGTTCATTCTTCATGGTGAGCAACAAAAGTTGAGGACATGATGTGGAATATACCCATGTGTGGATTTTCCTGAGAGGACACCTGGAACATGCTTGAATGTGAAGACAACTGCAGAATTGGCGACTAGCTACGGAATGTCTGCATTCTGTAGCTAGTTTCAGTTCAAAATACATTACAATGACAAAATCACAAAACTTAGCAAGTTAGCCATGATATTCATTCTTAAAGTAATTTTAACTAATTTCATTGATCATTTGAGCCTAGGATAACAATGGACAAAAGAAAAATGGAGTGAAGTTTGATGGAAGAAAGAACAATCTTGGGGCTCAACATGTTCCTATTTTTATGATGATATGAATTGATTTATTTTCGACAGTGTGTGTTTATAGATGTATGTGTGTGCCTCAATTCTTAAATCAAATATCATAAGGAATCATATAAACTTTGACCTACAAACTGAATCAATAAGTGCAATGCAGCTCGTGTTTACAAGCCCGGATTGACAAATTAAATATTAAGAGCTTTAATTCACTAATTAAAACTCTCAACATTTTGGCGTTGTTGTCGGGGAGTTGCAATTTTTTATTCAGGCAACTATTATCAGAGTTTCAGGATCTTGCAGGGCTGTGAGAGGGCGGAGAGTGTATGGTAAGACGTGAGTGAAGAGCCACACATCCACTTTTGTGGGGTTGGTCCAAAGTCTGACATATTATTGCTTGTTCTTGAGTTTTTATTTCCTTTTTATTTTTATCCGTCGAAGTAAAGGTAGATTTATTTCCAGTGCTAGTTTTGTTGCAATTAGCAGTTTTTAATTCATTTAGATAAAAAATTCAAGCTTTGAACGACAAAACATTTTTGGGGTGCTATAAGAACCCTCTTTTTGTACTAATCCATGTTGCGGACAGGGAACATCAACCAACAAAATAAATTCAAGAATGACCGAGAGCTTGAAGAATGTCCCTCGAAATAATTTCTCAAGTCCTAGCAGTAGCTGTGATATCTGCCTCTCAGGAAGAGTTCATCTTCACCACATTCAAGAAATTATCTGTCTCTCCACAGTCGTAAAAGGATTTTGAAGTCTCAATTGATTCCTCTTGCTTATCTACAAAGGAGATTGATGAATCATATACCAAATCTGATGGGGAGCATCTAGCTGAACCTGAGATTTCACGATGCCTAACAACAAGCCTTGTGTGCATTCCAGAGACTGATTATCCAAGTTCTTTTGGCATGACCAAGGAGGAAATTTAGAGCGGTCCAAAAGAAGAAATGAGCCAATAGCACCAGGATTACATTGAGGATTGGTTCCAGATCGTAATCTAGCCGAAGTACCACTCTCATCTTCAAATAATCTTGGTATCATATCAATCGAAGCAACTTGTTTCTCATACTCTGGTATGTGTTGAAATTTATTCTTTCAAACTGAGTGTGAGTATATTTAGCATGATCTTACGAACATGGCTGCATTGGAATTACTCTTACACTTGAAGGAGACCTTCCTCTCTCTAATTTAGGGTAGGGTAGAAATCACTAAAATTTTTATATGGAATAAAATTGTTGTTACAACATCATTCTTGAAATTTCAATTCCTAGGGCATAACCATTGAATTTTTTGTCATTATGCACTCTTGTGGTAAGAATTGTCTGAAGCCATTCATACTTAATGCCTCATATTTTATAAAGTGACTATGATTATTGGCCGAGATCATTCATTGGGTTAGTTAGGGGAATTGTTATTGTTATACTTTCCATTCATAAGCTTAACATACTATCATCCAAGAAAAATTTTCAAGTTTCTCTTTGAAGGTATTGATAAAAAGCCTCCTATGGTGGACCGCTCCTATAAAACCATAATGAGCTCTCATAAGAACCCTAGCACGACCAACTCAAGGAATATTTCAGTCATTATCTGAGTTATTTTCTTTTATTGAGTCATTAGGGTAGCAGGATCAACCAATAAAGATTAGTAATTAAAAACTTTTCACGCCATCCTGCGCTTTTAAGGAGTAGATCTGTCTCCCCACTTATTAAGTAACCTCTAAGGTTAATCATAATCAAAGTCTACAAAAATATTTAGGGGAGGATAGGAGGTCTCGTAATGAGCCGACCTACCACGATCATGAGACCTAACGTGCATGACATTACTGCTGATGGTCACCAAGCTAGAGTAATGGCTTTGAACCCAAAAATCTGGAAGACAGGAGGTCTCATCACGAGCTGGCCTATTCATCCATGTTACTTCTTGTGAGTGGCACTGCTATCAAATGGTTACCAAGCCAGGATAGTGGCCTTTATATAAAATTCAAATAAGCTAACTCTGAATCTATATCTAGTAAGTGGGACACAGACATTTCGTTAGGTTAAAATGCATCCCTGTCGAGGCTAAAGACGCCTGCTAGCAGCAGGGCCATGCCTGTGGTGTAGAAATTATATACATTAAGCATGCATATGTCCTAGATTCCCCTGATCTCACAATATTTAAATTCTTTCAAAATACATAATCATTCCACTGTTAATATTTTGTGGAAAATTAATTGCACACACATGTGAAGCATAAAAACAATCGCACATAACACAGTTGTTTAACGGGAAAGCCTGAAGCTGAAAACCCTAACTATCATATATTATGTATCATGGAGATCATGTAACAATCCTCATACAAAGCTTAGTACATCAAGCTCTTAGTACAATCAATCATCACACACTAACATAGAAGAAATATGCAAATCCATGGACCAATCTCTACCCTCCTGCTAGCCTGCCTCCACTACATAATCCAAACTGATTACAAAGACCAATTTGATGCAATCCCACTCTCCTTGACTGCGTGATTATCATTGGCAACTCCAATGTATATGTAGATGCAATTCATGCATCACTATGGTCACAACAGATAGTCTATCTCATTCTTTCACCTATCTCTGCACTGGGTCTCCACTGGAACTGACATGCACTGTAGTTAACTGCTGTATTGTTCAGTTGATTAATGAGTTATTATTTGTGAATTAATTCACTCCACTCTCACTAGTGTATCATTCAGTTAGACTAGATACAACTAGTTCAACTGAGTTAAACTGAATAACAACTCCATGAACTACTTTTCCGACTCTGTCATAACTTTTCCACTTCAGTTCTAACTGAGTCCTCCATGCATGAACCACTAGTAAACCCTAGGAATTGCATAATTCCTTTAGCCCACTGATTTTCCAAATCTGTATACTGAAATAAAGTGCTCCAAGAGAATAAGTTGATATTTAGAGTCTGATTATTATTAAGGGCTAATAATAATCGACATGCATCTATTTTTAGATCAACGATCTATAAATAGACTTTGCCCAATCTTCTAAAAATATAATCTCATCTATTTTTCACATTTGACCAACCATCTACAAATAGCCTCCTGCTACATATAGAATATGCTCACTAGGTCTAAAAATAGATATACACCTAAAAATAGCCTGTGTGGGCCCCACCTAATTTAGGTGATTATTTTCCAACTAGGTTCAAGGATGATGTTTCAGGATGCCTCCTTCATTGTTTCTTGTTGCAAACTTCAACACTCCCTCTCAACAAGAAAGGACTGTTTTTGCATGCAACATGCAACTCCATGCATTCGCCCTGTAATTTTTGTAAGCGCCCTGCAACTCCATGCATCCACTCTGCAACTCTTGCTGCAACACTTCTGAAAATGAATAGCCTCCAAACAGATGAATCAGTATAATGCATCTACCATCAAAGTCTTCAAATTCTGCTGGTACCAACTGCACATGTCTTCAGGAATCACTGCATTATTGAACTCTGCACCCATGCACTCTGCACTTGCTATCAACTCGGAACCGCACTCCAGTATCCGACACTGTCACTTTGATCTCATTGCATCAATCCAACTGATCATGCTACTGCTGCTCTATGGGAACCTTGTATCCAGGTTCAATTCATGAGATCCACACCATCTCAATGAATCCTGCCCAGAAATTTATTCTTGGATTATCCATGCATGTCGCCCCATCTCTTACCTGGTGGTATAGCTGCATGCACTCCCTCTGCCCATCTGGCACGAAATTTCTCTGCCTGAGTGGTTGCTCCCACTTCATGATCCTCATCTTGTGGCTGCACCACATCCCGAGGTTCACTCTTACCTGCATGCAAATCCAGCTCCCTCTCAAGCTTCAATTGCATGGCTTTCTCACACTTCCCAACAGTAGGAAGCGCCGTAGAAATCCCATCTACTTCAAGTCTGTAGAGATTCTTAGCTCGAATCCCAACCTTCTTGACTTGGCCCATGGCTTTTAGTCTAAGGAACACCTTTCCTTTTCCAACTCGCGCACATTGTAATTGTCCTGCCATCGCGAAATTTTCTAACAAAAGAGATGATTTTAAATCGACGATATCTCCCTCATCCAAGCTCCGATTCGACCGATTTTTTTTTCTTTTCAATTTGGGTATTTTTTCGCAAGGAATCGAAATATGCTATTTGTTTCTGAAAAAATTTTCACTCAATTTTTCATATATTCTCTGCAAACTCGCGCACCCAAATAAATCCTACTCTCATAACATGTAGAAATTTATAACTTCACTTTGATACCATGTAGAAATTATATACATTAAGCATGCATATGTCCTAGATTCCCCTGATCTCACAATATTTAACTTCTTGCAAAATACAGAATCATTCCACTGTTAATCTTTTGCGGAAAATTAATTGCACACACATGTGAAGCATAAAAACAATTTCACATAACACAGTTGTTTAACGGGAAAACCTGAAGTTGAAAACCCCAACTATCATATATTATGTATCATGGAGATCATGTAACAATCCTCATACAAATATTAGTACATCAAACTCTCAATACAATCAATCATCACACACTAACATAGAAGAAATCTGCAAATCCATGCACCAATCTCTGCCCTCCTGCTAGCTTGCCTCCACTGCGCAATCCAAGCTGATTACAAAGACCAATTCGATGCAATCCCACTCTCCTTGACTGTGTGATTATCATTGACAACTCATGTATATGTAGATGCAATTCATGCATCACTATGGTCACAACAGATAGTCTATCTCACCCTTTCACCTATCTCTGCATTGGGTCTCCACTGGAACTGACTTGCATTGTAGTTAACTGCTGATTGTTTAGTTGATTAATGAGTTATTATTTGTGAATTAATTAACTAATTAATTCACTCCTCTCTCACTAGTGTATCATTCAGTTAGACTAGATACAACTAGTTAACCTGAGTTTAACTCCATTAACTGAGTTAAACTAAATAACAACTCCATGAACTACTCTTCCAACTCTGTCATAACTTTGCCACTTCAGTTCTAACTGAGTCCTCCATGCATGAACCACCAGTAAACCCTAGGAATTGCGTAATTCCTCTAGCCCACTGATTTGCAAATCTGTATACTGAAATAAAGTGCTCCAAGAGAGTAAGTTGATATTTAGAGTCTGATTATTATTAAGGGCTAATAATAATCGACATGCATCTATTTTTAGATCAGCGAGGCCCAAAGAGAAGGCCCTAAGCCCTGAGAGGTAAAATATCATAAGTATGAATAATTCTAGAGATCAGAAGATACTTACAGGGTCATCACAGTCAAATTTCAGAGGCTATTAGTCTTAAAAGTCCTTGACATTTCACCAGGAAATGCCATCCCCAAGTGGAGCCACTGTTAGGATCCTATAATAATAGGGTTCATAATTTTTGAATTGACTTTGATAGTCTTATAAATATGTACATACCTTGATTTTCGCAAGTTTTTTTCCCATATTTTGAAAAGTGAAAAATAATAAAAAGTGAAAAGAGAGTAAAAGTCCTAAAAGAAAGATCAAAGGATTTAGAAAAAATAGACCCCAAAAGAAAAAAGAGAAAAATAAGACATGAAAGTGAGCAAGTCAAAATGCCACTACTATTTACTTTTACTGCAAGAATAATGATTATGTGCAGATTGTCAATAAATGCCATAATCCATGATCAGTTAAACAATTTAATCTTAACTTTTCATGCTTTGAATTTCATGTTTTAGATAGAGAATAAAGATATGTCAAATAGTATAAACTTGACAAATCAGTAGTTAAGATAGAGAAAAAATGAGGAGCTCAACAGTTTAATCTGAGCCCTCAGATGAAATGAGGTTAGACTTAGATATTTTTTATGTTTTGAAAGAAAAATTGCTTTAGGGTTGCAAGCCTAAATGCACCCATGAAAATGAAGTAAAAAATGTTAGAAATAAAGATGGGTAGGTAGAAAGAAGTTGTGCAAACATGTAATAAAACATCACTGGGCAAGAAAATCACTAATTTCCCCTTCCCTACAAATTCTTCAGTATTCTAAACTATCAGTTAAAAATGCTCAGAGCATTTCTCTGACTTTTGTTGGGACCGGACCCAAGGCTTAATGACAGATTGGTTAAAAATATTGAATTCCTACATAAAACCCACATTCATCAGCATTTACCCTTCATTCATAATCATAATCTTTTTTTCCTAAGTAAAAACCCATTTTTACTTAGTAAAAGTAAAACCCTAAATAACTGATTTCATTTCCTTTCAAAAATCATTCAAAAACCCATAAAATGCCTTTATCCTAAGTTAAAGTGTAAAAAATACAACAAAGACAAATCTATGCTTTAAATTTACACTTTACTTAGTGTTAAAACATGCATTTTTATTATATACATTGTCCCTTTCCGTATTAACTTCTAACTTATTTATTAACTCCCTAAACTACACCCACCCGTATAGTATTAAATCCCTTGTATTTTAAATAACCCACAAACCCTCTATTTTACGTTTAAACCAATGTTTAAATATCCCGCGTGATGAATTTAAACCTGCCCTAATCCCATTGGTTTATAAACATATCAATAAAACAAATATCCCGCCCCCTATAGTTTTTATCAATTTTCAAACGTTTGAAAAAACTATATAATAAAATCCGCGCGAGTGTTATTAGTTGAAACATTTATTAAATGACATATATAAACCTTATCCCCCCGCTCTACCAAATAATATATAGTTTTAAACTTTAATAAATGTTTATTTATAAGGTTTAAAAACCCATCGCCGCATATATAAAAACCCCGGCCCCACTACCAAATCCCGATACAGCTTTCACAAGAGATCTGAGCCGTTCGCAATCGAACCCCACGATCCAACGACTAACAAACCAAATCGCAAATAAAGCTGCGCGATAACCACCATCTCATTTCTATGTGAAATGAGTGGTATGTTGATTTTCTCCCTCCTCCATGTGTTTCATTCCTACTGGATCGCGTCTGTTTCAAACAAAACAGCTTACCACCTAAATTGAACGCTATAACCACTTCCGGTTTTAGCGCTTTGAGCCCAAAAAATGCCATTCTTGATATGACTTCCATTTATTGCAGGCGCCAATTAACCTAATTTGCCTAATAAACATTGGAAATGCACTGATTTCGTCTCTTTCTACGCGAAACCACTGTATAAGCTATCCTGACTGTGAAATAAGCATTTTCCGCCATTTTTCATGCCAAGAACCTGCAAATTTCAGCCTATTACCATTGAAGATTGCTAAGGAGCTTTGAATCGCTCTAGAGATTTGAAAGATACCATTGAATCTACTCAAAAACCTCAGAACCGTTTTCAAAAGTCCAGTACCTACGTATAACAGGTATTCCTCCATTAAATTAAGCTTGTTTTGATTTGAAAGTAATTTTAAAAAGGAATAAATTACATTCATAGTTCGAATCCACCCAAACAAACCTGTTAAAATATCCAAAAACAAGCCAAACCCTATCAAAATTTCTGAAAAAACCCTGTTTACGCTGTGCATTGTTTTAAACTCCAAATTTAGCCCAGAAACCCTCTGAAGGTAACCAAAACTTCTGTGCCTAATCTCAAAGGAATTTTAGCCCAATTACTCATTGAAAAAGGCTCAAGAAACCCCTATTTCTTGTTTCAAAACTAGTAAAAGTCTGTAATCTCATTGAGAGTCCAAAATTGAAAAGAAAAAACCCAAGGAAAGACCTTATTTTTCTTATTTTCATCTAATAAATCCTTGTTAGAGTCAAAAATACTTCTGCAAACTGTTTAATCTTACAGAAGTAGACATAATAGCTTCAAAACCAAAGTTTTTAGTCCAAAAAGTCTCAAAATGCCTAAAACTACTCCAGCTTCATCTTCCAAAAATTCTATCATTATAAACCCTCTACAACCTCCTGTTGTAGACATTGAGCACACCCCATTAACAGACATTGAATATAAGATATCAGACCCTATTGTAGAGTTCAATTTGTTGGGACTTCATAATTGGAGCTTTGAGAAATATTTAGATAATGTTGAAGAAGTTAAAATTTGGGAATCACATTTACCCAAATATATTGTTCCAGTTACTCATTCATGCCCAGAAGTCATTAGGTTATGCCATCATTACTATATGCCTGAGCAAAGAGCAATAGTTAATGCCAACAAAGAAGTGCTTTTCACCTTTATTGCTGAATCCATCAACCAAATGCTACAGCTCCAACCTGATCCTCAAGCAGTCCCTTTGTCCATAGAGGCCCTTACCAAGCTATACATTGGCCTTTATTTCCCTAAGAGATTCCAAATATTCCAAATCTTCATGCCCATGCATGTAGAAATTCCTCAAATCAATCCCCCATATTCTTCCTCAAAGTTCCCAAAAGGTTCAAGGCATATCATTTCAATGCTTTCATTCATTCTAGGGTATTTTACTGATGAACATACAGATAAATCCATTTTAGCTTTCGTATCCACTTTTACCCCAGGACAACCTCCATCTGTTATCTTTGATTATGCTGGGTATATTGCAGACAATATCCATGACCAATTGATTAAGTTGACAACTGAAGGAGTGTTCAGATACACATCCTTCCTCTTCCACATGTTCTTGTATTTTCAAGCAGGTAAATTTCCATTAAATTTTCAAAAGATAGACATAGAAGAAAATCCTCTTTCGGTTATTTTCTGGACCTCTTTGATCAGAAAAGATTCCACAGAGTTCACCTATGCAGAGTTTTCATATTTCTTCATTCATCCATTGATTAAAATGTTAAAAGAAACTGAAAAGCCAAGGATAAATGATGAGATAAAGAATATTTTACAGTTGTCAGAGCAGACCAAGACTGGTGATTGGTAATTTTATAAAAGACATACTAAGATTAGAGTTTTTGGATCCAGTTTGTTGCCCTACAAGTTACCCAAACATGTATCAATGAGGATTTTTTCCTTGGAGTATGTCAGGAAAATACTAAACTCTGATTCTATCAATTTCCTAGCAGCAAAGAAGAAAACACAGTTTAAACTAAAGAATCAAGTAGGACCATTCATTTGCAATCATAGAGATGCAGAGGCAGAAGCAGCTAAATAGCTATTGGAGTACAGATTTGAAGAGAGCTTTTTCTGTAATTATGATCCCTAAGGAATCCTAAGAAAAATGAGGGTTAAGTGTAAGCTAACACCCTTCATTCATGAGAAAAAACCAGAAATAGAGAAATATGCCAATCAGATTGAGTGGACAGAGAATACTTTAGTAGATGCAGTGAAGAAAAGTGATACTAGTTACACTTTTCAGACTGCAGATCAAATAGAAAAAGCCACCAAGAGAGTAAGAGAAGAAGGTACTTATGTTGCTGAAACCACCATTGAAACTAAGTTCAAATTAAGATACAATAAAAGGCCTAAGTTAAATATAGTGGGTAAAGAAAAAGTCACCATTTAGGTAGAAGATGTAGATGTACCAGTAACAAATATAGAGCCTGCCACAGTCATCATCAATGAGCCAGTTACTGAGAATCAGAATGAAGAACAAGTTGATAATTCAAATGTACAAATGATAGAAAAACAACAGAAAATGGAAGCTTCCTCCTCATAGACAGCAGAGGAAAAGGATTTAGATATAAGGGAAAAGTACAAACAGATAAAGTTAAAGAATGAAGAGATTAAAGATGAAATTTATTCTCAATACCTCAAGCAAACACCCAATATTAAAAACATACTTCTATCTGCTTTTGATTACTCAAATAAAACGTTGATCATGTCAGTATTACAACCTACAGTGAAAAATCCAAAGAGAATTGTAGATTATAAAAAGATTGATATAGAAGTGCCAACAGAAAGCATACACGCACTTAACCAAATAGAGTTTCACAGACAGATTTCAGAAATGCCGTATTCAACTGTTACAACTAAAGCCAGGAGTGTTCAGAAACTTTAGAACACCATCTCAAATATGAAATATCAAATGAAATTGGACAAAGCATATTTTTATGCTAAAGATCTCAGAATCAAATCTTTGGAAGAATTGGTTTTACAAGTTGGATTTGACCCAGCAAATTTCAAGGCAGCAGAACAATTAATAGAGAAAAAGAATGAGGACATTGCAGCTTTGAGGAAACAACTTAAACTTCCTCCAAGTGAACATCCTCAGGCCAAAGAACTTATAGAAGGACAAAATGAGAAATATGATATGATGAACATAATATTTCAGCTTACAGCACAGATAAAAGAAATGGAGATTCATATTAACAAGATTGTCCAAGAAAAAGAGACAGTAAAAGCACAGGAAACACCTATAGTCATCCCCATGGTTACTACAGCTGTGCCATCAACTCTAGTAGAAGAGTTGGCACCTAAAGTTCCACTGGCTACTGCAGTTCCAGTAACATCATCCACAACATTAGCTATAGAGTCATATACAACATCAGCTCACCCTATAGATGAGGCCAGCAAACTGGTAAAGGCCATGGAAGAAATGTCTCTTCACACAAGTGAAATTAACAGATTGAAACAAATGATTGAAAATCTTGAAGATCAAAATAAATTGGCTTAAATTAATGAAAAAAATCATGAGCAAAAGGCTATTATATTAAATGAGGAATTGAAAAAGCTTCAAAAGGACTTAACTTTAAAAGAACCAATCTCATATGCCAAGAATTATTTATGGAACAAAATCATTGAAGCCATCAATGATGTGTGGCCTTCAATTCAAGTGATCTTTGAACAAAGAGATTTGCTAACAGCTACACTAGCAGAAATCAAGAAGACCAAAGAAGAACTAGGCAACAAACTTGAGCAAGCTTTAGAACTGATAAAGTTTCTCAACAAGAAGAACAAGCAAGAGTTAGAAGAGATTGAAATTACTGACAAAACTAAAACTATCCTGGAGATAAGCAAAGTTATTACCAAGAAGAACCTAATGAAGCAGCTTGAGGAGAAGTGTGAGAACATGAACATAACAGTGACCAAATTCATGGTTAAATTTGAAAATATTAGGCAAAGAACACTGCCTAACATTTTGGTTATCAATGATAAACTGATGCCTCAAGAAGATTACAACAAAAAGATCAGAGAATTTGCAAAGGAGCAAGTTGAAAAGTCAGGTGGACAAGGTACTCCAACAGGAAAAGCCTTACTCAAAAGTTTTGAGGACTTATTTTATTTACAACATGAGATAAGACACTTGTTTGTCATTAAACCAACTTTTTCCAGGTATACAGAAGCAGATGAGAATTTCAGGAAGTTAAAGAAGATACAAATTCCGAATGAGGAAGATTGGGAGGCACTTACAGATTTACTGTGAAAAGTAAAAAGACAGAAACATAAAAGAGAAAAAAATTTACTAATTTACAGTCAAAACATATTTTTATTACAATAGTAAACATGTTTTACATTGGTTAAAGAGTATCAGAGATTAAAGAGAATCAATGAAAGAGTATAAGATAAAGCAGATTAGATTTCAAAACCAACTTGAAATATATAAGCCAACAAGGAAGACACCAAGGCAGCCAACTGCACCTTATCCATAATCAATTTCTATTTTATTTGAATAGACAGGACAACTTGCTGATCTATTTAGCATCTGTCTCTATTTTTGCTGTAAAGATATTTATATATTCCTTAGATAATTCCTAGAAGAATTCTAGGATATTTTGTAAACAGTTATGTATAAATACTTCATCTTTTGAAGTATTATTGTGGAATAAATTGCTGAAGATTTCTATAGTCATTTTTGTTGGACTTGAAGGCTTTTGTGTTTCAAAGTTTGAGTAGCAGACTGGATCAGATCAACTAGCATCATATTTTAGGATTCATGTGATGAGCTATTTAAGTGAAGTATTTCCTATATGTCATTGTTATATTTCTTTGTTACATGCAATCCATTATGTGTTCTAAATTTGAATGAATGAACAGTAGTATTACTTCAGGATTTGTTAAAAGCAACTTGTCTTTACTGTTTGACATTTCTATGTTTTCATCTGATTTCCACAGTAGGGAACCCTTAATTGTTCCCTCTTTCGTTTGACCTCTTCCTACTAATTCCCTTTTCCGGATCAAAGAATCCTTCATTGATTTTTATCTCGATCATATCACCTCACAAAACAACTTTCCAAGATATTCAAGGGTTATCTATCTTTCCTTGAAAAAAATTGACTTTTTGGCCTTGATCCTAGTTCTATCTGCTTGACTTTTGACTCTATAGCCCAATGGAAAAATAGATTTCCCACTATCCATATCTTTATGTGATTTTTCCCACCAAACCAATCAAACCAAAACCAAATTTCACAATCATAACTAGCCTAATATCTTATAATTAAAACAAAGTTAAATCTTATAGAGAGATCCCTATCTGAACCCTAGGAAGGCTAGATCCTAGAGTTTAAAAGTTGGTTTGTGGTTACCTCTAGTTTTCTTAACTAAAAATAAAAATCTCACAGCTAAAGAATTATTAGAGTGATAACAAGGCCAAGACTAAAACATTGTAATTAATTAATCTGCACCTTTGTGCCCTTGTTTACCTCTCTTCCTTATTGGGTTCTGTGCATTCTTTTCCATCATTGTGACCCCAAGGTGTTTATCCCAAAAAATCCAAGTCCTTCATCCTCAGTTTCTGTTAGGAAGACTTACTCCACCACGTAGGGTTCGATTTAGTACTCCACCGAGTCCCCATTCCAACTCTGATTCTAGTTCATCGGGTTCTCCTTCTGTTTCTATCCTTGGTTCTCCTCCACCTTTCACCTTCATCATGTCTGGTGCAGGACCTACCAATGGTGGTGGCCCTGGCTCTAATGCTAGAGCTAATACTAGTTGAGCCGCAACATGAACGATCTAGGTTACTCCCTTGCTTCATTATATGGTAGGCCTAAGCCTTCCTGATTTGAGCCAGTTGATTAATGACCCTATACACCATGATCCAGGTTGGCTTGTTGTGCCAACCAAGCTTCTTTCAGACATCCCTAAGTTTGAAGGAAATTCCGGAGAGGATCCTACCAACCATGTTCGTTCTTTCCACATGTGGTGTCCATCCAACGTTATCATTGATGACTCTATCCATCTTCGGTTATTCCAGCGTATGCTTATTGGAGAAGCTTCCAAGTGGTATGTTGACCAGGCCGCTACCTCTCATGCTACCTTTGCGACTCTTGCCAAGGCATTTCTGTCCTATTTCCAGCTTCCCCTTCGCTATGACATCGATACCAAACTTTTGACCGCTTTTCGTCAAACTTCTACCAGCCACCTGACCATGTTCAAGAATGGCATAGAAGGAAGAGCTTATGTCGAGCTCCAGTTTTCGAAGACCATGTCTATATGGACTGGTTTCTCAGATCCCTTCTTTCCTCTATTGGTAAATATGTCACATCTCAATTTCCTTAGACTGAGGAAGAATCCCTCCAAATTGCGTTGAAATATGATTTGATCTACGCGCAATCTGCTTATGTTTATACCGCCTTACTTGATCTCCCTAGACCTGGTGGTGCCAACGCACCAGGGGCATCTCATGCCGCCAACGGTATTGTTGGATCCCTTTCACATCTATACACTCATCCTCCTATGGGTTATGGTTTCTCTCAGGGAGGGGCTAGCTCCTCTAGCACTTGTCCCCCTCCTGGCAACATGTATCCAAGACATGACATGCCTCACGCCTTTGGCCAACCGCATCCTCTGATGCCAGGGCCTGCTTTTTCCCAACCTGTTTACCCCAATGTTGTTCAACCTCCTTACTATCTGTATCCACAACCAGATGCTCTAGCTCCTCTAGCATAAGCACCTCAGCCTCCCATGCCCTCTCGAGCTTCGCAGCAGCAACCCCCTCCCTCAGGGTCAGGTGTATGCGCAGCAGAGTGAGAATAATCCTCCCACTTCCAAAAAGAAGAGAAAAGGAAACTAGAACCAACCCGCTCTAGGTAACCTAGGAAAAATTCCCCAAGGTAATACATCTAACACTGCAACCCAGCAACAGGGCGATCAACACAAGCAGAACATGCCTCTTTGCACGAGTAAGCCTTGTTCTTGTTGCAGTGTCCATGGTCACTATACCCATGATTGTCCCCTTTTACCTCAGATGCGTTAACTGTGGGAAGCTCAAGCAACATCTTGAGGACAACAAGTCTCTACTTCGGTTCCTCCTAATGTTGCACCTACTCAACTAACTATGTTTACCAATCCTTTCCCCCAGCTAGGATATGTGGTTGCCCAACCTTCTGAAGGTCAGGTGGCCGCTCAACCTCCTCCGTCTAGCACCTCTGATTACCAGATCCTTATGATGAACTCTAACCAGGCCAATACCACCGATCTCAACCTTCAGACTCGATCGCGCCAGTACACCAAGCCTCCCGCTATGTCGACAACTGAGCCCCCATCTTCAGGTCCCACAGAGCCAATTTTGAAACCCAATGGTCCTTTACAAGTCCCTTATCATAAGGCAGAGGTACATACCAATATCCCCAAGGGACCATTACACCAAAACGCTGCTTCCGGTAAAGCCGCCCACACCTACAATATAGTAGATCACTTGGTGCAATCCCCTGCTACCATGTCAACGCTAGAAGTCCTCCAGGCATGGCCTTCACAAAATAAAGCTCTACTAACTTCCATGGGCATTGTGGATCCTTCAGATGATTTTTTGATTGTCTTCGATGTTGACAAGTCAGAGCATCCACCCCTACCTACATCCATCTCCTTCCAAATACTTGTTAAGATCTCGAATGCCAACATCTCTCGATGTATCATTGACGAGGGGGCATCCACCTGCATGATGTACAATTCTGTTTGGAAAATCTCAGATTGCTTGAGTTAGCCCCTTCCACTGCGTCGGGTGGCCACTCTTCCCAACCCCTTGGCATGTTCCACAATTGTCCTACTACTATTGCAGTCAAAACTGTTTGCGTTGACGTTGAAGTCATTAATGCCCCCTTAGACTACAAAATTCTATTGGGTTGTAGCTACACATATGCGATATCTGATGTCCCATCTGCTGTTCACTGTAAGATGTGATTTCCTCACAATGGAAAAATTGTCACTATCGATCAGCTGACATATTACGAACCAAAGTCTCAAACCTCTCCAGAGTCCATTATTTCTTCGGTGGCCAATAAACAAACAGTTGAACCTTCAACCAGTGTCTCACTTAGAGTCTATAAATATTCCTCTTTGCTTGGTTCCTTCCTTGGTCTCCCCCCTCTTATCTATGACCCTAGCTCGTCGAATGTTTGCATGATGCAATCATCTCGGTCCGACCTCAAACAGTTCGGTTCGACTAGTCAACAACCTCGCCCTCTGCAACCTACTCCTAGTACTTCGAATCAGCCTTTAAGACCTCCTCCTCAAGGCCCTTCATCTGTAGCTGGTCTCCCTAATCCTCTTTTTCCTCATGGAACAGTCCCCCCTAGCCTTAACCATCTGGGAGTTATTCCGCCTGGCCATTACCCTTCCATTCAGATACCATTTCTTTCTCCCCCTCCCAGAGTATTTCCGGTACCTTTTATGGCTACCTTGACCCTTCCAAACATGACCTTGGGGATCCCAGTCTGGTACATTGATCCCCCAACGAATACCCCACTTGGTTAGCTCAAACCTTACATTTCTTTGACCCTGGTCCAACTGGTCGCTATGACCCCTTCCTTTGCTCTTATGCCTCAGCCACCTCAATAAGAATCTACTCCTGTTGAGAAAGCCTTGGGTGAGGGTGGAAAAGCCCACAAAAAGGCACCTAAGGACAAGGCTTCCCAGACAATACCTGCTCCTCCCAAGCCTCCAAAGCGTACACCTCCATGTGCTTTGTGTGATGTTTTCGGTCATGCTACCCACAATTGTCCTGAATTGCCTCGTCTCAAACTTGTGGTTAATGACACGTTTCTTGAGTTTGATATCCCTGAGGTACATATCACCTTACCCGATTCATCCAATAAACTCAAGACGTTGCACACAAATCACCCTTGTTATTTGTGTGATTTCCATGGCCACTAAACTCACCTCTATTCTTGCATCGAAAATTTTTGCACCTCCTTGGAAGTGGTTCACCAATACGAGGCCGACGAGTCCGCCTCTCCCTTACTTGTGTGTTTTGCTTCGGCAGAACCAGAGGACACATCCACTCCCATTGGCATACCCCCTCTCGATGCCGCGATGATGGAGTCTTTGGCCACTATCCTCTACTTATCATTATCTATGAGATCCACGGTGGAAGACCCCTTTAGGGAATCCCCTTCTGTTTTGCTTGACCTTCCTTTAGCGATCACCTTGGGCTCAACATCGATAGATTATTCATCTACTTGTTCTTCAGTCACCCTCTGTGACGATGCACATGTGAACCTCATTTATCATGACGATGAGTCAGGTAGCTTCGCCGCGTTAGGCAGTATTTCTTTCAGCAGTCACCCCATCTTCTATTACAATGATGACATTATGGAAGTAATCACCACCCCTAACTTTATCTATCCCCCTTACATCGAACCCATGCATTCGAACCACATACACCTTGTGGCCATTACATTGACACCTAATTTTTTGGGTAAGGGGGCACCCATATTTGAGAGTGCAGGAGAAAAAATTCTCCACATCCCTCCTAGTGCATCTAATAGTGTCGACTCTAGTACCATTATTCTTCCCCAGTTAGAAGAAAATCTAGAGTCCCATATCACTTCATATCACTCTAGGGATGATCCACTTCATCATTCCTTCATCTTACATCAACAACCCAATCCCATAGAAATTGTTGTTGACTAACCTGTGTGTTTTCTGGGTGAGCACCAGTTCATTGTATCCAAATCCACTCTTTGGGATAGTGACACCATGTATGTGAACCCAAAAATTTAGTCCATTTTCTTCATATATGTAGTACCAAACGAGATTGGTAATCCTCCATTCCCTTCCTTGAACTGTATCTATCTATTCTTCCCACATAAGATAACCATAACGTAAACAAATGGCGAACCACATCATAAAAATGTGTTTAGATTCCACTTTTCTAAATAAATTTAGCATGACCATAACATGATTGGGGGCACCTATGCCCCTATCCCTTCTCATCATCCTCTTGAGGATTTAGTGCCTATGATATTGAAGGCTTGAATCCATTATTTCAGCACTTGGAACACCATGGCGCTCCACAAAATCCTCTAGCTAGGGGCATCATTCCCACCTTTGCATACCAAATCACTCGCCTCCATCACATATGCTTGGGGGCAGTATCCCATGCTTGGGGGACATCAATGGCACCCCTGTCCACCTTCTCAATTGATTTTCATAAGTCTCAACCTATATCCCATCAATATAGGTATGGTCTATTACCCTCACATTCCTTGGATAGTTTTTCCTACTGGCCTCTCCGACGAGCCATATATCATATATGCTTGATGCCATTTCTTCAAATATTCTACTTTATGTGCTACAATACTTACCACTTGGTCCCTCTGTTTGGCTTGGTGGTTGGGGATGATTCTAGACCTTCTCTAGCAGTTCATTCTCATATTCTTTTCTTACCTTGATTCTTCACTAGGAAAATCCTTCCAAGAAGCATTAAGGCCACCTTTAAACAAGTAAGGTCACCTGCTTGAAAGTCGCGGATCTCGAATCTAATGGTTGGTTTGTCCGCTATGATTGCCGCAAGATTTAGGGAATTTTCTCCTCTCTACATTCACCACATCTACACTTGAAAATGAATCAAATTGGAGGGAAATTTCCTTATTAAAAGAAAAACCCCAAATTTTTCTTTTGCCAATTACGATCAAACAGTAGCTCGGTTTGACAAACCGTCAACACCGTTGGAAAGCTCTCACTGTGCACTCAAATGGGTATCATTTTGTTCTTTAGTGATTTGATACTTCACTCAGAATCCTTTTTTTTCCAAGAAGGGTCACTTCGCCGCTTCTCAAAATCGAATTCTTCACATGCGACACTTGTACTTGGGACACCACTTTTCCTTCACACTTGTCAATGCTGGTGTCGATTTTTGTCGTGATTTACCATCTTTTACTCATGTTTTAATGGTCTCCACCAGACCTATTCTGTGTGCCAACATCATCGAGTCACCCTTGTTTAGAGCATCTGAGTTGCGTCATCATCGCATCCACGAAGTTCGTCCCGAGTTCCGTTTGTCTCCCATCATAGTCTTCCATTCTTCATTGATTTGTACCTCTCTTATGTCACAAATTTTGGCCTTTAATCATACTTTCCCCTATCCCCTCCGGAGTAGAGTCAGTAGCTGCGAGGTCATCCATGCCCTTTATGCTCTAACAAGGGAAGTCGTTAGCCCACTACTTAGTACACCCCATTCCACCATCATCCCTGGTGTCATTCTATCAGTCACTCTACTATTATCCCTCATGCCTTAATTGAGGATTCCTCATTGTTGCAACAATGATGGACCTCCTCTTGTCAACATCAGCTTATTCATTCCAAAAGACCTGTCTAGAGGGTGGTGTATCTTGGTTCCAGCTTCCACTCTTGTTCGGTGCCTCGGATCAGGCAAAGGGACCCTATATTTCCCTTTGACTTGATTTTTTCTCAGTTCCAGATCCTTATGGTACGATCAAGATCCATAAACTTGATGGTTCAGTGATGCATCAAATTGTACCAGTGATTCCCAGGTGTGTGTGATATTTTTCAAACCTCATGAGGGAGTGGCCCTTCAGGTAGTCCCCAACATACCTGGATGACCTCTTTACTACAACCTTGGATGTAGCTCTATAGATTTGATGATTTCAACCTCAGTTGCTTACAACACCTTTTTAGTTTGCATGTATCATTCAGATTTTCAGATTACTTTCTTGTTTTACAGGGCCTCTTTGGTTGTTATTATATCTCACGTACTCAGATATTATTGTATAAGTCCAGGCTGTTGTCCTAGGCACAATATGTATGTGGGATCCATTATGTTTTTTATCTAGCCCATGTTTATACCATCATGTACTATATAGATTAGTTCCATATTTTCTGGACACACCATTATTCTTTGTACTTTGTCATCTCGGCGGGCATATCTATGCCTCCCCTGCCTCATTTAAGAATAGGTACTTACTCATAAAAGAGACTTGTCACACGTGTAAGTCTCGCCTCCTTAGGGTCTTGTCCTCTCTCGCTTCAGTCCATCTTATATTTCTCTCTCTCCGACTCCCCTTTGGTGTCTAGTGATTGTGTTCTTATAATGTACTTCAGTCATACGATTAGCTCCTAACGCTCGTACGTTGGGGGGCAATCTGTTACACCAATTTTTGGTCATCTAACCTGTTACTATTAGATGGAATAAAGTACACCATGTAAGACCAACTTTACCATAGTAAAATTTCTTTCACTATGAGAAATAATTTAATAAACCATAATTTATTAAATTATTTCTGGTCTAAATAGGAAACCCCATGAAGAATAATTAAATAAATCCTTGTTTGATTTTCCTCTAGGGATAATTAACTAAACCACTGTTTAATTAATATTCCTGGTCATATTTAACCCAAAACATGAGAATTAATTAGATAAATCATTATTTATATTATTATTCTCTAGGAATAATTATTTAAATAATTACTTAATAATATTCCTTGTTAAATTTGATTAAATCATTTATAAACAATTGAATAGATAATTATTTCTTAACCTCATCCTTGAAACAATAAAAAAATCATTTATTTTTTTATTAGTTCTAAATAAAGGGATTTAACCAATTCAAAATTCCTTTTCCCTCCCCCAAAAGTAATAAAATATTCCAAGTAAGTTGGATCTAGATTTGGTTAATTATGCACCAATATCTAGACTAACTCAATATTTTGTTATAAATAGAAGGGTTTTCCATTCGTTCACTATCTTTTGTCACCTTTGGATCACCTTTTGATCTATGATTTTTGTCTGACTTTGATCCTCCACCATTGTCATATTTTTCTACTTTTTTCTTGTGAGATACCTTTGAGTTCCATTTTGTCTGGGTTTTCTACACCATCAAGAGAGAGAGAGAGAGATATTGGATCTGAAGCATTGAGGACATAAAAGAACCCATCCCATTGAGGGGTACTGGTAACATCTTTCCGTGTTCCCTTTCCAGGTGTCGTAATACAAAAAATTCTTTATAAATTCTTGTCTTGTCTATTTGATGTATGGAGCAACTCTTGTTTATTTTTGCTGTTTAATGTCTTTAACTGCATAGATCTGGATTTTTGTAGCATTTATTCTGATCACCTACTGAAAATGTAAGGAAATTGACAACCACATTTGATGTTAGGGCTGTTTTTTATGCACAACTAAAGTGAGCTTTTTTCGTATGCTTGCGATTAGAATTCAAACTAATAGAGATTATTGGAGGCTTTTGAGATAATTTGAAGAATAATTTCTACTGATCTATTTTCTATTCATGCTATGGATGTTTTATAAATTTAGTTGTAGCTGAAGGCTTCTTCAAGTGTACAAGGCAAGGTTGGAGGTCCCCCATGCCAAGCTAAGTATACTTTGGTTAAATTTTGAATAAATTAGCATAGTTTTGATTCAGTATTTCTTGTTTCAGTCTTATGGTTCAGTTACTTAGATGTGTTATTATTTCTGTATGATTTTTGGATGATTTTGGTTTAAAATATAATTTTTGTATGAAAGGAAAACCAAGGATGTAAGTTAAATTCTCTTTCTATCAAGTTATGAATCACAACTAAAAATCATCCTTTTGCATTTCTTGAATTGTTTTTTTGAATTCCAATTTATGATTTTATGGAATGGTAATTTTGTTGGAGTAGAAATGTGAGGAAGGACAACCAGGACCTCCTAAGTTAGGAGCCTCTTCTCTTGATATCTACACATCACAAACTGTTGCTCTTTAATCTCTTTTCTTGAGGAAAGTACTGTGGGAAAGGACAACCAGGACCTCGTAAGTTAGGAGCCTCTTCCTTCTCTTGTTGCATCTTGAATCAGAGAAATTTTAGTTTCTTTAAACTTATAGCTTATATTTGAAATATGCATTTCCATTATTTTCTTTCTTTCTTTCCATCCTAAGAAAATTTTTGACAATAGTTTCATCCGAGGTCCCATATATTTTGGTCTGATTCTAAGTTTACGAAACCCCCAGGTTGACAATTGAATACCAGGGATTTAACATACCATTAAAACTCCCTACAGTCAGTTAAGAGGAAACTCAACCTTTAAGAAAGTTGAATTGACACAGAAAAGCATAACACAGACTCCCTGCACCTACTACAGAACCCCCAGAGGCTACCGTAGCCATCAAGATGACTTGTCCCTGGGTCCCACTGACTTTTGTTGAATAAAACCCCCAGAAAATCCCTTGGTTTGGGCAAGGGTGTGTCTGGGAGGCTTTGGACGCTCCCACAACATATGCATGCATTCGTCAGGGACTTAATTTCCAAGACCTGTGCCCACGTCTGCGAGATTTAAGGCACTTTTTATGCCCAGAGTCCCAAACACTTCCTAGAACTTCCTGTAGCTTTCAAAAATAATTAAACACATGAATAAAATTTCAAATAACTAAAAACTGACTTCAGGACTAGGCCTGACCATGCTTAATCGGGATTGACATTCTATCAAACACTTTGCATGAATGAAATCTATAGGTCTATGATTCAATACAGAACGTGAATGACCAAAAACTCTTATGAGACATTACAAAAAGGATCACCACCCTCTTCCTTGAACATATATGACATCAATTAGGTCTTGTATCCATAATTTTAACAATTAGGAGTAAATACATGAAATAACCATGACATGAACCAATCATTTAAACATGCCTATAACCAACATAAAACCAAGGAATTAACTATGAGATAACATCGATTAAATTCACACATTAATAAGTACAAAAGCAAGAGAAATTAGCTTTCATTAAACATAGGAAACAACATACTAGGTTCAGGACTTCCACGTACCACCTAACCATAGATTTGGTTGATCCAAATCTTTTTTCAGCCAATCACCCTCGTGCCATATTCCAAGCATGAATGTGGGATCTCATGGATAAACATATCCAAAAAAAACCAAGGGAATCAAGAGGTTAAACCACCTCAACCCTCACCATACTGTGATCACACCGAAACCGGTGCTTTGATAAAAAAATCAAACCACACTTGGAATGCCATCCGAAATCACCACTATTCTTGAGGAATTTTCTATCTCCATGTCTCTCAGGCTTTACCACAATCCAATCCTAGATCACTAGGCCCTAAACCGAGACACCACGCTTAAAATTTACCATGTATCACGCCAAAATCAGTCAAGGGATTCCTAGGCCTTTAGGAATTTTTCCTTGAGACCACCTCTGCCCCAGATTCTGAAATCCATTTGGTAATTCCAAAGCTAAAAAATGAGATCAAAATCCAAACACACCATGGCATCTGTAAAAAGGCAAGGAAAGGATGAAAACCATTTTCCAAACTCGGCAAAACCATGCCACCAACAATAAGAGAACCAAATACTAACATGCATAAGCCATACATGTCCAAACCAGCTAGGAAATCACACATGCAATATGTTACCTACAAGTATTCATGCTGAAGCTGCTATATATTTATCTTCCTTTCTTGATCTTTGCTTTGATTTTCTTTTCTTGTCCTTCCTTTTCTTGATTTCCTCTTTTCTTGGCTCAATGTTGAAATTCTCCAAGAAAATGCTAAGTATCCAAGAGAGAGAGAGAGAGAGAGAGAGAGAGAGAGAGAGAGAGAGAGAGAGAATAATGAGTGAGATCCAAAATTGAACTGACAAAAAGTAACAACTAATCCTCATAAGCCTTTTTATCAATTAGGCCTCTATTTTCTTCATTTCCCATTATTTTCCTTCATTTTCCTCCTCACATGCAACTTGTGACCTTTTACCTTCCTTTTCTCCTATTTTCCTTTATTTTCATAAATAAATGTGCCAAAAATACTTTTTGCCTCTTTAATTCCTTAGCCATTGCCTTTTCCAATTTTCCTTAGCCATAAACACATATTCAATGATTCCCACTAGGATATCTTTTCCCAACATTCAACTTGGAATAAGTGTCCCTTAACCATGGCCTTATTTTTGCCTTTATTAACTTTTATTACATGAGCTTTTAACTCGGGTTTGTTACAAACATATTCCAATTATTTTTCACAACTAACTAATAACTCATTTTGGTTTATTACAAGTCATCCCTTCTTGAAATTCTTTAGGTACAAAGCATCGGTAAAGATGAGTGCCTCGATCCAAATATTCATTTTCCCAAGTAGCTAAATTTTCCAAAATGTTACTCCATTTAATAAGGTACTCATTAACACCTTTGGAATGCAGGATTTTGCTTCTAACTTCTAAAATGCACTCAGGCTCTAATACTATTTTATGTTTTTCATGTAAAAAGGGAAATTCTATGTATATATGATTGTTGGACCTAACTTTTTCTTCAAACATGACATGGAAAACATAATGCATTCTCCCTTTTTTTGGTATATCTAGGGCATAGTGTACTTGGCCCACCCTTTCCAAATAATGTAAGAACTAAAAAACTTGAGTGTAAATTTGTGACTTTTGTAAATGTTGAGCAAGTTTTGTTTGTACTATTGGATTTTAATGAACACCTAGTCTCCTACCTCAAATTCATGATTGTTTCTATTCAAGTTGACTTATTACTTGACTTGTTCCTTGCTTTCTCAAGACGAGTCTCGAGGATATGTAGGATTTCACAAGAAGTAGCTAGGTAATTTTTCTTTATGAGCCCTGAAAATAGAGACAACACACTCTTTTATTAATGGTGGTGGATACCCATATAAGGCCTCAAATGGATTCATTTTTTCTCAAGTGTGATATGTAATATTATACTACCATTATGCTAAATGTAACCAATTGTGTCATTGAAATTCATGACCATTCAAAAAATTCATTAGTTACCCTTCAAGAAATCTATTCACCACTTTAGTTTGTCCACCTATTCAATGGAGATGGTATTAAGTGTTCATGGTTAAGGTGCTTCCAACTTGGCTGAAAAATTCCTCCTAAAAGTTTCTAGTAAACTTGGGATCCTTGTCACCAATGATAACATCAGGAAACCCACATAACCTATAGATATATTTAACATCACTATTAGCAACTTGATTGGCTTTAGCCTTTGTTGATATTATAACAAAATGAGCACTGTTAGTAATCAATCTACAATTACAATTATGGTGTCTTTCTTGTATGAGGTGGGAAGACTTGTAATAAAATCCATATATACTTCCATCCAATTTTTATTTGAAATATGAAGGGTTTGAAGGAGACCCGAAGATGTGATTTATTCAAAATTTTGGCACTCACAAACATCACATTCTACCACATATAATTGGACACCAATCTTTATTTGTTGCTAAAGGAAGGATTTTAATATATTAGTGTGTTTTGAAAACACTCACATGACCTATAATTAGAGAATCATGATTCTATTTTAATATTTGGACTTTGAACTTGGAAGAATTGGGTAAGTATATTCTTCCTTTGCACCAAAGTATGTCATTTTTCCAAGTAATACTTGAGCTAGTTGCAATGTTACTTTCAATTTTATTTGATTAGCTTCCATATCTTCAACGTTTTCACACACTTGATTTGACCATCTAAGATCCATTTAGGAATGATTATTGAAATAACACATATAGTAGCATCACCTTCATTTTTTATTGATAAGGCATCAACAATTAGATTTTACTTGCCCTTTTTATAAAGAATCTCAAAGTCAAACACTTGGATTTTACTTAACCATTTTTTTTGTTCTAATGATGGGCTTTTTTGCTTTAGGAAATATTTCAAAATATTATGGTTCATTTTGACCAAAAAAATTGCTTTGAATAGGTATTTTCTCCATTTTACCAAGGCATGAATGATTGCCAACAATACCTTGTTGTATGTAGATTGTTTTTGCTCCTTTGGTTTTAATCCTTGAATTTTGAAAATAATAGGGTGATTATCATGGAAAACCATACTATCCATGTTCCTAAAGCATCACATTCAATGATAAATGGTTTTATGAAGTCTAGGATAGCCAAAACAACAATGGGTGTAATTAAAGTCTTCATCCTCCTAAAATAGGCTTCAACTACTTCATTACATCTAAGGCAATTTTTTTCAACAATGTTATTAGTGGAGCTACAATATTTGCACAAATTTTTATAGATTTTTGGTAATATCATGTAAGACCTAGGAATCATTATAATTATGCGATCGTCTTGGGACTAGGCCACTCAATAACTTTCACGATTTTATTTTGGTCTCCTTGATTCTTTTATCCAATATGACGTGGCCTAAAAATCTCTCTTCTTGTCCAAAATTGCATTTTGATTTGTTTGCGTAGAACTTATTTTCTTCTAATATACTCAATACTATCTCTATGATCTTGATGTGTAAGGTCAAATTTTGGTTGTAAACAAGTATATTATCAAAGAAGGAAAGTACAAATTTACAAAAGTATGGATGGAATAAGGCATTCGTCATTGTTTAGAATGTAGTGTGGGCATTGGATAATTCAAAATGCATGACACAAAATTCATTCAAGTCTTGATGAGTACATAAGGTAGTTTTGGGAAAGTCATATTATTGGATTATTATCTAGTAATAGCCTCATTAGGTCAATCTTAGAGAAATACTTAGCACCATGGACCTCGTCCAATAGTTCATAAGCAAACAAAATTAGGAACTTGTTAGACCTAGGAATCCTTGTAATACTATGATAATTTTGGGATTAGGCCACTCAATGATTGCCAAAATTTTTCTTTGGATCTACCTTAATTCCTCTAGTTGATACAATGTGGTCCCAAAAAATTTATCTCTCCTTGTCCAAAACTACATTTTTATTTGTTTACATGTAATTATTTTCTTTTAATAGCTTCAATACCATGTGTATGTGATTGAGGTGTAAGCTCCAACTTTTTTTGTAAACAATTATACCATCAAATAAAACAAGTACAAATTTCCACATGCATGGATGGAATAAGTCAACTATCACTCTAGAGAAGGTGGAAGGGGAATTGGATATTTCAAAGGGCATGATGTGAAATTATACAGACCTTCATGGGTATAGAAGGCAGTTTTGGGAATGTCCTCTTCTTAGATTATTATTTGTTAATAGCTCAAGTTTAGGTCAATATCAAGGAAATACTTAGCATTGTAGAGCTTGTCTAATATTTCAACCACAAAACAAAATTAAAAACTTATATTTTATAATACTTTTGTTTAATACTCAATAATTGATATAGAGTTTGTAGGACCCATCCTTTTTTTTGAGGAGTATGAAGAATGTTGAAAATGGACTCATTGTTTGAGTTATAACATTAGAATTTAATAATTCTTGAACCAAGCATTCAATTTTAATTTTGTGATTATGAGATTGCTTGTAATATTTTCTTCTACTGGGGGTGATCCAAGAATTAATGCTATGATGTGATCCTAATATTGTATTGGAGGAAGACCATAATGTAGGTCTTGAAAATTTATACTATGATTCCCAAGAATCTCATCTAGGCCTTTTTGGATAATCTATTTTGTTTAATGCTCCCTCCATTGAATAAAAATGGAAAATGTAATCTTGGTTTTCTTTCTTAACCATTTTTTGCATTCTATTAGGCGATACTATTTGTGGGGGATGGGCTCTTGATTCCATGAAACTTTTATTTTTATTTTTTATTTTCAAAGAACCTTGTTAATCATTTTATAATATGATCTCACCATACCAATTGGGGCTAACCATTGTCCTCTTAATACTACATCAATTCCATTGATTACCATGGCATGCACAAGAGAATTTGATTATAAATCATTAATAGAGCAATTTTACCTTATGACATTTTTGATTAGTACATGAATAAAGAGGAGGTGCATGTGTACTGTATAGGCTCCCATGTAGGATTTCAACATATTTTTTCACTATGTATCTTTACATGCTCGATATGGGTTATATGAAATTCCCCTCCCTCTCGACAGAATTGATGTCCCTTGGAAATATTTTACAAATCATTTTTTTCTTTCCATACACATGTAATTCTTTTGAAATATTGTGTCTATATGCGACACACCTAAAATACAAGTCGCATACCCCACAAGTTGTTGTTTTTACACCTTGTGTATGCCATTAAAAAACATGAAAAATATAAAATTTGTCTGTTTTCAGGCGAGGTTTATGGGTTAGACTTGAAGCTATCCTCTATAGCCCATCCGTTAACTGCCAAACTAATTTTTTTTGGTATAAAAAATGTCTTGGGTAAGTCCAAGTAAACAACATTTGATAACATCCTCACTCTATTAAAATTTTGTGATATCCAAGTGTATCATCCCTACCTTTAAGCACTTTCCTGCTTAGGAAACCCCTAGTTCCATCCTCACTTAGTTTCTCCATCACTTGGTGGTCTTATCCCCTAATATTGGAGATAAGGATTGCTGGAGTTGGTTTCTAGTGTCTTGGGATGGAGAAATCCATAAGACGGTTCCACTTGGTGCCTACAATTTTGGATCAGGTTGTATTATATCTTTCTATTCATTCATCTATATAAAAAGCTATATTCATGTTCCAATTTTAATGTTATTATGAATTCTATTTAATTTATGCATTTAATTTGGATATGTACATATATATCTATCTCTATATTATACTTTTTATCTAATTCTATTTCATTGATTATATACAGGGCTGAGGAGTGAGAGTTGGAGTGAGGAGAAGGAAGAGGAATTGGATCTTCATTAGACTTCAACGTGTCCAAGTATGTTTCTATTACCTTTATATTTAGGCTTTCTACTTATTTGCATGTTTTTTGGGATTTAATTTTAAAGTTTCATATTGATCGCTCTGTTGAGGTTTTAACCCTAGAAACATGGGAAAGTTCCCTATCACAAAATTGGGGACTCCATTGGGGAGAAGCCTCTTAGTTTCTATCCTAGGTTGTGTGATTGTGCTTATGTCTTTTTGTTGATTGTTTGTTCTCATTTATTTTTATTTGATTGCTTTAACAACCTGATCTTTTAGATTAAGGTTTTTTGTTTTATTTTTTCCTATTTATTATTGCATATACGCATCTATATTCAAACATAGTCGTGTATATACATATACTTATTTGATCACAATTGTGTACCATGCAATATATCAATACGTATAATCATGTATTACTACTCAAGGTGGAAAATTCTTCCACATTCAGATTTGAGTAGTGATATTTGGTTGAAGATTTTCTCTTAGATATTTATGATTTATGGGAATTAATTGTCCTATGTTGTAAGAAGTAAAATTTGAGTGGTTTTTGCATTGGCTATACAAGTAATCCTTGCACCAACCTAGGGTTTTGGCTAATGGTAGCCTCGGATATTTGTTTGCTTACGTTGGGATATGGTTGTTGGTTCTTAGTGGATTTCTTCTTTTCTTTTAGTATTTCGAATCTATAGTCAATCTCTTTGAACTTTACATTCAAGCTTTTGGGTACAAACCATTTTACGTGGTTCTGTGGCTTTACTTAAGTACATATTTTTCCTTTTCTTTTGGTTTATTTCATACTTAGGAAAAGAATAATTGCAATGCTTTAATTTATTTCAAGTAGTGCATCCATTCTAAATTAAAAATGAAAAGAAAAGAAACATTATAAATATTATAAGTTTTTGTTAGGTCCCCATATTACTAGTGTAGTCCCTTATTGTTATTAGTGTAGCCCCCTTACTATTATTGTTGTTTACTTACATTGTTATTGTTAGGTCAGCTAGGATTATATTGTGACCATTTGGACCCTTATATATAGAAGGAGGTTTTGTCATTTGTATCATCCAAGAATTGTTCATTTATGTAGTGTATTGGAGGTTTCCCCCTCAAAGTGGTTGAATTTTAAGGCGTTGATCTCTCTTTTCTTCTATTTTTGGAGCTGGTTTCATAACATTTGGTATCAGAGATTTGGATTCTATGGTTTCGCTGCTCCAAACAGGTCATCGTGGAATTTTCGCTATAAATTTGTTTCTACGAACGTTCAAAAGCTGAAATTTTTACAGCGCAAAGAAAAAATCCTGAGGAATGTCGTGGAAAAATTTTAGATCTTGGTTTGCAAAATTTTCGGAGATATGATCTGTGGAAGTTAAGGATTTTTGCAAGCTCCTGAATTTAACCTAAACAGTTTATCGTGGATTTTTCACTATAACGTTTTTTCTACGAGTGTTCAGAAGTTGAAATTTTTACATAGAAAAGCCAAAATCCCGAGGAATATCGTGGAAAAATTTCAGAGCTTGATTCACAATATTTTTGGAGATAGGGTCTGTGGAAGTTATGGATTTTCAGGCTCCCGAATTTAATCTCAAAGAGGTGACCATGGGAGAATCGTCATAACTCTCTCTCTGAGCATTGGATTGGAATTCTGTAAAAAGTGGTCCCAAGTACACATACTGTAGTTTCTTGTCTATCAATTTCAGTGTCGAAGGAGGAAACAATGACACATGGCATGCCGTACAATTTTTCTCTACTGAAATAATCCATAATTAGGTCATTGTGGTATATTTGGCATACCTTTGTCTTGAAGAATCCAAATCAGGTTAGACCCCTGGAATTTGAAAGAAGATTCAGAGGGCTACTATAGGGCTAAATTTCAGATATTGAAGATCCAAAATCACAGAGATAATTCAGTTTCAATATCGAGCTCCTCAAAATCAAGAAAAATGTGTGTATTTTTTTTTTCAAATTGCATAAGACTTGTTTGAAAAATCAGTTTTAATTGATTCCAAAGGCCTATTGAGCATAGATATCGGTATTGGGTTATAAAATGCCTCCTAAAAAGAATTCAACACCCATTAATCCCTCAGAGTACTCTACTATGACTCATGAAGATGAAGAATTGCAACATGATCTATCAAAATTACAAGAGCAAGTGCACCAAATTTCTCTGTCGCAAAGAGCAACAAAAAATGAAATGGAAGTTTTGAACAGAGGTATGAAAGTGAAGATGGATGGTTTGAAGAATAATATGGATGGTTTGAAGAAAGGCGTGGAAGCTAAGATGGATGGCATGGAAGCTAAGATGGATGACATGAAAGAAAAAATTAAAGACAACATGGAAAACATGAAGAATGATCTAAAAGAAGACATGGAAGGTTTGCCAAAGTTGATACAAGAAATGTTTCCTAATGGAAAAAAGATAGTAGAGGTAACTCATGATGAGAGCAAAATAAATGTTAATCTTGATTTCATAAACTCTAATGTTGGATGGAAGAACCACATTATTCCAAAGATGGATATGAGGAAGTTTGATGGCAAGGATCCCATAACATGGATACTACATATGGAGCAATATTTTGATCTCAATAATGTGAAAAACACACAAAAGGTATGCATTTAAACTTTACATTTAGAGAAAAATACATTTGTCTAGTATTGATGAATTTTTTCTCATACAAAAATTGTCACTTGGTCACTTTTTATGGAGGAAAAGACATCACATTATGAGGACACAAAGAAAAACACCTTCTTTAGCCAATTGATAAATATCAAACAAAAGGGTTTAGTGGTGGAGCACATTGAGGACTTCCAAAATTTAAATATAAGTGTAACTGATATTTGAAAGGAACACAAGATTGAGGTCTTCATAGGGACTTTAAAGGATAACATCCAACATGAAGTTCGTTTTTGGGAACCTGATTCATTGGAGAAGGCATTTAGGTTGGCAAGAAAAATTGAATGTAAAATTATGGAGACGAAGGAAGCCTACCACTCACATCTATAAAGATGGAAGTGTTGCTACTCCTAGACTTCCACAACCTACAAGGTTGACACCACAACAATTGGAAGAAAAAAGAGAAAAAGGGCTTTGCTATAGTTGTGATATCAAATACACTAAAGGTCATAAGTGTGATGAGAAGAAAATATTTCACATAGATTGTGAAGAGGAGGAAGAAAATGAACAAGAAACTTCAAAATAAGAGGATATACACCAGGAACCAACCCCATAAGAAGAAGAAACGAGTCCGACCATGTTGTGTAATGCATTGGAAGGAATTACTACTCCTCAAACTCTTAAGATAGAAGGACATATCAAGAATAAAAATGTAATAGTGTCGATTGATTCGGGTAGTACCTGTTGTCGCTCCTAGAGACAACCTAGAGTTGTGATAGACCAGTGCCTAGGACATCTTATATAGCAAGGAGCATATGGTATAACAGAGGAAATTATCGATAACAAGCTCTCGTGCTATCTCTTGTAAAACAAGGAATGTTAATCTGAATGGGACCAAGACCTTCAGAAATTGACACAGAGAAAGGGATATTGCAGAGGCAACATGCTAAACTCCAATATAAAAGCAACAGACAATTCAAAGAAAACTTAATGTAAAGAGGGCCGATTCAGAAATACCTCACAGAAATAAGTTATCATAAGGAATATGTAGTGAATGAAATATTGAGAAGATATTAGTTATCATTGAGCTGATATCCAGATACACAATACCACCATATATGGGCTTACCAATCTAAGAATCCATACATGACAATAGCGTTTTAAAAACACCCTCCCAAAGAAACTAATATAGCAGAAATACGGTTTAGATGAATAGTGGAACAAAATATCATGCCTGAGCCATATTTAAAGCGCTTGACTAATCCGAGCATGGGTATCAACTAGGATAAATCCATACCAAAAATCAGTGAGCCACTCGCATTCCAGAAACATGATACAGGAAAGATGGATGAAATGAAATGATCTATTTAAATAACACATAAGAGAAAGTTACAGACTGTGAAATACCAAAGACCAGAATCCTCTTTAACAGATGGAACTCCTCCTCACTGAGACCCTATGGGCTCTGAGCCTTCATACAAGAGTTCAACAAAAATGTATACAAAACTCCTTTCACTGCATAATTTTCTGATAAAATCTGGAACCCTAAATCATCTGTTCTTCGGGAGCTTTATAGGAGAAAAAGAAAACCTAATAAATGAAGTAGGTGATGAACATTTAATTTGCCTCTTTAAAATAAAATGGCGGAGACATGCACGCCCATACTGCTCGATGAATTTGTAATGTTGTTTGTACTCTGTGGCCTGCTAACTAAAATAAATGCACTGGGTAGAAATCTCTCCAGGAACACGACAAAGCAGTAAAATCACATAAACATTCCGTCCTTTCCTGAAAGAAAATGGTGCTGAAAAGAAAGCCTTGAGGTATTTTATCTGTGAGCGGTACCTTCTGCCTTCTAACTCTGAATTATGGTTTAAGATCTTCAGTGCTGAACGTTGAATTCTTGATCCTTCACTGATATTTCTCTGCTGCTCCATTAATGTCTCCATCTGCGCAATCTGTGCTTTGAATGACTCTGGAGGGTTTGACAGATTTTAACCCTGCTGCTTTAATGGAAGTCTTGTCGGCATATCTTCCAGGGCCTTTCTTCATAATTCAACTCTGAAAAATGGTCCTTTGACATGCTCTCTATCACAGTAATAGAGACTGTGAATCATAATAGTTTTTCGTCGCTGTAAACCTACAAAACCCACAAACTCGTCAAGAAAACAAATGCATGGGGACGACGATGTAGTGGGGATGGTGAAGGCGGTGGGGATAACAGTGTGGCAGTGCAACATGATGAAATGGCGGAAGTATGCGGGGTGGCGATGAAAAATGCAATGGAACAATGGTGGATGGACTGGCCAAATTTATAACGTAAAACATTAAAATATGACATATGAATGGAATATATAAATGGCGGAGGAAAAATGCGATAAACACGTGGGACGGTGACGTGGAGGAAGACCGGGTCAAGGCGGGGGCGATCAAATCTGGACCGTCCGATCTCAGGAGGAGATTGATGGCTGTGAATGCATCAGAGGCAATGGGCAGTGGGCCAGGGGCACTGTACACTTGGATTAACACCCATGCATCTCCGTAGTGTGATGACCGTTGGATGGAGACCCCCAGATTGGACGCCTATAATGCATATCGCTACGTATCCTCAGTTGAACGATAATGCGCGATGAGGTAGCGGTTTTGGAATAGTGATGGAGCCATGTGTTGCACGATGTATGGAATCGCTCCGAATTGAGAAATACCGCCTGCCTATGAAAGGCGGTGCGATAGATACCGGGAAATTTTGAACAGTGGACGCGGGGCGGGGACCACCGGGACAGATAGACTCCGGGCCGTTGATTTTACGGTTTGATTAGACGGTAGGCAGGTAAGCTACGGGCGCGGTAGAGATGAACAAACCGATCAGTACAGATCGACGGTTATGAACGCGCCCGATATTCATTTGATAAGCACCTTTCAGGCTGCGGCTTAGTCTAACACCCAGGTCACGTGGAGAAAAAGACTGAGGGGTTAGGGCCGAAAGGTGCCAGACCATATATATTTTCAAGTGTGGGTTTTTGCCCTTTTTAATGCCATTTTGAGTTTAGAAAAGGGGAACGATAAGTGAAAAAACGATTTTTTCTTTTTTAGGCCAAACAAAGGGGGTTCAAAGGGGATTTTTTGTCAGAATTTAACGAAATTTAACAGAATGCTGACATGATCAACATTGGCTCCACCTGGGGACGGCACATTCATCCCTGGGCGTGTCGAGAACTTCACAGACCACAGGTAAATCTTCTATGCGGACACTGCTCTTCAACACTTCCATTTTTCTTTTCATGATTCATCACGACACCCACATTATTCAAATCAAGATGAAACAGAAAAATAATATACATTATAATACATCAGGCTATCATTGCATGAATTAGAACTGGAAGTAGGGTTTGAGAAACTGACCATTTACAGGGGCATCAAGCAAGTCATCCTGTAAATTTTCCAGCTTGAAAATATTGTTACCTCCCTGCTCCACAATCTTGAAAGGGCCGAACCAAAGCGGATCGAATTTACCATGTTTTCCTTTTTCAGCCCTCTGGATATCCCACTTGAGCACTAAATCACCAATCTGCAGATTCCTGTCTTTAGCGTGTTGATCAAAAAGGTATTTCATCTTCTCTTGATATTCCGTCAGCCTTTGATTTACCTGATTGTGTGTTTCTTCCAATTCCACCAGCTGGTTTATTCACCTGGTCATATCATCAGGTTCTTCTTGACTTTCCTGCATGAATTGGGCTACTGGTAGGGCTAACTGTATAGGGAATACTGCTGCCTTCCCATATACTAATTCATATGGGGATTTCCTAGTTGCTCTCTTGCTGGTAATTCTATTGGCCCACAGAGCAAATTTCAACTGGGAATCCCAATTTTTCTGATTTTCATTTATAGCCTTCTTCAGTGCCCTTACCAGGGTTTTATTGGAAGATTCTGCTAAGCCATTTCCTTGTGGATAGTAGGCTGTAGAGTGGCTTAGTGTGATGTTATATTGCTGGCAGAAACTCACAAACTCTGCAGACTTGAAGGCTTGCGCATTATCAATCACTATTCTGGCAGGACAACCAAACCTGGATATGATGTTTTCTTCCATGAACTTTATTATGACAGTATCTGTAGCGTTCCTCGCAGGTATAGCTTCCACCCAATTTTGTGAAATAATCAGTGGCAGTTAATATCCATTTATGCTGACCACTTGATGGAGGATGTATTTCACCTGTAAAATCAATTCCCCATTGTCAGAATGGTTCATCCACGTGTATGGGAATCATGGGAAGAGGTGCCAGCTTTTGTCTTTCAACAAATTTCTGACACTTATCACAAGCTCTAACCTGGGAAAAAACATCTCCAAAAAGCTTGGGGCAGTAAAAACCAGCCTTCAGGATCTTGTGAGCAGTGGCCCTCTAGCTGTAGTGACCCCCAAAAATTCCTTCATGAAATTAAGCTATAATACTCTCTACCTCATCCTCTGTGAGACACAGGAGTAAGATACCCGAGGGATCTCGCCAATATATACGACCATTGGCGACTATATACTTCTGTGATTTTAATCTTAGTGTTCTGTATTTAGCTTTATCACAGCTTGGAGGGTAGCTGAGTGTGAGGAGATATTCTACAATCTCTTTGTACCACTAACTGATGAGGTACTTTATATGTGTTTTTGGAGTAGCTACTCCAATTCCCTATCGCTCTTCTTTCTCCTCAGATACCTCACTTGCTATTATGGACAAATTTGTACCCAAAGCTTGATAGTTTGATTCAGATATGATCTTGGCCAACCCTTGTCCTTTGATCAGCTTAGTAGGGCAGATGTCTAAGTCATACTCCTATATCTTGGCAATCCACTTCCCCCTTTTTCCTTCACTATCCCCCTGAATAAGAATATCTTTTACAGCAGCTGTAGGCACAAATGTAGTGATATGGGACTATAAGATATATACGCGGAATGCTTTGAGGGATTTCACTAGGGCGTATGCTTGCTTTTCTAATATGTTATACTTTAATTCTGCATCACGGAGCACCTGACTGAAGAAGGCAATGGGCTGCTCATACCCCTCCTCATTTTTCTGCAATAAGACTCCTGCTATTGTATGAGTTGATGCAAAAGAAAATATTATGAAATGTTTAGCATAATCTGGTCCAGCTAGCACAGAGGCTTCTGCAAAAGCATTTTTTATCTTGATAAAGGCCTCTCGTGATTCCTGGAACCATTTAACTTCATTATCTTTCTTTAGCATGCCCGTTATATGTCTAACTATTTCAGCATAGTTAGGAATAAACCTTCTTAGGAAATTGATGCGCCATAGGAATACTTGTACCTCTTTCTTATTTATGGGAAAAGCAATACCATTTATAACCTCTACCCTCTTAGGATCTATCTTCACCCCATCTTTTGTTACAATGTGTCCCAAAAGTTTTCCCTCTTCTAATGCGAATAAAGACATTTTAGGATTTAGAGAGAGACCATAGCTTCTGCATTTCTCAAAGGTTCTACGCAGATGCTCAATGTGCTCAGTATAATTCTTTGAGAACACAGTGATATCATCAACGTAGACTACCAAAAATTTATCTTGCTCCCCAACAAAAGCAATGTCCATGGCCCTCTGAAAAGTGGCCCCTGCATTAATCAATCCAAAAGTCATCCTGGCATACATAAATGTACCCCATGGTGTGGTGAAAGCAGTCTTCTTTTGATCTTCTGGAAGTACAGCCACCTGGTTATAACTAGAGAATCCATCCATCATTGACATCCTAGAAGCTCCAACCACCTTCTGCAGGATGTGATCCATCTTAGGCAGTGGATAATTATCCTTTAAGGATGCTCTGTTTAAATTTCGGAAATCCACACACAACCTTATTTCTCCATTCTTCTTTCGGACAGGGACTAGGTTTGCCACCCATTCAGAGTACCTCAATGGCACAATTATTTTGGCCTTTAACATCTTCTTTATTTCCTTCTCAATAGAAGGAAGCAACAGGGGATTTATTTGTCTGAGCTTCTGCTTATGAGGTTTTGCATCTCCCTTTAGTGGAATTTTGTGCTGCATTATACTGATATCAAAAGTTTTCAAATCTTGATAGGACCATGCAAACACATCTTTGTAAGACAGAAACAATTTCTGATATAGCCTTTTATATTCTCCTGGGATCTTTCTGGACAATTTTACAATTTTGGGGTTAGCCTCAGTACCAAGATTCAGGTCTTCTACTTGATTTTCTTCTACCACTTTGCTTGGCTACAGTGGGACATCATTCTTGTCAAATAATCTTTCTAGAGGCACCAACCCTCTAGGAGACCCCCAGATCGGACGGCTATAATGCATATCGCTCCGTATCCTCAGTCGAACAATAACGCGCGATGAGGTAGCGGTTTTGGAATAGTGACGGAGCCACATGTCGCGCGATGTATGGAATCGCTCTGAATTGAGAAATACTGCCTGCCTACGAAAGGCGATGCGATAGATACCAGGCAGTTTTGAACAGTGGACGCGGGGCAGGGACCACCGGGATAGATAGAATCTGGGCCATTGATTTTACGGTTTGATCAGACGGTAGGTAGGTAGGCTACGGGCGCGGTAGAGATGAATGAACGCTGTCCGATCAATACAGATCGACGGTTATGAACGCGCCCGATATTCATTTGATAAGCGCATTTCGGGCTGCGGCTTGGTATAACACCCAGGTTACGTGGAGAAAAAGACTGAGGGGCTAGGGCCGAAAGGTGCCAGACCATATATATTTTCAAGTGTGGGTTTTTTCCCTTTTTAATGCCATTTTGATTAGAAAAGGGGAACGATAGGCGAAAAAACGTTTTTTTCTTTTTTAGGCCAAACAGAGGGGGTTTAAAGGGGATTGTTTGTCAGAATTTAATGGAATTTAACAGAATGCTAACATGATCAACAATACCCATAATTTTATTCATTGTAACGTAGCCAAGGAATTGAATTGTTTCCTATACCCAACACCAGAATGTCAAGTGATGGTTGCAAATGGAGGAACTATAAATTGCTTTGGAAAATGCCATAATATCAAGCTAACCATGAGGGAATATGTATTGAATAGTCCAATGATTTCCATTCTAATGGTAGGTGGTGATGTTTTACTAGGAGTACAATGGTTACAATGTTTGGGGACGATAGCTTTTAATTTTCAAGAACTTTTCTTGAATTTTTATTTTTTATTTTTTATTTTTTTCGGAAGGAAAGGAAATCGAATTATGGGGTATCACAGGGAAGATGGGAAAGATAATAAGCTCTAATTTCATGAAAAATATTTTGAAGAAAGAACAACGAGGCATAATTGCACAATTATGCTCACTAGAAGTTCCAACATCAAAATCATCTATTTCTCCATATCTCCAAAAAGTCTTGGACAATCATTCCAAGGTGTTTGAAACTCCTAAAGGACTCCCACCTATTTGTGATCATGATCATGCTATTCATTTGATTCCAGGAAGTGTTCCTCCAAACATCAGGCCTTACAGATATCCTTATGTCCAAAAGAGAAAAATTGAATGTATGGTTGCAGACATGTTAGAGGATGGTATAACTCAACCTAGTCAAATTTCTTTCTCTGATCTAGTAGTATTGGTGCACAATAGTGATGGATCATGGCGCATGTGTCTGGATTATAGGGAGCTCAATAAGATCACTATTAAAGATAAATTTCCCATTCCTATGATTGATGAATTATTGGATGAATTACATGGCGCAATTCATTTTACCAAGTTGGATCTTCGTTCAGGATATAATCAAATTAGAATGAAGACTAAAGATATTTCGAAAACAAAATTTCAAACTCATCAGGGTCATTATGAATTTTTGGTAATGCCTTTTTACATTTCAAGGGTTGATGAATTCCATTTTCAAACCCTTCCTTAGAAAATTTGTGCTAGTATTTTTTGATGACATACTAATCTACAACAGGTCTTGGAAGTATCATGTTAAACATGTTGACAGGGTGCTCAAACTATTGGAGGAGAAAAAATTATATGAAAAAACATCCAAATGTTTCTTTGGAGTACAAGAGGTGGAATATCTGGGTCATATTGTATCTCACTAGGGTGTTAAGGTAGACCCTAAAAAAATTAAGCCATTAAGGAATGGAAAGTCCCCACAACCATAAAGAAGTTGCGAGGATTTCTCAGGTTAACAGGGTATTATCGCAAGTTTGTTAAGAATTATGGGAGAATAGCAGCACCTCTAACAACATTATTGAAGAAATATGCATTTTCATGGACTCCTGAAGCAACTAAGGCCTTTGAACATCTTGAATAGGCAATGTGCCTAACACTGGTCTTAGCTACACCAGACTTCACAAAAACCTTTATTGTGGAATGTGATGCCTCGAGAAATGGAATTGGTGCTGTTTTAATGCAAGAAGGAAGACCCATTTCTTTTGAAAGTCGTCCAATAAAAGGAAAGTATTTACAAAAAGCTATTTATGAGAAGGAAATGTTGGCCATACTACATGCACTAACGAAATGGCTACCTTACCTAATGGGAAGGAACTTCAAGGTAAAAACTGATAATGATAGTCTTAAACACTTTTTGGAACAAAGACTATCTTCAGAAGAGCAGTGAAAATGGGTCACAAAGATGTTGGGTTATGACTTTGAAATCATCTACCAAAAAGGGAAGCTAAATGTTGTTGTAGATGCACTCTCAAGAAAGGATGAAGAGGTGGAAGCATTGCTTTTTGCAATTTCTATTATCCAACCAAATTGGATAACTGAAGAAAGGGATGAATGGAAGAAGGACGAAGAAGTGTGGACACTCATTCACAAGTTGAAGCAAGATCCTAGTACATCTGATACATTTAGTTGGAAAAATGATTCCTTATGGTACAAAGATTGCTTATATATTTGAAAGAATTCTGAAATAAAACAAAAGATTATTTTGGAATTGCACACTTCTCCTTTAGGAGGACACTCAGGATTTTTAAAAACTTACCACAGGGTGAAGAAAGAATTTTTTGGGATGGCCTTAAATCTGATATTCAAAATTTTGAGGCCGAATGTTTGGTTTTCCAGCAAAACAAAGCATTAGGGGAATTTTGAGGTCTAAAATGGGCCTCCTAAGGAAAATGTACAATCAAAATTCACTTTGTGAGAACCAATCACATTTTAGGAGATGACATCATCCCTAATAGTTGAGGTGGCATTGCTTGAGTTAAAGGTACTTACTTGTCATATTCTTAATGGTGGATAAAAACTCATAGTTAACCATGGTAGTGCTCTAAGTACTTTTAAAGTCATAAAGTAAAGTACTCATAATAAATTTCATTTCACACTTTTTAAATAAAATAATATTATTGCCATTTCATATTTCTTGAAAGAAATAATGCATATCCCTATACATTTATTATATTATATTATTTTTATATAGTATATTAATTACATGTTATTTTTACAATTTAAATAATATAACATTTAATTAATAGGATATAATATAATTAATAATTCATAAATTTATATTTATATTTTATTTTAAGTTATTTAAGTACAAAGTACAAATGCATTAGTTGTTCAATGATAATGACTTTTTCTTGAAAAGATAATTCTTATTTATAGTCACATCAATACAATTTTTTTATTAATTTTATTTTGGTACAACTTTTGAATTGAAATTAACTATGGTTACATGGATTGTGGTGCAAAAAGTGAGTTGCAAATTCATAAATATTATTTTATTGGTTTAGCTATTATTTTATTATTTCCTTAGGAGGCCCATTTTAGACCTCAAAATTCCCCTAATGGTTGAGGCAATTAAGACCCAGGGTCTTCTACAACCTTTATCCATTCCAAGTCAACATTGGGAGGAGATTTCAATGGATTTTATCACAGGTTTACCTAAGTTCGAAAGAAAGAGTGTCATCATGGTGGTAGTTGATAGACTTACCAAGTATGCACACTTTTGTGCATTATCTCATCCATTTAAAGCAAGTATAGTTGCTACTGAATTTATGGAAACAATTCAAAAGCTACATGGAAACCCAAAGGTTATGGTAAGCAACAGAGATCCCATTTTTACTGGAAATTTTTGGACGTAATTATTTTCTTGTTCGGGTACTCAACTAGCTCACAACTCATCTTATCATCATCAATCTGATGGTCAAACTGAGATAGTGAATAAATGTTTGGAAGGATATCTTCGTTATTTTGTATATGATAAACAAACACAATGGGTCAAGTGGTTACCTCTGGATGAATGGTGTTATAACACTTACTTCCATACTGTAACAAAAATGACCCCATTTATGGCACTTTATGGATATCATCCACCGTCCATCACATAATCTTTAAGAGAAAATTCTAAGGTGCAAGCAATGGAAGATCACATCGAGCATTATTGGCAACTGAGAGAGGGACTTCAACTCTCCTCCCAACTGGAGGCCAACTGTGATGGATTTATTTATTGTATTTAACTATCCCTGAGCTATATTCAAAACCTGAGTAGTGAAGTGTTTAAGGGAAATTCACACAAGTCTAATTAACATTCACATGGGAATCTAGAGTACACAATGCATCCACCTGACAACCAGGATTCTAGAGCACACAATGTCTCCACCCACACAAAAATTCAAGGAGTTCAAAACATGTAGTGATTCACACAACAATCACCATAGGAGTCCAAAGACTAGAATATCTGCACCCACTTTACCCTTTCAGGAATCCAGGGCCCATGGGGCCTCCACCTATTAAACCCATAGGAATCCAAAGAACACCATATCCCCACCTGATAACACCATGGGAACCCAAAGAACATGGTATCCAACTATTAAAAACAACATAGGAATCCAAAGTATTATCCCATGCTCCACCTACTAAACTTAATGGGAATCCATAGAACTATCCCTTGCTCCATATGTTATTACTTTTTCCTTCACTCATGAGCTTTCTCCTCACTGCTTGAACTTTTCTTTAATTTTTTGTCTGCACATTCCTCTCTAGTACATCACATAACCTCTCTTCTATATGTATATTCCCCCCCTGCCATAGTTTCCTTTTCCTTTTCCCATATTCTATTGTGTTTTTTTACTGAAGACAACATGAACCATGAGAGAAATACTACTCATCCTCTTGCCAATACACATTTTTAATGTCTATACCAACATGCCTTTAATTTCAACATGGATATGGGTAGAACTTAAATGTAGAATTAAAATTTTGGCTATTACCCAAGAAACTTATCCTCTCAAGCTCTGAATCCATGTCCTCCTCTTGGTCCGCTCATAATTTGTAATTACAACAATTTACATAGGCAATTTATACAATAAAATTTACATGAGGGGTGACAAAAGGGCTATTACACTTACCCACATCTACCTTTTCTAGCAGCACTGAAATTTCCATGTCTTGAAATTGACTAATGATATAGTGTCGTATGATAGAAATTAGCCCCTAACACCAACCAAACTTCCTTTAGATATCCATAAATTTGAAGGAAATTTTAGTGAAGAATCAATTAACCATATCCCCACTTTCCATCTATGGTGCTCTTCAAATTCCTTGATTGATGATTCAATCAGGATTAGATTTTTCCAGTGTACCCTTACTAGAAATGTGATGAAATTATATATAAATTAAAACATGATCGTTTTCTAATTTTAATGATTTTTCCAATGTATTTCTAAACCATTTCCAATTGCATGTAAATTATGACGTTGGAACTAAACTGTTGGCTAATTTCAAAAATGATAAGGACACCCACCTCTCCAATCACATCTAAGAGTGGTAGAGAAGAAAACATATTATTAAAGTCAATATCCTTGAAAATTTTCTCTCGGAGTTGTTTCTTAAGTCGTGAAAACGTCCAAGTTCTAAGGATGCCTCTCTTTCTAGAGTGTACACCACAGAGAAAGAATTTTTTAGAGCCAATCAACTTGATTTAATATATTCTTAGATTTTGGTCCTCTATGATATCTTTATTGATGCAACAATACACAAAATTTATTAATTCAAGCCTAAGTCGAAGCCCCCATGCTAATGGTGTGGTTGGTTCCATCAATTATAACACTACGATTTTTATTGTAAACCAGGTACAACAAATGTATTTACATCCACCATCTTATGGGAAAAATCCATCAAAAATTTCCCCTCCTTCACAGAATTGTGTAATTAATATTGTACAATCTTATAATCCCAAAGGAAACCAACATTTTAGAGGGAAGAAGAAGAAGAATAGAGGTAATAAGAAGAATTCTAAGAATAGCTAGGGTGACACTAAGACCAATATTGGTATTGTTAGGGATAAAGAAAGAGGAAAATAAAAAAATTAAATTCACTTTACAATTGTGTAAAGGAGATCATTTAACTCATATTTTCCCAAAAATGCAAGGTGTGCAACACTTGTTCACATAACACGCCTCTCATAATCAACAAGTGTTTCTTAACAATAGTTTTCCTTAGGGTCAACAACTTGTTTCAGTCTCTTCCTATAATTTTGGTAACCAACAAGGGGAAACCCAGGCTCCATCTACATTAACAAACATTTCTTCAAATGTTATATGATGAATACTTGTGTGGATTTGTCTAGAGCTCATGATTATGGGACTCTTGATCCTTAGAAGGGGAAACAACCTTCCGAACTGTATAACCCTCTGTGTATCAAGAAACCTATGGTTGAGAATATATGCCAAATGTTGAATGGTACTCTGAAAAGGTTGACTACCAAAATTAATGCCCAATTTTCTTAGAGCTACTCCATTTTGTAGGATATTTCCCATGCCCTTGATGCTATGTCTACCTTAGATGTATTTAAAACATGCTCTGCATAAGGGAGTGAATTGTTGAAAGTTACAAGAAATGTTGACCCCAAGAGTTTTCATACAATTATATTTGATACCACAAATATCAAACTGAGCTTGTATCATCATGTATCCTTATAGATACAAATTTTATATTGTGCTAAGATGATATTTAGGAGAGTAGTAGATGAAGGTGCTTACACATGCATAATGTCTATGTGATGTTGGAAATCGATTGGGTCCCATAATTTGGTTCCATCACCAACTCTTATTACCACATTCAATGGTCATTTTCAATGTCCTCATGGTATTATCCATACCTTTCCTATTAAATTAAGGGTTGGGGGGGGAGACCGCTTATGTGGAAGTGAAGGTAGTGGATTCCAATCTAAAATACAATCTATTCTTAGGATGAAATAGGGTCTTATTGTTTCTATGAAAAACACCCTCCAAAATTTTGCGTGCACTCAAATTTTGGAGCCTACTATGGATCTTGTGATCGGTAGTTCCATAGTCACTTGTTGGTCAGCCGACGCTTTTAAGATCCCTTCTTGGATCGAAAGTGTCAAAGTCACTTTTCATACATGCCCAGTCCGTAAAAAGTGCATGAGTGCATCCTTTTACACAAGCTTGGACAAGCATAGCTTGTTCCATCAAGACTATGACTGTGCGATGTCCAATCCATGTCGACAGTCAGTGCACATTAACAATGATAATTTCTCACATTACAATTATGTACGTACCTCCATTTTGATGAGTTTTGAAAACTATCGATTTCACGCACCTTTGTTTTCGCAAGTGTCATTTTCATGTTTTCGGCTGTCAATTTTTCTTTCCTTCACTCTGATTAGTGTCGTTTTCTTTTCTCTGGCATGTTCCACTTTCAATGTCGTTCACATATCACAAGAGTCATTCAGACTTTAGAAATTGGCGTATTTTCACATGTTAGCTGTCACATAATGTATGCATGCTTTTTCTAGTGGTTTCAAAAGATTATATTTGTATGAATGAGATGGTACAACCATGTAAACATCATTCACACTCATTCCCAAAGTCTTAAGCACTACCGCACAAGTGTCATCATAGTTGTCACAACGTGTAACTTTAGTGTCACACTTGTTGTAAAGTCATCACATTGAGGGAAATATGTTTTCAATGTGTCCAGATGATATACATTGTTGTGCCGTCAAAGTGTTTCAAGTGTGTAATAACTGTCAAGTCATATCACTGTTCACATCAGTCTCTTCGGTCCCACACTTAGCCAATTTTTAGAAATTTCCTAGCAACCTAGCCTCATCTGGCCTTCCTCAACTACGCACTGCGAAGTTACAACCATAAAGCTACATCATTTTACTTTGACACTACACAATATATAGTTCCTTCCTTCCAGTACTGCACACTTCACAAATTCATTGCTCAAGCCTGACCTTTCCTCTCATAATTTCACAATTCATATTCCCAACCTGGACTCAAATGTGGACTGCACAATATCTAGCCTCAAGCTCATCACTTGAGCTCTTGAGTTGTGAAATTTTGCAATGGCCCAACCTACTATGCCTCCCATAACTACATAGTTTTCCCAAGAAATGCAAAACCCCGCAGTTGAGCTCATTGAGTTTGGAAACTGCACAATTTGTCTCCCCAGTCCTATCTGAACTGCACATTGTGTAGTCTAAAGGCTCAAACCTCATCCCCAAGCTCTTGAAATGTTCAATTTCAAAATCACCTGGGCTCATATTCCCTCTAGAACTACACAAGTGTATAAATCAGTTAAAAATCCCTCAACCTGTCACCTTGAGCTCATACACTGCGCAATTTTCTTCCTCATTCTAACTTTAACTGCACATTGTGTAGTATAAAGGCCCAAGCTTCACCCCTAACTACTTGAGCCATGCAACAACGCAATTACCGAGCCTCTTTCCCATATTGTCACCTAGTTATAGCTCAATCAGTGGATCAATATGCACCATCTTAGATGAGGGTTTTATTAGATTAATGTTGTCTTGTCATGAGTGGATTGCAGATGCAAGTACCCTATTGTGCTTTGGCAAGATGATGAATAAGGATATGGAGAAGGAGTACATGCTAGAAGACACATATGGAGCTAAAGAGATAAGATGATAATCAAGAAAGAAGATGAAGGAACTGTAGGTTTTAACCCTGTACACAAATTATCTACAAACTAACTCTTAAAAAATAAAATAAAAAATAGCTAGAGAATAAAACATAAAAAAATATACACAAATATTTTCTCCTAGATCCAAAAATCGAGACTACGAGCTTGATTTTCATTATGTTCCTTTCAACGTTACAATATATATATATATATGCCGAAGCATTAATAAATCCTAATCCTTTAAACCTATATTAGAACATAACTGTAGTTCCCTTGAACATATCTACAAAATACCATGGATAGGAAACCATCATGCCCAAAACCATGTGTTAAACCCATGCAAAAGACCATAGGTATGTCCGACCACCTAATATAGGGTCCAAATTTTTTTTCCTGGGGCACTGGCTTGGACACCGTGCAGGGGGGCTACCACCCCTGTGCAAAACCCTCGACAAGGGGGGCTTCACCCCCCTTGATACCCCCCTGCTACACCTAGCGGAAGCAAAGGGGACGCGGCCACCCCCCCTCTTACCCCCCTGCTTCACATGTGGGGCTAGTCGTGGAAAGAATATAACACAAACCCAACAATCTCCCACTTGTTGTTTATTTTACACAAGGGACCATAGGAGAACTTAGTCATTGGCCCACCCCTTCCATACCCATTTTTTATCTACACCAAAAGAAATTCTTAGTGCTCACATAATTTTTCAATGCATCTGCAACATTCTTCAACATGTCCACCTTTACTAGAAAAACCTTTTTATCCTCAACCATTTCTCACAAAGTGATAATGAACATCAATGTGCTTTGTCTTTGAATGATAAGCAGGGTTCTTAGCCAATAAAATTTCACTTTGTGTATCACTGTCTATCCTTATATCTCGCTTCACCAACCCCATACTTGAACACAATCCCTGCAACCAAACTGCTTCCTTGCTTACATGAGTGGTTTCCATGTATTTTGCATTTGTAGTTGAAAGAGCCACTATAAACTGTCTTTTACTCATCCAACTGACTACACGTCAAAATAGGCTAAACACATACCCACTTTTAGATCGTCTTTTATCCAGATCTCCAACCCAGTCTTCATAAACAAAGCCACGAATGTCCAAAACTCTGTCCAATCCTGGTCTTCCTTGGTAGCACATACCATAATCACTAGTGCCATGCAATATCTAAAAAAATGCTTCATTGTTGTCCAATGCTCCTTACCTGGTTTTGATATAAACCTGCTTAATACTCCCAATACATGTGCAATGTATGGTCTAGTACAGACCATTGCATACATCAGGCCACCCACTGCACTTGATTATGGAACACGAGACATATCCTCTTCTTCTTCTTGTGTCTTGGGACACTGTTCAACATATAGAAACCTTCACCGCTTTACTATCCTGCATATTGAACCTCTAAAATATTGTCTTGACATACTTCTTCTAGTTTAACTAGAGATTCCTCTTTTCCCGATCTCGTTTAATTTTTATGCCCAAAATATAGTTTGCAACACAAAGATCCTTCAGGTTGAGTTTGGAGAACAATTTAGCCTTCAAGTCCTAGATTTTTTTTTTCATTTCTAACCAACAACATATCATCCACATACAGGACCAAATAAACAACACAATAAAAAATTAATTTAAAATTCACATAGTGATCCTCTTTGCTTCTGGTGAAGCCAAGTCCCCGTATATATGTATCAAATTTCTGATACCACATCCTTGGTGACTATTTTAACACATACATAGAATTTTTTAAACCTGCATACCAGTTCTTTCTTACCCTTCACCACAAAGCATTCAAGTTGCTTCATGTATATCTCCTCTTCTAGATCCTCATGAAGAAATGGGGTCTTCACATCCATCTTTTCTACCTCAAAATCAAATGCAACAAAAAAATATAAAAGTAATCCAATAGAAGTCACCTTGGAAACATGAGAAAAAATATCACCAAAAAAAATTCCCGACACCTAGGAATAAATTTTTTCTACCAAACAAGAAAAAGTTTCATCCACCTTGCCTTATGCATTCATCTTCTTCTTAAACACCCATTTTCTTCCAATGGGTTTCCTTCCAACCAACAACTCCATTGGATCCCATGCCCTATTTTTGTGCAAGGATGAAATTTCATCAACCATGGCCTCCTTCCAGAGTTTTCCATCCTCTGAATCCACTACCTCCCTAATAGTACTGGGATCATCATGAGTGATAGATAAAACAAAATTTTAACATAAAATAGATGGAATATACCTTTATGGATGCCTTCTTTCTCGAAGTTATCTTCTCACAGCTGGAGTTTGTGGCTCTTCCTCTTCTGAATCTTGTTCTGGTGTAGAGTCTGATTCTTCCTCCTTTAGCTCATGCTTTATCTTCTCATGTTCCTTTGGTAGGAATTCATGTTTAACAACATATTTCACCTCTCTAAACATAACATCTTGGCTGTACAGAACCTTCCTTGTTTATGGGTTCCAAAGCTTATAGCCTTTTGAACCATCCTTATACCCAATACAGATGCACCTTTCAGATTTAATATCCAACTTGGCTCTTTTCTCCTTTGGAACATGTACATATGCATCACAACCAAATAGCCTCAGATGTGAAAGAGAGGGTTTCTTACCAGTCCATACCTCATGTGGAGTCTTATCCTCCAACGTTGATGAAGGTGATATGTTAATCACGTAGCATGCGGTCTCCACTTCCTCTGCCCAAAATTCCTATCCTAACCTTGTACCATTGAGCATGCTTCTTGCCTTTTCCATCAAAGTCCTATTCAATATTTATACAACTCCATTTTTCTGAGGTGTGTATGGAGTAGTCTTTTGTCGTGCCATACCACACTTCTTACATAATTCTTTAAATTTCTTCATGTAGATCTCTCCACCATTATTTGTCCTCAACATCTTTATCTTCTTCTCTGTTTGGTTTTCTACCAGAGAATTAAATTATTTAAATCTATAAAGGACTTAAAATTTATTCCTTAGGAAATATATCTATGTATTCCTTGAGAAGCAATCTATAAATGACACATAGTACACAAACTTACCAAGTGATGGAACCGACACAGGTCCAAACACATCACTGTGCACAAGCTATAATATCTTATTCGCCCTCTTAACACCAGAAGGGAAATTCACCTGATTCTTCTTCCCATATACATAATGTTCATAGATATATAAATCCAGAGAGACATTAGACATACCTTCTACCATATCATTACCATGTGTTGAAAAGTGTAAATAGTTTCGGTCTTCATAATAACATGTAATTATGATTTTATGTAATGAAGAGACAAATGTAATAAAACGTATTTATTGTAATACTTACATCATGGATTTCATGAGAAAAATATTTTATTATAGGTCAAAGACTTCTTCTTGATGTCTTTAGGAACTTGTCATCTTGTCATAAATATAGTTAGAGTCATGTAAATGAAGTGATGTTACACTTGTAAAAGACAAATTGTCTATGTAAAAGTATTATCTAAGACCTTGTCACTAGCCCTCTTGAAGTCAACTTAAAATGTGATGAAAACTCTCCTTGATGAAGTTGAATTACACTCCTCCTATCATGTCGGCCTAGGAGATGGAAGATAGTCTCTATATATAAGATGGTGAGGCCTCATTTTATCTCATAAATATTGGTCAAGGTTTGCAATATAGATCTGAATTTTAGTGCGAGAAGAAGAGGGATATACAACAAAATAAAGAGGCTACAAGGTGTGCAAGGAGGAGGATAAGATCTCGATCTAGAAACTTGGGCTAGTCTGAAATACAACGCGTAAAGGGAAGGCTAGATAGAGAAGGAGATAGACTGTAAGAAGTGAAAATAAAATGCTATACAAGCCTCAGTCTTGTGTTGAGATTCGAAAATAAGATTCAACACCCACGCCTATTGCATTAATCACTTGGTTGGATTAAGCACCCAAACTAGGGTGGGGCCCATAGTGCTATTTTTGGGTGCATGTCTATTTTTATTATCCTTTAATTTAGATGGACATTAAACTGTAATCTATTCTCAATGTGGACTTGAATGAGTTAACTAAAAGTGGAAAATTTAGTTACCTAGTGGATTTTGAGTTGGAGGTTGGTTGGTGGGACATGCAGAGTAATTCTAGTTGTAACATAGTTCGAAGTGCGATGGTGCATTAGTTAATGCAATTAGTAAATAGTTTAACTCAGTTAAGTGAGTTAAACTCAGTTGTGCTAGTTGTATCTAAAGATACACTAGTGAGAGATAAAGTGAATTATTTAATAATTAATTCACATGCAGTGATCTCACATGCAATTGAAGATTTATTATTGTTAGCTTCATGCATGTCAGATCTAGTGGAGACCTAGTTGAGTTCTAGGTGAAAGAGAAGTTGACTATCAGTTGTGACATTATTGGCTTGCACACATGCAGCCAACCACCCATTGGAGTGCCCATGATACTTGCGCAATCAAGGCAGGAAATAATTCCTATCTTTTAGGGATCTTGACCATCAGGGATTGCGCAAGGCTGGCAGGCTGTCAGGAGGCTGGAAATTGACTAAGTATTGGTTAGTTTTACGTGAGGACATTGTGAGACAGATAGCTCAATGTTGGAGGCTCTTGTCAAAAGAGAAATACATTGTATTTGTTTCATGATCCATGCTTAATATACAATAGAAGATAGTGGGGTTTTTAGTTTTAAGCTTTCCCTGAGAAATTATTTGTGTTGTGTGCGATTGATCTTTCTTTATGTTCATGTGATTAGCGATTGTGTTTTTAATTCCGCAAAATATTTGTAGAAGCGATTCAGTATTTAACTTTAGTACATTGTTAGATTGGGTGAATGCAAGATACACATGCATGTTGTATAATTTATACATGGTATCAGAGCACAAGAAATTGCAGAAGTGAAGTAGGAACTGAGTTTGTGACTGGATAGAATTCGAATTTGTAGAAAGAATTTTTGGTGCTACAAATGATTCAAGATAAAAATGGCTTTCAATGGCTTGAGGTTAGAGTATGAAATCGAGGGAAACTTGAATTAAATTTCTTGGAAGGACAAGATGGAGGCAGTACTTGAAGACAGTGGGTTGAAGGAATTCATTGAAAAAGATGTTCCTAAGCCCGATGCTGCAAATCTTGATGCATGGAAAAAGAAAGTTGAAAAGGTGAGTAGGATCCTGTTGGAGGGAGTATGAGACCACATTGTATCAAGCCTCCATGGGAAAGCCAAACCATATGCAATGTGGAAGGCTTTGAAAGATATATTCTAAAGCAACATCGACCATAGGAAATTGGTGCTCAAAGATAAACTAAAGAAGATCAAGATGGAAAAGGGCGACACCATTCCAAAATATCTCATGAAGTTTGTCCAATGTCGAGATGAATTGGGGAGTGTGGGATTAACAGTCGCTGATGATGATTTGGTGAGCTTGGCTCTCCTAGGAATTCCTAAGAGTTGGCACAGTTATGAAGACTTTGTCAATGGACGGGAAAATTTTCCAGAATGGAAACAACTGTGGTCAGATTTGGTGAAGGAGGAGTTGAGACGGAACACCAGAGATGGATATTCATCTAAGCATGGTGATGAAGAGGATTTTTCTTTTGGCAAAGAAAGTGAAAGGGAATAAATTCCATTCTAAATCCGAGTCCAAAGGCAATAAGCAGGACATGTCCAAAGTGAAGTGTTTTCATTGTCACGAACATGGATATTTTTCTACTAACTGTCCACAAACAAAGAAGAACAAGAAGGCTGCTGGATCTGCAGATGGTGAGGCCCTTGCCTCGAAATTTGAGCTATAATTCTCATTGATCGTGTGCATGGTGTCAAGTGCATTGGGATATGTGTGGTATTTGGATAATGGCGCTTCCTTTCACATGACGGGAGATAAGGAACTTTTCAGTGACTTGGAGGAGAAAGATCTCCAGATGCATATTGATATGGGAGACGATGGAAAATAAAGTGCTACCAGGATTGGTGCCATTACCTTTCAGAGGGAGTTAGGTAAAACATTTCAATTAAAATATGTAATGCATGTACCAGGTCTGAAGAAAAATTTGGTCTTAGTCGCAATGTTGGAGGACAAAGGCTATGAAGTTGTTTTTAGTGATCGAAAAGATTTCCTGCGACATAAAACAATGAGTCAAGCCAAGAGGACAGGGATTCGAGTTAAGAGGATAGGGATTCAAGTAGATGGCTGCATTGCCATGATGGGCAAGGCGGAAAAAGTGGTGAGCAGAGATGAGGACGAATTATGGCACAAGCGATTGGGCCATCTTCATCATGGAGCCTTGAAAGTTATGCAACAAATTTCTACTGGAATTCCCATGTGAACACTTGCTCATTTAGATTCGTGCAAGGGTTTCACCATGGGGAAGTATGTAAAGTCCACCTTTCATGAGAAGGAGAGCCAAGCTTTGGAGATCCTTGAGAGAGTTCACACAGACATGTGTGGACCATTCTCGGTTGTTTCAACAAAAAAGCATAAGTACTATGTAATATTTGTTTATGAATTTTCTCGTAAATGATGGATATTATTCATGCAGAAGAAAGATAAAAAATTCTCTAAGTTCTGTGAGTTTAAGGCATTGGTGGAGAAATAATCAGGGAAGCAAGTGAAGGCTCTTAGGAGAAATAATGGTGGAGAATACATCTCTAATGAATTCAAGAAATTTTGCAGCAAAGAAGGAATTCAAAAGAGAACTCATAGCACCTCATAACCCACAATGAAATTGGGTCGCGGAGAGGAAGAACGGAATGGTTGTGAATGCAACACGAGTGATGTTTCATGATCAGGGCCTACCAATGCATTTGTGGGCGGAACCATGCAACACTGCAGTTTATGTGAAGAACCATTGTCCTCATAGAGTACTTGGTATGAGTACACCTGAAGTGGCTTTCAATGGTAAGAAAAATTATGTTTCACACTTTAATATTTTTGGCTCATATGTTTATGTGCATGTGACCAAGGACGCCAAGAAGACACTGGAACCAACAACTGAGGTTGGGATTTTTGTGGGGTACAAATAAACAACCCATAATTATCGTGTGTATTTTAAAAACAACAGAATGGCTATTGTGCAACGAGATATAAAATTTGATGAGGGGAAAGCCATGGAGTTGTCCCTTGAGAGGGAGCTAGACTTGCATGCAGAGGAGGAACTGTTGGTTCCCAAGAATGAGTCTCAAGATGTGGATCAACCACATGAGGAGGTTCATGGAGTGGAGAAAGCCACTCATGTAGAGCCATCCATCAAAAATGGCATAAGGCTCACCATAGAAGGTGATAGGGTGAGACTTGATGCTGCACAGAATGTAGGCGCCCCTACTTCACAGCGTAGACAAAGACAGTCTCCTGACCGATTTACTGGATACATGGCTATTATGAGCAATTGTATTATGACTGAACCATCTTCCTTTCAGGAAGAATTGCAACAACCTACTTTGGTTGATGCAATGGTGGAGGAGTATGACTCCATTGTCAAGAACAGTGCTTGGGAGATAGTCCCAATACTGGTCGACAAATCAGTGGTAGGTTCGAGATGGATATACAAGGTAAAGAAAGCTACTGATGGGAGTGTGGAGAAATACAAGGCCATATTTGTGGCCCGGGGTTTCTCACAGGTCAAAGGAATATATTATGATGAGACCTTTGCACCCATCACAAGGTAATCTTCCATAAGATGCACCCTTGAACTCCCAGCGCAGATGGGCTGGCACATTCATCAGATGGATGTGAAAACTGAATTTCTCAATGGGATCATTGAGGAAGAGTTGTACATAGAGTAGCTTGAAGGTTTCACTAAAAAATTTGGCAGAATTTCCGACGGCCAATTCGTCGCTATTCCGACACATAGTCGTCACAAGAGTGACAGTTCGAGGACGGGAAAAACGTGGTTTTCCATACCGTCGCAATTCCAACGCACTTAAAAAGTGTCACACTATCGACACTTTTTCCGTTGCTTCCAAACAAGCGTCGCTCTTCCGATGTTTCCCAAACCGTCGCACTTTCGACGTTTGTAAACTGTCGCACTTCCGACGAAATGTGGTCCGACGTTTTGAACGTCGCTCTTCCGACGAAATGTGGTCCGACGTTTTGAACGTCGCTCTTCCGACGTTTGTAAACTGTTGCAATTTTGACAAAATGTGGTCCGACGTTTTGAACGTCGCGCTTCTGACGTTTGTAAACTGTCGCAATTCCGACACAATGTGGTCTGACGTTTTGGACATCGCTCTTCCGATGTTTGTAAACTTTCGTAATTCCGACGAAATGTGGTCCAATGTTTTGAACGTCACTCTTTCGACGTTTGTAAACTATCGCAATTCCAATGAAATGTGGTTCGACGTTTTGAACGTCGCTCGTTTGACGTTTTTATACTGTCGCTCTTCCGACGTTTTTAAGTTTTCGCAATTCTGACGCTTACAAGGCATCGGTATACCGACGGCGGGTTCAATTTAAAAAAAAAAAAATGAAACTTTAAAATAGGAAAAACGTTGTTTTGAATATATTATATGAAGTAAAACAGTCCATGAAGTCATTACATTTTCGCATCTGAAGATTGGAACCCAAATATCCATCCAGAAAAGTGGAAGTCCCACCCCAAACAATGATAGAAAAATACCCCATTTCACATACAGGGACATGATATAAAACCCAGTAACGGTCCACATGGAGATTATCGACAATCTGAGAAAGCATCCAAATATGCCCGAGGCATCTATAAGAAAGTGAAATAGCATTATGTAGAATAGTAAAGCAACAGATAGAGTACCGACATCCATTGTTCCAAATACAAATTAAAGTACCCAAAATCCTTGAACAGAGAAAAATGCTAATCATGTGAGGAGTGTGATATGTCCAAAATATAAAAATACCATTAGACCATATCAATAAACCAGCAACATAGACCAGCATCGCTAGTTTTGAAGGCAGAGTGATAAACATTAATCATTTTTTTTTTTCACAAGAGAAAAAACGTTGTTTTGAATATATTATATGAAGTAAAACAGTCCATGAAGTCATTACATTTTCACATCTGAAGATTGGAACCCAAATATCCATCCAGAAAAGTGGAAGTCCCACCCCAGACAGTGATAGAAAAATACCCCATGTCACATACAGGGACTTGATATAAAACCCAGTAACGGTCCACATGGAGATTATCGACAAATCTGAGAAAGAATCCAAATATGCCTGAGGCATCTATAAGAAAGTGAAATAGTAGTATGTAGAATAGTAAAAAAACAGATAGAGTATTGACGTCCATTGTTCCAAATACAAATTAAAGTACCCAAATTCCTTGAACAGAGAAAAACGCTAATCATGTGAGGAGTGTGATATGTCCAAAATATAAAAAGACCATCACACCATATCAATAAACCAGCAACATAGACCAGCATCGCTAGTTTTGAAGGCAGAGTGATAAACATTAATCATTTTTTTTTTCACAAGAGAAAAAACGTTGTTTTGAATATATTATATGAATTAAAACAGTCCATGAAGTTATTACATTTTCACATCTGAAGATTGGAACCCAAATATCCATCCAGAAAAGTGGAAGTCCCACCCCAGACAATGATAGAAAAATACCCCATGTCACATAGAGGGACTTGATATAAAACCCAGTAACGGTCCACATGGAGATTATCGACAATCTGAGAAAGCATCCAAATATGCCCGAGGCATCTATAAGAAAGTGAAATAGCAGTATGTAGAATAGTAAAGCAATAGATAGAGTACCGAAGTCCATTGTTCCAAATACAAATTAAAGTACCCAAAATCCTTGAACAGAGAAAAATGCTAATCATGTGAAGAGTGTGATATGTCCAAAATATAAAAAGACCATCAGACCATATCAATAAACCAACAACATAGACCAGCATCGCTAGTTTTGAAGGAAGAGTGATAAACATTAATCATTCTTTTTTGAAAAGAGAAAAAACGTTGTTTTGAATATATTATATGAAGTAAAACAGTCCATGAAGTCATTACATTTTCACATCTGAAGATTGGAACCCAAATATCCATCCAGTAAAGTGGAAGTCCCACCCCAGACAATGATAGAAAAATACCCCATGTCACATACAGCGACTTGATATAAAACCCAGTAACGATCCACATGGAGATTATCGACAATCTGAGAAAGCATCCAAATATGCCAGAGGCATCTATAAGAAAGTGAAATAGCAGTATGTAGAATAGTAAAGCAACAGATAGAGTACCGACGTCCATTGTTCCAAATACAAATTAAAGTACCCAAAATCCTTGAACAGAGAAAAACGCTAATCATGTGAGGAGTGTGATATGTCCAAAATATAAAAATACCATCAAACCATATCAATAAACCAACATCGCTAGTTTTGAAGGCAGAGTGATAACCTGTCAACACATAAAATAGTATCATAAAGCGGATACAGGAAATGCGCAGAGACATGTACTGTTGATATGTGCCTCACACAAAAAGCATCCATGATAGAGAAAAAATATGTATAAACCCAGGGTCAATTGTATGTTCTGGCTCGCTTGTTCCCAAAAATAAAAACCATATGCAGAAACCCAGGCTCGTTTGTAAGATCAGGCTCGCTTGATTCCAAAATTGGTAACCATCTGTTGCATCCGAGATGTAAGGTTCAGGCTCGTTTGTTTCCATTAGTAGCCCGCTACAGCATCCACCCTGTTCATAGCAAAAAGGTTCAGAGATATTACAGAGAAAAGAGTATAATACGTGTAATTCATATAAACATGGCTCTGTATTTCAAAAAACAAGTTTAAAATAGAAACAGGGCAACACTTTTTTTTATAAGTAAAGTCAATCTATTAACAGTGGGAATAAAATTACACCAAAGTCAAAAACATTGCCCAGACTCATGGAAAATTTGTCATCAAAAAATAAAAAAATTAAGAAGACTGCCCTCATATGGGGAAACCAGTCTTGAACGTTTAATTTACAGAATTCAAAAATATTACAAAGGTCTAGCACAGTAAAATAATCTAAAAGCAGCCCAATTAAGTGGGCCGCGAAGCAAGAAAAACAAATTAACCAAACTACTCCTCCGTCTCCTCGATGATTCGGCACCATCCTTCGGAAGGTCCAGGATCGCTAGGTGTTATCTCCACAGTCATGCCACCGCTCCCCTCCTGAAGGCCCGAATGCTGGACGGATTTTTCTGAGCTCAGACCCACCGAATGGGTGCATTTTTCTTCCATTTGGGCCTCCTCACGGAAAACCACAGTAATTGAAGCTGTGATTCGTGGGCGGTTCAGAGAGAAATTAAAGGAAAAAAGCGCAGTGCGCATCGTGGGAGAAGGTGAAGCTGTGGGGAAATGAGGAGTAGGGGAGCCCATATGGTGGCCAGATCCTAAAACCCGACCCAGCCCACTTCTAGTATCTGAATAGCGACCTGCGTGATAATCACTGGACTGGGAAGTCGACTCGGTTGAGGGGCTGGAGGGAGCGCGCAGGGGTTGACCTCTAGTGCTCCCCCTGCGGCAATGCATCCTTTGACGCAGGCGAGGCATGGGTGCAGTCTCAGTAGTGGGCACAAGAGGAGACGGAGAAGCAGAATTCCAAGAAATAGAGGAAGACAGACAAGGACCAGACTGAGAGAAATGCATATATGCAGCAAGGTCTAAGCAATAGTTCAGCTGGCCACTTCTCCTTCTCGTCACAGTGAGCAGGCAGTGTAACCCAGCAACCGGCTCATCTGAAAAACCATAGCGAAATTCCATTTTATCGACCCGACTGCAATGCAATCGAAGGATGCCCGTCATAATTAATCTCTGATCATTAATGAGAGCTAAAGGCCGGATCATATTGGAACATGAAAAATCGCTAACAGGAGTGGAGGTCCGATCTTGAACAATGTTAAAACTTAATGTGATTAGATGTGAAAACCTTGGAACTTAATTGAACATCGTTAAAACTTAATGCGATTGATATGAAATCACCACATCCATGTCCCATCACCTTAAACGCCATCGAATGCACTTGCATCTGGGAACAGGGCAACATTTGATTGAGGACACATGGCATAAATTGATTGGAGCGGATCTTTGTTTGGGCCGCTCGGCAGTGGAAATCCAGACCCGAAAAATATTAGGGCGAATTTGATAAGAAATTCGCGTCACAACTCTCCCTTCGTACGCCAGCCCAACTTCGGACCCGAAAAAGATTAGGGCGGAATTCAATTGGTTTTCGCGTCACAAAATTGGCCGACGTCAGTAGGCTATTTTGGAATGCGAATTTGGTTTGAATTATGGTTTATCGCCGTTTGAAGTCCGGTGGGCTCGACTTAAGAATAATTTTGTTTGATCCCATCTTATAAAATTTGTGTTGGTTTTCTTTGATAATACACATATTTATAATAAATCATGGGAATACCACACTAAACATGTGGAAAAGTTATATAAATTATTAAGAACAATCATTTTTATGTAAAAATATCCAAATGTGCTTTTGGGAAATAAGAATTTGAGTATTTGGTTCATATTGTTTTAAAGGAAGGAGTGAAGTTGGAGCCTCAAAAGATGCAAGATATTACAAAATGACCTATTCCTAAGAAAATCAAGGTTCTTAGAATATTTTTTAGACTTACATGATATTATTGATCATTTGTTAAGAATTATGCATGCATTTCAAGTCCACTCACATATCTCTTGAAGAAAATATCATTTATATGGAATGATGAGCTACTTTGGCATTCTCTCTTTTAATGGATGCCATGTCTTCTACACCAACATCGGTTGCACCTAATTTTGGTAAAACATTCATAGTAGAGTGTGAGGCACTAGGACAAGGAATTTACGTAACATTAACACAATAAGGGATATCATTGGTTTTTAAAAGCAAGGAATTCAAAGAAAATATTTGGTGAAATCTACGTATGAAAAATAAATGGAAGCAATATTACATGCAATAAAAAATGGGGATAGTATATCATTGGGAGGTACTTTAAAGTCAAGATATACCATGATAGCATAAAGTATTTTTTGAAGCTATGATTTTCATTAGAAGATTAACAAAAATGAGGAGGAAAAATGCAAAGTTTTAATTTTGAGATAATCTGCAAAAAGGGTAAGGAAAATTTAGTACATGATGCTCTTTCTAAAATAGAAGAGGCCTCAAATTTATATCCAATTACATTTTCTATTCCTAGGTGGCTGGAAGAAGCTTGCCATAATGGAAAAATGACAATAGTACTAAACAAAAACTAAAATTTATAAAGGATGGGATGAACTCTATGGAGCATTGGGAGTGAAAGAGAGATATACTTTGGTGCAAATGTAGAATATTTTTATACACGCAAGCATATTTGAATAAACAAATATTAAGGGAGTCCCATGTCTCTCTGATGGTAGGACGCAGGGTTCCTTAAAACATCTCAAAGGATCAAAAAATATATTTTTGGAAGGAATGAAGAAAGATATTCAAAATTTTGTAAGAGAAGGTCAGTTTTGCATAATAAATAAAAGAGAGATAGTAAAATCTCTAGGGTTACTTCAACCATTCCACATACATATTCAAAGACTAGAAGATATATCAATAGAATTTATTACAGGGTTACTGAAATATAAAGGTAAGTATTACATTTTTGTGGTCATTTATATAGACAAATTTTGTAGATTTTTTTTGTAGAGATCAAAGTACATAAACAACAAGCCAAGTGGCAGACGTGTCTGTGAAAGAAATTCATAGTCTTCATGGTTTTCCTAAAGTAATAGTAACAAGAAACTTTTGGAAATAATTATTTAATATGAGTGGAGAAACACTAGCTGCCATGAGTTCTACATATCAAACACAATCAAATGGTAAAAAAAAAATAGTTAACAAATGTTTTTAAGGTTATCTACACTGTTACTCTTTAGAAAAGAAATCTTAATGTATGAAGTGGGTTCATCAAGGAAGAATGGTAATATGATACTACCTATCACACATCTACTAAAATTACCCCATTTAAGGCCATTTATGGATATCCAACTCCTAGTATCTCATACTTTTTGCAAGATAAGTCCAAAGTATAGGAAACATAATCACATATGGAAAATACTAAAGAAACTTTGAAAATTATTATGGAAAACCTTCAAATGACATGAAACATGATAAAACAACAAGGGGAACAACATTGAAGTGAAAGATAATTTGAGGAGGGTAATTTGGTATTTTTTAGATTATAGCATTATAAGCAATCTTCATTCAAGAAAAATAAGAATAAAGAATTAGCTCAAAAATGTTATGGCCCTAAATAATTATTCATAGAATTGCACAAGTGGTATAGAAGTTATATTTTCCTTCTTGCATTCATAAGGTTTTTCATGTATCTTGCCTAAAAAAGGTTTTGGGAAAAAATATGCCAATGTAAATAGAACTTCCAAAATTAGATGAAGAATGAAAGTTGATTCTTGAACCACAAAAATTTATAGATAAGCATTCTGTATCTCTTTGACATATAACCATTATGAAGTACCTAATCAAGTGGAAGAATATTCCTCTAGAAGAAGGTACATGGTAAAATGATCAATCCGTGATGAAATACCCACGGCTAAAGGGTTCGTTTGAAGTTTTGACAAAGGTTTTGTTATATGTTTTATATAACGCGCGGCGGAATAGTTTTATTGTTTGTTAAGGTCCCACACAGTGATCAAATTTGAAGGGCAGGTCCGAATTTCAATTAGAAGGGCATATATCTATGTTGCCCTTCCATAATGAAAAGCTTTAAAAAAAAAATTTTCAATTGACCACAATAAATTATTTTTACATTTCATTTTCAGAAAGACAAAACCATCAATATTTATATTAATAAAAGACTATTACATATACAACAATGAAGAAGGCTCCATCTTTCATTGCTTAAATATCTCATTGGAAATGTCAACATAAGTCTTGAAGACACTATTATAATAATTTGGATACATACCACTGGGATATAGGAGATTCTTATGTGTCAGATTGTGTAATGCAATTTTGACTTTGTTTCACAAGGAGCAGCAGCATGGAGGTCTGTATTTTTCTTATAGAACTTTATTATTATTATTTGAAACGTTGTTTATAGATATGAAGACAACAATGAAATTATGAGCATGGTGGAAAATTAGTCAAGCTCGTGATGCCAAACCATGATGATGTAAGTTTGGAATTTAACATTTTTACATGTTAAAGACAAATAGTCAAAATCACTGACAACTTAGTATGCCATAATTAATAATCATTCCCCGTTCACTTTTGTTAATAGGTTTATGTCACACGATGATCTCTCTTCTCTGGCATTTACTTGTATTGAAGATCACTATTCTAGGAATAAGGAGTTATTTTCTCCAAAAATAACCCTAGCCAAATATTGACAATGCATCAAGGATATCTTTCTATGCTTCATAAGCACATTTGTTCTACTTCTAAATCATGTCTTGGAAGTGGTTGTTGTGCTGGAAATTATTCACCAGTTGGTTTCATACTAAAGTCTTTTTCACATTTTCAGCATCCAATACATGAAAAAGATAATGGTTTAAAACAACATAAATATTTGAAATTTTGCAAGAATTGTCTGGCACACTTTGAATATTAATTTTGAAGTCAAGTGCATGATGCTATATAGGATCAAGTGTCATTTTGAATACCAAATGTTTCACAAGAAACTTTTCAACATGCTACCCTGAAGTAAGGATTAAATGACAATATTGCATCAACTATTTCCATAATAAAAGTGCACCTCGGCCATAAGACTAAACAACTACAAATGTTGTAGATCTAACAAGACCACACGATCAAATGTATTCCACAAGGCCAATATTGTATGAAAAATGAAAAGGAGTTTGCAACCAAAAATGCCTTAGGCAACTAATTCAATTAGATACAACAAACCATCAGCAAAAAGGAAAACCAGCCTACCCAAAAGGCAAGTGTTTACCTCCTTTGACAAAATTTTGAGTTCCGAAACAAGGGCCTTTATTGTCTTGTCAATGCCCCTAGTAATTTGAACGGGGTTTGCACCTGCTGCAACAACCTAAACAAAAAGGTTTCATTTCAAATTATTTTCCACAAATTTAAGATACAACCATTGTAAGTTTTGTATTTCCTAACAAGCTCATAAATTTTGACAAAAGAACCAAATTGTTTTAATACCTGATAGCTATTTTTTCACTCAAAAACTATCTTAGACTCAATAATCCCAACCCAAAACTAAAAAACCAAACACCATAAGACCCTACAAAAATGAATAGATGATCTTAATCCAGTACTATCGACAAAAATTTACCTTTACACCCTCACTTATTAAACCCTGTGCTGTTGAATTTTAACTTCAACTGCTGCAGCAGAAGGACGGATGCAGCAGCAACATTTTTTTTTGGAGGTTGCTTACACGCCATCCAGAAATTTAATTCAGCATTTAAAATTCATGCAAGTTTTTTTTGTAGATGGTCGCAGCCATATTTCTGTACAGGATTGTATTTAAACACAACAACCAACATTAACGCAATTCACCAACCAGAAATTAAACAAACAGAAATTTACCCCCCAGTTTTGTAAATTCAAAAGGAGGACACGTGGAGAATTAATATTGGATCGCATGAAATTGAAGGGAATATGAAAACCTGAAAACCGGACCCAAATTTTTTATAAGGCACATTGGATTGAGAATTCACGTTACAAATTAGGCAGACGTCAGCATCCCATTTTGGAACGCGAATTTGGTTTGAAATTCAATCTATTCAGACTTTTGAAGTCCAACGGAAAGGGTTCTTTAATGTTTTGATAGTTTAATTTTATGTATGCTTTAATATGTACATATGTTTTAAACATATGTTATATATATATATATATATATATATATATATATATATCATATGCGAAATGAAAGGTGGGCCATAGAATTTAGTTTTAATTTTATTTTTTTTAAAAGAGGGTTTATTATAATATGTTTTATATGTTACGACATATAAAAATAAAAAGGACAAAAAAGCTTGGTAGTTTTTTTTATAGACAGTACGTAAATTTTTTATTACACAGCAGTGTGTAAAAAGTGAAAGACTGACTGTAACTTTTTAAGTGTGTATGCACAACAGTGCGAAAGTGAAAAACACAACAAAGTGTTTTAGAGACAGAGTATGTTTGTTTTGAACAGACAGTGAGTTGGTTTTATGCACCGCGTTTTGTAGCAGTCATAATTTTGTAATCCCTCTCAGTGAGGAAGTAGTGTAATAGTTTTTTTTTGAGTTATTGAAGGGAATAGAAGTTTGTTTTCAAAGTATTGAAACTCTGTCTCCTGTCAAAGAAATTTTTATTTTCTCTGTGTTAGAGGAAGGGAGATTTATTCTCCATTCATTGTTCTGGAATTTTTCAATATTTCAACATGTGCAAGAACAACAGATGTTGTGGTTCCATCCCCAGCTAAATCATTTGTCTTTGCCACAACTTGCCTTACCAACTTGGCCCCAATTTTTTCAACTAGGTCCTCTAATTCAACCAATAAAAAGGCCAAAACCATAGCATTGAGATACATTTCATTACACTGTCAATAACAATAAAATTTGACTCAGCCATAACCCTTTCCTTTTATTGTTGTGAAAAGCGTTATTCATTAATCTAATGTGGCTAGTCCATAGGCCAAGTAGACCACTGGGTAAAAAATATGTTTCCTTTCACCTTTGAGTTTTCAAATTATGCCTACCAAATCTAAGACATTTAAGAGGGGGAACTAATACAACGTTAAAAATAAAACCAGAGCACAAATCTACAAATTACCTCCTTAGCTACTGTCACACCATCATTAACTATTTTCGGAGAACCATGCTTGCTCTCCAAGAAAACATTTTGCCCCTCGCCCCAAGGGTGACTCCAACAAGATCAACAAGTTTGTTCACATCGCCTACAAGACAAATTGACAATGCTTTCAGTAAGTGTGCAATTGAATGCCAGACCATATGCCAAAACAACCCTCCATGAAAAATTAAAATAACACATTAAAATCAAATATAAGTGGACAAGGAAAGATCCACCGTAGTGAAGTTTCACGTGCAGGTGACCTTCCTTTAAACATAATTTTTTCTCTGACCTGCAAATTTTTTGTCACTGAGCCATCCTTGTTGAAGTACAACTCCTTTTCCATAGCTCTTGTATTAACTACCTTCTCTCTGTCGTGTAATATCAGAGTCCCTCTTATGCTTGAGCGATTAAAGGAAATGGGTGAAAAAACTGAAAGAGAAGACAATTGTCTGCCATAATTATCAAACATTGCACCCAACTTCTTCCCCTTTCCATTGTTACCCAATTAAGTAGATGTGGCAATTGTTTTCATACTGCCCAAAGCAGAGACCATCTTCTCTTATCCTGAATATAGAATTACAAGATCTTCATATTAGTATGAACCTTAAAAAACATGACTCACATTGCTAAAAAACACTTTTAAGTTGTAACAGACAAACTAAACAACTATCGCAAATTTTGGCAACTTCTGGAGCATTAAGAGAGAAACAACCAAAGAGAAATACAACCAAAATCCTCATTTTAATGAGACCGGACTATATATTTGCATTAAGATAATAGAAAGAAATCACGACTATATTAAGGCCAGCACAAAACAATCTTTAACCAGTGTCTCTCGCGGCCTTCAGGTTGCCATGCTAGAGGTTGCATATTTTTAATTTAGATTCTTGACCTATCGTGCCCATCTATGAATGAATCCAATGGGATATCTACATCAAATGCTCCTTTATATCCCCAAAAACCAATTCCCTACTACAAGAGCACCAGTATTGATGTATCACCCCACACCATCCCACCCACTAGAAACGGTGAAAAAGGAAACCCGAGAAAAATTCTAAAATATCTCAAGATGACTATATGGGTGGTTCTTATGAATCAACCAACCATTCAGAACATGCTCATCAATCCAAACCATGAGTATTATGTGACGATATTCAAGCAGGAACTGAATCGGATTTCTGAAGCTATGTTAGAGAAACCCTAAACTCTCATTGAAAATAGGTGAAATGTGGCACCACTCAGAGATTGACATGTGCCAATTGGTACAAGTGGTAGAAAATTGGCATGCTCAAACAACAAGGTGATGCAGGAATGACATGAGGGAGAAAATATCAGAAAAGCCCCAAATCTAGAGAACTAAAGCTTATCACCAACCTGAGATTGACAACTTTACATAATGTAACCTATGAAATCATAAATGGAGAAATCATAGTAACAATAAAGTAACCTATGTAACAATAAAGCAGATTCATCCTGGGAGTGGTAATGGGAGAAATCATAGTGAACAACAGGAAACATGCAGAGTTTCTTACAATCAAATAGATGAAAAAACACATACAAAAAACCTAGATAATAATCATGAACAAGCTTAATATTGAATTATGAATTGTAAAGGAACTTACAAAATGTGACATTACGAACCTGGTCAAGCGCACAAGCAAAAATATCTTGGACATGACCCTGGTTGACAAGTTGTATTGCTCATGATGCAAGAGGATTTGTACCTGCACTGCCAAGTCAATCAAAATCCATCATTATCTATACAATAAATACAAGTAATTGATGTAGTATTTTTCACTCTAAGATGCATTCTTATGATAATGTTAGAACATATGTTGAAAATGTCAAAACATACTTGAATAAGCTCCTCTTCGTTTCAAGAACAATTTATTGGAGTCGCATGAACTTGCAACAAGCCTCCCATGATCTGAAAGAGTAGCAACTAAGTCAACAATGACTTTTTTGTTGCTACGCTGGATCGAGGGAGGTTTGCTCCAAGATTAAATTGCTCCAATAAATTATTCTCTACTAAACAGGGCCAACTACATGAAGGTGGAAGCCTTATGGCCCCTCCCCCCACCTCACATCACTCTCAATTCCCAATACCCAATCTATATTTCATTTTTTACTTTCATGAGCATAAAAAAAAATATTCAATAACTAATAAAAAACAATTTAACAAAAAGTATGCAAGGAAACATTGCAATTAATGCTTGACATAAAAATAGTATGATAAATGAGTTTTTTATATAACGCAAAAGACGTTCCAAGTATGGTAACGTTTGTCTTATTATAATACAATATTTTACATTATCAAAATTTCTTTTTCTTCTTCCTATTTCTAAAGCTCCTAATTACATCATTAATATCATCGTGCTCTTCTCTTGTTTCGTGCCTTTCGACCCGCACTGCTGACCTAGTTGCGTAGTCACGATGTCTGGTCTCATCTAGTGACGGGGCATCACCTACAAAAACAGATAATATTAAATTTTAATTGTCAGTTTTTAAATATCATTGAACTAGTTCCTGGTGAATATTAATAAAAAAAATTGCAATGAGATTATTTACCTCGGGCACCAGTTGTCGCCGTTGTCACAATGACTCAGTTGCGTAGTCATGATAAGTCCGGTCTCATCCAAGGACGGGCATCGCCTACAAAAATAGATAATATTAAATTTTAATTGTTGGTTTTTAAATACTACCGAACTAGTCTCTAGAATATTAATAAACAAATTGCAATGAGATTATTTACCTGGTGCACCAGTTGTCGCCGCTGACCTAGTTGCGTAGTCACGATGTCTGGTCTCATCCAGTGACGGGGCATCGCCTACAAAACAGATAATATTAAATTTTAATTGTCAGTTTTTAAATATCATTGAACTAGTTCGGTAATATTAATAAAAAAATTGCAATGAGATTATTTACCTGGTGCACCAGTTGTCGCCGCTGACCTAGTTGCGTTGTCATGATGTCTGGTCTCATCCAGTGACGGGGCATTGCCTACAAAAACAGATAATATTAAATTTCAATTGTCAGTTTTTAAATATCATTGAACTAGTTCGGTAATATTAATAAAAAAAATTGCAATGAGATTATTTACCTGGTGCACCAGTTGTCGCCGCTGACCTAGTTGCGTAGTCACGATGTCTGGTCTCATCCAGTGACGGGGCATCGCCTACAAAATCAGATAATATTAAATTTTAATTGTCAGTTTTTAAATATCATTGAACTAGTTCGGTAATATTAATAAAAAAAATTGCAATGAGATTATTTACCTGGTGCACCAGTTGTCGCCGTTGGGACTGTTGCCCTGTCTTCCTCTCTGGTGGTAAGATCCTCAAGGGAAACATTCTCTATCATTTAAAAAAAAACGTTATAAGGACAACCATCAAGGTATAATTAGAAAAAATTATAAGTGGAAATTAATTACCGTCACGGCCCTCACTGATAGCAGCATTGTCGGCCTGGTCCCCACTACAATGATCAAGTTGCACGAGAGGATCATCTACATCTGGCTCTAAAACTGGGTTATTTGCCTCGTCGGTAGTGTTGCTCCCCTGATTTAAACAAAGTTGTTAGACATTAAATTTATGGACGAAAACAAACATATTGAAACGTTAATGTTTTACCTTATCAGGCATTCTGGATCTTGGGACCTGCCCCAAGCTTCTGCGACGTTCAACTACGGCTTGATAGCCGAAATGGAAAGCGATATTTTTATCTTCCTCTGTAGTTTCTATTCCGAATTCATCACCCTACATTACATATGATTGTGTATTTTTAATCATATTTGATAAGATTACAAAAACGTTGGAAGGCGATACAATTAATTATAATATGTTTAGCTACTTAATTACAATTCTTGCAGCCAATTTCAAGTAGCCGCCCTGGCCTAGCTTGTGATGGCCCTTTTTTTCAATCCTAGCTTTGGTTGCCTTTGAGGTGTCAGGAAACCTAGCATCAAAAGATTAAAGTCAGATATGACGTAGCACACTTTTATTTTAGACATAGAGAAAATTAAAACTATTGAATTAAAGTTGTAATTTACCTTGCGGGTCCAGTTGGCATTTTTCCTTCTTTCTTTGCCCTTTTCTCTTTTCCGTCATGGATGAGTGCTCTCCACTCACTCTCTGGAACTGTGAGAGGACACTCATATCTAGGGTTAAATTTCAATTGCATCTTATAGGTGTCCCTGGTATATTTCAAATATTTTCCGGCTACCCAAGCCACCGCTGTTCTGTCAAATGTGCCGACCCAAAAAAGGGCTTCTAGATAATCTATAAGTTCTTTTTTCAGGTTGGAATTCTGGGAATTCCACCCTGTGCGTATGGTTGGGTCAAAAATTACCAACGCATGGCTCTCCAAAAACTTGTAGAACTCATTGTTTCCTACACAGAAAAAAAAAAGATATTATCATTAATTTAAAAATAAAAATCATGATAAATATGTTTTAGATAAAGTACATGAAATAGTTAAAATATTAAAATTTACCTGGGAGTTGTACATGCTTTATAGGGACACCTTCATCATTCACCAAAAACGTGCCATTAATGGTCCCTGTGGAGCTGACACGTGTAGCTCCAGGAAACACAATAATGTAGTTGGCCATATCAGCCTCATCATTTCCAACACGTTCAGCGGTTGGCTGGGTGTCTGCTTGGGCAGGGTGTGTTTCTTGGCTGGCACCTAAAGGAGTAGAAGGTGTACGAGAGGGTTGTTGGGAAATCTCTTGCCCTTGTGTCCCACTACCACCAACACCGGGTTCAACAAGTGCCAGAAAATGCTACATACAAAAGAAATTTTTGTTAGTTTAGTCAATGTAAAAATTAAAAATCAAACTATCACAATTCATCTCATGCAGAACAAAAAAAATATCCTTTTGACTTTTTATTATTACCTGATATGTTTCTAGCTGGCTCATAAGTTTTTTTATCCTCTCTTCTGTTTCAGGTGTTTGAGGCGCATCTATCAAAGTATTAAATTCTGACCTTGCATCTTGTGCCTTTTTTCGCAACAAGAACACTGGAGATAGGGATGAAGAAAGCTCTTCCTCAAAGAGGGAATCATCAGGCATACCATGGCTAGGTGTTTGCATATTTGAAAAAAATTAATATTCTTTCAATTATGTAAATAACTAAAATACCTGAAGATAGAGCAATGTTGGCACTTTACATGTTCTTCCGCTGGCCTCTTTCCGCGATCATCTCGTATCGGGGTTGTTCCTGTACTGCCTTGATCAGTCTGCCACATTGCAATAAAATTATAAATGTAAAAACTTGAAAACAATATCTAACTTGAAAACACAAAATGAAAACTGAAATAATTTCTAATAAGACACCAGAAGACAGAGTTAGAGCTTCAAATATGCCTTGCATTGAATTCAATCCTGGAAACATGTCATTGCACATTAAGAAAACCAAACAAGAGACGAGTTGACAATGAAGATCTTATTGAATATATTGTTGGAGAAACTTCTAGTAAACTTGTTGTGAAGACCTTGAGGACATTTTTGGAGCAACATTGTTGAAGCTGATGGTATAGCATTGTTGGAGACGATCTTGAAGGGCCTTGAAGTGAAGTTTTTGGAGAAACTATTGAAAAATCCTTAGAGCATTTAAGTAAGGCACTTTCTATCTTCCATCACCTTTTTCCTTTCAATATCCTTTAAAATATTTTGTTGATATTTAATGTTTGAAATCACGTTATAATTCCTTGATTATATGTGTTTGGGGACTTTCCATTTGAAATTACCCAAAAATACCCTGGAAATTTTATCTTAAGGATGCATGTCTAATCCTATTGTTCAATATTTTGATTGATAGTAGTAAACATAGAGAGTTAGGGGGCTCTTGACTTGGTTTGGTTGGGCCATTAGATCCCTAACATCTACTAGGGAGAACTCCCCTTGAGTTGGAGGAGAGCTAGCCCGAAGTGAAAAGAGGTTGGTGAGGTGACAATGGGGCTATTTAATTACACATGGTATCACACTTTAGCTTTAGGACTTTATCTTGAGAAGTGCGAGATTTTGCTATATCAATTCTCAAATTGTTTACAACACTATTGTTAAGAACTAATAAGAAGTGATGTTGAGGGGTTTTTGGGCATAAGAAACAATACCATTTAAAAACTAGGGTTCTCAGTCCTTGGCATTCCTTCACCTGGGCCTAGGGGCACACTAGAATAATTTCACACTAAACCATGCAAAATTAAAAGTAACTTAACAGATCCATAAAGTAATAATAATCATAATTCCTAATTTCCTATTGTACAATATGATGCAAATTATTCAAACATGAAGCAATGAAGACATGCAATGTCCGAATTTCAAGATTGATGAACCAATACAAGAAGTTAGAAACTACAACTTTGATTCAATACTATGTGTCCTAACTCCAGGAAGGAATCTAGTTTGTAGTACAGAACATGCATCGTGTATTATCAATTCTTAATTGACAACAACTAAAGGTCATCTACCTCATCAATTCCTTCCCATTTTGTGTTTTTATGTTATATTTCTTATAAAAGTGTCAAATTTCTCTCAAAGTAAGCAACCACTGAATAAAATAAAAAATAGTTGAGATATGATTGAGAAATGGTCATTTATTTCTTGAAAGGATCTTCACAATTTCTTTCGTTGTTTTTCATCTCAAGAAACAAGAAATGACCTAAGAAACTATTGTGATGTAATATAAGAAACAACACAGTGCAATGGCCATTTTCAAAGCCAAATGATGTCCATTGAGGACATGGCCTTTATTTGGTTCCTGTTTCATAGGAGTTTCGGGTAGAAATGGAACTTTGTTGTGCCATTTCCAGTAGTAAAAAGGGAAAACCTTCTTTTTCCATGGGAAATAATTTACCTTTCCTTTTTCAAGATAATCTAAATCACAAAAAATATGAACTATACTGCACACATTCTTGGATAATGTGAAAGTGGAAAAGGAATACCCTACACAAGTGATGCACACATGTCCATTTGAACACTAATAGATTTTTGTAGTTGAAATGCAATGCTTGTTTTCATTTAAATGTAGGGTTTTTAAAGCAGGGAGAAATAATGGCTGCCAAATTAATAAGCGTTTCTTTGGGAAAAATTTAAATCTTGTATTGGGTGATGAAGATAATAAAGGGTATTGAATCTTGATTCTTGACATCTAGAGAGAACCCTAAAGCCTAACACAATCCAATGGAATTGACCCAAAAAACCCAAATAGAGTCAACCCTACTATAGGAGGAAGGGCTGCGGTAAGAACTTACCATTTTTGCAAGAGGGCGAGGGCGAACGGCGAGGGCGGGTACGGGCGAATGTTGTTACGCGAGAGCTCGGGAAAATGCGAGGGTGAATGTTGTTCGCAGGCTCGGTGAATCTTTCAAGGGTGAATGTTGTTGCCAAGAGCTGAGGGTGAATGCTGGGGGCGTCTGTTACGGGGGGCGGGGGCGAATGCGGGGGGCGAATCTTTGTTACGCAGAAGGCGAGGGCAAATGCGAGGAAAATGTTGTTCTGCAAGAGCTCAAGGAAAATGCTGAGGGCGAACACTAATATATTTTTTGTAGTTGAAATGCAATGCTTGTTTTCATTTAAATGTAGGGTTTTTAAAGCAGGGAGAAATAATGGCTGCCAAATTAATAAGCGTTTCTTTGGGAAAATTTAAATCTTGTATTGGGTGATGAAGATAATAGAGGGTATTGAATCTTGATTCTTGACATCTAGAGAGAACCATACAGCCTAACACAATCCAATAGAATTGACCAAAAAAACCCAAATAGAGTCAACCCTACTATAGGAGGAAGGGCCTGCAGTAAGAACTTACCATTTTGCAAGAGCTAAGGGCGAACGCTGTGGGCGAATGATGTTCTGCAAGAGCTCAAGGCGAATGCTAAGGGAAAATTCTGTTCTGCAAGAGCTCAGGGCGAATGCTGAGGGCGAATGTTGAGGGCAAATGCTGTTCTGCAAGAGCTGAGGGCGAATGCTGAGGGCGAACACTAATATATTTTTGTAGTTGAAATGCAATGCTTATTTTCATTTAAATGTAGGGTTTTTAAAGAAGGGAGAAATAATGGCTGCCAAATTAATAAGCGTTTCTTTGGGAAAAATTTAAATCTTGTATTGGGTGATAAAGATAATAGAGGGTATTGAATCTTGATTCTTGACATCTAGAAAGAACCCTACAGCCTAACACAATCCAATGGAATTGACCAAAAAAACCCAAATAGAGTCAACCCTACTATAGGAGGAAGGGCCTGTAGTAAGAACTTACCATTTTGCAAGAGCTGAGGGCGAATGCTGTTCTGAAAGAGCTGAGGGCGAATGCAGGGCGAATGCTGTTCTGCAAGAGCTCAGGGCGAATACTGAGGGCGAATGCTGTTCTGCAAGAGCTAAGGGAAAATGCTGAGGGTGAATGCTATTCTACAAGAGCTGAGGGCGAATGCTATTCTACAAGAGCTGAGGGCGAATGCTGAGGGCGAATGCTGTTCTGTAAGATCGGAGGGCGAATGCGCGCATGATATCAGACGTTAATGTAGCTATTGCGACGGATATACGTTTCGTATTTTTAATAAAATCATTTTTATGTAGCGCACATATAAGTTTCGTATTTTTATGTAGCGTGCATATAAGTGTCGTTATACCGACAGTGGAAAAAGCGTCACTATTGCGACGGATGCCTCCAAACGTCGCAATTGCGACACTTAGACATTGTGTTGTCGCACTTGCGACGTTTGGAGGTAGCCGTCGCAATAGCGACGCTTTGGGACATGGTGTCGCAATTGCGAAGTCTTCCTCCAAACATCACAATTGTGACACTTTGTATAAGTGTTGGTATTGCGACACTTTTCTATAAATGTCGGTATAGCGACGGTTTCGGGCAGGATTGAAAAAATTTGGGGAAATTTCTGACATTTGGTCAAAAGCGTCGGAACCAAGTGTCAGAATTTCCCCCAAATGTAGTAGTGTTTCTAGATTTTCAACAACGAGTCGCATGTGTGCAGACTCAAAAGAGAGCTATATGGGCTGAACCAAGTACCCATTGCTTGGTACACTCGGATAGACAACTATTTCACCTGATTGGGCTTCACCAAAAGTGAAGCAGATGCAAACTTGTACCAGATTGTGGTTGAGGGTAAGCTATTGATCGTTGTTATTTATGTTGATAATTTAATTTTGACTGGTGATGAGCAGCTGATACACTCATGCAAGGAGGATATTGCAAGGGATTTCGAAATGAAGGACATGGGACTCCTTCATTATTTCCTTGGATTGGAAATATGGTAGCGGGATGGTGAAATTTTTATGTCTCAAGGCAAGTATGCAAAGGATATACTGGGTAAGTGTTGAGGCGGTAAATCCCCTCTGCAGACAGAGGCGATCCCACTAGCCCTAGAGTGGGTATAGCAACAATCAAATCACGCAATGACATTTGTTCCTAGTTACAAGAAAGACGAAGAACGCGATAAGTGACCTACCTCAAATCCCACGCTGTTTTTGTCAAGGAAGAAGCGATGTTCTTCGTCCCTAGCCTGACAGATCATATTCCTTCTGTTGGCTCCCTCCGAAAACCTATACACATGCAGAGAAACGACGACATACAATGTAATACTTAAAGCCTGTAACTATATATCAGTCAAAGAGGATATAATTCATTGCATTTCATAAAAGAGTAAACACACGAATGGAACCAAAATCAGAGTCACTTGTATTAAAGATGACAAAAAGGGAGATTAAAACCAAATGCTCTGACGCTATGATCTTCCTTCGGCGGGGCTTGTAGCGGAGTGCGTCTCAATGAAGCCTGTCAGGAATTTTGACAAAGCTCTCTCTTACGGGGATCTTCTCGGCTCTGCTTTCAATAGTTGCTCGATAATAGTTTTCCTCCTACAAGTTCAGCTAGCTTGCTAATGGAGAGGGCAAGCTTTTATAGATGGAGGAAGGGAAGTTGGGATCCCTATAATCATGGGATAGGCCCTATCTCTTAGGAAGGTTCCATGAGATGTGGAAAACCACTTCCTATACATGGAGATCTGAAGCCAAACCACTTAACTTATTTTGATGATTCGTTTTAGAGTTTGTTAGAATACAACTGACATCTCAGATACATGATATGTGGTATGGGCGCAGCCATCCATAATAGAGTGTACAAAAATGGGATCCAAGGTATGGACGCAGCCATCCAGTAAATAAGGATCAACAAGTAGACTCAGGTATGGTCGCAACCATCCAACCGAATGAGTCATGTAATACATGATAATAATCCACAAATAATCGGCAGCCTGGATGTTTATCAGACAAAATCTAGGGTCTTGCGCTCCATCTCGACCCGAACAGAGTACAAGTTCAAGCATGCGAATATGTGAGCTGAAGTCGAACATGCAAGAACATCGTCTGATTACCAGCCAATAATGAAAGCTGTTAATAGACGCGAGAGAAACCACCAATAATGACGATGGCCCTCAAGGTACATTAGGTACAATCCACAGAATGTGAACAGTGAGCTGGCGTTGAACACCCGTAGAATCATTCGATCGAAGGTCAGTAATGAAAACCTTGCGTTGAATGAGAAGAACCTGCCATTGAGGCATGCAGGGTCCAAGGTACCTGAAGGGAGTCTCTAGACCAATTTCCTGGATAATGAGTTGAAGTCGATAGGAAGTGACATTGATCGAAGGTGGGCCATAATGTTTCCTACATCATCGACATGAAACAGAGGGACATAATGTTTGTGAATCAAGATCAGTAGAGAATCAGAGGGAGGTTAAAAACTGCAGAGGCTAGCTTCTCTTGAACATATCGGCGGCATGACATTGGATTTGGAAGTATTTGACATCAAAGGATCTGAGGTCATGGTGACGTGGAAAAAAGTAGATGAGCGGTCAAAAGAGATTACCCAAACCCATGGAGGCAAGCAGATAACGAGATGATATGTTCCCAATCCGACACGAATGCAGACAAGTGCCATGTTCAAGAGTGACATACTACCGACACGACTATAATACTGGTTCCATTTTCCCCCACCATTTCTGGCGAGTACCCCAATTATTTTTTGCAGACAAGCTTGAAGGGGATAGCATATGCTTGCGATATAAGTTTGTCCTTCGGAAAAATCCATCCTAGTACATTTAACGAGCCCTAGGAAGGAGGAAATCGAGTAACGTCATTATGACAGAGTCCGATGTCATCAGTTTTTAACGAGTTTGATAAAGGAAGAACTCGACGCCTTTTCATGTTTAGAGAGTTTTAAAAGACAACGGAAAAGAAAACTCCAGCAGTCCCTTTTCGTAAAGAGTCCCACAGATCCGAAAAGGTAGAAAAATATGTCTGAGAGAACCTCCTAGTCGCGATAGGCTAGGGTATTCCTTTTTCGTAAATAATCTATCCCAGCTCGAAAAAGGGGTAAACGTATATTGGGTAGATATCACTTCGAAGCCATTTAATGAGTTCAAAACGACAAGAGTCTCGGCAATCTTTTCAATTTTTAAGAGTCAGGAAAGAGCTGAAAGTTGACTCCTCCTGGAGGAACGAGTGGTATTAAGGGTAGCAACAGGTTTCGGTAATCACGGAACTGCTCAGAACATGATAAAAGTCAAGAGGCTGGCTAACAAGACCACTCATCGCAGCGGTTCGTTAGGAATGGGTAAAAAAAACCAAGTGAAGGCATATGATCGGCCGAGCAGATAGGAACGATGGAATGAGAGAACTAAGGCTCATCTGGATAAAACATGCTGATAAAATGGCAATCACAAGAGGTAAAATAGGAATGGTTTCATTTTTACACAAGCTTGAAATCAGAAAACTCTGCTTGAAGTTGGTTTCATTTTTACACAAGCTTGAAACAAAGATAAACTATGCTTGAAACCGGTTTCATTTTTACACAAGCTTGAAATGGGAACAAACTATGCTTGAAGTTGGTTTCATTTTTACAGAAGCTTGAAACAAAGATAAACTATGCTTGAAACCAGTTTTATTTTTACACAAGCTTGAAACGGGAACAAACTATGCTTGAAAAAGTAAGCATGCCCCCAACATGGTGACTCAATTCAAGGTACATGCCCCCCAAGCTTCAATCCATACGAAAGTTAGATGGAGTGAAGGTTCAAAATTACGAGATTAAGGGAAAGAATCAATTGGGATTTTACGAGATCTAAACAAAGACTCGAATTAAACGGGAATGTGCTTCATTGTTTTAACGAGGTTGACACATTAAAAGAACTATCCTCAGACCTAATTCATTGTTTAACGAGGTTGACAGAGAAGAATAACTATCCTCGAAAGAGCTTGTTTCATTTTTTAAGGAGCTTGACACAAGAAGACAAACTATGCTCCAGACACCTTGTTTCATTTTTTAACGAGCTTGACACAAGAAAACGAACTCTGCTCTGGAAAATATTGTTTCATTTTTTAAGGAGCTTGACACAAGAAAACGAACTCTACTCCGACGAGCTTGTTTCATTTTTTAAGGAGCTTGACACAAGAAAATGAACTCTGCTCCAACAGAACTCATCATAATGAATAAGAAGTCATTTCTTCCAAGGGTTTCTCGTTCGATGGAAGGAAAACATCTTGGAAGTCTGGACCCAATGCCCCCAGCACACGATGTACAACGACACTATCACTGAATACGGGCACATGATAGGTGGCCACATAATTAACATGCGGCGAAGATGACACAACCGGTGGATAAATATTCGGCAGGGATGATGGTGGGCTAGCTGCCATATTAGGACCAAAGAATGCAAGCTGATCGATGGTCACGATCCGATCTTGGTGTGGAAAACACATCACACGAAAGAGGGAGGAGACAAGCGCTCCCATGGCATAAGTATAATCACGGCCCAAGAGTAAATTAAAGTGCAAGGGTCTAGGAACAACCATCACATCCATATGGATAGTTTTCCATCCCAAAGTAATAGGAAACTTTGGAAGGATCCCTAATGGTTGAATAGTTCCTCTGTTAAGCGCCAGTAGATTCTGGGTAACCGGCACAAGCGGAGGCGAACCAAACGCTTGCCAAGTAGTTGAAGACAAAATACTGATAGAGGCACCTTCATCTATAATGGTGCTGGGTACAACCAGATGGGAGGCTTGTACCATGATCACAGGGCACATAAGAAGGGAGGCGATAACCTGCAAATCAACCCCAATCGAAGGAGGTGACCAAACTACATGGAGGGGCTACCATCGAACCGAGATGGTCTTCCCCTAGTGTTACGGGAGAAGAAGAAGAATCCTCCGCCACCTCCATCATGGAGGCAGGAGGAGTATCCTGCGGGACCTCCATTATGGAGGCAGGAGGAGTATCCTCTGGAACCTCTATCATGGGAGGCGAAGGAGTAGCTTCCTGGGGTACAGGGACGGGAGAATATTTCTCCAAGTCCAAGGAATCTGAAGAAACAAGAAGAACCTGAGGGATGTGAGATCCACTCTCAACGGAAAAGACCTGGTGCACTGCAAACGTGGCCAGCTCAACCGATCCCACGACTAATGGTTGGTTAGGGATGGATTCATGACGGTGAATTTCCAAGGGAGCGAGATCAAGCAAGGATGACTCTTGACTGATCATTGAATACTTTAGTGAAGGACTCAAAGAAAGATGTTTGTAACCAGCCAGAAGGCATGGTGCAGAAACATTCGAGCTGTCCAAAACTCTCTTGGCTTCATCCATATATGGACAAAGGTGAATGGCATGATGCCCTTCACACAAATTACAGGGATTGGTGAGATTACCTTGAATCTTAAGAGCTTTACCAGCACCAGCTGAAGACGTGCCCCCAACTTGACTCCCGAAAGCCAAAGGCCACGATGGACAACCGTTGGACCATACTTTGAGCACCATGGGAATGCCAGGGAAATCTGGAAGTAGATGGCTTCCCTGGCACAACATGCAAGGGAAATTAACTTTCCATGGAGGGTTGGAAGGTTCATCGTGAGCAGGTGTTTTGGAAGCAACAATTGCAGAATAAGCCTCTCGCTTATCTGAATTCTTCTTCTTCTTCTTAGTAACCTGGGTACTAGAATCCAGACTTTCACCAGACGAAGTAGAAGAGGAGGACGCAAAAACAGGCGAAGAAGGGGAGAGGCCCACCATAGAATCAACATGGCATTGTTCAAGCGGAGGAACTGATTGAACAATAACCAGGACATTCGAGACCACAGAGGTTGAAAACAACCATACAGGCAACCCAACAGTTAACCCAGGAAGGGACAACGTTGCCATATAATGAGCACCAAAATTTCTAAAAGGAGGAAAAGGACTAAGATTCCCATCGGAGGGGATTCCTTAGTTGGTGAACTCTGGAAAATTTGCCATCAGAAACGACCTGAAAATACACTAAGGACACAAATTCTAACCGGGAATATTTCGTGGGCGATTAATTTTATGACATTGAAACCAGACTCTACTGTTTCATATTTTAAGAGACGAGAAACAAGAAAAAGGTGACTCTATCGCTTTCAGGTTGGACACGAGCTTGAAAGGACAAGAGCTCGATGATATTTTCAGTTAAAAGAGTCAGTAAAGATCAAAATGACTGCTCTGGTAATCTAGGTAGATGGGTGTACCAGATATCCATGAACTTCCATATACACCTTGGTAAAAATGAAAGAGAAATCAACCAAGGACTTCACGTACGTGCAGGTAATCTCCTCGAATGCTGTGTCTGGTGTATCACGGGTAAAAGACGACATACTTGGCTTCCTACGGATAAAGGATTGCAACCTAATGGAGTCTCCCTTTATATACGCGACGATACTAGGAGCACAAGTCTGTACCAGCGCTGTCTGTAGCCAGATGGCGAGCAACAACTGCTAGGCTTAAAGACGCCGGAACACGTCTCTACCTTATACTACTAGATATTCCGTTAATGTTTCAATGTTGCCTTAGGTTAATTGAGTAAATTTTAAAGTTGATTTTCAATTTACATTTCAATTTCAGGCCCTATCGAATTTTAGATCTCATGAAACCTCTAAATGCAAACTATATGAGAAAAGAAATGTTTCAATTCGATGAATGCTATCTAGTTAAGGGAAGAGCTTCAAACAATGATGCAACAAACAACAACACTACAAATGAAATTTTTCCAAACTAGATGACTTTCACTATCCAAAAGTAATCTAAAACATTCAACGATGTGAATAATGCAACGTAATCTATGCAAAATCCTCTTTTTTTGAAAACTATGCAATTGTAATTTATGCACAATTTCCTTTTTCTTTTGAAACAACAAGAATGCACTCAATGCATTTTTCGATGAAATGAGAATCTACTTAACGCATGCTTTTAATGAAAGAGAATGCACTCAATGCGATTTTTTAGCTTTCAATCATTAAACAATGTGATCTAAGTTCAATGATAAATCTCAAAAATACTTTTCAATGTAATGTGATCTAATGAATTTTAACGAAAAGCAAACTATGAGACGAAAACTAAATGAACGCAAATTTCCTTAATGAAAGGATGAATGCAAAAGGGATGCAAACAAACACTAAGAATGCAATCGTTGTTTTAAACACTTTGTAACAAAATTCCTCAAAAGGCTACATGACATATGAGGTCAAACACAAAGAGGAATTCCAAAGCATAAGATCAAAACAAGGCATTCATTCCCTTTTACATCAAGCAATCATGGAAAGAAGACATTTCAGCTGAACAATGAGCAATGTAATCTATGCTCATACAGAGAAAATACCAGAAGGGAAAGACACACTAGTGAAGTATTTAGGGAAAAAATCTCAATTTTCACACACCCTGAAATTGGCACGACTTTGGTGGGTGAAACTGGTGTCAACTGGCGCGACTTGCTCACTGACAACTAGCGCCAATGGCTAATTGGCACAGGCTGATAACTGACAACAAGCACCAATGCCTGAAAATGAAAAAACAAAGAATTTCTCCCAACCAAGACCAGACTCACCACTTCAGGCAAAATCTAAAATTAACCCATAAGCAAAAGTAATGACCAAAAAATTTTCCCAAATAAGGGAAAACCCTAACACCTACAGGAAATGGTGTGACTGTCTGGCTATAATCCGTGCCAGACAGGAGATGGCGCGGGTGATGAACTGGAAACTTGCGCCAATGGGCGTGACTGTCAGGGTGGAAACCGCGCCAATCAAGCCAAACATGAAAAGATGAAAATTTCGGAAAAGCAGAGGTCAGATCTGATCCTTTGGCACTGAACAGGGGTCTAATACCAAGGAAGGTGAACCAGAAAAGTACATAAATCAATCAAAAGATAAGAAAACAACCCAAACGGAAGAAAGACTAACTCCCATTGTTCTCCAGCGGAGTCACCAAATTGTTGAGGCGGTAAATCCCCTCTGTGGACAAAGGCGATCCCACTAGCCCTAGAGTGGGTCTAGCAACAATCAAATCATGCAATGACATTGGTTCCTAGTTACAAGAAAGAAAAATATCGCGATAAGTGACCTACCTCAAATCCCACGCTATTGTTGTCGAGGAAGAAGCGGTGCTCTTAATCCCTAGCCCGACAGATCACAGTCCTTCCGTTGGCTCCGTCCGGACACTTTTACACATGCAGAGAAACGACGACATACAACGTAATACTTAAAGCCTGTAACTATATATTAGTCAGAGAGGATATAATTCATTGCATTTCATAAAAGAGTAAACACATGAATGGAACCAAAATCAGAGTCACTTATATTAAAGATGAAAAAAAGGGAGATTACAACCAAATGCTCTGACACTATGATCTTCCTTCAGCAGGGCTTGCAGTGGAGCGTGTCTCAATGAAGCCTGTCGGGAATTTGGACAAAGCTCTCTCTTACGGGGATCTTCTCGGCTCTGCTTTCAATAGTTGCCCAACTATAGTTTTCCTCCTAAAAGTTCAACTAGCTTGCTAATGGAGAGGGCAAGATTTTATAGATGGAGGAAGGGAATTTGGGATCCCCATAATCATGGGACATGCCCTATCTCTTAGGAAGGTTCCATGAGAGGTGGAAAACCACTTCCTATACATGGAGATCCAGAGCCAAACCACTTAACTTATTTTGATGATTCATTCTGGAGTTTGTTAGAATCAAACTTACGCCATTTATTTTTAGAAAACATTCCTTAATGGGCTTGGCACGAGTGAAACACAGGGACAAAGTGCCAACGGGTGCGCCCTCTAGTGTGGATTTCCCCCATTGGCGTGAGGGATGAACTGACTAGTCGCGCTAAGGCTAAAACATCTGTTTTTAGGGTTTTCCAAAGGAAATGTTCTTCAGGAGAATGTTTATCCTTAGGTAGGAGGATGTTATGAAGGTGTTTTCAGGACATTTTACTGCTCATAGGTCACGGGAATAGTCCTCCAATGTGTGGGATGAGGGATTGCAGGGACGGTGACAAAATATTGTGTAACAAATGCCCCCTAAAGCATGAGGCCGAGAGAGAGGGAGGGGTGAAATGCTTTATGAGAACGCGCCCAACTGAAAACACTACTGTCAGAAAACCTGCGAAGACAAATACAACTGATATCTTAGATACATGATATGTGGTATGGGTGTAGCCATCCATAATAGAGTGTACAAAAACCGGGATCCAAGGTATGGACGCAGCCATCCTGTAAATAAGGATCGAAAAGTAGACTCAGGTATGGTTGCAGCCATCCAATCGAATGAGTCATGTAATACATGACAATAATCCACAAATAATCGGCAGTCTGGATGTTTATCAGACAAAATCCAGGGTCTTGTGCTCCATCTCGACTCGAACAGAGTACAAGTTCAAGAATGCAAATATGTGAGCTGAAGTAAAAAATGCAAGAACATCATCTGATTACCAACCAATAATGAAAGCCATTAACAGACGCGAGAGAAACCACCAATAATGATGATGGCCCTCAATGTACATGAGGTACAATCCACGGAATGTGAACAGTGAGCTGGCATCGAACACCCGCAGAATCATCCGATTAAAGGTCAATAATGAAAACCTTGTGTCGAATGCGAAGAACCTACCATTGAGGCATGCAGGCTCCAAGGTACCTGAAGGGAGTCTCTAGAACATCTTCCTGGATAATGAGTTGAAGTCGACAGGAAGTGACCTTGATCGAAGGTGGGCCATAACATCATCGACATGAAATAGAGGGGCATAATATTTGTGAATCAAGATCAATAAAGAATCAGAGGGAGGTTAAAAACTGCAGAGGCTAGCTTCTCTTGAACATATCAGTGGCACGCCATTGGATTTGGCAGTATTTGACATCAAAGGATCTGAGGTCATGGTGACGTGGCAAAGAGCAGATGAGCGGTCAAAAGAGATTACCCAAACCCATGGAGGCAAGTAGATAACGAGATGAGATGTCCCCAACCCGACACGAATGCATACAAGTGCCATGTTCAAGAGTGACATACTGCCGACATGACTATAATACGGGCTCCATTTTCCCCCACCATTTCTGGCGAGTATCCCAATTATTTTTTGTAGAAAAGCTTGAAGGGGATAGAATATGCTTGCGATATAAGTTTTTCCTTCGGACAAATCCATCCTATTACATTTAACGAGCCCTAGGAAGGAGGAACTCGAGTAACGTCATTATGACGGAGTCCGATTGTTTGGTCAATTTAGTGTGTCCTAAATTGCTACATTAATTTGTCAATCCGGGATTCGTAAGCTGACGAAGTGTGGCGCACTATATGTGCAAGATAACCTATCTCTTAATTTTTGTCGTTTTTGGGTTTTTTATTTATCTTGGGGGTTTTATCTTGGTTGGTTTCCTAATGTGAGATGGAAATTCTAAAAGACAAGTATGGATATAAATGTTCAAGGCAATGATGTCCTTTATAATGATTTCCCAAAATTCAAACTTCAAAAGGGTTTTAAAACATGCAATGACAAAATTAATTCCTAAATGAAAATGTGCCACTATACTAGTCAAACAAACAGTGAACTATTGATCATGAAACCCATTACCCTTGCTGCTGTCTAAATACAAAAGAAATTGTGCTCAAAGAAATCCAAGAATTGCAAGCAAAGTAAAGCTAAAACCAAATTACATCAACTCATATTCTGACCCCTCACCATTAGTCTCGCTATGGCTTTCGGAGGTAATCATAAACAACTTGAGCAATTTGATATCTAATTTGCAGAAAAATAAACTAATATCAAATTACACACTCATACTTCAATCCCTCACCATTAGTCTCGCTATGGCTTTTGGAGGTAACTGATAATGACATGAGAAATTTAATATCTAACTTGCAGAAAAATAATCTAATATCAAACTACACACTCATACTTCAATCCCTCACCATTAGTCTTGCTATGGCTTTTGGAGGTAACTGATAATGACATGAGTAATTTAATATCTAATCTAACTAATAAAGCAAATGTACAAAACTGAAATAAATAAAACAGTGCTGGAATTAAAAGCTAAGAAAAATAAATCAGCAGAAGGACAAGATTGATTCCATGTCATTAGTCATTGTAAAACTATGTGCAAATGCCCGGGCTACCTACTGTAATCTGGGACAAAGACACTGATCAATTAACAGCAGTATAAAGCATGAAAAATTATGCTAAAAGCTATTATTTCAGAAAGCAATCTAAGTAAGGAAATATGACAAAATAGAATTGAAAGCAACTTATCTAGAAAATATGCAAAACCTCCTTGAATAGCAGGGGCCCTCTGCTACCAATTTGATGTAATCCTTCTTCAGCTCCTTAAAATTGTAATCAAAACACCATCAAGGAACTTCTTTATTGAAAAAACTTCACAAATCTACATCCCATTCCATCTTAAGATTTGTTACAAAACACTCTCTATTTTCCTTCTCCTATTTTTCACTATTTTTTCACTACCTTCTCATTATCTATGATAGGAGAAAGCTTCTCCTATTTATACAAAATATGAGGAGTCATCTCATTAATGGGAGTCCATGAATCTCTCCCTCCATCTCTAGAGTTACAATCAAAATATGAAATGATAAGACACATGTCTTTCTAGAGTTTCAACACAACTTGAGGAATGAGACACATATCCTCTTAGAGTTTCAATACAACAAGGAAGTGAGACACATATCCTCTTAATCCCATAATCTTCTCCAACCAAATTCGAATTTGGCCTTAGAGTGCCACATAAGGGTCTTCTAGAAGTCTCCTTTTGACCTACACATGTCACAAAACTCATAACACATATTTAGATATATGAAACTATGTTAATTTTCTAGTTTCTAATCATAAATTCACTTTAAATACATAAAATAAATAACTTTGGAAAACAAGGATCCTAACCCATATATTTATGAAAATGGTTACTTGACGTAGGGTTTTAGGTCAGATGGCTATGAAATAAAAGCTAAATGGTTATGACATAATGGAAATATGTATGAATATGGAAAACACTTTTGAGACTCAACATACCCCCCAACTGAAGTTGTTGCATGTCCTCATGCAACTATTGCAATGATTCATTTGTCTATGAGTTGATCTTTTATGAGTTTTGACTCATATAGATTTGTTCCAAACTTTTCTTCTTGATATTTTCCTTTTTGGCAAAGTATAATACATTTGATTGCAACATTTTTTTTTTTTTTTTTTTGAGCAATGGTTCTTGTGTAACAATGCTTTATTTTCTTTGTTGCATCAAAGTTCATGAAAACATTTAGAATCAATTACTTCATCAATGAATTGATCATTTGCAAGGCATATAATCTTTTGGATCATGTTGCAACAATAGTTGGTTGGGAAGTATATGTGGGTGAAAATGAAATGAAAATGTGATAGTGTATGACATGTGGATATGAAATGATGTCCCTTCCCCCCAACTGAAGATATGACAATGTGAAAAAGGGAGTGAGAAATTTTTCCAAAGTTACAATTTTAGCATTCTAATGAATTACATGACTAAAAATTAGAAAACAACATACCTTCACTTACCTTAAATGTGGATGAGTTGTGTATGTGTGGTGGCTGCAAAATTCTGATCATATTCTTCTTCAAGTGGCTGAACAAGAGGAGTCATGAATAAAGAGATAAGATGACTTTTTATTGCTTCTACTAAAACTTGTTGAATCTGCTCCAAAATGCTGAAAATAATAGTCTTCATGTCTTCAAAACTCATTGGCACAATTCCTACTATGTGAAAAGATATTCTGATGTCGAACATAGTAGGAAATTGTTGACTTAGTGGCCATTAATGGATGCCACTAGTCAACACGAGAACTCTCACCATTGATGACAATGAGAGTCAAGATGCTCAAACACATCTTGCTAGGTACGAATGATTTTGCTGATGTTGAGTCACCTAGAAGATCTGACGAACAAGAGACATTAATGTATTCCCATTGTTTGTCAGCATGAGAACTTGCCATTAAGGCATGCAAGCCTCAAGGTGTTTTTACAAGAACTTAGACTCAAAGGACTATGGACTCAATTATTTGCATTGAAGCAGGGCTTATTTGCGGAATGAAAATGACAAGAAATGGAAGATAAAAATGGAAGATGGCAATGGAGAGTAGAAATGGAAATGGACAGTAAGCATGTGAATGAGCCTCCTGCTTTTATTTGTGGGTTATGAATGGACAAAAAGAAATGGAAAGTGAATGTGAATGTAAATGGAAAATATGAAGTGAAATGAGGTGCAACGGCTTGTTAGTGAAAGTGAATTCTGATGTAATATATCGTTCAAAGCTTAAAATGTTTGGGATTCGATTTTACATCAAGACAGCTTTCTCTTGCCAAGTTAATGATTCCTTGCAAGCGCACTTGTCTTCTTGAGAGACTTAGATTTCTAGGTGTATCAGCTTGTCCTTCCTCCTAGAACCTGCAAAAAAACTAATACTTCTTCCGCAATGGAATGTAAGATTATCAAAGGGAGAGAGGTGATCAATCTCTCTAGTTATGATATTTACACACAAAACTAAGAATTTGTATTAATGAAACAAGTTCTCAAAGGAAAATCAAAAGAATTTATACCTGTTTTGGAATTAGTGCCTCAAGTTGAATGTAGCTTCTTTTCAGCAATTTATTTCATTATTTGCCATTTCAAACTCTAATAATGGATTTTTCATTGTATAGATCTTGTTGAGACCTTTCCAACGATACTTAAATCATCAAAATCTGATTTTGTATGAGAAAGTTAGGCTGATTTGAACAATGAGGTTTTTCAGCTGCAGAATTGGAGAACAGCTGCGGAATTGGACTTTAGCTGTAGAATGTAGACGGTTTCTGTATCTAAAAATCTTGAATAAAAAGTTAGCCATTCATCTTTCATCATTAGTCCAAAATTAATCAATACCTTCAGAAAAGTGAGCAAATAACTTATTCATTTCATTGATTCAAAATTATTATTATTATTATTATTATTTTTTTTTTTTTTGACATGCGGCGACTTAGTGTGGCCACTTAGTGATAACACACAACTTGACTTCCCTTTGACCAGAGTCTTTTTCATCGACTTGGATCAAATGAATAGGACACCGTCCATGTACTGACATTTTCCCAACTACCCATGTGGCTCGTTTCGTCTCTTGACACCTATAACCTATAGAAGTAATAAAATGGCTGCGGAATTGCCAGTTAGTTGAGGAAACAGGCTGCATTCCGCAGCTAAAAGACAACTAACCATTAGTTTTACACATATTTGGATACGTGTGTCGTGCATAGATTTTTATCTCTTCCGCACTTTCCTGTGGAGTTTCTGCAACTTTAAAGTAAGTGATTCATCTTTAAAACAGAGATTTTCAGTTGAAACAAAACCAACCAAAATGATATTGATGCCTTTTCTAACTGAAAATGCCAGTGTTACTACACAGCCCCGGGCTTCCCATACAAACAACAGATAAAGTTTTCGAATGGCCTCTGTGTCGAATGCCAAGAAGCTCCATGCCACGTCGATTAGTTGGTTGAGTATCCAATTAAGATTGTTGTTAACAGGTGTTATTTCTATTGTCAAAGAGTCATATCCAATTAGAACTGCTGTTAACAGGTGTTACGTCTATCAGCAAAGAGCCGTATCCAATTAGAATTGCTATTAATCGGGAAGTGGCAGAGCAGGTGTTATACGGGTGGCAAAAGGCAGAGATGTATAGTTAATTATCAGTATGCCATTGATTTCAAGCCGAATTTAATCATCTGTCAGTTTATTAATTCACCTCTGTTTGGCCAAATCGTGCTTTCAAAGTTTGACATTTTTCTCTGTTTTGCGTTTTTCTGGCTTCTGCTTCAGCAACAAAAAAAAAATCAATTTTTGGTGGAACGGGTTCAATTATTGTTATATGCATTGAGTTCATGAGTGCTACTGAAGCATTTGATTTATATTTGAACTCTTCTGCTGCAAAAAGAGGAAGAAGAAAGGAAGCAAATCGATCAACCATTGAAATGATGAAGAAGAAAAACAGCTGAGCGAGCAAGGTTCCTAATAGCAGATTATCAAAATGCTGCAGTGATTAGAAGCTGTTGCAATTATAAATGCTACTGCCCAGGCTTCACTCTTTCAAACTAAGAAGTCGCTGTCAGAAACAATACGATCATTGCAAAGTGTTGAATCTGCCAGTAATGCTGTTGGGAATGTCTTCCAAAAGAACCTATGGTCAAATGATGATGCAAAACCTTTGCAATCAAATTATTATATGGAAAATTCTCTGGCAACTCCTTTGGAAAACGTGGATCTCTTTTCGTTTAATTGCTAAATCTGTAGTTTCTTTAATCAAAAGGAACGTATTTAGCGAAGTGATAGATTCCAGATCCCGTTTTGGTAACATAGATTCGGTAATGGAGATTTAAGCATTTTTGAAGTAGTGACTGCCCATGAAAGTCCATACCTATTAGCTAAAGCGTTTGGTTTGTTCATCTAATTTTGGTGGTCCGTGCAGAGACTTTCTTAAAATGGATTTTTTATTCTCATGAATTTTTGCAGGTTTGTTTCAGGCCAAAGCTTGAACAGGAATGCAGATTTTCTACTGAGGCCACATTGAAAGCTAGGATTGAAGATAGCCATAGATTGTTTTTATCTTCTTCTTCTTTTTTTCTGAGATTGTAAATTTTTATAAGAAGGATTAATGATTTTCAATCTCAGACAGCAAAGACTTCAAGAAAAACATGCTAAAAACAAGACTTTGACTGAGGTTTTAAACTGATTTTTTTATCAGTCTGGGCTGGGTGACTAGGATAGGATCCATGTCGGGACAATTCTGGAGATGCCCATGTGGTCAGTTTCTTCATTGGATGTTTGTAACCTGCTAAACCTTGAAATCAGCTGCGGAATTCACAATTAGCTGTGGAATCAGGACACATTCCGCAGCTAGGTTGCAAAATCTTATTAAAACATGATACAATGTTTTGAGGACCACTACAGACCATAACCAGTGAATCTAGGACAGCTGAACCTATCATAGTAGTTGGGTTTCATTTTTATTTTTTTTTAAAATAAAATGAAATGATGAAAACAATTTTTATTTTTTTTTAATTATTGAATCAATTGAAATGATGAAGTTTATTTTGTCTCCTTTTTTTTTTTACATAACAATTCTTTTTATGATCCTCCAGATCACCCAAAGTGTAGGAGGAGAGCATACTCAAGAATTATTAATTTTTTTTTAGATAACAATTCTTTTTTCTGATCCTCCAGATCACACAAAGTGTAGGAGGAGAGCATACTCAAGAATTATTAATTTTTTTTTAGATGTAAGAAATAAGGCTACCTAGTTCCACTTCCCCGACAACGGCGCCAAAATGTTTGGTCAATTTAGTGTGTCCTAAATTTCTACATTAATTTGTCAATCCGGGATTCGTAAGCTGACGAAGTGTGGCGCACTATATGTGCAAGATAACCTATCTCTTACTTTTTGTCGTTTTTGATTTTTTTTTTTTTTTTATATCTTGGGGGTTTTTATCTTGGTTGGTTTCCTAATGTGAGATGGAAATTCTAAAAGAAAAGTATGGATATAAATGTTCAAGGCAATGATGTCCTTTATAATGATTTCCCAAACTTCAAACTTCAAAAGGGTTTTAAAGCATGCAATGACAAAATTAATTCCTAAATGAAAATGTGCCACTATACTAGTCAAACAAACAGTGAAATATTGATCATGAAACCCATTACCCTTGCTTCTGTCTAAATACAAAAGAAACTGTGCTCAAATAAATCCAAGAATTGCAAGCAAAGTAAAGCTAAAACCAAATTACATCAACTCATATTCTTACCCCTCACCATTAGTCTCGCTATGGCTTTCGGAGATAATCATAAACAACTTGAGCAATCTGATATCTAATTTGCAGAAAAATAAACTAATATCAAATTACACACTCATACTTCAATCCCTCACCATTAGTCTCGCTATGGCTTTTGAGGAATCGATACACATGAGCAAATTAACATCTAACTTTGGCAAGAAAAATAATCGCAATATCAAACTACACATCACTTCAATCCCTCACCATTAGTCTCGCTATGGCTTTCGGAGGTAACTGATAATGACATGAGTAATTTAATATCTAATCTAACTAATAAAGCAAATGTACAAAACTGAAATAAATAAAACAGTGCTAGAATTAAAAGCTAAGAAAAATAAATCAGCAGAAGGACAAGACTGATTCCATGTCATTAGTCATTGTAAAACTATGTGCAAATGCCCGGGCTGCCTACTGTAATCTGGGACAAAGACACTGATCAGTTAACAGCAGTATAAAGCATGAAAAATTATGCTAAAAGCTATGATTTCAGAAAGCAATCTAAGTAAGGAAATATGAAAAAACAGAATTGAAAGCAACTTATCTAGAAAATATGCAAAACCTCCTTGAATAGCAGGGGCCCTCTGCTACCAATTTGGTGTAATCCTTCTTCAGCTCCTTAAAATTGTAATCAAAACACCATCAAGGAACTTCTTTATTGAAAAAAATTCACAAATCTACATCCCATTCCATCTTAAGATTTGTTATAAAACACTCTCTATTTTCCTTCTCCTATTTTTCACTATTTTTTCACTACCTTCTCATTATCTATGATAGGAGAAAGCTTCTCCTATTTATACAAAATATGAGGAGTCATCTCATTAATGGGAGTCCATGAATCTCTCCCTCCATCTCTAGAGTTACAATCAAAATAGGAAATGATAAGACACATGTCTTTCTAGAATTTCAACACAACTAAGAAATGAGACACATATCCTCTTAGAGTTTCAATACAACAAGGAAGTGAGACACATATCCTCTTGATCCCATAATCTTCTCCAACCAAATTCGAATTTGGCTTTAGAGTGCCACATAAGAGTCTTCTAGAAGTCTCCTTTTGACCTACACATGTCACAAAACTCATAACACATATATAGATATATGAAACTATGTTAATTTTCTAGTTTCTAATCATAAATTCACTTTAAATACATAAATAAATAACTTTGGAAGACAAGGATCCTAACCCATATATTTATGAAAATGGTTACTTGATGTAGGGTTTATAGCTCAGATGGCTGCTGAAATAAAAGTTTAAATGGTTATGACATATAATGGAAATATGCATGAATATGGAACAATTTTGAGACTCAACACCTGCTGTTACTGCCAATCTAGCCGACAAGAACCCAATCTTTCTTTCATAAGCTAGAGAGTTTGAAAAATAATAATGAAAAGAAAACTCCAGCAGTCCCTTTTCGTAGATAGTCCCACAGATCCGAAAAGGTAGAAAACCATGTCTGATAGAACCTCCTAGTTGCGATAGGCTAGGGTATTCCTTTTTCGTAAATAATATATCCCAGCCTGAAAAATTGTAAACGTATACTGGGTAGATATCGCTTCGTAGCTATTTAACGAGTTCAAAATGACAAGAGCCTCGACAATCTTTTCAATTTTTAAGAGTCAGGAAAGAGCTGAAAGTTGACTCCTCCTGGAGGAACGAGTGGTATTAAGGGTAGCAACGGGTTCTGATAATGGCAGAACTGCTCAGAACATGATAAAAGTCAAGAGGCTGGCTAACAAGACCACTCATCGCAGCGGTTTGTCAGGAATGGGTAAAACAACCAAGTGAAGGCATATGATCGGTTGAGCAGATAGGGATGATGGAATGAGAGAACCAAGGCTCATCTGGCAACAAAAAGCTGATAAAATGGCAATCAAAAGAGGTAAAATAGGAATGGTTTCATTTTTACACAAGCTTGAAATTAGAAAAATCTGCTTGAAGTTGGTTTCATTTTTACACAAGCTTGAAACAAAGATAAACTATGCTTGAAACCGGTTTCATTTTTACACAAGCTTGAAACAGGAACAAACTATGCTTGAAGTTGGTTTCATTTTTACACAAGCTTGAAATGGGAAAAAACTATGCTTGAAAAATTAAGCATGCCCCCAGCATGGTGACTCAATTAGAGGTACAAAATTGTTGAGGCAGTAAATCCCCTCTACGGACAGAGGCGATCCCACTAGCCCTAGAGTGGGTCTAGCAAAAATCAAATCACGCAATGACGTTGGTTCCTAGTTACAAGAAATACAAAGATCGCGATAAGTGACCTACCTCAAATCCCACGCTGTTGTTGTCAAGGAAGAAGCGGTGCTCTTCGTCCCTAGCCTGACAAATTCAAGTCCTTCCGTTGGCTCCGTTCGGACACCTGTACACATGCAGAGAAACGACGACATACAATGTAATACTTAAAGCCTGTAACTATATATTAGTCATAGAGGATATAATTCATTGCATTTCATAAAAGAGTAAACACATGAATGGAACCAAAATAAGAGTCGCTTATATTAAAAATGACAAAAAGGGAGATTACAATCAAATGCTTTGACGCTATGATCTTCCTTCGGTGGGGCTTGCAGCGGAGCACGTCTCAATGAAGCCTGTCGGGAATTTGGACAAAGCTCTCTCTTACAGGGATCTTCTCGGCTCTACTTTCAATAGTTGCCCGGCTATAGTTTTCCTCCTACAAATTCAGCTAGCTTGCTAATGGAGAGGGAAAGCTTTTATAGATGGAGGAAGGGAAGTTGGGATTCCTATAATCATGGGATAGGCTCTATCTCTTAGGAAGGTTCCATGATAGGTGGAAAACCACTTCCTATACATGGAGATCCGGAGCCAAACCACTTAACTTCTTTTGATGATTCGTTCTGGAGTTTGTTAGAATCAAATTTACGCTATTTATTTTTAAAAAACATTCCTTAATGGGCTTGGCACGAGTGAAACACAGGGACAGAGCGCCAACTGGCGCGCCCTCTGGTGTGGATTTCCCCGATTGGCGCGAGGGATGAACAGACTAGTCGCGCCAAGTCTAAAACATCTGTTTTTAGGGTTTTCTAGAGGAAATGTTCTTCAGGAGAATGTTTATCCTTAGGTAGGAGGATGTTATGAATGTGTTTTTAGGACATTTTACTGCTCACAGGTCACGGGAATATTCCTCCAATGTGCGGGGCGAGGGATTGCAGGGATGATGACAAAATACTGTGTAACAGTAAGTTTAACATGGAGAGCTGCAAACCCATGGATACTCCTCTTCTAGGAAATTGGAGGAAAGAGGATGCTACTTCTAGAGAGGTAGTGGATGTTACTGTCTATCGACAGTTAGTGGGTTCGCTAATGTATCTAGTGAACACGAGACATGACATTTACTGTGCAGTTAACCAGCTGAGTCAAGCTATGGTTAAGCCTACCAAGCTCTTTTGGAAGGTGGGGAAGCATGTCATGAGATACCTGAGGGGCACACCAGAGTATGGTCTATGGTACAGACAGACAGATGGAGTGAAGTTTCATGGCTTCATTGATGCATAATTGGCTAGCAGTCTATCAGACCGAACGATCACATTAGGGGGGATATTTAGCATTGGGTCGACAACAATTTCCTAGTACAACAAGAAGCAATGATCAGTGGCACTTAGTTCAGTGGAAGAAAAATACATGGCAGCAAGTCAAGGTGTAGGTGAGGCTATCTGGATGAGAATTGGTTTGTTTGGTTCTTAGATGGATCCGACAGTGATTCATTGTGATAATCAGAGTTTCATTAAACTCTCGATTAATCCTGTGTTTCATGATAGGTCCAAGCATATAGATATCCAGTACCATCATCTCTGAGATTGTGTGTAGAGAAGAATCATGTTGCTACAGTACATTCACATAGAAGATCATGATGCAAATATTTTGACAAAGGCGCTCACCAAGAGCAAATTCGAATACCATAGAGACAGGATTAGGGTGAACTATAATCCCTTTCTTGTTGAGAGGGAGTGTTGAGATTCAACAAGAAGATTCAGCACCCACGCCTAGTGCATTAAGCACCTGGTTGCATTAAGCACCCAAACTTGGGTGGGGTCCATAGGCTATTTTTGGGTTCTTGTCTATTTTTATTATCCCTTAATTTAGATGGACATTAAACTGTAATCTATTCTCATTGTGGAATTGAATAAGTTAGCTAAAAGTGGAAAATTCAGTTAGCTAGTGGATTTCGAGTTAGAGGTTAGTTGGTGGGACATGCAGAGTAATTCTAGTTGCAACAAAGTTCGAAGTGTAGTGGTGCATTAGTTAATGCAATTTGTAAATAGTTTAATACAATTAAGTGAGTTAAACTTAGTTTTTCTAGTTGTAACTAAAGATACACTAGTGAGAGATCAAGTGAACTAAATATTGATTAATTCACATAATGTGATATCACATGAAACTGAAGATTTACTATTATTAGCTGCCTGCATGTCAGATCGAGTGGAGAATTAGTTGAGTTCTAGGTGAAAGTGAAGTTGGCTATCAGTCGTGACATTATTGGCTTGCACACATGCAGCCAACCACCCATTGGAGTTCCCATGATACTTGCATAGTCAAGGCAAGCAATAATTCATATCTTTTAGGGATCTTGACCATCAGGGATTGTGCAAGGCAGGCAGGCTGTCAAGAGGTTGGAAATTGACTAAGTATTGGTCAGTTTTCTATGAGGATAGTGTGAGACAGATAGCTCAATGTTGGAAGCTCTTTTTAGAAGAGAAAGACATTGCATTTGTTTCATGATCCATGCTTAATATACAATAGAATATAGTGGGGTTTTTAGCTGTAAGCTTTCCCCAAGAAATTATCTGTGTTGTGTGTGATTGATCTTTCTTCATGATCATGTGATTAGCGATTTTGTTTTTAATTATGCAAAATATTTTTAGATGCAATTCAATATTTAGCTTTAGTACATTGTTAGATCAGGTGAATCCAAGATATACATGCATGTTGCATAATTTCTACATCTTGGGCCACCATATCTCACATATAGATACATGAATAACTTAGGAAGATCTATAGGCTCGGTGCTAAAGTATATACATCTCTGATTTGGGACTATAATCCTCTCGTATATCTCAGAAAAAGTGTCGAGGGTAAATACAACATAAAGGAGGGTTACCACAATGCTAAAAAGTGCAGGAAGGAAGGACCGAGAAGAGAACAATAGGGAGCCAAGGTTGGAATCAAAAGGCACTTTGATCAAGACTACTGGAATAGATACCAAGCTTCTCTAAGGTGCAGTGCAGGTGAATACAGAAAAGGACGAAAAAACATATGGAGTTAAGAAGAGAAGTAAGAGATATTGACAAGGGTCTTGGAGGAATAATTGAGGTGTCTATGTCATGGTATTGGTACTCATCAATTGAAGGTATATAAAAATAATTTCGATTGGGTTTTCCTCTCAAAGAGTGAGAGGTTTTTTCCCTGTCTTGCAAGCCTAAATATTGTGTCTCTTGTGCATTTGATAATTGATTTGATGAAGAACATAATAATCTAATGAATATAAGATCTAAGAGAAAATCGTTAAAGTAAATAAAAAGTAATTATCAGGAAGATAAAATGTAGTAAAATCCCTAATTTCTCAACTTGGGATCATAGCTAAGGTGTTGAAGACAAGAAAGGGCAGTCTAGCAAGAAGACACAATGATTGGCTTTCGATAAGATAGTCAAAGATCAGTTTTTAAGAAGGCATCAAAGCATAGTGAAGGATATACATTAAAGAGGGATCTACATTGAAGATTCAAACCCTATATCTAAGAAGGAAGATCTTCATTCCAGAAGTAGTATGCAAGGAGTTCGTGAAACCCTCAAGCCATCTCAAGAAAACACATAGGTCCTCTCTCAAAGTTCAAATGACTTATACATCAAGATCCTTCCAACTAAAAAGGAAAGATCAAGAAAGTGATCTACAAAAGGTTCTAAAGCTATCTATCTTGTTGAATCCAAGTCAACATTATTGAAGACATTGTTAATCCATAATTTTTCTAAAGCCATCATCAAGCCATCCTTGCTGATCATCAACAAGGACATTTTTCATCAAATATCTAAATTGGTCTATCATCACATACTACTCGTGAAGGAAACTATCTTCATATGGAAGGAGTCTTTCAACCATCTACATCATCATCAAATTCAAGGAGAAAGCAAGCAAATAAGAAAACATCTATTCAAGTAAGTACATTTATGAATTCATATGAATCTGTCAAAATGTATTTTTGCAAAGAAACAAACAAATTGGTTGGGGTTTCAAACTTTCATGCATGGAAGAAATGGATAATTCTAAATATGATTGAGAATGAAGTCATGGACCATATCAAAGGGTCATCAACTCAACCTTCGAAATAAGATACTCAAGCACATGCCAAATACATGAAGGGAGAAGTGAGAGCCCAAAGGATTCTTATACAATCCATAAAATACCCTCTCATCCCATATGTATCAAAACTAAAAACTTCAAAATAAATATATGATAAATTGGTGGAGTTGTTCTATGTGAGTACTGTAGGAGAAGTAATCTCTATAAGGAAAGAACTATACAAGTTAAATTTTTCAAGAGAGGAAGGAATAAATTCATATTTTATGAATATTTATGAAAAATGAGACCAACTGTAGGAGTTGGGAGAAGTAATGTCTGATAGAGAAATGACCACAATGGTCTAAATGCTCTACCATAGGGATGGGGAAACTTGACTTCAAGTATATATGGAAAGAAATAAGCCACACCATTCCATGATTTATGGTATCTATGTAAGATAGAGGAAACTACATTGAAAGAAAAAGTTGATATAGGATCAAATGAACAAGTTCAAGCCTATGCTGCCATGACAAGGAGAAAGAGAAGATTTGGTAATTTTGTTCCTCAAAAGAAAAGAAGGAACATGGATAAGATAAGATGCTATGGATGTAATGAACTTGGGCGCTATAAAAGAGATTTTCCTAAACCAAATAAGGACAAGAGGAAAATGGAGGAAGCCCATATAGTTGAAGAAAGGGAAGAACCTGAGACAAAGAGACCTAAGAAAGAAGAAGTTTGAGATATCCACTATGATTGAAATAATATTCTTCACTGTAGAGTATTTGTCTATTGTAAAATAGTAACATAGGAAGAATTTTACATTATATAATTACATCATATTATAATTTTCATCATGATAAAAGCATTGAGATAAGAGAACTGGCCATAGGGGAATGTCTGAAACAAAATATGTGAAAATCATGCTATGAAATAAGTGGCTCTTGGAAACCGCACTTGAAATTCAAAAAAGGAAAGGAAGTCATCTAGGTCAAGGGTCATCACTCATTAATCATTTTGGAAACATGTGCTGATAAGAATATTTTCTAATAGAATCTTCTTTGGATTCGTTGTTTTAGAAAAGAAGAAAAAATTTTCGTCAAGAATTCTAACTTGTAGAATTCAAGGGATTAGGATATGATAACATATTGATAACGAAGGTGAAGAGAATGGAGCTCTTACATTCTAAGGAAAAACTACTGCAGACAGATGACTCAGTGGAAAGTATGAGGTATATATATATATATATATATATGCTTACATTGGATATTATGAATTCATGTCAAATGGTTGCAGATAAGTATGCTTCTATCTTTAGAGGTATGGTTAAAAGAAATCTCCTCCGATGCAAAGGTTTCCAAAAGGAATGATCCACATTAGATGAAATCAACATAATATGTCCTCATATGGAATATGAGGCGATTGGAAAAAATCAAGGAAATCTGATCAGAAGCTCCTGGGAATGAAATAAAATATGTATAAAGAAAGAAAGGAAGAGATCATAAGAAGGAAAACCATGGTAAATGCAATCAGCATCCTTGAAGACCAAGAAGTATTGACTGGAAAATTTCTCAAAAATATATGGAGACTCTGATTGAAATATGAAAAGGATGGAGACCCTTCACAAAGCATATCTTTAGGATATTTGTCAACCTGTATGAGGGATGTTGATACCTACAAGAAGATGTCATGATGAAAGATCATCACTAAGGTAATTTTTGATTTAAGTGTTCATATTTATAATTTAATCTTGATGAGCTTATGTAGGGTAATGAAAGGGAAGTATATATCTTCCACCACTGATAACCATATGGAAGGATGAAATATCCTTGAAAGGAATATGGTATGGAGATAAAAACATGACATGAATCTAGACCAGAGGAGAAGACTAATGAATCACTCTCCGATGAAACAATGACATGACTCTTGGATGAAATTGATGGATGATCTATTCCATATGAAGAGATTCCAAATATTAAGACTCCTCAACAAAAGAAATAAATTCGTGATATCGAAAAAATGAGGTCTTCAAAGGAGCTAGATGTCCCATTATTTTCCTGAAGAGATGTTGCAGGTCCCTGATTAAGAGGGAGCCTGGAAATAAGTTTATTACTTGGAAGAATATTGGTAATTCATAAGCTCAGAGGGAGCTTAGGTACATTCCTTGTATAGAAATGAGTACATTCCTTGGTGGAATATGTCCTCCCTAATTGAGAGGGAGAGATAGACACATCATTCTGGTCTTCACCTGGGAAGACAAAATGGAGGATTGGGTAATCATCTGGCATCTGATACTCTTTGAGGATGTATTAGGGAATCCAATATAAGAGTAGTCGTAGAAGGACCGATATTATTTGAGGATTGGAAATCCAAGATAAGAATAGTCCTGGAAATAATCCGAGTGAACCTGGGCGGGGTATGTTCCAAGAGAGAAAATGATGAAGGTGTATTTTAATCATTGGTCTTGCCAGCATTGGGGCTCAAGATCTCATGGAGAGATGGAGGTATTAGTCAAGGCCTTGCACTATGACAATGCTGGTTCATATGATGCTATACAAATGGGATTACCAATCCGATTCTTCTTATGATATTCTTCAAATTGAGAATGACAAATTACCATTATGAATACCTGCCTAGTTAAGAGGGAGTGTTTAAAAGTGAAACTAGCTTCGATATTAATAATGACATGTAATTATGATTTTATGTAAAGAAGAGACACCGATAATAAAATGTATTTATTGTAATGCTTGCATCATGGGTTTCATGAGCAAGATATTTTATTATAGGTCAAATAATTCTTCTTGATGTCTTTATGGATCTATCATCTTATCATAAATATAATTAGACTCATGTAACTGACGTCATTTTACACTTATAAAAGGCAAATTTTCTGTGTAAAATTATTCTCCAATACCTTGTCACTAGGCCTCTTGAAGTTGACTTAAAATGTGATAAAAAAATCTCCTTGATGAAGTCGGCTTGCACTCCTCCTATCATGCCCACCTAGGATATGAAAGGAAGTATCTATATATAAGATGGTGCGACCTCATTGTAACTCATCAATATCACTCAAGGTATGCAATATAGATCTGAATTGCAATGCGAGAAGAAGAGGGATATACAACGAAAGGAAGATGATACAAGGCATGTGAAGAAGAGGATAATATCTCAGTCTAGAAGCTTGGGCTAGTCTACAATACAATGCGTAAAGGGAAGGCTAGATAGCTAAGGAAATAAGACTGTAAGAAGTGCAAAGAAGCGACTATACAAGCCTCAGTCTTGAGCCACCATATATCACACATATATACAAGAAGATTGAGGTAGCACTATAGGCTCGGTGATGAAGTATATGCATCTCTAATTTAAGACTATACTCCTCTCTCATATCTTAGAAAAAGGGACGAGGGTAACTACAACTTAAAGGAGGGTTATCACAATGCTAAACATTGTAGGAAGGAAGGACTGAGAAGAGAAAACTATGGAGCCAAGTTTGGAATCAAAAGGAACTTTGATCAGGGTTGCTGGAATAGAGACCAAGCTTCTCTAACGTGCAGTGCATGAAAATGCAGAAAATGAGGGAAAAACATAAGGAGCCAAGAAAATAAGTAAGGGAAAGTGAAAATGGTCTTGGATGAATACTTGAGGTCAGGGCTCTATGTTATGGTCTTGGTACTCGTCAATTGAAGGTATATAAGAATAATTTTAATTGGGTTTTCATCTCAAAGGGTGAGATGTTTTGGCCCTGGCTTGCAAGCCTAAATATTGTGTCTCTTGTGCAATTGATAATTGACTTGATGAAGAACATAATAATATAATGAAGAAAATATCTAAGAGAAATAAGCTTAAAGTAAATCACAAGTAATTATAAAGAAGATAAATTGTAATAAAATCCCTAATTTGTCAACACCATGCAGTACTCGAAGGCCCTTTTCTCGAATATGTCCAAGCCTTTAATGCCATAGCATGGTATTTTCTCCAGAGACCACTAGGATATCTTCTCCACTTTTAGGAACCACAAAACTGTTGTACTCATCAATAACAATGCTACCCAAAAGCTTGTACAGATGTCCAATCCGAACTCCCCGCATCAATACCAGTGCTCCTCAAACCATCTTACATGTATCTTTCTTGAACACAAGGGAGGTGAAGTATCACCCCTTGGTTATATATACACCCTCATTGTATGAGAAAATGACTCTTCATCTTGGCTCCTCCCGCAAGTCATTAGAGAGATAAGCTATTGCTTTTGCGGAGGAAGGAGTGGCTGCAACGCTCCACTAATGGATCTAGTGGTGTTCATTGTATACACGTGTCTTGGAAAATTTACTTAATATCAGAAGCCCTATGGCCCATCACGTTCTTCATGCATGGATTATGGATATTTGTAAGACTATTCTGTGAGTGTTTTTAATTCATGTTTTCTTTCATATGTGCTAAAGTAGTTGAACTATTTCAGTTATTTTGGTGCTTATCATATTGAGAATGTCTTTTAATTTCTATTATCGATGTCACATCCTTGTGGACTATTCCAATGGATATTAGACAAACCTTCCTTGTCATATTGGTTTCAATGACCATCACATATCTATGGATTATATCACTTGATTTTGTAAAGAACCTTCTTGTTCTTGTGTGTATCTAATAGGGCGGTACTACTACCTCTCTCTTACAGACTCATTTTTCCTCCCCTCAACAATGAAATAAATTTGACACAAATGTGATTGAACACTCACTAGGAACACCCCCGTTACATTTTGTAAGAACATTTGCACTCCTCTCTCTTGCTGAAAGTTAGAGCCAAGGCATATCTTTGAGAATACATGGCAACCGGGTTGATATTCCAGACGGGGGTCCTACTCCAAATGGTGTGAGCGATGATTGGGACTTCATATCGGAGAGACCCCTTGGTTGATATATTTCCAAGACCGTAAAAAATGGCACTAGAAGGAGGGCTAGATGACAAGATGAGACCATTGAGTCTATTTTGAATTTCCTGTTATAAATGGATCTTTCCCAAATCATAATCCCGACGTTTTTTTCTAACTTTCCTACTGGAAAACTTTCAATCCCTGCGGAACTATGCCTTGTCTCAATTCAAGTTTAATGGCAAGGGTGGTATATTTTTATCCAGACACATAAATGATTTTCTTGGGTTTTGTAAAACTCTCCAAATCAATGATGAAGATGTTATTTGTCTTCTATTCACCCTCACTCTCAAAGGTCATGTTACGCATTGGTGTCATACCTTACCATCTGCTTCCATTCATTCTCTTCGCCATTTTACTAAGGAGATTAAACAAGCTTTCGATTGGTATGATAACTGATATTTAAAAAAAAGAGTCAATAAACTCAAAATGGAGCCTGATGAATCAGTTGAGGATTTTTATGATAGATTCCTTCATTTATGTTATGAGTTTCTTGAAGAAGATATGGATCAGGATTTCTATCACTAGTACATATGGTCAATTTTCCAACACTTTAGTTCTAAAAATTTTGACGTATTGTCAGAAAGTTTCCCAAAATTTCTCATTTTTTTTTTAATCCCACCACGCGGTGTCACTCTTGCGATGCCGGTGGCGACATTGTCGCTCTTGCGACACTACGAAAAAGCGTCACTATTGTGATGTACCCGGCTTGGGTGTTGCAATAGAGACAATAATAGAATACTATGTCGCTATAGTGACATCCATGTTATGTACATTGGTATACCGACGGATATGAAAAGACTAGTCACTTTCCCTTTGACAAAGTCAAAGTTGACTTGGTCAATTAGCATCGCAATAACGACGATTTATTTTAAATATATAGGGCGCGTTGTAAAGATTTTTTCCGATAACCCTATATTCCTTAATCCCCTAATTCCAAACCCCTAACCCATTTAACCCCCTATACCCAAAAACCCCTAACCCATTTAACCCCCTAAACCCTAAACCTATAAACCCTTAACCCCTAACCCCTTAAACCCTAATTCCCAACCCCGAACCCATTTAACCCGCTAAAACTCTAAGCCCCTAACCCATTTAAACCCTAAACCCTAAAACTCTAAACCCTTAAACCTAACCCCTAAACCCTTAACCCTTAACCCATTTAACCCCATAAACCCCTAAACCCCTAACCCAATTAACCCCCTAAACCCTAAACCTCTAAACCCTTAGCCCCTAACCCCTTAAACCCTAATTCTCGACCCCTAACCCATTTAACCCCCTGAATCCCTAAAACCCTAATCCATTTAACCCCCTAAACCCTAACCCCATTAACCCCTAACACTAACCCCTACACTAGTACATATGGTCAATTTTCTGACACTTTAGTTATGATAATTTTGACGTATTATCGGAAAGTTCCCCAATTTTCTCAAAATTTTTAATCCTGCCACGCGGTGTCGCTCTTGCAACCCCAATGGTGACGTTGTCACTCGTTGTCGAGCAGTTAGTATTACCATCATCCACTTGGAATCTTAATATGCTGAAAACTAATTATCTGTTACTGTACCTCACTATGGCGTTGTTCAAGTTTTGGAATCATTCTATTGAGTAATTACTAAAATATGGTTGAATTATCTGACCATATTAGTTTTGGCATACATTTTACTAAATTATGGGTGACTGGAATAAGATTTATTTCAGTTCATTTCATCTTGACTGTCAGTTATTTTCTACTGATAAATCGTATGCAGCATGGTTTCCATTTCATTCGAACATGTTGACATGTGGCTTTGAATTTTTGTAGGGATTTCCCTTTAAGCACTTTTTGGGGTCAAAGCATTGGTTGAGTCTAACATTGAACATAAGGTAATGATTTTATTTGTTTGCTTATTTGTGATTTGAATTTTCAGGATTTAAATATGTTGTACAAATTGAAGTAAATAATGTTCCATTAAAATTTAGACTATTATTTTTTGGTTAGTGTATGTACTTTTAATTATTGGTTAAATGAAAAGTTGTATAAATTTAACATATGACCCCAATGTGTGTTGCAAATCCAACAAGTTATACATGCAATATGAATTCATTATTATTATTTTTCCAAAGAAAATCTCATGGGGAAATCCATTAAGGGATGCTTCCCCACATTTGTGAATGATATCCCTTGTAAACCTGTTGAATAGACTTGTTTTTTTAGCCTAGGGGGATTTTTTTTTGAGCTTCAAAAGAAAATGAGCAACTGTTGGAATGGCCCATTTTGGGAATTTTGAGAATTTTTAAGGGAGTAGAGGCATAATGCTTTCTCTTTCTTTGTATTTGTAGAATCATGTGATTGCTTGTGGTTTGGATTTAATAGGCATGCGTGTTTGGGTCATGCTATTGATTTAGGACCATGTGATACATTTTTTGTTTTGTATGCCCCCATCCTTAACATTGAGCAAGAATAGTTTTGGAATTGGTCAACCTCTTCTTTGTTGAAAACTTAATGCATCTTTAAGGGGGACCTGACCATGTTTGTGTGCGAAGGAGACACGCGTGGAGGTGGGGTTTGGAATATGGAATTTATATATTATACATATGTAGCAGTGGTATCCCTTTGTCTATATTTTCTCTTCTTGCTTTGAAAAATGGTGTGGGTGTTGCCCAAGATGCTTGTTGCATGGTAATCCTTTGCAAGGTCACTATTGGGGAAAATGATATGTTGGTTTAGGATATTATGAGAGATAATTTATGTGCTTCCTTTAATTATATGCAAAATGGAAAGTCCTCAATATATGAAGTCTCTAAGTTCACGTGGGATTTTATTGGGGATCATATTTTTTGTTTAGATGTAGATTTTTTTTTCTAGGTTCCTCTTTGAGTCTCTCAAGTCTCAATTATGGCTTGATGAACCCTATTCCTCAGAATGCAATGAAAGATTGTATAGGTGGTTGGAAGCTTACTACTTTTCTTACCATTTCTTACAAACTTGTGGCAAAGGCTTTCGCTTTGAGGATCTGGTCAGTTGCCAAGCATGTAGTGTGACCAAATTGGACTAGTTTGTCCAGGGGTCTGGTCAGCCTAGGAGGCAATGGAGTGGGCCAGAGAGATAGGGAAACAATGCCTTAAGTTGAAGACTGACTTGGAAAATCCTATGATAGAGTTGGTTGTTCTTTCATATTTAAGATACATTGATGTTCTTAGGTTATGATTCACGGTGTGTGGGTATAATGAGTGATATTTTCACCAATCACTTGACCTTCATTTTTTTCACAAAGCCTTATCCCTACGAATAATGTTACATTAGTTGATTCAATAGGGCCATACTTTGGTGTCTTATCTATATTTATGCATTGTTTATGCCTTGGGTTACTTGTAGGAGGAAACTTTCATTGTAAGGAATATCAACATTATTATGATTTTAGATGGTTGACATAGGTTAATAGCTATTTTGAAGATGACTCTTAATTTCTTGGACACCTTTTGTGGTGTATTTGGTGCCATTTTCAACCCCTATAAAATTTATTTGTTTTCTTTTTGGGTTGGATTTGTCTCTGGGGTGGACTTGTACTACCTGGTTTATATTTTTCATGGAGCTATTGTCAATTGCGATATTCTTTTTGGGATTGGGTTATTACCTATGGAATCATGAGATGCATAAAACTTATATATTTTCTTGAATTCATTAAAACTATGTCTTTTATTCATGTTGGTTACTTATAAGTGACATATCAAAGACTTGATTTATCCCCAACTTAGGAATTAAGCATAAATAAAATTTGTTGTTACTAGGTTTTCAGGTTTTCAAATGGAAACTTGTGAATCTTCTTGTTTAGTTGCCTTACTTTTCAAATTGAGTACGTTGTTGACTTCAAAAGTTAATTTAGTCATATAGTGAGTTGTTAACCAAACAAGCCAACCCAAACCTACCCAAACAAGACAACAACTACCTTCCCAAACCCTAATGAAATGAGAGGGAATGAGGGCTAATGCTATATGAGGTACCTTGTAAACCCTGATGCATATGAGTGATCTAGTTTCGAGATAAGATGAGAAGGTGAAGATGGTAAGCACCCTCCAGAGTAAGGATTAGTTCACGACAGGTTTGGACCTTAAATCACCATGAGAAGGTGAAGATGGTAAGCACCCTCCAGAGTAAGGATTAGTTCACGACAGGTTTGGACCTTAAATCACCAATGCCTAGGGTTTTAAGGATGCTGGGGAAAATATATAATTCTTTCAAACCCTAATGCACATGTTGAGGCGTAGGACCAGTCAATGGCCTAGGGCGACATGCTATGCAAGAAATCTCACCATGATGTCGATGAGACTGTGCCCTTAGATAGGTTAAAAACATAAAGGGGAGTCACTTTCTTGCTTAATTAGGGTTTCTCCCAAACCCTAGTATAGTGAACATAAGGGGATCCAAATATGAAATCTTGCTTGTCCACATGCAATGATTCTGCTGGTTGTGATACATAATAGGGAAAGATAAGTTTTGAAGTCATGGGAGTCTCTTGGCACGTCACCGAAGTGACACACCTTTGAAACCCTAATGTAGTTATAAGGTGAACATTTGAGGCAACACATGATGTGTGGGGGAAACATGTAAAGCACGAATGGGGACAACATCAGAGTTTGACAAAAAGGGGGAGAGGAGAGTAACTGGTTAAGAGTTTGATCAAAACCATAATGGGTTGAGCAAGAAAAACGGGTGGAACCCAAAATTTGAATATTCCCAAAATTTTGGGTGGTGTTATAGTAGCTACAACACTCTCATAATGCTAAATCTGGGAAATTGGCCACATTGTGATAGGTGGAAGCTTGGTTAAAAAAAAAATAAAAAATTTCAAACCTTAGGAGAGGCCATGTTATTATACCTTTTTATGTCCATATTAAAACAAGAAGAAACCACATAATTTTAATTTTGAGTCTTTTAATTTAAAGAGACCACATAAATAACCAAAACTTCAAAAAGGTTATACTCTTAACACACATAAATATCACTGCATAAAATTACTAGTTGTGTTTGTAATTTTTACATATTAAATAATTTATATACACCTTAATATCTTATTTATTTATATTCAATTTTTAATTTAATACTATATATAATTTTTTAATTTTTTTTTTATTATTTACATTTAATTTTTTAATTTTAACGACAATTCCCGCCTTAAAAAAATTCACCCTTCACCCCAGCCTCCCTATTCCCGTCTGGAAAAAATACACCCTTCAGGAGCTAAAGCAAGTGGAACTATGTGGTTGCCATTCTGCGGGATTTCAAGAAGGGATGCTCTACTCCTTTGTATCATTTGAGATAGCTAGTTAACGCCATAGCTGTGGAGATGCATGCAGGATTGGCCTCTAAGGGGGAATTAAGATGCTTCTCACTTTCGTCGACAACCTGGCATCTCGACAACCTAGTAGACCATCCAAAACTAGGCCGCTCTTATCTAAGCATCAACAGAGTAAAGAGGCAGTTTATGAGGGTTTTCTGTGGGTGTAATACAAACACTGGAGTTACAGGTTTCTCTGAGGTATATTATTACCTCTCTAGTGTACAACTAAAGGTTTCTCTACCTCAGTTTCAATCACTTCAACAACAAATTATGTATCTCTAAGGAAACTAGTTTTTATCTACTGATGGTGATTAGAAGGTCTCTTGGACCTTCTTAGAATAAGGTTTGACTGCATCACATGCATTGAAGGTCTAGGTAAAATATGAGAAATATCGGATCAATGATCCTATGGAGAAGAATATATGTATGCCATCCCTAGATCTAGAGTATGAAGATATTTGTATTACAGTGATTTGCATTGTATGGCTCGAATCATTATATTATGTGAATCAGATCATTACACCCGTGGCTTGATTTTTGGCACTGCATTATACAATGGCTCGATTATCTATATGAAATCCTATTAGTATTAGCCATGTGGACTCACTTTATTTCTCCATCACATCACGTTAGTATTGGCTTTGAGGCATCACATTATCGAATAGATTGAGACATGGAGTACGATTCTCATGATTTCTTATTTCAGGACAAAAAACCTTCCTCCGCACTCAATAAAAATGGGGTCCTATCTCTGTCCAAGTAAGTCCAAAAATTGAATTCAGATGTTACAAGCTAGAACTTAAAACTTAATAGCATGGTGCAGTTTCCTTATATCAAAGGATTAGGTAAATATACCATTCATCCTGAAACTGCAATTCAACCAATTTGATCTTGAAAATAAACAATGCTCTTCTTATTACATTTTCACAGCTTAGTATGATCTCTATGGGTGATAGTGTAGTAGTGCTACTGGTGCAAGCACGATTTTTTCCGTGGTAGGGTTTTTTTTTGTAATATATTCCTGCTACATAATGATTTAATGTACTTCTAAGTGCTGATAGGGGTGCTATGTGTTACAATAGAAATTTTTATCACTTTATTATTGTTCAGGCTCTTGGTGGTCCTCTGAAAATTTTAGAAATTTCTTTGCTCATCCAGTTATAATACCAACTTCTTCTTGCTTTAGAAGATGCAATAAAAATTCTACCTAACCAAAGATCCAACAGACAGGTTGCATCTTCCATCTGTGCATGACATTGAGGACACAAGTAAATGCAATTGTGATGAGAAACATATCATAAGAAATGAAAATGTAACATGATGATAATGGCACATGACTTTCAACAAATTAACATGTCTTTTATCTTCAACAGATCACCAATTTTCATCCCTTTCAAGAATTTAATATATTAAAATTCAACATGAATTAGGTATCTTTTCAGATATAATTATTTGAATCACATATTACATGTAGAATGCCATAACGATTTTGATAACCATAGGAAAACTTGAAACTATGCAGCAAAGTCTACAATATTTAGCCACAAGTCATTTTCACTCATTCTCACTCAGTTAGAAATTGCAGTTTCAATCTCTCATTTTTCCTCAGCACTTGAAAATGAAAAAGGACAAGCTCCATGTTAAATAAGATGATATCTCTTGACATATTTGATCCACCAATTTATTTTATAGTGTCTCTTCCTATAACCTACAGATCAGGATAGACGAACGAGAAATTGGGGTCTTAGTTGGGTATTTGTGACCATGCTGCTTTGTTGGCACTAATTGGTTGTGTTTCACAGTTTTGAGTTGAGTTGTCTTGATGTATCCCCGAGTATGAAGAAAAATGAGTAAGAATATTTTCACTAGTCAAACATGGGTACTAGTCAATTATTATCTTCATGTTTTTGGACCGACTTCATGTTGAATCATATTTTACACTAAAGTATTCCAAACTAGGTTAACCACGAGTGATATTATTTTATTAGTTCTCTGATTTTCTGTGTCTAAGCAGTATCTTTTATAGAAATAATTCGTAACATTTCACGAACCTCTGAAGGCCTCATCTATAGGGATAATATGCAAACCACTAAGAATGAACTGTTGGATGCAAGTTGTAAATTTCAATTTCACTGGGAGTATCCAGTTCGTGATAGGTGCTTGAATTTCATACAAATCACCTTCACAGCATGATTTCCACAACAGTAAGGCTTTTTAACAAATAAGAAGATTTGAATCTTTAATTTCCAACTGGTCAGATTTTTTTATTGGGTTGTTACTCTAGAAAAACAACAAAATCTTCAATATCCACTTAGTTTTGCATTTTTATTCTCAAGATTAATTTGTTTACTTTGTTGAATGTTCATCAAACTAGTAACATCTACATGATAATAGGATAGATGTCATCAACATAGGAATATTTCGGTTAGACTCTTATTGTAATATAAACACATGAATGCTAGTTTATATTTTCTTGAATCTATGGCAGGTATATGTGAGCAAACGCTTGCATATTATACTAATGAGGAACGAGCTTGTCAGCGAGGGAAGGTTTAATTCACCAAAACAGTGTTAGGTGTTGGGTAAACATCCCAGAGTCTAGTATTTTCCTACATGCATCACTTATGATTAAGAGATGACATGAGTTTATGTGGTTCATTAATGATGAAATTAATGATGGTTTTTGAGTGATAGCAATAGAATAAGAAGTCCCTTATTTTCAACTACATAATTAACGGGTTATGGTTTTATTGATAATGGAGATGTTCTAGTTTTTGCTTCAACAAAAACAGAGGTGGATGAGATTGAACATCAGTTGATTCAAGCTGGATTCAAAATTGCAACCCTTCATGGAGATAAGCACTGAGCTTCTCATATGGAGTTATACAAAATTTCAAGTTAGATATTTACCATGTTCTTGTTGCGACATATGTTGCATCTCATGGTCTTGATATCAAGTCAATCAAATCAGTTGTAAACTTTGATGTTGCTAGAGACATAGATATGCATGTTCATCGTATTGGAAGGACAGGGCGAGCAGGGGAAAAAGAAGGCATAGCTTACACCCTTGTTACAGAAAACGAAGCATGCTTTGCTGGGGAACTTGTGAACAATTTGGTTGTTGCTGGTTAAAATGTCTCTGAGGAGCTAATGGATCTGGCAATGAAGGTTAGATGAACACAAATTGAAGACTTTGACTATACTGGTTAATTTTTGCATGATTTTGTTGTGGAGTTATTAAGTTATTTGGTTAGAATTTTAACAACAAATTCATTAAAACAATTAACTGTGAGATTTTTGACTAGTGACAAAAATATGCAATTCACATTTCTCACCTGGATTTGTACTGCAAACTTGTAGGATAGTCGTTTCCGTGCCAAACGACAGGCTAGGAAAGTCCATGGTATGTGATTCTCAGTAATTATATATTTACAATGATCAAACTCTTGAAATTTGTGTTATTTATTATTCTTTCTTCTTTTTATGTCTTTGTCTAAATTTGCATATCTCTTTATAGCCTAGTTTACATTATTTTTAAAAAAAATTCTATACACGTGGGAGGAAAGGTGGTGGGCGAGGAGGTGGAAGGGGTGGCCGTGGTAGTAGTGGTGGTGGAGGTCGAAATATATGTGCTATTGATTATGGGCTTGGCAAAGGTTATAATCCTGATTCTGTTAACAGACCATCACAACCTTCAAATATTAACCGTGGAGCAGCAGTAAATGCTCTGAAGACTAGAATGATGGCACAATTCAAGAGTAATTTTGTCCCTACATCATCTAAATCTTATGCAACAAGTTGTAGGCAGTCATCCAATATTCTAAGCAATAAAAAGAAAGGGGTTAGTGGCTTTGTTTCAGGTGGTACAATTGGTGGTTATGCATTGAATGAACAGGGAAGTGGAAATAGGTTTCAACAAGCTGACAATTTGGCCTCAGTGTCAGCCAGTGACAGAGAGAGATAGAGAGGAAGGGGAGGTGAAAGGGAGAGACATTAGTCAAGATGGGATCCAAATTGTTTGAACTATTGACATCATCAGATAGTGTCCCAAGATTCCAATACAAACGAGAATCCAAGCTCTGGAAGGTAGAGTTAGTTTCTTGTTGTATGTTGAATACTTCACTACATTCAAAGGCAATGTGGTGATTTTAATTCACCCTAGTCATTGACCATGGTGGATATGTATCATAGTATTTTATGTCATGCTTCCATGGTTTGTGAGAAAAATTTAATTTATAATCTACTACTATTTTTTATAGATTTTCTAGTCCATTCTATTATGATAGTGTTGTCTACAGTGTCAAGGACAGGCCAAGGTAAGGAATTTGACCATTTGACTGGGATCGTTGATTTTTCATTTTATTTATTGAATATGAAATTTCTTGCCATTCTGGGCTTTAAACAAGGTAAATATCTAAATTCATAATGATAATTAAAAAAGCATGAACTTTTTCCATCATTCTTGTTTTCCTGTAAAAAACTCTTTTTCACATTCTTTTAATTTTAGGTTCAATGCTCAACTCCTCAACTAGTTTGTAGAAAAAGTTTGTAAGTAACTATTACATGGAAAGTATGCAACTACAATGCCATTATAAGCAAGTTTTATTAAGAATATGAGTTTAACTTGAGGAAAAGAATGATTTTGTTTGATTGTCATATTGTGCTATGTATACACATCTTTCTCTTTAACTATTTGCTTGTCCATCTGTTTCTCAATTTTGGAAATCAATTCAATTCCTTGATAGCATTAGATTTAGGCAAAAATGTTTTATTTAGGGAAACCATGCAAGTTGTTATGTTGTGATCTTGCAGGTAAGTGTCCAATGGTTGTATCGCCTAGTGATGCACATGCTCTATCCTTGCCCATAGAGCTGACACTTCTGATACACTTTCATTTTTCGCTTCCTATGCAGATTCTGATGACATTTGTAATGATTCTATTGACATCTGAAAGTGCCTTGTGAACTATACTACAAAGCCATTGTTAATTTTTTAGTAATGTTACATTACAAAAATAATGATTACCGATACTGATTACACTCGAACCAGTGGCATGAAGATTTGTGATCACATTTTCATCTGTAGAGTCCATTTGAAATTCATCTTCTTAATGAAATTTAGAAGTGAAATTTCAAAACATTTGTTGTATCATTTCAATTCATTTTCTAAAGACTCTCAAACATTATGAAACTAATTTATCTAGATGTGTATGTAAATCCTGTGCTTGTTAACCCAAACTTGACATTTTTGGCCATACTCGTTTATATGTAGTTTGACACTATATTGGGTGAGTGCCCTATGCTTGTTTCAAACGTGTTAGATTATTTAGGATGTGATGCATTACTGGTTGTTTAATCAACAAAAAAAATCTCAAGTTACTGAGATGCTAGCCAGTCTCAAGACAGAATGACAACCTAATATGTTAATTTTTAACATCCTCATTTCAGATTTATGTATGGAAGGAATTACGAACCAAGCCATTGATATGCTGGGTAATATGGTTGAAAAAGGGTGTAAGCCCAGAGAAACAACTTATGCTACTCTGATTAAAGGAATAGACAAAGAAGGCAGGAGAGGTGAGGCCACGAAGCTGCGTACTGAGTTAGTCGACAGAGGTGTGGTCGTAGAAAATTTCATGAATACCTTAGCTCTTGAAGGTGAAGCTATAGGCAGGTCATAATCCAGATACATTCATTGACTCCTTTTCCAAAAATGCAGAGACGTATTATGAGAAATGACCAGAACTCGCATAATTTTCTACTTCACAAATTACAATATTGCTATAACACTCAATTTTCTATTAAAGAAGAATGATCCATATTAAATGTCTCTTCAATATGTTGCTTCTTCGCTAAGAGGGAAATGTCATCTGTATGCCCATAATTTTCTTGGTCCATCAGTTTGCTAGAATAAGTAATTAGAGACTAACTTGTCTTTGGTTGGTCAACTCAGAGAACAAAAATATCTTCGTCATCTTCCATAGGGTTAAGGGGAAATTGTCATTGTAGGGTTGCTTTTTCACCTTCAAACATCTATTCTTTGCCTTCAATTATGACAATTGATGCAATTTGAAGACCTCCATTTAGATGTGCAATTTTATGTGTTTCCATTTAGATTCTTGTAATTCTTTTTCCATTAGATGTCAGATGCCATTTTTTTCAATTTATTTTGTTAGTTGTGATGAAACTTTCCACACTAGGCTGTAGGAGCACCTTATTTCTAACACTACTGTGGAGTATGGATTCACATATTTATCAATGTGTAATGTGGACACACCAAACACATAGTTACATTTTGGCCTTGTCACTTTCTTTTCTATGTAAGCAAAGGTGGATTAAAACATCTTTACTTTTGCAACATAATTTAACATTAGCATTAAAGCCACTTTTTGTTAGGTCCCTATATTACTAGTATAGTCCCTTATTGTTGTTAGTGTAACCCCCTTATTGTTATTATTGTACCCTTGTAACCCCCATATTGTTATTATTGTGCCCTTAAATTATTATTGTTAGGTCGGCTAGGATTACATTGTGTCCCCACTAGGATTACATTGTGGCCCCATGGACTCCTATATATGGAAAGGAGGTTTTGTAATTTGAATCATCCAAGAATTGTTCATTCATGTAATGTAATGGAGGTTTCCCCCTCAAAGTGGCTTATTTCTAAGGCATTGATATCTCTTTTCTTCTCTTTTTGGAGATGGTTTCACAACATTTGGTATCGGAGCTTTGAGATTCTAGGGTTTCACTGCTCCAAACAGGTCATTGTGGAATTTTCGCTATAACGTTTTTTATACAAAGGTTCAGAATCTGAAATTTTTAGAGTTCGAAGCCAACATCCTGAGGAACATCATCACAAAATTTCAGAGCTTGGTTCACAATATTTTTGGAGATATGATCTGTGCAAGTTAGGTCATTTTGCAGGCTCCTGAATTTAACCTAAACAGGTCATCGTGGTATTTTCGTAATAAATTTTTTTCTATGAAGGTTAAAAAGCTGAATTTTTAGAGTACAAAGCCACAATCTTGAGGAACATCATCACAAAATTTCAGATATTGGTTCGCAATATTTTCAGAGATATGATCTATGGAAGTTAGGGATTTTTGAGGCTTCTGAATTTCATCTCAAAGAGGCGATCGTGGGAAAATCTTCATAGATCTCTCTCTGAGCATTGGATTGGAATGCTGTAAAAAGTGGCCACAAGTACATGGACTGTAGTTTTCGGTCTATCAATTTCAGAGCCAAAGGAGGAAACAGTGACACATGGCAAGTCATACAAGTTCACTCTACTGAACCAGTCCAAAATTGGGTCATTGTGGGAGATTGGACATAAGTTTGCCTTGAAGAATCAAAATCAGGTCAGACCTATGGAATTTGAAAGAAGCTTCAGAGGGCTACTATAGGGCTGAATTTCAGATATTAAGGATTCGTAATTATAGAGATAATTCAATTTCAATATCGAGCTCCTCAAAAACAAGTACAAGGTATGTATTTTTTTTCCAAATTACATAAGTCTTGTTTGAAGAATCAAGTTGAATTGATTCCAAGGGAATATTGTAGAATAGATATCAGTATTGGATTCTAAAATGGCCCCTAAAAATAATTCAATACCCATTAAGCCTTTAGAAATCTCTACTATGACTCATGAAGACGAAGAATAGCAACATGACATATCAAAATTACAAGAGGAAGTGCAACCAATTTCGCTCTCGCAAAGAGCAACAAAAAATGGTATGGAAGTTTTGAAGAAAGGCGTGGAAACTAAGATGGATGGTTTGAAGAAAGGAGTGGAATCTAAGATGGATGATTTGAAGAATGGCATGGAATCTAAGATAGATGGCATGGAAGTTGGCATGGAATCTAAGATGGATGACATGGAAGCTAAGATCGATGAGAAAATGGAAAACATGAAGAATGATCTAAAAGCAGACATGGAAGGATTGACAAAGTTGATACAAGAAATGTTTCCTAATGGTGAAAATATAGTAGAGGAAACTCATGATGAGAACAAAATAAATGTTAATCGTGATTTCATAAAATCTAATGTTGACGGGAAGAACCACCATATTCCAAAAATGGATATGAGGAAGTTTGATGGAAAGGATCCTGTAACATGGATACTACAGATGGAGCAATATTTTGATCTCCATAATGTGCAAAACACATAAAAGGTACGTATTGCAACTTTACATTTAGAACAAAATACATTTGTATGGTATCGATGGCTTTGCTCCCGCAAAAAAATTGTCACTTGGTCAATTTTTACGGAGGAAATGATAGCACATTATGAGGATACAAAGAGCAACACTTTCTTTAGCCAATTGATAAATCTCAAACAAAAGTGTTCAGTGGGGGAGCACATTGAGGACTTCCAAAATTGAATATAAGGGTAACTGATATTCCAGAGGAACACAGGATTGATCTCTTCATAGGTACTTTAAAGGATAACATCCAACATGAAGTTCGCATTTTGGAACCTGATTCATTGGAGAAGGCATTCAGGTTGGCAAGAAAAATTGAATGTAAAATTATGGCGACAAGGAAGCCTACCACTCACTTCTATAAAGAGGGAAGTGTTGCTTGTTTTCACAACACTTTGATAGGGCTTTAAAAATGATAAAACCAGGTTAAATAACAACCTTGCTGATGTCTTGGGAATTTAGTAGAAAATTTTGTAATGGACAGGATGTAATGGAATGAATTTATTAAGCGGATTCCTTGTCCGTTGTAGTAGTTTTTGTTAGTTATGTAGTAACTGTTACTTTTGTACTTGTTTGTACTTCAAACTATTTTCCAACTATGGCACCTTCCTCTTCTAGTAGAGTATATGGATGTGGATGTTTTCCATCTCTTTTAGCACTTGTACACAATAGGTAATGAGGGCACAAGGGCATATATGGAGGAGAGATAGAGGGTGCATGCATGTGCCATCCAAAGTATTATTAAGGGTGCAGATCTATGGGAGGCATGCATTCTCAATGCATGTGTGAATGCCTCAGTACATCTCCAACAGAGGCACATTCTTCCCTCATTTATATTATGCAAGGAAGCTGTAGTGGGATTAGGGTTTGATGCTTAGTGCATATGTTCAGATTCGTTTTACACTCTTGTTATCCAATAAAGGATAATTAGGGTTAACTTGCACTGTGGTGGTTCGAGAGTTTGAGATTTTGAGCGATAACATTTTAGTTTTAATGCTTTCATATTTAATATAGAAACAGTGATAGGTGGTTTTGAGAGTTGATATGTGTTTGTTTATATTATCAATATTATGTATTTTTAGGTTAACATACCCTATAATTATTTTTATTGGTGTATTTTGTTTTAAATATATATAATTTTAGGTTAAATTCATGATTTTAGAATCAACTTATTATTGTCTAATTTTTGACATGGTATCAAATTGTGTTTGATGAAATCCTTCCAAGCATCCATGTATGGGTAGTAGGGCTTCTAATTTTTCTAGGGAGAGTTGTCAAAAGGTTTCAAGGGTGGAATTCTAAGATCCATGCTTAAGAAAAACATTTCATACCTATGATAGGTTATCTCTAGGTTGATTTATTTTCTCTTGTAGTGTGACTACATTCAATCTTATATATGAAGATATATTCATAGTTCCCTAAAACTTCAGTTGTGGAAGTGTTAAGTACTACTGTTGTTGGAGCTAAATGTGCGTGGTTTCGTGCCTATTGATCCCATGTAGTTGGAAAAATATAAATGATGGTCAAGAAAAATCAAGTCATCCTCAAATCCATGTAGGATGATTTTATTCCTTGATTGTTGGAAATACCACAAGTAAGGATATTTTTCATTTTATATTCATTGCATTGAGATACACTCGAAAACCCATGATAACGGAGATGTTGTCATGTAATAATACATTACCAAATAGTATTAACAAAAAAAATGATGTCAGCCATGACATGCCCTTGATCTTATAAAAAGGTACCAAATTCTCACCAGAGATACCTCCGTAGGGGTAGAAGTAAGCCTGAGATGATCATCCACTTTAGGAAGGAACTCAACTTTTGCTTCTGGCATGATTCCAATAGTTGATAAATGAGAAACGAAGATTGACAACCTCCCAAGCGAGCTAGGCTAGGATGCAAGACAACTGAGACAATTGTCTTGCATCCTAGCTCACTTGGGAGGTCGAACATCTTCCTTTCTCCTTTATCAACTACTGCTATCATGCCATAAGCCAAATGTGAGTTCCTTCTTAAAGTGGATGATCATCTCAGGGTTACTTCTACCCCCAATTTTTTTTTTTAGGATTCACATCGCAATTCCAACAATTGTTACCATCGCACTTCCGATGATTGTTTACGTCACACTTCTGACGATTTTTTCCATCACATTTCTGACAGTTGTTTTCATCATTGGTATGGCTAAACCATCGCAACAATGTTATGTGAGCTTTCAGAATAATGACGACTGCGTGGCACTTCCGACGGTTGTTTCCATTGCTAGAAAAATAATAGAGCCAGACGTGTGACAACAGGCCGTCGATATTGCGACACCTTCTAGGAAGGCATCGATGTCATAATACCGATGTCTCCACATGATGTCAGAATAGTGACAATAAACAAGGCGATTGTAAGATTGACTAAATGAAGACACGTGTCGTGTCTTGTGTTGCTCTACCGATAGCTATTATAAGTATCAGTTGCGACGGGACATGAAACGATGTTTTTCCCAACCTAAAAGTGTTTCTCTTGGGACGCCTATGTGTCGTAAGAGCAACATTTTGGTCATCGGAAATTGGGCCAAATGTGCTAGTGTGTGAGAAAATTTTTGAACATCTGGTCTGAATTTTGTTGAATTAGTTTGAACCTAAACCTCTTGATGATTTTACTTCCCCAACTCTTGTGAATCGTGAGATACCTATAATTTTAGAGAAGGAACCTATTATTCCCTTTTCTCCTTTTCCTCCTCCTTTTCCAGTACTGATATAGGTGCCTCCGTCAGGTGACTATAAAGTTTGGAAATCTGCAAATCAAATTCCTAATCCATATTCTCATTCTTCTTCCGCCTTTCACAATTCAGATTCAATGGAGGAAATTCCAGAATGGCTCATGAAGGAAATGGTGAAGGCTAACTCCTACATTCTTCAAGATGATTTTACTATTCATAATTTGAATCTCAAATCTGATTTGAATTTCTGTCATCTTCTATCATCTATAGGCCATGAATCTTTTTACCATGATCCGTGTAAGCTATCTGTTCCACCAACTATTTTTACACACTCTCTTGATTTTTGCGTTGTTAGCTCAAATTGTGATTAGATATAAGGAAGTCACCTTACATAGGTAGGGGAGCAAGAAGGAGAATATGCTTTAAATATTTCTTCTATTTTCCAAAATCCTCCATATGAAGATGATGCACTCCCATTCTTGGATGATTTTCAATATACTAATCTCGGTAGTGAATCAAATGTAATAAATTCTTTTGCTCAAACCATAGCCTTGGGAAACAATCATTCCAATAATGATGACTCTATGGATGTATGCAATCATAAATTCCTAGGTGTATCAACTGATCTTTTAGTTTCTCATGAAGACTTTACTTTAGATTCAGAATCTCTTTTGGTCAAATAAGATGTGCTTATTGAAAATTCCTCTTCATATCACTATCCCTTGTTCTCTACTATCTACAATGAATCTACTTGCAATGGGGATACTCCATGTTCTTCAATTCCTTCATCCGATGAGTCAACCTCTCAATTGGCACAAGGTGGTGAGATCATCCATGACGCAAATGAAAACAATGAAATTATTGAGTACTCTTCCCATCCCTCATCATATCGTATTTTTTATGAAGACAACTCTTCAAATAAGCTTGCTCACGAAATTTCCCCGATTCATTCATCTTTAAATTTGTGATCAAAAGAATCTTTCGACTTGAGTAATCTAGTTGTTGAAGTTGGAAAATCTGGTAAAATCAGTAACAACATTCCATCCGATGAGTAGTGGCCTTATTGAAAATAGTGGTAGCAAATATCCTAAAATCATGCATGATCTAGAAAAATATTCAAAATTCAATTTTACAATTCTGGAAAGTTTCGAGACCTGCCAGGGAGTCAAGGCACTTCAAATTCCATCGATGGTTATGTCAGGATATCGCGACTCTGGTAAGCCCCCTGAACTAAGATATATCTTGTTTCTCTCGTAAAATCCTTCTCTTTGCATGGTTTCACTCGATGAAAATTTATTTTTGAAAAATGTTTGGTGTTTCGGGTGTGATATTTCAAATTTTAAAGATTTACTTTTGACCAGATTCAGGAATATTTTTCATCTAATTCCTCTTCATGCAAATCTCTCGCATCAAACTCAGGTTTGGAATGTGTATCTCTCATAGAGTCATGGAATTACGAAGTTGATCATTACAAGGAATATATTTGGCCGAAGGAATCATGACTGTAAAATTCATTCCTTCATAGTAAGCTCATGGTTCTTCTTGCGAATTTTATATTGTAAATATTTCCCTTCATCGCACCTAAAATCCTCTTGAGAAATGATGAATTCAAAAGCTATCGCACTACATCTTGACTGGTTTCATGTGTTTGTTGTATTGGCATTCCTTCTCACTTCTTTCGATAAATATGATTCTATTGTAGTGTGTTACCAGTTACAAAGAAATAATTTGTCACATTCATCGCGAGAGGAATATGATTCTATTATTTAGTGCATTTTCGAAATCGTTCAAATTGATTTATCTTCGTTTATTACAAACTAGGAATCTGATGCTTTAATCAGCTCATCAGCTCATCTGATCATTATTCTGTCTTTGATGATTGTAATTATTTTTATCTTTTTCTCACCAGTATATCCAATGACAGTTGTTTTACATCCTTCGATCTTCATCGTTCAATATCTCACTATTCAGATTTTTTGCCGAGCGGTTGAGGCACTTTATCCTTCACTGATGGCTATGTCAGGTCCTCACTCTCTCGACATGATTGCTAAATATGATCAAATATATTTTCCCTCACAATATTGTCATCATAATCTTGTGCATCTAATTGAAAATCCATATTTTCAAATATTTCGAGGTTTTCAAGAGGATCATCATGAATTTTATGATCCAATCGCTAAATGGTTGGAGAAATCTTACTCAGAAATCTCCATTGCACTAAACATTTCTCGACCTTTTCTCATGCTTGCTAAGTAGGATGACGCAGAAGGAGGTGAATTTGCAATAATTCTTTGAGGTTTTTCTGGTTATGGTTTCTATAGAAAAGGTAAGAATGTGAATTGGATGAAAGAAATATTCGTGACACATATTTCTCCCCACAAGCAAGACCTTCCTTTTGTTGTGAAACTTATTCAAAAACTCATCTTTTCACTTGCACACTACTTTATATCTCTTTTAATTGAGCGTATATTTTTCATTGCAGGTCAGAAACAACTACGGTGGCTTCACTAGATATTTCATTATACATGACCCTAACATTCCAGCTATTAGGTTAGGAGTAGGATTAGCTGCATCCTAGTTTTTCCTCCCTTGCACTCATCCTGTGCTTTTTCTCTTTAGTCTCTCTTGTATTTTCTTACTTTTCTCTTGCATTATGATTTGGTTTAGCTTCTTTTTCTTATGCTTTGGCTCTTCTTTCTTGTTATTTTGTGTATTTTATTTTTGTTCCATCAATAATACCTTGCATGAAGATGCTCTGTTGGCTCAGAAGGGAATGTGGGAAAATAGAAAAAGACTCTATAACAATGCAACACTTGGATAAATCTCTATCCTTCTTCCTTGTTTGGGTTACATATTTTGGTTGATGATGTTTTGATGGAAAATATGATCCTTTCGTTAATAAATCCTTGTGTCGAATCATGACCTCCCTATCTATTCTGGAAACCTCATGCCTACACTCGGATTTTTATGTTTCAACGTTTTCAAGCTGATCCAAACAAGTAGAGAAGGACAAGGGGAAATCTAAATGAGAAAACCAATATCAGAGGTCTTACATATGTTTCTCAGAAGGGAAAACCTCTCCTTCTCTCAATAAGTTGGGATCCCTCTTCCGTCCATGAAATAAATAAGTGTCAATGCATAGTAATATATAAATAAATAAATAAACACGAAAGAAGAGAAAGGCTTCCTATGCAAAGAGGTGAAGCAAGAAAATCTGTCAGGGTACTGTTCCAGGCTCGCTAAGAGCAGAGCAATGTATGTGTCCATCAAGTTACTCTATCTAGGTACTATCCAGGCCTGCTAGTAGTGGAGCAACACTAGAGATGAAAAAATATACTCTAAAAATATAAATCTCTTGAACTTCATTACACTACCTTGATTCGAAACATTGTGTGATTGTTGATCTTGTGTTTGTATTTAATCGAGTAAATAAATGAAGGGGACAATTTTTATGCACAGGGTAAGTGGGAAACCATGGTAATATTAACAATGAATCAATACTTCTTGAAGAATAGACCCTGCATGAAAGAATTGACTAAGGAAAAGTAGATGGAGTATTACTAGTGTGTCGCAAAGGGTTGTCACTGTGACTAACATCCTCCAAAATTTTGTGTACACTCAACTTTTGGAGCCTACTATGGATCTTGCGATCGATAATTCCATAGTCACTTCTTGGTCAGCTGACACTTTTAAGCTCCCTTCTTAGATCGAAAGTGTCAAAGTCACTTTATCAAACATGCCTAGTCCGTAACAAGTGCATGAGCGCATCCTTTTACGCAAGCTTAAACAAACATAGCATGTTCCATAAAAAATGTGACTATGAGATGTCCAATCCATGTCGACAGTTAGTGCAGACTGACAATGACAATTTCTCACATTAAAACTACGTATGTACTTACATTTCAGTGAATTTTGAAAACTGTCTATTTCACACACCTTTGTTTTCGCGAGTGTAATTTTCATGTTTTTGATTGTCACCTTTGCTTGCTTTCACTCTAATTAGAGTTTTTTTCATGTTAAATTTTATTTGGCATGTGTCACTTTAACTGTCGTCCGCATATCAAAAGATTCTCTCACACTTTAGCAATTGGAGTCTTTTCTCATGTTAGCTGTCGCATAATGTATGCATGCTTGTTCTGGTGGTTTTGAAGGGATTATATTTGTGTGAATCAGATGGTTCAACCGTGTAAACGTCAGTCACACTCATTCCCAAAGTCTTAAGCACTATCTCACAAGTGTCGTCATGGTTTTCGCAACGTGTATCTTAAGTGTCTCACTTGTTGTAAAGTCATCACAAGGTTGTTTAATTGAGGGAAATATGTTTTCAACGTGTTCAAATGATATATGTTGTTGTGTCATCAAATTGTTTCAAGTGTGTTACCACAATAAAGTCACATAACTGTTCACATTAGTCTCTTCAGTCCGACACTTAGCTAATTTTTAGAAATTTCCCAGCAACCTAGCCTCATCCGGCCTTCCTCAACTGTGCATGGCGCAATTGCAACCCTCAAGCTACATTCTTATCCCTTGAAACTGGCAATGCACAATTCATTCCTTCTAGTACTGCACACTTCATAAATTCAGTGCTCAATCTCGACCTTGCCTCCCAGAATTGCACAATTCATCTTCCCAGCCTAGCCTCAACTACACACTGCATAATTTATAGCCTCAAGCTCATCCCTTGTGCTCCTGAGCTGTGAAATGGCCCAACCTCATCTGCCTCCCAGAATTGTGCAGTTTTCCCAAGGAATGAAAAATCCCACAAATGAGCTCAGTGGGTCCATAAACTGCGCAACTTGTCTCCCAAGTCTTTCTGAACAACACAATTCACAGTCTCAAGGCTCAAACCTCATACATGAGCTATGGAGCTACAAATTTGCGCAATCACCTGTGATAATATTCTCTCTATAACTACACAATTGTATGAAGCAATGAAAAATCCCTTAACCTATCACCATGAACTCATACATTGTGCAAATTTCTTCCTCAGCCCATCCTGAATTGCGCATTGCGCAGTCTCAAGGATCAAGCTTCACCCTTGACTACCTGAGCTACACAACTACACAATTACTGAGCCTCTTTCCCATTTTTTCACCAAGTTCCAACTCAATCAATGGATCAATATGCGCCATCTTAAACTAGGGGTTTATCAGAATGATGTCGTCTTGTCATGAATGGATTACAGATGTGAGTACCCTATCATGCTATGGAAAGATGATAAATAAGGAGATGGATAAGGACGACATTTTAGATGACACATATGGAGCTGAAGAGATAAGATGATCATCATGCACGAAGATGAAGTAAGATGAATATCTAACAAAAGATGAATATCAATATCACATGGAACACTCCTCATCTTTAGGTGATAAGGATGAGGAAGAATAAGAACATGTACCATATGTTCAATAATACACAAATAAAGAATCAAAAATAAGGAAAACTTGGCACTATCACATCATCATGCAGTTCATGTCATCATTGTCATGTCATGTCCTGTAACAAGTCACCATATGCCACATCATTAGTGCAGATCATGTAAATTTTTATTCAAAATGTATTGTAAAGTGGAAGTCCAAAAGATACTCATGGAATATGAAGGGTCATGTAAGTCGAAAAGTCATATGAAGTAAAATATTAATGAGGTTAGTTAAAGAGTCACAAGGGATGTGAAGTATCACCCCTTGGTTATATATACATGCTCATTATATGAGCAAAGGACTTTTCACCTTGGCTCCTCCCACAAGGCATTAGAGAGATAAGCTAGTTATTTTGAGGAACAAGGAGTGGCTTCAATGCTCCACTACTGGAGCTAGTGGTGTTCATTGATACATGTGTCTTGGAACTTTTAATTAATATCATAAGACCTATGGGACAACATGTTCTTGATGCATGTATTATGGATATTTGTAAGATTATTCTGTGAATGTTTGTAATTCATGTTTTCTTTCATCTATGCTAAATTAGTCGAACTATTTCGATTATTTTTGTGCTTATCATATTGAGAATGTGTTGTAATTTCTATTATCAATTTTGCTTCCTTGTGGACTATTCTTCTAGATATTAGATAGGCCTTCCTTCTCATATTGGTTTCAATGACCATCGCATCTCTGAAAACTATTCTGCTCGATGTTGTACGAACCATTCTTGTTCAGGCGTGTCTCTACTAGGGTGGTACTACTACCTCTCTCTTAGAGGCTCGCATTTCATCCCCTCCGCAGTGAAATAACTTTGACACACATGCTATCAAACACTCATGAGGTACATCTCCCTTTATTTTTGAAGGCACATTTGCACTCCTCTATCTTGCTGACAGTTAGAGCTAAGGAATATTTTTGAGAATACATGGAAACTGGGCCGATATTCTAGATGGGGCTCCTACTCCAAATGGTGTGAGGGATAATTGGGAATTCACATCAGGGATACCCCTAGGTTGAAATATTTCCAGCACCGTCAATAGGTCTATACCATGCAAGTAGTTGTTTCTAGATTGTTTCATGTAGTATGGTTTCCTCATGAAGGAAAAACTAAAACCATAGATTAATTGGAATTTTTACATCTAGATCCAAATGCTTCCACATATTTGGTCATCTTGAAAGTTGATAAATCCCATAGTTATGCAGATAATTTGGGGGTGGGTATGTATGCATCAATTATGGTTACTTTTAACTTCACATCTTTGATAGCTCATGTGAACACCATTTCCACTTATACAATACCAGTCTCTTGAATTTATCATTTTCACACATCATATTTCAAATATATTTGGATGTTTCCTTCTCCTACTACCATGTTTGAAGAATGTCAACATCCCAGAATGGTTGTTCCTTTGTCTCCTGTTGGTTTAGCATATCAAGCTAGTGTTAACAAAGCGTAAGATTCTAATCCAAATCCTTCTCTTTAGGAGGAGTTAGATGTTGACACTATGCTCATTTGGGTGGATAACTCTACCCTTTCAATGGCTTTCTTGGAAATTATTTCACCATATTACAAAGAAATCTTGGAAGCCATGACAGGTCCTAAAAGTTCCTCATAAAGGGTTGTGTTAGGCCAATTCAAGTCAATTATAATAGTAGGTGAAAACTCATCCATAAAACCTTTTGTAACATCTTTTGTGCATGCAAAAGGAATATGGCTAACATTTCCGATACTATACCAGTAAAAATTTCAAAAAACCCTGACGTTTTAAAAAATATCTATATTGGTGAAATTTTTTATCTTAAGGAGATCACAACCTACACCAATATTTTTTAAATAATTTCTCAAGAAGTATGCTCAAGCATTTACTTCATTTTATAATTATTATATATAATGTACTTTAGGGTTATTTTATTTTTGTCAAGTCAACTAATCATGTTTTCTACATGCTTTGACATATGTCGATGAATGATCTTGTGTTCTTAGGATATGTTGATGTAGCTAGTTGTCAAACCTGGAACTTATTTTCCACAACTTTGGGTAATTTATTCTCAATATGACTAGCTTTTCATGTTCAATGACACATATATAGGAAATGCAACCAATAATATTTTAGAATATTGTGTGGTTATGAATTTCTTAGCGAAGCCATTCCACGTGGTATTTAATCATTAGTGATTCATTTCGATTCTCAACTAGTAGTGTATCAAATTGATAATGTTCATATAGTGTGTGGTCCTTCATTACTCTAGAGGATTTTGAGGGTGATATTGTTAGAAAAATCATTTACTTATATCACTTATTTTCACACTCCATGATCACAAAATCATATGACAAATGTTTTTCGTAACTATTCTCTAGACTGGCACATCCGTCATACATCCAATTAAACACATTTATAAAACAAATAATCACATCAATCTTGTTAATCATATTTGCATTGGATATATATATATATATATATATATATATATATATATATATATATATATATATATATATAATGTGGACAAATGTCTCAAAAGTAGGGATCCTAGTTCAATGATCTCTCTATATATGTCCGATCAGTACATCATAGAAAAATATATGTTTATTATGGAAGCCCCTAGACATGATGTGTCTCTGCATAAAATAAAATGAAATTTTCCACTCATTTAAATAGTCTAATTAAAGGATGTGGTACTCCAACTAGGCATGTATAAACCGCCTCAGGGAGGTCCTTCACTTGCACCATAAGAACCAGGTAGCTCAAACCCTCGAAGTTTTTTGTACTGATCAGGGAACCCTCTTAGAGTCTACTATAACTTGTTCCTGACCTATCATTCGATGTCTATGTCGAGGGAATCCTTCTGGTTTCACTAGCCCAAGATCTAAATAATCATGCATTAATTTGTTAACACTTATGTTCACCCAAAAATATACTTTACTTCTTGTGTTCATCATATCTAAAAATCATAAAAATAAAATAAACTTAAAAAGCTTAAAAATTCTTACTGATGTTTCCCCATGCAACATCATGAGGAAGTGATAGATCAAGGTCTCCTTGAAATTCGTGACCCAAACATGGATAGTCATCGATGCCTATAATCTGCTACTCCCATAAGCGAAAAAACTCATCATTAGAGGTTGCTAGCTTAACTTGGACTCCCTTAATAAAGCATCCATGATCAAGATAAATCATCCAAAATAAATAATCCATGATTTAGATCCCAGTAATCATTGAGCATCTGCAAAAGGTGCCTTTGTATCCTCATGTTTGGCATATAGAATGAATTTAACAATATACCATTTCTTAATGTATTAAGTGATTCTTTTCTCTCAAGGAATAAATTGTCAACCTCCTCATGTTCCATTTTCCTCCAAAAAATACTCATCCCGCAATAAAAAAGATTTGACCTGTCAATTCATTATTTTTCTCAAAAAACAAGGGAATATGCTAATTGTTGATTCTAACACTCACAGTGTACATGATCTCCTTCAATATATTCGACGTATAGGGATGGCATACACTTCTTGATTTTAGGAGACAAATTTATGAAAATTTTTCAAATTAAAATTTAAAATGTTGAATTGAAACTTGATCAAAACCTAAAATGAAATGGATGAAATTGAAGAGAAGAGTGTGAGAACTCTCTATACCTTGTGAAATCATGATTGGTCCACTATAATTCCTAAATTCCACATGCAAAGTTCAAGGAATTTTTTCACCAAAATGCACTGAAAAGGGTAAAATTCCCAAATGAGGGGTTAAAAGTTAGTTTTTCACTATTTAACAAGTTTTTTACCCACTTAACCTATAGTTTAGTGTTTATATTTGTCATTATTTATCATTTAGCTAATACTATAACTAATTTTAGGTTTTTTCCCACCCAAATTTTTAGGTACATTCGAGAGACTTAGCCATTTCATCACATTCTACCAGATATCTTAGACCACAATGTGATCCATCGTGGTAGGTACATTTTCCATATAATGGCATATAGGTTAGAATATATGCACTAAACATTTCATTTTGTCATTTTGACCAGTCCCTATCCATAGGATTGAACCTATTGATTTGTGTTGAAAATCTCTTTCATTGCTAATTTTATGTTGCACTTCAATAATAGAGCCTACCCTTAACATGGGTATCCTAGTTATATCCTCACTGGTCATTTGATTCCCATGTTGATTTTTTTTAGGTTCAAGAGTCCTTTGTAGTCCTGCCATGACTTTACATTGAAGTTGCAAACTTATTATCCACCATTATTTTTACATATACCTTGGAGGCTCCCATATGTTGATTTGTACTACTGCATTGCATATTCTTTCCCATTATTTCAAATTAAAATCTGTGCATTATTTTTCCTTTGTGAATTGACTCCTTTATCCGTGGAGGAAACATCCCCCGAGTGTCCTTATCCTACACACTTTCCGATGTAGTGTGCATAGAAATGTTATAAGTGCTGAAAATAGTTAGCTTCTATGTGAAACTCATTCCATCCCCTACGTTATAACAATATTTTATTATTTTTTAGGCCTATAATATGAAAAATACAAAAAAAATGAGTATTTTGAAAATTGGGGATGGGAAAATAAAATTTTAAACATATGGTTTACTACAGAGTTAGTTGTCTCACCCTTGAACAAACCAAAAAATGAGTCTGGTCCTCATCATTGGTTAGTTAAAATGACCTATAGGAAGTTGAACCTTGTTTTTGAGTTTTTTTTTCTCCTCCAGTTGATTAATTTTATAGTCCCATGGAGAGTTTGCTGGTACCTCCTATATCACAAAATTATAGATTGTTCATTCTTGAGTCATTATTGTCAAGCCATAAAGTGTGTCATGCTTATGTTCAAGGGAAGTCATCTCAATGTCAACCATCTTTCAATGTGTCTTGCCTCATTTTTTTTGGCCACTCCTGATTGCAAGTTTCTTATTTAGTATTAATAGTATCATTTTCATGTACTCGTGTTGGTAAGGAAGGTTCCCATTGAATTCCTGCTGACAATTCTACTCTTATTGAATCTGACACTTTTCTTTGAGAGTAGACCTAGAGCAACACCTTTGCCCTGTTTCCATCATTGATAGGTGACCTTGTGCCTATCATATATTTTCATCATTAGCCTTTGATTGGGTGGTTTCCCTTGTGTTCAAATTTAGATTTCGTTATGACACATTGCACTACAATAAAAAAGGACATTGGTGAGGGTCATGCTTGTGACGGACCTTTAAGGTCCGTCACTAATGTCACATATGGTTACGGTCCTTAAAAAAATGTCGTTGTAAGTGTATATAGTGATGGTCCTTTAAGGTCCGTCACCAAAGCCATTTTCAATGATACTTTTGGTGAGGGTCGTTAAAGGCCCATCACTAATTATCTCTTTGGTGACACTTCTAGTGATGAACTTTTAATGACCCTCACTGATGCTATTTTTGTTAATTTTGGTGACAGTCAAAAAATATTCGTCACCATTGATCATTCCAATGAGTTTTTAATGATGTTATGTGCTTGTCAATATATATTTTTTCAAAATTTAATGATTCAATACCATTATTGTGGAGTAATTTTTATAATATGTCCAAGGCCATAGTGGTTAGAGTCAGTCAATTTTTTAAGAAGTAATTAGTGTGTATCATTTCCCTCAAGTAATGACTAATCGAATAGAGTTTTCCTATGAGTAAACACATGATTCATATCTATTAAGTTTATTATCTATAAAATTCCCTTTAGATAAATTCCCACTAGTGTGTGTAGGGAATATATTATTTAATACATAATCAAGCTCTTTCAATTCTATTAATGAGAAAGAACCAACATTCCTCAACAATCCGGGCACATATTAAATTAATGATTTGGCACACACTAACATTTCTTAGCACCTCGAATGTTTTGGAACATATTTGTACTTAGAACATCTTGTCATGACACTGATGCCCAAGCACATGGTGGCATGCGCTAGCATAACATAGAACTCTCCTAGAATCTGTTGGCATGCATGTAGTCCCTAGCATGCCCTAGAACACCTTGGTTGAATTCATTGACATAAATTAGCACTTGGCACACAATGGCAATTGGCATGTATTAGGACCTATTATTAGTGTGGTTAGCATGCCCCTTTTGAAAAATATAAATTCCCGACTTATTAACTCTCTTATTGGTTCTTCCTTTTGTTTCCTTAAAACTTCTTGACACATATTGACATACCCTGGAACCCTGCACATCCTTAGCACCTGGCATGTATTGGCATATATTGGCACTATTTAGCACATATAATTAGCACACCCTAGAACTACCAAGAACAATTTGATATTTCTTGACATGCCTTGATATTCCATAGAATGCCTTACCAATCCTTATCATACCTTGTCACTGCCTCCTTGGCATGACAACTAGCACTCATTAACAATAGTCCCTAGCACACATTCCTCATATTCATTAACTTCCATGAATTGTGACCTAGTGCTCCCTTAATGTTTTTTCTTAGTACTCCTTAATACTTCTCAACATGCATTATCACTCTCTAGCACACCTTAACACTCTTCAACATGCCCTTCCACTTGATAGCATGGATAACACTCCGTGACACATATTGGCACTTGGCACGTGTTGGAGCTTGGAAAGTCTTAGCATGTATGGAATACAATGACATGCCTTAGTATAATATGGCATGGTTTAATATTAAATTTATTTGAGATCAACTGTTGGAAAGTAGATGAGAAGCAACAAAGGATGACTTGGCACTTAGAATGCACTAAGACTTTGCACTTAGCACCTATTGGTGCCTAGTGTGGGTGTGCCTAGCATTCTCCTCTTAGAAAAGGTAAATTGATGACTTATTAACCCTATTATGTGTTTATTTCCTTGTAGTTTAACTTGTTTCTCCCTTTTGTTGCCTTAACAATCCCTAGCATGCATTGACACACCCTTGCACATATTGGCATGCCTTATCACTTGGCACATCTTAGCATGTTTGACATTCCTTCACACTATCTGTAGAATTCCCTAGCACGCCTTGGAACTCATGTCCTCACAACTAGCCTTTACATTTTTTCATGACTTGGGAACCTAATCAATTCCTTGGCTACTGCAGTTCTTATGAGGATATTAGCTTGCTTCAACCTCAACAAATTGACCAATCACACCTATTACAAGTAGATTGTGTTTTGTTCACCTAAGAACTATCTATAAATCATCTTATGCCACTCATGTCCAAGCTCAACTTGTCCCACTTGACTAGTCACCAAGACAAGGATCGCATGATCTAGCCGTGGCCATAAAACAACTAAGCAACATAACTTACATAGGAAATATTTCACATGTATGTTCAGTTCATATAAACAATAGAACATTAACTCAGAGATTGTAAGAACCACAAGATGCACAAGGCAAACAAGATAAACGCTGACACAAGTCGAGTGCCCAAAAAGTTATACACAACAATGTATAATATGAAATTATCTAGAATAGTTTAAAACATGAGCATGTAGCCAAAGTGTGCAACATCTCATATAAAAAAATAGCTAAAGGAAAAACAATGTTGTGCATAGCACAAAGTGATCTCCCTTTGTCTAAAATTGCTATGTCGCGCCCCATATAACAACCGTAGGCTTGCCTCCTGTAAATCCTATTATGAACTTCTCCTAACACACTTCATCCTTAGCACACTTGAATTCATTGACACTCCTTGGAACACACTCTTATTCATTCCTTTCCATGCATTTTGACCTATTTATCCCTTGATATGCCTTGACACTCCCTAACACTCTTCAACATGCATTGACATTGTATCACTTGTGTTAGCATGCCTTTTCATTCCTAATGTGCATGCCCTGACCCTCCTTAGCTATCATGCCCTCACAACTACCCATACATAATTTTCAACTTGGGAACTGAACCAAGCCCTCGCTTGACTATAAGGGCTTGACCAAGTTACTGTTATTACAACTAAACTATGTTATTGAATTATGTAGCTTGGGAGGTACTCCAGAAACCTAGTGAGATGGGTTCGTGTGAGTTTGGTCACAAAAGGATTTGTGGGCAAAGAAGCCAAGAAAAGGGATTTTGGACCCAACATGGGGTTTAAAATCTAAAAGAAAATTAATATTTCCTAAGGTCTAAGTGGATGAAAACTGTAAGTTCTAGAGGTTTCCTAAGAGGTCTACGAAAAACTATTTAAGGAGGCCTTAGGATGAAGGAAATAACATAAAGTGAGAAGGATCTCATTTGATCAAGGGGGTGAAGGGAGATGTAACCTAAATTAGGTCGAGTAAGAGGGCCGAGTAAGGGTTCCTAAAGGGAGGCCATGATCATCCTCTAAGAGCAATACCGTCATGTGAGGGTTCACAAGAATGTTGCATTCCTTAATGGTTGGTTCGAGCTAGGAAGTAGGATGGCATATTGTTGGTTCTCTTATGGCAGATCGAGCTTAAGAGAGGTTGCTCATGAGAATCTAGGCATGTGATTTCAATGGTGTCTTTGTGTGAAGGCCACATCAAATTATGAAATTTTGAAATTTGCAACAAGAAACATTGAAATTTGAAACCAGAAGGGACAAAAAAAAATGCACCCACACTGGTGAGGAATTTTGATGCACAAGGAGTGAGGAATGTGGGGCGTCTAAGTTATTTTTCCCTTAAATAAATTGGACAATAAATTGTAATTTCGTCTCATAACAACTTGTGTCAGTTAACTAAGTCATGATGACTAAGTTAGCTAAAGAAATTCGAGTTTAGGCTCTAAGATGAGGCAGGTAGAGGTATTAATCAAATATTTTTGGAGTCCAGTTGCAGTTGATGCATTAGTGGGGTGCAGGTGTGAATTAGTTAACTCAATTAAATGAGTTAAAATCAGTTTAAATAGTTCAAGTGATGAGCTAGTGAGAGGTCGGCTAGTGAATTAAATTATATTTAATTCACAATGAGTGATCAATCAGATAACAAATAATTCACTGTTAATAACTGCATGCATGTTAGTTCCAAGGAAGACCCAGTTGAGACAGAGGTTAAATAGAACATAATTATAAATTTTATTTATACAGAATTTCCCATGTGCAATTATAAAGTCATTGGGATGCCATGATGGATTGCACAATCAAGGAAGAACATTTTCCTAGTTAATAGGCAACTAATTCCCTAGGAATTGCATGAGTAAGGCAGGCTGAAGGAAGGCTGAGAATTGGCTAAGTACTAGACCGAGTGATGGAGAATATCATGAGAGATTAAGCATTGTGTTGTTTCATTATTACTTGAATTAATACACAATAGAGATGGAGTGGTTTTGGGCAGTTTCTTTCCCTAGATACATCTTGTGTTCTGTGATTGATAATTTATTTTTCTTACTTATATATGATTGTGCATTCATGTTTTGTTTCCAAAAATTGTAGGAAGGATTCAATATCTTGTTTTATTACATTATAATATCATATTACCTCTCGTTGGTTAGATTTTATACATGGTATCAGAGCAGGAATTTTTTGGGCAGTGAGCTTGCGGAGAATATCTGAAGATTTTGGTCTAAATTAAAAAAAAAAATAGCATATTGGGATTCCTTGCAAAAAACTACCCAAATGGAAAATCAATTCAGAGCTCGGATGAGGGAGATGTCGTTGATTTAAAATAAACTCTTTTTTAGAATTCCTTAGCACTGCCAAGCATGCCTTGTCACTCCTCCTTAGCACAATTGGAACTAGTTGACACTCCTTGTCACACACTCTTATACATTCATTTCCATGCATTATGACATAGTTATCCCTTGTATTTCTCTCCCTAACACTCCTTGGCACACATTGGCACATCTTGGAATGCTTTCCTAGCACTCTATCATGCCTTGGAATTTCCTAGCATACCTTGTCACTCCCTCCTTAGCAAACCTAGAACTTGCTGACACTCCCTATCACATACTCTTATTCATTCATTTCCTAGAAATTGGAACTAGTCCTCCCTTCTGTTTCCCTGGCACTCCCTATCATACGTTGGTGCCAGACCCTAGTACCTTGCACATATTGGAGTGCCTAACATTCCTTCGAACTTTCTCGCATCTGTTATAACTTCATGGGATTCCCTTCGCACTCCCTAGTTTTCATGCCCTCATAGATAACCTTACTTTTTTTGTGACTTGGGAACCCAACCAAGTCATTGAAAAAATAGTGTTGTGTTTAGCCCAAAGTCTTACTTTGTCTGAAATTGATTCATCCATCCCTTATCGCAATCGTAGGATTTCCTCCTGAAAGTCCTATTATGAAATTCTCCTAACACACTTCATCCATGGGACACCTTGAATTCACTGACACTCCCTGGAAGACACTTTTATTTATTCGTTTCCATGAACTTTGAAATATTAGTTCTCCCTTGTGATACCCTGACACTCCCCAACACTCTTCATCATGCATTAACACTAAATTGCATGTGTTAGCACACTTTTTAATTCATTGGGATGCCCTGACACTCGTTAACTTTCATGTCCTCATAACTACCCTTATTTTTTTTAGACTTGGGAACCCAACCAAGTGTTGCCTTGACTAGAACAGATTGACCAAGTTTCATTTACTACAACTAGACTATGCCTTGTTCACCTAAGAATTATAACTTATCTAAGGCTACTCATGGCCAATACTAACTCATCCCACTTAGCAAGTTACCAATTCAAGGCTTGCGTCCAATCATGGCCATAAAACAACTAAGCAACATAGTTTTACGTCTTGACATGCCATAACACCTAGAACGTCTAACAATCCCTTGGAACTATGTGGCACGGGTTAGCATCCCCTACATTCCTTGACATGATTTGGAACTCCCTAACACACCCTTCCATTCTCTGACATGCCCTGGAACTCTAGCATGCCTTGGAATTTGCTAGCATATAACCTTGTAATTCCATCCTTAACACAATTGGAACTCGTTGAAAATACCTATCACACACTCTATATACATTCATTTACATGCATTTTGAACTAGTTCTCTCTTATGTTTCCTTGGCACTCCCTAACACTCCTTGACACACATTGGCACACCCTGGCACTTGGAACATATTTTCATGTCGTCCTGGCACTCTAGCATTCCTTGGCACTACCTAACATACATTGTTGCTCCCACCTTAGCACACCTCGAATTCGCTAAAAATCCCTGTCACACACTCTTATTCATTCATTTCCATGCATTTGAAACTATTTCTCCCTTGTTTTTCCCTGGCACTCCATTACACTCCCTGACATGCATCGGCACACCCTAGCAGATGGCACATCTTGGCATGTTTCCCCAACATCTAGCATACCTTGTCACTCCCTCCTTAGCACACCTGGAACTCACTGACACTTCATGTCACAATCTCTTAAACATTCATTTGCATGCATTATTTTCCTAGTGCTCCCTTGTGTGCCCCTAGGACTCCCTAACATTACCTATCATATGTTGGCACACCTTGGAACCTGGCACATATTGGCCACCTACCACTCTAGCAGACTAGAATGACTTAGCACTTCCTAGCATACCATGTCACTCCCTCCTTAGCACACATATAACTTGCTGAAACTCCTTGTCACACACTCTTATTCATTCATTTCCATGCGTTTTTACATAGTGATTCCTTGTGTTTCACTTCCACTCGCTAATAATCAACACACATTGGCACTTGGAACATCTTGGTATGCTTCCCTAGCACTCTATAATGCCTTGGAACTATATAGAATATATTTTCACTCCCTCCTTAGCAAACTTGGAACTCCATAAGATGCTCTATAACTCCCTGACACATATTGGCTCTTGGCACTTGGTGGCACTTGAAAATTATTGGCATGTGTTTGGATGCCTTGGAATTCCTTGGCATGGTTTAAGATGAAGTTTATTTGAGATCAATTATTCAAAATTAATAGAGAAGTAATAGAGGATGATTGGAACATAAGACACGCTAAAACACCACCCTTGGAATGTATTTTCACTAGTGATGGTATGCCTAACATGCCCCTCTTGAAAATGTAAGGTCTTGAATTATTTACCCTCATATGTGTTCATTGATTTTCATTTTAAATTGGTGTTCCTTTCTGTCACATGAAACTCCTTGAGTTGCGTTCACATACCCTAACACCTGGCACATCTTGTTATGCCTTAACACATGGCGTGTCATGGTAATTGGCATGCCTTGGTGTTATATGGCACATGTTAGCACACCCTGGAACTTTTTGACATGCCATAACATTCCCTAGCATGCCTTTTCACTCCCCCCTTTGCACGCCTAACATTCGCTCACACTCCCCAACACACCCTCTTATTCATTCATTTCCAATCATTTTTACTCGATTATTTATGTTTGATGGGGTACATGTCTAGAAAGAGTTCCTTTAAGAGAATAAAAAAATTATCACACCATTACTGACATAAGTAATTGAGAGATTATACTTGAATGACATTAGAAAATACACAAGAAATTTTAAGAATGAAATTTTTTAGTGTTTTTGTTATGGTGTGGGAATGGTAAGATGTGAGTGGTAAATATCGTGTGTGAATGTTTAGAATACCTTCTCACTCCCTCCTTGGCATGAAAACTAGGCACACTCATTTCCACTCCCTGACACACCCTCATATTCATTCACTTCCATGCATTTTGACCTAGTGCTCCCTTGTGTTTTCCTAGTACTCCCTAACACTCCTCAGCATGCATTGGCACTCTTTACTTAGCACTTTTGACATGCCCTGCCACTTCATAGCATGCATAACACTCCTTGACACACATTGGCACTTGGCACATGTTAGTGTTTGGAAAGTGTTAGCATGCCTGACATGCATTGAGATGACTTGGTATGCTTTGGCATGGTTTAATATTAAATTTATTTGAGATCAATTATTGGAAAGTATATGAGAATCAATAGAGGAATATTTGGCATTTAGAATGCACTAGCACTTGGCACTTGGCACATATTCACACCTAGTGTTGGTGTGCCTAGCATGCCCCTCATGGAAAAGGTATTTTGATGAATTATTAGCCCTCTTATGTGTTAATCTCCTTGTCGTATAACTTGTTTCTCCATTTTGTTTCCTTGATCGTCCCTAACACGCATTGTCACACCCTTGCACATCTTGGCATGCCTTAACACTTGGAACATCTTAGCATGTTTGACATGCCTTCGCACTATCTAGCACATGTTATCATTCCCAAGCATGCCTTGGCATGCCCTCACAACTAGCCTTACTTGGGAACCTTACATTCCTTGTAACAGCTTGGAACTCCCTAGTTGTCATACCCTCATAGATAGCCTTAATTTTTTTGCAACTTGGGAACCCAACCAAGTCATTTGCAAAACAATGTTGTGCCCAACCCAAAGTCTCCCTTTATTTGAAATTAATTTTTCCACGCCTTATAAAAACAATAGGATTACCTCTTGCAAGTCCTATTCTTAACTTCTCCTAAAACACTTCATCCTTGAGACACCTGGAATTCACTGACACTCATTGGCACACACTCTTATTTGTTCATTTCCAAGCATTTTGATCTAATTCTCCATTGTGTTCCCCTGGAACTCCCTAACACTCCTTTGCATGCATTGTCATTTTTTACCATGTGTTAGCACACCTTTTCATTCCTTGGCATGCCTTAGCACTCCTTAGCTATCATGCCCTCACAACTACCATTACCTTTTTTAGACTTGGGAACCAAACCAAGTCCTTCATTGACTATAATAGCTTCACCAAGTTACAATTACTACAACTAGGCTATTCCTTGTTCACCTAAGAAATTCCTATAACTCATCTTAAGCTACTCATTTCCAATCTCAACTCCTCCCACTTAACAAGTTACCAAGTCAAGGCTCATGAAATCCAACTGTGGCCATAAAACAACTAAGAAACATAGTTTACATCTTGACATGTCATAACACCTAGCACTTTTAACACTCCCTTAGCACTGTGGCATGTGTTAGCATCCCCCGAATTTATTGGCATGTTTTTCACCCCTTAGCACACCATAGCACTCATTGAAATGCCCTAACACTCTAGCACGCCTCGGCACTGCCTAAAATATAACCTTTTTACTCTCTCCTTAGAAGACTTGGAACTCCCTGACACTCCCTATCACACACTCTTATCTGTTCATTTCCATGCATTTTGAACTAGTTCTCCCTTGTGTTTCTGTGGAGCTCCCTGACACTCTCTGGCACACATTGGCACACATTGGCACACCCTGAGACCTAAAACATTTTGGCATGTTGCCTTGACACCATAACATTCCTTGGAACTACCTATCATACCTTGTCACTCCCTCCTTAGCACATGTATAACTCATTGACACTCCCTGTCACACACTCTTATTCATTTACATGCAGTTGAAACTAGTGCTCCTTTGACATTCCTTGGCACTCCATAACACTCCATGACATGCATTGGAACAACTTAGAACCTGGCACAACTTCGGATGTTTCCTTGAACTCTATCATACCATGTGACTCTCTCCTTAGCACACCCAGAACTCATTGACACTTCCTGTCATGAGCTATTATTTGTTCATTTCCATGCATTAATTTTACCTAGTGCTCCCTTATGTTTCCCTAGCACTCCCTAACACTTCCTAGCACATGTTGGCACACCCTGGTGTTCAAAGTCAACAAGAAATTGCAGCACACACACTAGTGTGGGACTAGAGGTCCTAACAATACATTAGTGTGAAAGCCAATTTATTTAATAAATTGGAGAAGTGTCTAATTTAATTATCCCTTAATTAAATTGGACAATAAAATGTAATCTTATCTCATAATCACTTGTAGTAGTTAAATAAGTGTGATAAACTCAATTAGCTCATGAATTTCGAGTTGAGGGTGGTTGGTGAGGCATGCAGAGTGATTATATTAGTTATGGAGTCCGAGTTGCACTTAGTGCATTAGTTTAATGCATGAGTAATCAATTAAATCATTTAGGTGAGTTAAATTCAGTTGAACCAGTTGTAACTGTTTGTTGCACTAGTGGGAGATCAAGTGAATTAAATCAGATTTAATTCACAATTAGTGATCTACCATGCAACTGATGATTCACTATTAATAGCTGCATGCATGTCATTTCCAGTGGAGACCCAGTTGAGAAAAAGGTTAAAGGGATGTTAACTATCAGTTTGTATCATTAGTAGGATGCCCACATGCAGCAAGAATACCATAGGATTTCCCATGAGCATTGCGCAGTTTAGGAAGGCTGAAATTCATAAATAATAGGGATTGCATTCATCAGTAATTTTGCAATGCATGAAGGCTGAGCAGAGACAGGAAATTGACTAAGTTTTGGTCTATTTTGTCTGGATTAGTGTGAGACAGTTGTGAGAGTGCATGAGACTCTTGTGAGAAGAGTGCATTCTAATTGTTTCATGATCCTTGGTGAATATACAATAGAATATAGAGGGGTTTTGAGAAGTAAGCTTTCCTGGGGAGAATATCTGTGTTGTGGATTGATTTTCTTCTTTCTTTACTTGTTGTGATTGGAGATCATGTTTATTTTCCGCATTTAATTTTTAGAAGGATTCTATATCTTTCTTTAGTACATCATATGATCGGATTGAATCCATTTTTATACACATTGTTTTTATAATTTCTACACCTGGAACCTGACACATCTTGGTCGCATGCCACCTTGGCACTCTAGAATGACTTAGCCACTGCCTAACACACCTTGTGATCTCTCCATAGCATAGCTGGAACTCACTGACACTCCCTATCACACACTCTTATTCATTCATTTCCATGAATTTTGACCTAGTTCTCCCTTTTGTTTCCCTAACATTCCCTGACACTCCATAGCATGGGCACACCTTCACACCTGACACATCTTGGTATGCTTCCCTAAGAATCCAGCATGCCTTGGAACTGCATAACATACCTTTTCACTCCCTCCTTAACATACCTGTAACTTGCTGACACTTCATTTCCATGCATTTGAAACTAGTGCTCCCTTGGGTTTCCCTAGCACTTAGACCTAACACTCCCTAGCATGCATTCACACCACACCTTAACACCTGTCACATCTTGGTGTGCCTTAACAGTTGGCTTGTATTGGCATGCCTAACATGCCTTGGCATTATCTAGCATGTGTTAGTACTTCCTAAAAATCTTTGGCACACCTTAGCACTCCCTAGTTGTCTTGCCCTCATAGATAACCTTACTTTTTTTGTGACATGGGAGCCCAACCAAGTCATTGGAAAAACAATGTTGTGCCCAACCCAAAGTCTTCTGTTGTCTGAAATTGCTTTGATCAACCCCTTATTGTAACCATAGGATTCCCTCCTACAATTCCTATTATGAACTTCTCCTAACACATTTTTTCATTGAGACACCTGGAATTGGTTGAAACTCCTTGGAACACACTCTTATTTATTCAATTCCATGCATTTTTACCTACTTCTTCCTTGTGATACCCTGGCACTCCCTAACACTCTTCTGCATGCATTGACAATTTCTAACATGTGTTAGCATGCATTTTCATTCCTTGTCACACCCTGGAACCCCTTAGCTATCATGCCCTCACAACTACCCTTAATTTTTTTGGGACTTGGGATCCAACTAAGTCTTTTCTCAACTACAACAACTTGACCAAGGTACGGTTACTACCGCTAGACTATGCCTTTTTCACCTAAGAATTGACTATAACTCATCTTAGGCTACTCATATACAATTTCAACTTAACCCACTTAACAAGTTACAAGTTACCAGGTCAAGCCTCATGCCCAACTGTGGCCAAAAAACAATTGAGCAACGTAGTTTACATCTTGACATGCCATAGCACTCAACATGTCTAATAATCCCTTGGCACTATGTGGCATGTGTTAGTACCCCCTGCATTGCTTGACATGCTTTGGCACTCTCTAGCACACCTTACCACTCCCCGACATTCTGTGGCACTCTAGCATGCCTTGGAACTGCCTAGCATATATCATTGTCACTCCCTCCTTAAAACACCTCAAATGCACTGACACTCCATATTGTTGAAAAGTGTAACTAGGTTGGTCTTCGTGTTGACCATGTAATTATGAAAAACAAGAAGTAAAAATAATATATATTATTGTTGTATTTGCTTCATGGGTTTCATGATCATAATTTATTAAGTAGATGGACTTCTTCTTGATGTCCAATAGGTTTGAGTTAAGTACCAAATCTAGTCTAGCTATATGCTCCAGGACCTTGTGGAATAAGTTCTCAACAACCCTCAATGAAACGTTGGAATACAAGCTCAAAATATAGTGAAAAAAAATTGTAACCTTGCTGGAATAATCCTTGGAGAAGTCCGGTTCATATTAGCTAGACAAGTCGGCTTAAAGATCAATCACACCTATTCATATGCTGGTTGGCTCAACCACAGGCTACGACAACTATAAATACCTATCTAGGATACACAAAACAACAAGAACATCAAATCATAATATATCTCTAAAATTCGCGGAAAAAATCTCAGGAATATTGCATATCTACCTGTGTTAAGGGTTGCGGATAATACTGAACCAAGGTGCGGATTTGAGACAGGAGAAAATGCGGATACAGGAACAAGGTGGGGATTTGAGACAGGAGCAAGTGCGGATGTAATACAGTAACAAGGTGCGGATTTGAGATAGGATCAAATGCAGATGTAAGGAAGAATCAAGTGCAGAATTAGTGTGAATAATTCTAAGGACAATTGCAGAAATATATATGTGAGCTAAAGTTAAGAACAATGCGGATAGTCTGAAGGGATGGCATTGCGGATTTCAATGTATTGTATAGCATACTTCAGTAACAAATCGTATTGCAGATTTTGTGTATAAGTACAGGGTCAAAAAGCTACTATATATGATGCAGAATTCAGATTACTCACAAGTTAGCTAGAACAAGACTCTACGAGAACATTCCTGAAGGAAATGACACCGTGACATAGAAAAAAAAGTAAGGGCAGAATTTAAAGTACATATTTGTTTAAAGAAGGTCCTGAAGTAAGTACCGTCCCACAGTTCAATAAATCCAAATACAAGCATACACAAGGTGAAGATCAAGGTCTTGGGATCATATATAGGTCTAGGGTCTAAGTCTGGGTCATGGCACTTGTCATTTGAAGATCTATAAGAAGAATTATTTGCAGGTTTTCCATAAGAAGAATTTTGATAATTGACTTGATGAAAGATTAACTAAACTAAAAGAAGAAAATACATAAGTATCGCAAGTAAGGTCACAAGTAATTATCAAGAAGATAATTTGTATTAATCTCCAGCCCTGCAAATTCTCAACATGGTATCAGAGCTAAGGTGTTGAACACAAGGGCTACTTGTCCCCAAAGACACTCAAGGAAGCATAGATCAAATTTTGGGTTGTAAAGTCAAATCAGTTTACAAAGATGACTATCTAGCTACTTCAAACATCCCTTACCATCAAGGATTCAAGATCACCTAGATTGAAGAATTCTATCTTGAAGAAGTTCCTAACCTCTTCATTATCATCAAGAAAACTGCTGAAGAAGAAAGTCATTCTCTCTGTAAGTATCTATGACTTCATCTGAATCTGTTAAAATGTCTTATTGTTTAGAAAGCAACAAATTGGTTGGGTTATCAAACTTCAATGCATGGAAGAAAAGAACAAATCTGAAGCTAATTGAAAATGGAGTTATGGGATTCATAGAAGGATCTTATTCAACCTCCAAAAGAAGTCATTCTAGCATATACCAAATACATGCAGGTAGACATAAAATCCTAAAGGATTCTTATAGAATCCATAAAAGACTCTCTCATCCCCTATGTATTAAAGCTAGAATCCTCAAAAGAAATATATGATAAGTTGGTGGAACTCTTCTCGGAAGGTTCTACAAAGGAAAAAATATCCCTAAGAAAAAAACTATACAAATCGATAATGTCAAAGGAAGGAATTATTCCATATCTGATGGAGATTTTCACAATATGAGATCAACTACTAAAGTTGGGAGAAGTAATGTCTGATAGAGAAATACTCACTATGGTACAAAATGTCCTATCGAAAGAATGGAGAGATGAATCTTCCAACATAAATGGGAGAGAATAAGCCATGCCATTCCAAAGTCTAGGTAAGATAGAAGAATCAATATTGAAAGAGGATCAAGAGAAGAGAATCAAGTCTTTGCCACCATGTCCGGGAAGAAAGGAAGATTCGGTAAATTTGGTCCTCAAAATAAGAAGAGAAATGTGGACAAAGCACAATGATTTGGGTGTAATGATTTTGGGCATTATAAATGAGATTGTCCTAGACTGAGAAAGGACAAGAGGAAAAAGGAAGAATCCCATATAATAAAAGAACCTGATGAAAAGAAATCTAATAAAGAAGAAGTGAGGGATCTCAACTATGATTAGGATCTTCTTCTCCTTTAAGTGATTTCTGTTGGTTGTAAAAACTATGATAGGAAGCAATGTATATTATAGCATCATGATAAAAGCAAGATAGGAGCTCCTGGTGTAGAAGCTGTGGGGAAAACATATATGATAACTATTTTGATGGAAGGCAATCATCAAGATCAAGAGTCATCATGTAAACAAACATTTGAGATGTGATGACATATTGATGAAGTAAGCCAAGGGAATGAAGCTCTTCATTCTTAAGAAATTGCTACAGGATGACTCAAGGGAAAAAGGTATGAGATATGTATATATTTATATGCTGACATTGGATGTTGTGAAGTCATGTCATATGGTTGCAGGTACTATTTAGAAGCATGATCTATGAAGGAGGATCTCCCGATGCACTGACATATGAAATCAACATAATATCTCCTCATAGAATATGAGGTGGTTGTACATAAACTAGAAAGTGGAAAATTTGTAAAATATTGGGAATGAATAATGTGTAAAGAGGAAGAGATCATGAAATGCAACCATGTCAAGAGAAAATTATCATCTGGAGGCCAAAAATATGTGACTAGGAGATCTCCTGGGAAGATATGTAGACTCTGACAGAAGTTTGGTAAAGAAGAAGACCCTTGGTAAAAACATATCATTCGGAGATGTGTCAATCTGTATGAAGGATTCCGATGCCTACAGGAAGATGTCATGGTGAAAGATCATAACTAAGGTAACTTTTGTTCTAAAAGTTCATAAGCTTATCTGGATGAATTTTTGTAGGGCTTCTAATCATGAGAAAGGAGGTATTCTCCTTGGAGATGATTCGAAGGAAAGCAGCTTGACATAATGGTGGAACATATGAGAAAGGCTGATAAATCACTTTCTGATAATAAACATGACTCGTGACTGAATGTGATGGATGGTATGTGCCCTATGAAGCCAAAAGTTGAAGATTTCTCAATATCTAAAACCATGACTTGAAGGATCCATGAGTAGCTGGATTGCTGCTGGAGGACCCTGGTCGATACAGAGCCTGGTGGTAAGTTTCTTTCTTGGAATAAACTTGAAGTATGTCCTTCATGTATTAAGAGGGAGTGATGTATGTGATTCTCTATTACATGCGCATTAGGGGAATTTTGAGGTCTAAAATGGGCCTCCTAAGGAAATAATAAAATAATAGCTAAACCAATAAAACAATATTTATGAATTTGCATTTTACTTTTTGCACCACAATCCATATAACCATGGTTAAATTCAATTGAAAATGTGAACCAAAATAAAGTTAATAAAAAAAGTGTATTGATGTGACTATAAATAAGAATGAGTTTTTCAAAAAAATGTTATTATTAGTGAATAAGTAATGCATTTGTCCTTTGTACTTAAATACCAAATAAATTATAAATATAAATTCATAAATTCTTAATTGTATAATATACTATTAATTAAAATTTATATTATTTAAATTATATAATAACATGTAATTAATATACTACATAAAAATAAAATAATAAATGTAATATATTATTTTATGTATTTTTTTTTTAATTTTTATTTATTTATATTACATATTGAATTGATTTGATTTATAACATAAGAAAAAACAATATATAATATTACAATTAATATAATATATATTCTATAACATTTAGATTATTTTTCATAATATTATGTATAATAATATATAATATTAATATAGTCATAATGAAATTAATTTAATTGTATTTAAAATTTAAAAAAATAAGTATTGAAATAGATTTAATTTATATATATAAGTGTAATATAAGATTTATATACATTGAAATTTTAGACTTTTTTGCCCCAAACTATGTTGAACCTAATTTACTTCTTTTTAACATACAAAATTAATATATATTTTTTCATCATACAAAACTAATATACCTTTTTTCTTTAATTTTAATATGTTTGTATTGTTATTAATATTATAATAATATTATTCATAGATTTCATTTATCATAAAATTACAAGGTTACATTTTCATTTATCTTGATTTCATATGTATAATATATATGTATAGATATTAACTTATAATTAATTTGAAATTATAATATTAAATAAAATGAGATAAATATATAATTTAAAAATAAATATATGAATATATAAAAATATGATATTTACTGAAAATTGTGTAAAGACATGAAGATTATGTAAGGATGTGCATTGTTTCTTTCAAAAAAATATGAAATGACAATAATAATATTTTATTAAAAATTTTTAAATGAAATTTATAATTAGTACCTTACTTTATGGCTTTAAAGGTACTTAGAGCACTACCATGGTTAGCCATGAGTTTTTATCCATAATTGAGAATGTAACAAGTAAGTACATTTAACTCAAACAATTCCACCTCAACCATTGGGGATGATGTCATCCCCTAAAATGTGATTGTTTGTCATAAAGTGAATTTTGATTGTACATTTTCCTTATGAGGCCCATTTTAGACCTCAAAATTCCCCTAATGTTCATATACTAGACCAGGACTAACAACCGTAAGTCTTAGTGAAGGCAATGTGAAGAGAATGGATATACACATAATTCTGGTCCTCACCTGGAAGAAAGAATGGAGGATTGGGTAAATCATCTGGCATTAGATACTCTTTGAGAATGAGATAGGGCATTCAAGATAAGAGTAGTCATGGAGCGATATTATTTGAGGGCTGCCTACCCAAGAGAAGAATAGTCAAAGAAGATAATACTCTGAGAACACCTAGGTGGGGTATGTACCTTGGAGAGACAATGACTATGGTGTCTATTAGTCATGTGTCTCGCCAACATTGTAGCCCATTTTATCATTGAGATATGGGGCTGTTAGTCAAGGCCTTGGATTAGGACAATGCTGGTTGATATGATGCTATAAAGATGCGATTACCAATCCAATTCTTCTTATGAAATTCTTCAATTTTAAAGTGACCTTGTACCTGTATGAATACATCCCTAGTTAAGAGGGAGTGTTGAAAAGTGTAACTAGGTCGGTCTTCATGTTGACTATGTAATTATGAAAGAGAAGAAGTCAAAATAATAGATATTATTGTTGTAATTTTTTCATGGGCTTCATGAGCATAATTTATTAAGTAGATAAATTTCTTCTTAATGTCCAATAGGTTTGAGTTAAGTGTCAAATCTAGTCTAGCTATATGCTCCAGGACCTTGTGGAACAAGTTCTCAATAACCCTTAGTGCAACGTTGGAAGACAAGCTCAAAATACAGTGAAAAATAGTTGTAACCCTGCTGGAATACTCGTTGGAGAAGTCGGCTTCATATCAGCTGGGCAAGTTGGCTTAAAGATCAGTCACACATATTCATATGTTGGTCGGCTCAACCACAGGTTGTGACAACTATAAATACCTATCTAGGTTACGTAGAACAATAAGAACATCAGCTTGTAATATATCTCTGAAATTTGTGGACAGAAATCTCAGGAATATTGTGGATCTACCTGTGTTAAGGGTTGCGGATAATACTTAATCAAGGTGAGGATTTTAGACAAGAGAAAATGCAGATACAAGAACAAGGTGAGGATTTGAGACATGAGCAAGTGCGGATGTAATACAGGAACAAGGTGTGGATTTGAGACAGGATCAAATGCGAATGTAAGTAAGAATCAAGTGCGGAAGTAGTGTGAATAATTCTAAGGAAAATTGCAGAAATATATATGTGAAATAAAGTTAAGAACAATGAGGACAGTTTGAAGGGATGGCATTACAGATTGCATTGTACTGTATAGCAAGCTTCACTAATAAATCTTATTGCAGATTTTGTGTAAAATTATAGGGTCAAAAAGCTACTATATATGATGCGGAATTCAGATAATTCACAAGTCAGTTAGAATAAGACTCTACGAGAACAGTCCTGAAGGAAATGACAGCGTGACATAGAAACAAAAGTAAGGGCATAATTTAAAGTACAAATTTCTTTAAAGAAGGTCCTGAAGTAAGTACCGTCCCACAGTTCAAGCAATTCAAATACAAGTATATACAAGGTGAAGATCAAGGTCCTGGAAGCATATCTAGGTCTAGGGTCTAAGTCTGGGTCATGGTACTTGTCATTTGAAGATTTATAAGAAGAATTATTTGCGGGTTTTCCTCTCCAAGAGGGAGAGGTTTTTCCTAGCTCTAGGAGCCTAATTTTCATGTCTTGTGCTCTTTGATAATTAACTTGATGAAATATTAACTAAATTGAAAGAAGAAAAGACATAAGTATCACAAGTAAGGTCAAAAGTAATTATCAAGAAGAGAATTTGTATTAATCTACAGCCCTGCAAATTCTCAACACATATCACTCTCTTATTCGACCTTCATTTCCATGCTTTTTGAGCTAGTTCCCCCTTTTGTTTCCATTTCACTCCCTAACACTCCCTGGCACGCATTGATGCACCCTGGTAGTCTATAATTCCTTGGAAATACCTAGCATACCTTGTCACTCCCTCCTTAACACACCTATAACTCATTGACACTCCCTGTCACACACTATTATTCATTCATTTCCATTCATTTGAAATTAGTTCTCCCTTGTGTTTCTGTGGCACTCCCTAACACTCCCTAGCATGCATTGGCACACCCTAGCACCTAGCACATCTTGGCATATTTCCATGACCTCTAGCGTGTTGTAGCATTTCATAGCATATCTTGTCACTCCCTCCTTATCACACCTAGAACTCGCTATTGAGATTCAACAAGATGATGATCCTAGTGAAAATTAAGCACCTACACTAGGATGGAGCCTCATGTTATTTTTAGGTGGAAGTCTATTTTTAGAATTCATGAGAAAATTCTATTTATAGATGGTGAGAAAATTATATTTATAGATGATGTTCTATTTTTAGATGCATGTGCGAAGTCTATTTATAGATCACATGTCTATTTATAGAATGCATGTCGACTATTATTATCTCTTAATAATAGTTGGACAATAAACATTAATCTATTCTCAATGAGCATTTGGAAATAGTTAACTGTAGTGTCAAATCAATTAGCTAAGTGAATTTCGAGTTGAGTGGTTGGTTGGTGGGACATGCAAGTGGAATTAGTTGTAACTCAGTGATTCAAAGTTGTAACAGAGTTGGATGTGTAGTTATGTGAGTTGTAAAATAGTTTAACTAAGTTAAGTGAGTTAAACTCAGTTGTGCTAGTTGTAACTGAACATACACTAGTGAGAGATCAGTGAATTAATTATTTAATTAATTCACAATCAGTTGTCTCACATGCAACTGAAGATTTACTACTGTTAACTACATGCATGTCAGATCCAGTGGAGACCCAGTTGAGAGATAGGTGAAAGGGACAATTGACTATCAGTTGTGACATTAGCGGTGATGAAGGAATTCTGCTAGAAAGCAGAATCCCAGCATATCAAAAAATACACTCTTTCACTTAGCATGAAAACTTCAATAATTCTTCACTAAAATCATAATAATATTCAGCTAAAAAATGTACATGAAGGAAAGAGAGCCATACAAAAATACTGATAATAAAACATAAAACTTTTTGGCCAAATATTACATTAGCGACCTCTTGGCTCTCGACCCTTCAAATCATCTCTCTAATTCTCTGCACTCCTCACCTCACACTCTCTCTATTTTCTCACCCTCATAAGCTACATATTTATACAAAAAAAATAATTTGTTTCACTCCATAATTTTCTCCTCATAAATCTCAACTTAAAATCTAATTTAGATTAATCTTATTTTGGACCCAACTAAGTCCCGTTTATGGAATTTCTCATCCCTAAATTATCTTCCTAAATCAACTCCACTCATATCCTTATTTATTTAAGGTATTTTCAAAAAATCCTCACATTTATAATTTTTCTCCTAATTTATTAAAATTAAGCAATTTAATTAATAAAATAATTAAAATGTCTCACCCCCCGTATTACATAATTGAATAATGAAAATTTGGCTTGGATGCTCCTGCAGCAGACTCTTCAAGTAGAGAAGTTTTCATAGACTCCTGTCTATTAGGTCCGTCACTTTTCTATAATACTGTGACAGGTACAAGTCCCGATGACTTGCTCCCTACAGGATTCCATACTTTGTTCTGCCGCTGGTCCTTCGAAGTATCAACTCGATTTGATAACTCATCATCCACTTTATCAATCAGATTCCATCGGCTTATCCAACACTTTCTTTCATCAAATTTTTGGAGTAATACTTCTTTGTCGAATTCTGTCGTCTTCAATTGAACTGAATACTCAATTTCCCCCAATAGAAAATAATCAAGAACTCCTTCTTGAGTATTAGGTTTAAAAACTCCTGTACCTACATTCACCAACAAGCTGTTAGTTTTTTTAAAAAGGTAAGACCTGTCGGTCTCTTTTGATGCTTCACGCGTCAGTCTCCCATCATCGAATTTCTGGATTTCAATAGATTCTGTTCCGAACTGTTGGTTGCTTCCATATTCATCCTGCTGATTCACTGTTTCCTTTATGTCCCTACAGACATAACCCCCTCGCTACTTCTGATCTTCCATCTAAAGGCCAAATAATTTCTGCTCGATTTCTCTGATTTAAAAATATTTCATCTCTATCAAGCATAGTCACTGTAATTTCGTCTGGATCAGGTTCTGCAAGTTTTTCTTCTCCATCAGGTTCCTTCAGCCACCGTTCCAAAAACTCGATTTCCATATGAAATCTTTTTAGCACTTCATCACTACCTTCACTCTTCCTCTAGAAATATTCCTGAGTTGTCTTGGTTCCAACACCATTACATTGTAAACTTTCATCAACAATTTCATTAAACAAATACATTTGTTTACCTCCTTGGAATTTTTCTTCGACATTTCCATTTTTCTCCTGCTCCATAACAGCTTCGACTTGCTGTCTTACCCCAAACAAGAATTCATATATGATTTATTCCTGTTGTAACAAATCAATACTTTCCTTCGCTGAAAGGAATTCTCTACCAGTCTTTACCTCAAGAGTTTCATTCTCCTTTGTGATAGTTCCATCAGACTGCTCACCATCTTTCGCACATCCTGCAAACATACATAAACTGAGAGAAAAAATGTAAGGCTTCATGGCATCATATGTTTCTCTCACCAACACATCTTCAGATGCTTCTAAACTATCCTAATAGTTCATAAGATCTTCCTCACTGATCTCTTCACCAAGAATTGCACCATGTTCCGGGCCACAAATGGAAACATCCATTTTTAACTCAGCCTTTCTGAGTTCTTCACAACTCAACATCTGCTCGAGCTTCCTCAACTCTTCCATAAATTGTATGCTTACTTTCTTTTCCCTCTTTGCGTGTAGATTCTACCACTTCACCTTCTTTCTCATGGTCCAACCATGTGTATGGTTTTTCACATTTTCCTACAACAACTCCATTAACAATTCAAGGTGAATTGTTATCTAAACCTTTTCCCACTCGTACTCTTCATCCGTCATTTGTTCACATATGCCACTTACCTTGGAATTTTCCTTCTTCTTCCCTCTGCTGTGGTCTTCATTAGATCTTCAGAAATGACTATCAACAATCATCTTTCCCTTCTTTGTGAACTACATCTATTCACGTGTGGACTTCATTTAATCCACTTCTCAGCAATCCTTGACACTTTCCATTCATCAAAATGCAAGTTGTCCTCTTGCGCTTGGCCTCTCTTGGTTATTTGTCTTGGAACCAGTCTCTGGTAACTCTCTTGCTTCACTTTGCTGCAAATAACACTTTAGCAATGCATGTGTTACAATGACCAATTCTTTGGGTGTCGGGCTTCGCCGATCATGCACCCAATTACATTCAGAATTTTGGCTTATCTTACGACTCTAACACTTGTTTTCACTTCAAGACTCGACCCACAAATTATGACAATGGATGTTTCAAGTTATACAATCTTCACTTTCTTTCATATTTCATTCTCTATGAAAATCATCATTTTTTCCTCATCACTTTGCATGATACTAAAGTCTTTAGTCGAAATGCAATTCAAGTTTTCCAAGATTTATTTTAAGGAGAAAATAAATAAACCATTCAATATTCAATGTTTAGAAATACCTTCATGAAGTATCATACCTCATGCTCCTGTTAAGGTTATTAATAAACCTTTCTTTCTGCAAACTCAATCCTCTGGTTTCCATTCTTCTGTGCCATATTTGTCACTGTCAATACTTGCATGATCACAAATTCTTCATCTTAATGCAAACATTTCCCTGCACTTATATACACCATGCAACATCAATTTACATCTCTCTACCTGTGTACAGAGAACAAGCAACTTCTTCGATGAATGATGTACAACTCATACATTGTGTTCATCCTAAATATCACGTCCTTAAATGCCGTCACATGATGGTAAAACAAAGGTTTACAACATCAAGCAATTATATTTCCAATCACCAATAAAAAAGAATTCTTCTTTTCCCACTACAAGCTTTGTCCAAAATAACTTAACCAAATTGTAAAGAATCCACATTAGGCATAATAAATCATCACACTATGCATAATAAACCTCCTCAAATAAACATGCATATTTCTCTTATGCCATCCAGGATTAGCATATTTTCATTCATTTTTCCATTCAATTTTACCTCAACATCTACAACAGTAGTCTTCAAATATCATCTTCAAACCAGCGTTAAGATAAAACATGTCAGCTCATCTTCAAGATCTTTATGTGATCTTGTTCCATCTCTTACCTACATTGTATCTCCATGTGTGATCATATTTCAGATTCAAAGTCCGATCTCCATCAAATATACATTCTTTCCAACCATGCTCGCAATCATAAAACCATACCACCGTTTGACAACCATCTCTAACTCCCTTACGCAAGCATCTTACCAAAATTGAGGTAAATGTCTCGAGACCACATACCATCTATTCCTTTCCAAATGGTATTTCTTTCTGAACCCCACTTGAACTATATCATAAATGATCATTTACAAAATGGAATCCATTAAAGGATTTGAATAACTTGAATTTTAAATAAAAAATATAGAACAATTTCAACCTTCATAGTTACATCCACGTAACTCATTCAACTTCGACCACATGCCTACATGTTGAAAAAGTATATGTTTAACGTTGCCAATGGTTCAAACCACATTTCAACACAGTTCGAAACCACCATAAGCAAGATGGTATCGCTGCCCTCCTATAATTTAACCTGCACATATATAATATCAACATTTATTTCAATTATAACCTGCGGCATGTAATGCATCAACCTTTGTAACGCAATCAGGCTTGCATAGCCTCCACCACGCACACACTATGGTTCAACTTTTAACCTTGCATCGATAGCAGAGTCTCATGCAAATCGACTCCATGAATTCGTTCACCATCACGGCTTTATAAGTCCATTTTTCAGCACTCCCACGCCATGGTTTTGTGGTATTACAACATGCTACCTTCCAGAAATTCACACACCATCATAAATGTTAACTCCTCCTACCAAACACGTTCAGATTCTCACCAGTAAACCGAATTTCATTTGCTGCAACCACCCTTCCAGTCGCTCTTGACACTGCCAATCTTGCACGAATATTTTTAACGAGACTGCTTACTGCATGTTGCAAGTATCATTCTCGTTAGTCCAAGGTGGTTACTTTGGTGGCACTTGGCGCTTGAAAAGCGAACCAGGCCTCCAAGTCCTTAAAATACCAATGTGCTAGCTCTGCTTTGTCTGGAATATCGATTCCATTGCACATGCAGGGGCAGCGGTCTTTGAAACCCAAAAGGAATGCTGTTGTATTTGTCTCCACCAACTCAGGCTCCGTTGGATGTTATTCCAATGTAATCTTTTTTTTTTCCCTTCGCTGTGATGTGATGTAATACGAGCTTCAATCTACCAGAATTAATACCAAAATGCTTCGTTGCTTTTTCTCCCTCCAACCAAATGCAAATTTTGATTCAAGAATTTCAAGCCAACTCTACCAGTCACACGCATAATAGTAATAACTCGAATCAATTACCAACTATTATAGATCTCATCTTCTCATGACAAGACTCCCGAGCGATGACCCCCACACAGTGACCTCCGACGAACAATTTTGCGTCGAAATGGACCATTGTTGAAGATCCGATCGACATATATGACCAATTTCAATCGTTCAATACAATGGTCATCTGCCCCAATTCAATTTGGAATTCAGCAGAACTTATTTATCAATTGAAATGATCCCTATTCAAAACTTCCTAGCTAGCTACAAATCTGAACCTCTATTATACTGATGAACTTGACTGAGAGGTAACTAGACTCAGGAATGCAATCTGACTTCTTCAGGAAGACAACAAATGTCTGCAATTGAATGATCGAACTAAATAAACCCATGTTATTCTTAGCTAAGATGAATTTTGTGAGTCCCTTTTGCGGTATTGAATAAAGAGGATGCCCGAATTTCTCTAGGAATGATAAATGAATTTGGTCCTATCTTCAAATTCTTCCAGGCGTTCTCCAACTCGCTTCAAAGCCTCTACAATTCTTTTGAGAGTGTTACACAAATTCAATCTGTGTCTCCATATCATAGTAATAATCCCTCAACAGCTTCCCGCATTTCCTCACACATCGTTTCCATCAGCAGATGGAAGCTCATCACATCACCATCTCCTTCTCACATCAAGAGAGTGTTCACCTTTTCTTAACCCTCTAGCTTTGAGCGCCACCACACTCTTCAAAATCTATGCCAGACACACATCCACCACGCCTTACCAAAATTTTACCACTACTTTCTCTTAAGCCAACATCTCTTAAAAACTCCACTGCATGAATACACAATTCTGACCAAAATAAGGCTGCCTCACAGTTCTCTCAACAGCTCCAAATGAATCGGAAACTGGCATATTTAAAATAGAAATAAACTGAAATAGACAGAATGCATATTGAACACTGCTGTTAGGATATGTTTTATATAATATCGACTCTAATGGCTCTTCACAAGATCGACTCTTAAGAGTGTACATACACTTGATGACTGATCGGATCACACAGAGTGTGCTCCAACCCAAGCCCTCACAATCCCGTTTTGATACCAAATGATGAAGGAATTCTGCTAGAAAGAAGAATCACAGCATATCAAAAAATACACTCTTTCACTCAGCACGAAAACTTCAATAATTCTTCACTAAAGTCATAATAATATTCAACTCAAAAATGTACATGAAGGAAAGAGAGCCATACAAAAATACTAATAATAAAACATAAAAATCTTTGGCCGAATATTACATTGGCGGCCTCTTGGCTCTCGGCCCTTAAAATCATCTCTCTGATTCTCTGCACTCCTCACCTCACATTCTCTCTGTTTTCTCACCCTCATAAGCTACATATTTATACAAAAAAAATAATTTGTTTCACTCCATAATTTTCTCCTCATAAATCTCAACTTAAAATCTAATTTAGATTAATCTTATTTTGGACCCAACTAAGTCCCGTTTATGGAATTTCTCATCCCTAAATTATCTTCCTAAATCAACTCCACTCATATCCTTATATATTTAAGGGATATTTACAAAAAATCCTCACATTTATAATTTTTCTCCTAATTTATTAAAATTAAGCAATTTAATTAATAAAATAATTAAAATGTCTCACCCCCATTATTACATAATTGAATAATGAAAATTTGGCTTGGATGCTCCTGCATCAAGTGGGTGCATTCATGCAACCACACACACATTGGATGTGCCCATGAGGATTGCGCAGTCAAGGCAAGCAAGATCTAATTCTTTCAGGGATTGTTATCAGTAGGGATTGGGCAGTGGAGGTAGGTTGTTAGGAGGCAGTAAATTGGCGAATGTATTTGCCAATTTTTGTATGACAGTGTGAGACGATTATATATTGTACTGAGAGCTCTTGGATTAGAGTTTTATATGAGATTGTTTCATGATCCATGATATATACATAATATATGATAGTGGGGTTTTTAAGTTTATGCTTTCTCGGTAAAAAAAAATTGTGTTATGTGTGATTGATCTTTCTTCATGTGTTTACAATTGGCGACTGTGTTTTAAATTTTCACAAGAATTTTTGTAGAAGCGATTCTATATTTAACAGTGGCATATAATTGTTAGATCAAGATAATCCAGGAAATACATAATTTGTATAAAAATTTCTACACTCACTAACACTTCCTGTCACAAAATATTATTAATTCATTTCTATGCATTATTTCGACTTAGTGCTCCCTTATATCTCCCTGGCATTCTGTAACACTTCCTAGCATGTTTTGGCACACCCTCACACCTGGAAAAACTTGGCTGCATGTTTTCCTAGGACTTTAGCATGCCTTAGCACTGCCTAACATACCATGTCACTCCCTCCTTAACACACATGGAACTCGTTGACATTCCCTGTCACACACTCTTATTCATTCATTTCCATGCATTTTGACCTAGTTCTTCCTTGGGTTTCCCTAGCACTCACTAACACTCCTTAACACGCATGGGACACCTTGGCACTTGGTACATATTGGAATAAGTCCTTAGCACTCTAGCATGCCTTTGCACTGCCTATCATACCTTATCACTCCCTCCTTAGCACACTTGGAACTCGCTAACACTCTCTATCACACATTCTTATTCATCATTTCCATGAAATTGAAACCAATTCTCCCTTATGTTTCTCGATACTCGCTAAAACTCCCTAGAATGCATTGGAACAACACCCTAACACCTGGCACATCTTGTAATGTCTTAGCACTTGGCATGTATTGGCATGCCTAACATGCCTCAAAACTATATAGCATGTGTTAAAAATTCTTGGCATTCCCTGGCACACATTGGCACTCCCTACTTGTTATGCCCTTATAGATAGCCTTACTTTTTCTGCAATTTGGGAAACCAACCAAGTCATTGAAAAAATAATGTTGTGCCTAACCCAAAGTTTCGCTTTATCTGAAACTTCTTTGTCCAACCCCTTATCACAATCGTAGGCTTGCCTCCTACAAGTCATATTATAAAATTCTCCTACCACACTTCATCCTTGGGACACTTGGAATTCACTGACACTCCCTGACACACACTCTTATTCGTTCATTTCCATGAATTTTGACCTAGTTCTCCCTTGTAATGCCCTGACACTCCCCAAAACTCCTCGACATGCATTCAAATTGTATGGCATGTGTTAGCACGTATTTTCATTCCTTAGCACACCTTGGCACTCATTAGCTATCATGCCCTCACAACTACCCTTACTTTTTTTCCAACATGGGAACCCAACCAAATCTTGCCTCGACTACAACAACTTGACCAAGCTACAGCTACTAAAACTAGACTATGCCTTGTTCACCTAAGAGCTTCCTATAGCTCATTTTAGGCTACTCATGTTTAATTTCAACTCATGCAACTTAAAAAGTTACGAATACTTTTCTTAGGCCCCAAATGATAGTTGAATAATTTTCCCCAACCCTAGTGAGTCGAAAATTTATTACTATGTTTTTATTTAACCCACTAAATTTTTGTATGTATTGCTATACAAGATGTTTGAAATATGATGTAAATGCGCCCTTTCAATTTTATGGACTCTGTAAAAGTGTTACACTATTTTTTGGTCATCTAACCTATTATCATTAGATGGACCCAAGTACACCATGTAAGACCAATCTTACCCTTAGTAAAATTATTTTCACTATGAAAATAACTTAGTAAACCACCTTTATTAAGTTGTTTATGGTCTTAACAGGAATCCCCATGAGGAAATATTAAATAAATCTACATTTGTTTGATTTTCCTCAAGGAACAATTAGTTAAACAACAGTATAATTAATATTCTTGGTTATATTTAACCCAAAACAAGGAAATTAATTAGATAAATCATTATTTATCTTATTATTTTCTAAGAATAATTATTTAAAACTTATTTAAATAATATTCTTTGTTAAATATGACTAAATCACCCTTAAATAATTAAATAAATAATTATTTATTTGATTATTACTCAACCACATCCTTAAAATGATAAATAAATCATTTATTTATTATTTACAAATAAAGGGATTTGACCCAAGTCAAATTCCTCTTCCCTCCAACAAATATAATAAAATATTCCATAAACGTTGGATCTTGATTTGGTTAATAATATTTTAATTATGCACCAATATCTAGACTAACTCAATATTTTGTTATAAATAGAAGGGTTTTCTCATTCATTTACCACCTTTTGTTGCCTAAAGATCACTCTGGATCTATACTTTTGGTCTGACTTTGATCCACCATCATAGTCACATTTTGCTACCATTTTTGTTTGGGTTTTCTACACCATCAAGAGAGAGGAATTTTAGATCTGAAGTGATGAGGACTTACAAGTACCCATCCCATTGAGGAGAACCAGTAACACCCTTCTGTGTTTTCCTCCTAGGTGCCATTAATACAAAATTCATTCAACATACCCTTGTTTTGTCTATTGGATGCATGGAGTAAATCTTGTTTTTATCTACTGCTTAATGTCTTCTGATGCATAGATCTAGATTTTTGCAGCATTTATCTTGATCAAATAACTGCAAATTTGAAGATATTAGCAGCCATATTTTTTGTTAGGGTTGTTTGTTATGCGCAGCTAAAGTGGTCCTTTTCGTATGCTTGGAATTAAGATTCATACTAACAACTGGTGACTCCACATGGGTTTACGATTACAATCACTGTCGTTTTTCTGATCCTTGCATATCCAACTGTTTCAAACCCTAGGATTTCTCTTCAGCCCCTTGTTTTTTCTTTTCTTGATGTTGTTTTTAACCTATACAACCCTAAAACGATAAAAATTCTAACTTTTGTGTCTTTTCATACCTACTGCGCAGGTGACAGACATCAGCCGCAACTGAGACGACAATTTTTTTCTGAAATCTGCCACCGAGAGTGCAAGAAGTGCAGGTCACACTATTTGGCCCAAAAAATGCAGTCTGGAGCTTCAGGAAGTAGGAATAAACCCAAAGATTGCGACCTCTGCTGAAAACAGTTCAGAAACTGCGACCTGGATTTTTTGCAGGGATTTTTCTGAAAGTTTTATGGGTTTGTCTAAGCCTCTGTTCAAGGTTGTCTGATCTCTGTCTCCGCTCGTTTTGGACCTGTGGTTGTTCTGTTTTGCTTAATTAAGTGGGAACCTGGCCCCTTAGGGCTTCAGTACCCTCCACTTTTTGTGGAAGAGTTTTTGCTGTTGCAGGTTGTCTAAAATTCCAGAGTCTTCAGCCATTTTTCAGATCTGATACCTCACCTTCAGATCCTCTTCAGATCGGCTTGTTATCCATCCAAATCACCTCATTTATCTTTATTTTGATTTTCCTTTAGGGTTCACTCCGTTTCCCTCTAGCAGATAGCCTTTTTCCCCCTCTTTTACAACAATTTTTCCTCTGATTTTTTGTTGTTTTCTGCACCACTTTTCAGCAGATTTTGACCTTTAGATCCTTGTCCCTCTCGACCTTAGATCTATTGGCTATTTTTTTGTGTTTTGACTAGTTTTTTGCCCGCCTACAAACTATTTGTTAAGAGGCCCGCTTCCTTGGGTTTAGATTATTGCATTATTAACTGTTTATTTACTGTTATTTCAGTTCCATATAATGTTATCTGTAGGTTTATTTTAAGTTACACATCACATTTTTTCTTTTTCTCTACAAACGTCTGGGTTTAAAAATTAAAATTTACACACTTTACACACATACCCTAAGTGAAAAAGGGCTTGGTTAACACCGCCAAGCAAAGACTCTAAAACATTGAAATCAATTGATCCTGCACCTTTTTGCCCTTGTTTCGACATTGTAATCAGTTGATCCTACACCTCCCTGCTCTTTTCGATCTCTTTTTCCTTTGTGCCATGTTTGTGTCATCATCATTGCACCACCAAGGTGTTTATCCCAGAGACTTCTTGTCCTTCATCCTCAGTTTCCAATAGGAAGACTTACTCCTCCATGTAGGATTCAAGTTAGTCCTCCACTGAGTCCGCACACCGACTCTTCTTCTGGTCCTTTGGGTTCTCCTTCTCGATCCGCCTTCAGTTCTCCCCTTGACACCTTCACCATGTCTGGTGTAGGACCTAATGTTGGTGGTAACCCTATCCCTCATGCTAGGAATACCACTAGTGGGACTGCAACGGACACTACCCTGGCTGCGCCCTTGCTCCCCTTCATGACAGGCCTCAACCTCCCTGATTTTGACTAGTTGATAAATGACCCTATACACCATGACGCTAGTTGGCCTGCTATGCCGACAAAGCTCCCTTTTGACATCCCAAAGTTTGAAGGCCTTGCTGGAGAAGATCCTTCAAATCATGTTCGATCTTTCCACATGTGGTGTTCGTCTAACTCCATTACCAATGACTCTGTCCATCTTCGGTTGTTCCAACGAATGCTTACAGGTGAAGCTTCTAACTGGTATGTTGATTAGGCCCCTTCCTCTCATACCACCTTTGTGACTCTTGCCCGAGATTTTCTGTCTTACTTCCGGCTTCCCCTTCGTTATGACACTGGTACTGAACTCTTGACTTCTTGCCATGAATCGTCTGCGACCCGCCTATCCGACCATGTCCAGGAATGGTAGAGAAGAAAGATCCTATTTTGAGCCCCTACCTTCGAAGACCATGTCTACATGGACTATTTCCTTAGATCTCTCTTGCCACCTATCTGGAAAGATGTCGCATCGCACTTTCCTCAAACCAAAGAAGCCGCTCTCCAAATTGTGTTAAAATATGACCTGATCTATGGAGCTCTCTCTAATCTATATGCCCAACCTCCCATGGGCTATGGCTTTCCTCAGGGGGGGGGGGGGGGGGGGCAGCACCTCTTGCACTTTTCCCCCTCCCGGTAACACGTATCCAGGATACGACATGCCTCCTCTTTTTTCCCAACCTCCTATTCCTTATTATCCGTATCCATAGCCTGGTGCTCCAGCTCCTCCAGCATTAGCAGCGCCTCCTCCCTTGCCTTCTCAACCCCCGCAATAGAAACCACCGCCCCCTAAGTGGCAGGTGTATGCACAGTAAGGCGTGACTAATCCTCTTCCCTCCAAAAAGAAGAGGAAAGGCACTCAAAATCAGTCTTCTCCTGGTAATCTTGGACCTAATCCTCAAAATAATGCTCCTAACACTCCTAACCAGCAACAGGGCACCCAGCCCAAGCAGGACATGCAGGTTCCCACGAACAAGCCTTGTTCTTGTTGTGTTGTTTATGGTCATTACATGCATGATTGTCCTCTTTTTCCACAGACGTGGAAGTTGTGGGAGTCTTAAGCAATATTGAGAGGACAACAAGCCATCCCTTCCATTCCTCCCAGTCCTGCACCTAGTCAACCTACTGTGCTTACCGATCCTTTTCCTCAGAAAGGATTTGTGGCTACCCAACCACCTGAAGATCAGGTGGCCACTCAACCTCTTCCATCTGGTACCTCCGATTACCAGATTCTCATGATGAACTCTGATCAACCTTTAACCGTAGACATCAATCTTCATACTCGGTCCCATCAGTACAACAAGCCTCCTGCTACGTCTGTCCCCGAGCCGCCTCCTTCGATCTCTACAGAGCCTATTTTGACACCTAATGGTCCCTTACAGATCCCTCATCCTAAGGCGCAGGTTCATACCAAGATCCCTAAGGGACCACTATGCCGAAATGTTGCTTCCAGCAAAGCTTCCTATTCGTATACCATAGTAGATGATTTGGCACAATCTCCGGCTGCCATTTCAATGCTAGAACTCCTCCAGTCGTGCCCTTCACAACGAAAAACTCTACTATCTACCATGGGAACTATAGATCCTTCCGATGATCAATTGATTGTGTTTGATGTTGACCAGTCAGAACATCCTCCTCTCCCTACTTACGTCGCCTTCCAAATCCCAGTCAAGATCCGGAACGCTAACATTTCCCGGTGCATTATTGATGAGGGGGCATCCACTTGCGTGATGTCCTCTTTGATTTGGAAGAAACTCGGATCACCTGAGTTGGCTCCTTCCATGATCATACTCTGAGTGTGGGATGGCCACGCCTCCCAGCCCATTCGCTTATTCCTCAATTTTCATATTAATCTTGCGGGCAAGACTGTTTTCATTGATGTAGAAGTCATAGATGCCCCCTTAGATTACAACATTCTATTGGGTCATAGCTACACTTATTCGATGTCTGCTGTCCCTTCCGCAGTCCACCACAATATTTCCTTCCCTCATAATGGAAAGATAGTTAGCATTGACCATTTGACATATTACGAACCAAAGTCTCAGACCTCCCCTGAGTCCATTATCTCTTCAGTGGCCAATAAGCAAATTGTCGATCCTTTGACCAGTGTTTTACCCGTAGTATACAAAGATTCCTCTCTGCTTGGTACATTCCTTGATCTTCCTCCTCTTGTCTCTGATTCCAACTCATCGAATGTTTGCATGATGCAATCGTCTTGGGCTGCCCTCAAGCGGCCCGCCTCAGCTAGTCAGCAGCCTCCTCGCCCTCCGTAGCCTACTCCTAGCCCTTCGATTTAGCCTTCTGGACCTCCTCCTCTTGGCCCTTCAGCTGGTATCCCTGAGCATATTTACCCTCCTGGAACAGTTCCTCCAGGCCTTAACCATTTAGGATCCGTCCCGCCTGGCCATTACCCCTCCGGTCGGATACCATTCCTAGCTCCCCCACCAAGAGTGTATACGGCACCTGCCATGGCCACCCTCTCTCTTCCTAACCTAACCCTTGGGATTCCCATCTGGTACCTTGATCCTCCAGCTGCTACCCCGCCTGGTCCACCCAAACCTTATCTTTCTTTGACCCGGGTTCAACCGATCCCCATGAATACTCCCGCTGCAACAGTGCCTCAACCACCTCAATAGGAGCCACCTCCTGTTACGACCACTTCGGGAAAGAAGGGAGAATCTTGCAAGGGGGCATCAAAAGACAAGGCTGCCTCGACAAACCCTGCCCCTCCTCAGCCTCCAAAGTGTACCATCCAGTGTGCTTTGTGTGATGTTGTCGGTCATGCCAACCATACTTGTCTAGAGTTGCCTCATCTCAAGCCCATGGTTAATGTAACGTTCCCTAAGTCTACGGTCCCGAAAACCTTTGTTCCTTCCTCGGCTACAGCTTGGAACCCCAAGACTATTCACACCAACCACCCCTGTGCTTTGTGTGATCTCCATGGCCATTATACCCACCTATGTCCCTGCCTCGAGGCCTTACGCACCTCTCTAGTGGCAGTTCACCAATTCGAGGCCAAGCGCAATGAGTCCACCGCTCCCTTATTTTCACTTTTTGCTTCGGAAAAACCAGAGGACACGAATTCTCCCATTGACATTCCCCCTCCTGATGTCAAGATGACGGAGCCTTCGTCCACCATTTTATACCTATCATCATCCATGAGACCCTCAGTGAAATTCTCCTTGGAGACTTCTCCTGATGTTTCACTTGACCTCCCTTTAGCGATCACCTTGGGCTCAACATCAGTAGATCCTTTATCTGCTTACTCTTCTGTCACCCCTTGTGACGATGCGCATGTGAACCTCTCTTCTCATGATGATGAGTCAGGTAGCTTCGCCACGTTAGGTGGTGTTTCTTCCACCAGTCACCCCATCTTCTATTACGATGACGACATTATGGAAGTAGTCACCACCCCTGACTTTATCTATCCCCCCTCACATCGAACCCATGCATTCGAACCACATACACTTTGTGGCCATTACATTGACACCCAATGTTTGGGTAAGGGGGCACCCATATTTGAGAGACCAGGAGAAACAATTCTCCACAATTCTCCTAGTGTATCTGGTCGTGTCGACTCTAGTACCATTATTCTTCCACATTTAGAAGAACCTCTAGAGTCCCATATCACTTCAGAGAACTCTAGGGATGATACCCCTTATCATTCCTTCATCTTACATCAACAACCCAGTCCCTTCGACATTGTTGTTGACCAACCTGTGAGTTTCCTAGGATAGCACTAGTTCATTATCTCCAAATCCTGTCTTTGGGATAGTGACACCATGTATGTCAACCTGGAAACTTAAAGTCCATATATGTAGTACCAAAAGAGATTGGTAATCCTCCATTCCCTTTCTCAAACTGCATAACCATAACGAAAATAACTGGTGCACCACATCATTAAAATGTTTTTAGATTCCCCTTTTTCTAAATACATTTTGGCATGACCACACCATGCTTGGGGGCACCTATACCCCTCAACCATAAAAATCCCAGATCTCAGCCCAAAACAGCACTGAAACCCCCTTTCACTGATAGGTCTCACTTTTCAGGTCATTTCCTAGGACAGGTCGCAGTTTTCTGCCCAGTACTTGCTACCCAGGTCGCAGAATAGACCCCTAAAAGTGAGACTTGGCCTGTTCATGAGCTCTGGGGACCTAAACTAAGCTTTTAATTCACTGAAATGAAAGAGTAGGGTTAGGCCTCTTACCTGCAACTGACGGATCTCGATTCCAACGGTCGATTTTTCCGCTATGCTAGCCACAAGATTTAGCGCCTTCTCTCCTCTCTACATTCACCATAGCTCCACATGAAAATGAGTGAATTTGGAGGGAAAACGCCTTATTAAAAGAAAACCCCTGATTTTTCTTTCGCCTACTGCGGCCAAACCGTAGCTCAGTTTAACGAACCGTCTGTACTATTGGAAAGCTCTCACCGAGCCCTCAAATGCATATCTGTTAGTTTTTAGTGACTTGATACTTCATTAGGACACATTTTTTCCAAGAAGCATCACTTCACCGCTCCTCAAAATCGAATTTCTTCACTCGCAACACTCGTACTGGGGGCACCACTTTGCCTTCATACTTGTCCACGCCCGTGTCAATTTTCATCGTGAGTTACCATCTTGTACTCATGTTTCTATGGTCCCCCATTAGACCTTTACTGTGTGGCAGCACCATTGAGTCGCCCTTGTTTAGAGAATCCGAGTTGATTCATCATCGCATTCATGGAGTCTATCCCGAGTCCATTTATATCCCATTATAGTCCTCCATCCTTCGTTGCTTGGTCACTCTCTCGTGTCACACATTATGGCCTCCAGTCCCACTGTCCCCTATCCCTCATGATATTGTGTCAGACGCTTCCAGGTCATCCATGCCCTTTATGCTCTAACAAGGGAAGTCGTATGTCTACTACTCAGTACCCCCCATTTCATCATCACCCCTGGTGTCCATCTGTCAGTCGCTATACTATTTTCTCTCGTGCCTTAGTTGAGGATCTCTTATTGCCTCACCTATGGCGGACCTCCTTCTGTCGACATCATCTCACTCATTCCAGAAGAGATGTCTAGAGGGCGGTGTACCTTGGTTCCAGTTTCCACTCTTATTCGGTGCCTCGGATCAGGCAAAGGCACTCCTTATTTCCCTTTGACTTGATTTTTTTTCAGCTCCAGCTCCTTTCAGAATGATCGAGATCCATATACTTGATGGTTCAGTGATGTAACAGATTGGACCGGTGATTCCCGAGTGTGTGTGAGATGTCTCAACCCTCATGAGGGGATGGCCCTATAGGTATCCTGCCACATTTCCAGATGACCTCTTCATTTTAGCCTTCAATGCAGCTCCATAGATTTGATGATGTAGGACTCAACCGCTTGCAACGCCTTTTTTGATTGCATGTATTAGTCATATTTTCAAAGCCCTTACCTGTTTACAAGGGCATCTAGGTTGTATTTGTATCTCATGTACTCAAATATTATTATACAAGTCCTGGCTGTTATCCCAAGCATAGTATGTATGTGGGATTCATTATCATGCTATTTATCTGCTCATGTTTATGCCAGCATGTACTATATTGTTTAGTCCCTTGTTTACTGGATGCCTTATTCTTTGTACTTTGTCTCGGTGGGCATAGGTATGCCTCCCTCGCCACCTATAACACAAGTACTCACTCATAAAATTGACTTGTCGCGCCTGTAATTCTTGCCTCCTCAGGGTCTAGTCCTTTCAGCACTTTGGTCTACCTTATACTTCTCTCTCTCTGACTTCCCCTTCGGTGTCTAGTGATTTAGTTCTTACAATGTACTTCAGTCATACGATTAACTCCTAATGCTCGCACGTTGGGGGGCAATCTGTTACACCATTTTTTGGTCATCTAACCTATTATCATTAGATGGACCCAAGTACACCATGTAAGACCAATCTTACCCTTAGTAAAATTTCTTTCACTATGAAAATAACTTAGTAAACCACCTTTATTAAGTTGTTTATGGTCTAAACAGGAAACCCCATGAGGAAATATTAAATAAATCTACATTTGTTTGATTTTCCTCAAGGAATAATTAGTTAAACAACAGTTTAATTAATATTCTTGATTATATTTAACCCAAAACAAGGAAATTAATTAGATAAATCATTATTTATCTTATTATTTTCTAAGAATAATTATTTAAAACTTATTTAAATAATATTCTTTGTTAAATATGACTAAATCACCCTTAAATAATTAAATAAATCATTATTTATTTGATTATTACTCAACCACATCCTTAAAATGATAAATAAATCATTTATTTATTTATTTATTATTTACAAATAAAGGGATTTGACCCAAGTCAAATTCCTTTTCCCTCCAACAAATATAATAAAATATTCCATAAAATTTGGATCTTGATTTGGTTAATAATATTTTAACTATGCATCAATATCTAGACTAACTCAATATTTTTTTGTAAATAGAAGGGTTTTCTCATTCATTTACCACCTTTTGTTGCCTAAAGATCACTCTGGATCTATACTTTTGGTTTGACTTTGATCCACCATCATAGTCATATTTTGCTACCATTTTTGTTTGGGTTTTCTACACCATCAAGAGAGAGGAATTTTAGATTTGAAGTGCTGAGGGCTTACAAGAACCCATCCCATTGAGGAGAACTGGTAACACCCTTCTGTTTTTTCCTCCCAGGTGCCATTAATAAAAAATTCATTCAACATACTCTTGTCTTGTCTATTGGATGCATGGAGTAAATATTGTTTTTATCTACTGCTTAATGTCTTCTGATGCATAAATCTAGATTTTTGCAGCATTTATCTTGATCAAATAACTGCAGATCTGAAGATATTAGCAGCCATCTTTGCTATTATGGTTGTTTGTTATGCGTAGTTAAAGTGGTCCTTTTTTTATACGCTTGGAATTAAGATTCATACTAACAAAAAGCATTAGGTAGATATTGAGATTAGTGAATTTTAGTGCAAGATGTAGCCATGAAGGCATTCACATCCAAGGTATGGTTTTGAAAGAATTGTTGTCCTTCAATAAGTTGTCCTCAATTATTAGGTAAATATTCACCTTGGAAAATTTCAGTCCAGGGCATAAGTTTGAAATAATTCATGTCCTTTAACAAGCTATCCTATATTATGATTTAATGTTTCTTTATCATATTTTTTCTGATAATTTTTTCGGATAAATATGTTCCACTCTTTGATATTGCCCTATTAATGAAGAAATTTACAATTTGTCAAGTCATTTGACTAAGTATTGCTTGTGATCCAAAATTAGGGTTCCAAGTTATGTGTCAAATACAAATAAACTATTCACAAATGTGCTCTTCTCTAGAGATTGACCTCTCTTCTCAACACATCCTAGGTTTGAAATTATCTGGTCACTCAAATATATGATCATTTTGTTCCTTCCAACTGCAACATCTAGATTGAATCTCGACCATCTATCCTATTTCAAATTTGTGATTATGTTATTGGTTTGGCATTGATACAGAGGGTGAAATTTGACATGGTCCTAGCTCAAACATTTCTTCAAACAATTGTTTGGTCTCTATATCTCCTAGGAAGGTACACTATATGCAGATCCATAATTGTATTCAAGTTGCAAGGAAATATTGGAAATGGATTCAGATATTCTAGACTCGGATCTACTAAGACTCATGTTTTTAACAGGAGTTGAAGAACTAGGTTCCCAAAAGGTCGTGAAACTTTGTCAAGGAGGTAGGGACTTGGTTGTAAATACTAAATAGTATGGGTTGAAATTAATATGTTAAAATGTTGATTCAATGTCATTTTGTGACCCTAGTTGTAGAGTAAGTTAATTGCTTTTCCTAGGGGTTTTTAATTTTCTTGGGAATTAAACACTAAAATTTCTTCTAGCTTTATAACTTGAATATCTGGATCTAATGTTGTATGGGAAGGGTCAATTTTATGTGTACAGGATTGGAAAGACCATATGGAGTATCATGAATACATTGAAGTTGGCGATCAATTTTTTTTTTTTGTAGGCATTATCACTTTTGCTTTTGTTTTTCATTTGTAATGTAAGTGAAAATTCATGGATGCCCTATGTATCTACAAGGGGAACTTCATTTTAATTTGATGGAAATATTGGGATTCCAATCTTCCATTTTGATTAGATTGTTTTCATTAATATCTTGGAATAATTTTTTATTATTTACTTTCTGTATGCCATAACTTTGTTGGATGTTGTAATATTTTATGAAATATATCATTAATTTGACTTGGAGCTAGTGACACCTATAAAATTCTGCTAATTAGGTGCCCACATTTTCTCTACTCTCTTGGTTGCAATTTTACTTCTATTTGGACATGGTTGTTTGTGTTCTTCCATTGCTGTATCATTATTTTCTTAATGCTAGGTTTTTCCTCCTTGGGATAAACTTCTTTTATGCCTAGGTTTTGATAAGTTGTTTTTTCAATTATGGTTATTAGATTACTAGTTTTCTAGTTCACTTCAATGGTTATTTATTTCTCATCTACGTGGGGCCCCTTTCCCACCCACCCTACCTTTTTATATGGGTTTCTCATGTTGGGTATAATCTCTTGTCTGCTTGACCTATTTTGTATTTAGGGAATAACAATATACATTTCAATTTCAATTTTTCCATGGTTTGGTAGCTCACATTGGCCATGTGTGTAACATGGAACAATCTTGGTGATTTGGGCATGGTTCAAATCGCCATCTCTCTGAAGATGACAAATTGTAGAAGTCAATAAGATTTATTTAAATTAATTATTAGGAAATCAACTTATTATGTTTATCTTTTAATTTTTACATATTTACCATAAATTACCACTAATTATTTAAAATAATTTATTTTTATTTACATAACTTGTAATTTGTAATTAAAATAATTAATTAAATACCATAATCTTCCCTCCCCACTTTAATCCATTGTATATGAAAAAAATTAATTTAAATTGAAATCAATGATTTTAAAATTCCACTTTTACCCATAAAATAAAACCAAACAACTTTTATGGGTTACACTATGAAAAAAAGCCATACCCAACCCAAAAAAAAAAACTAGAATCGTTGGGATAAAAAGTTAACCAGTCTTAGGCGGGAACAAAAAAAATATTTAAGTCTTCTAGAGGGGTTTATAAAACGCCTCTTCTATGATTTTTTATCCCTAATAATGCACTTCATGGGCGCAGGCATTGAGGTCAAGAAGAGATGTTTTTAACTATCTACAAGGAGAAGTCCCCGGGATGCTTTGGCCCTGAAGCTCGTTCATGTCTAGCGATCACGCGTTCAGTGGAAAGCCCTACAATGGTTGTGCTTCTCAAGAATCATATCACATGGATTAGCACTAACCACAAAAACCACCATCAAGTTCCACCTGCTAGTTTGAGTTCAATTCCATCACCAAGGTATTCTTCCCATTTATTTCTCTGCTACTACACGTTGTGGTTAGAATATTGTTTGAAGAAATAGAATAGCAACAAAGATTAATATTCGTATAAAACCCATAAACTCACCTTTGGAAAGATCACAATATTACTTTATGGTACATCAATGAGGGTCTATGCCAACCCAACCACCTGTACAAAGCCTCTATCTCCACCCCATCGAGATCCCATTATAGCCATGACAATCAAGTTGTTATCACTACAATATTTCGAAATATTTTCAAAGTCTGGTCATCATTCTCCAAGGAATCAATCTGCCTTTTCAATTTGATTATAAGATGAAAGTTTCGCTATCAAAGTGTAGTGATGAGAAACTTTCATTTGTGCCTTCATTCATTTTATTTTCCCTCTTTCACCTTTCATTTTCCCAAAAAACCCAAAGTCCAGCCTCTCATTTCCCTTTTCAAAACCCCTTTTTTAACTCATAAAATCCATTTTTTATAGTTAAAAATAAGCTCTGCACACCCATCAACAACCATATCATATTTTCTTTTTAACTTACCATATATTTCTTTTATCGCAACTTTTACCCACACCAGAACAAAACCTTGGTTATATCATATATTATATGATATAACTTACCACACTTAATAAACATTGTGGACACCTTACCTTTCATCACAATCGCCTCTTCACAGTTTTAACTCCCATTCACGTTACAATTTATGTCTCCTACAAAACCCCCGAAATGCGATTTGCGATATGGTATGGGACCCATACTTCGCTTTGATACACCTCGAATTTGTTATAAAGCCTTCTTTTTATGCTTCAGGTGTCTTTTTAATATCATATTACCACGAATTAACAAAATATTCACTTTCTTCTTTTAAAATCCGTTTAAATGGCCCCACCTACCTTTTCACATCACATTTCTGCAAAGTTCATTTACAACATTCACTTCTACTTCCTTAAAAATTTCGATTTGCAATTTGTAGGCGACTGTTTGTCATGTCACGTCACCCTCCACTCTTAGTGCACATCGCACTTCGCAAATTTTAACATTTAACTCCTGCATTTCATAATAAACTTTTGATGCACGATCTGTGATCGACCCCACTTCTTTGCCACGTCATCACCCCATTGCAAATCGCATTTTTTCTAGTTTTTGTCTTAAGTTTAAATGCTTTGACCCCAATTTTCAATTGCGATATATGTCTAAAAGGTTTTCTCCTCCCGCTTATCATTCATTCCCCTCCACATTTCCCCTATCAATTAAACCTTTTTCAAAGAGTTTCTTTGTAATATCTCATAAAGTGAACCTCCGCCATTCTATCTCAAAAGTTTCGGGTTTTTCGCCATTACAAAGGGTTTTTCTACCAAAGAAGGAAAGGAACAACAGAACAAGGGCATATTTCTCTGAAACAATTTTCTACCACTAATCTCAGCACTAGCACGTTTCTACAAGGTACTAGGTAGCATTCAAGGAACATCTGCATGTCATTTTTACTATTGTTTACACTTTTTGCGGAGTTGGTTGCACCAGAATAGATGGGGAGTCTTCCCATAGAATGCCACATCATACAAACAGCTTCGAATCATTAACCTTGATGTTGCTTATTTTCATTATGTCATAGCACCTTGTATTAAAGTTTTAAGATAAGCCTCATCTCTTTCATGAGATCGTAATAACTTTTGGGAACAAGTTTACTCCTTTTGTGGAGACAACAATTTATTATTTTTGTATATATGTGATAAAATACTATGTAAAAAAGGTTGGTTGGTGATTTTAGAATCTTGGCTCATATGATCAGTACTCTTTTCAGTGAATAAAATTGAAGAAACTTCTAAGGACTTATTATCAATCTGGTGTGTGTATTTTTAATATTCTTTTGTTTTCCATATCTTATTATCTTCAGTGGAAGCTTGTAATCCCTCATACTGCCATGTCTTTTTATCAGTCTCTTGACATGTTCATGTGTTTTATCAAATTTTTTCAGTCTCACACAGTGAGATTTCTTGATGAAATATACATGATGACAGTGTAAAGAGCATCACTTATAACATTTATCTTACTTGATATTTCAGCAAGAATATTGTAAGTCTAGAAATAGCTTTTTATTGTTGAAATATTGACAAATTGCTACTTGTGTTATTTTCTACCAAAAGAAGTGGATTTCTGCCTTGCAGACCCACTGTTTCTTCTTCCATTTCACCTTCTCTCCCCTTCATAGGCTACAAACTCACTCTTTTGCTACCAAATCAGACCCATTACCCTCATTATTAGAACAATGGACTTGACTGAAATCTCTTTTCAGTGAATAGGAGTTTAAACCACATTCCAATATCATAAACCAAATCATTAAATTACCTTAGAGTTTAGGATGTGTCTAGTTAGGCACTTGAAGTAGTCCAAGTGCTAATTCCAGCGCCACCATCTTTTGGTGCGTCTGCCGGGAGACGAAGGCCTTGAAATGAATTAATCTCCCGAGTCTCTTGTTTTGAATTGTTGATAATCAATTCTTGATGGTGAACAAGAATTGGTGATTTGAAGAAGATTGCAAATTATTTCACTTGGCGACTGCACAAAGAGGAAGAGGGGTTTCAAGACCTCCTTCTACAAGGAGGAATCAGAGATCACCTACTATGACTCCAGTTGCTGACCCAGAGAAGATCATTAAAGATGCAAAAGGAAAATAGAGATCGGTTGAGGCCACATCTCAGTTAGTGAAGAAGGTACAAAAAAAGTATGTTCTAAAGAAAAGGGTACCTTTATCTACTTCATAATCAAATGAAGTTTTAGTTTCAAAATATTCTGCTAGAAAAATCTCGAGTTGAAACTACTTCCCCAGAAAATAAAGTAGATGTTGTTAACCTAGGCTCATCTGAAATTTTTTCACTCTTCACCTAGTAAATTTGAGATAAGTACTGTTGCAGTCAAAGAGGAAAAAACTGAGTTTTTAAGTGTTGTTAAGAAATCAGAAGAGTTTGTGCTGACTGAAGGGGAATTAGAACAAGTATTGGCTATTGCACCTTTTCTTGATAGGGATATTTTGACCGAAGAAGATTTTAAGACTATTTTAAATCTCCTTCAAAATCATCCTGAATACCAGTCTCTTATCACCCCTCAGCAAGAGTATTTTCCTTTTTCTCCAAATCCAGTTATTGGGTCATCCTCTTCTCATCCACTAGAAGAGAGTGTTCCTGAAGGCCTTACTTTCAACTTATCTGATTTCCTTGCTCAACAAAATAAAGCCAAATTAACTTCATCCCCTTAAGAGACAACTTTTTAATCTGATTCTTCAATAGAAGGAGAAGTCAAGACATTGCCTATTTATATTTTTGAAAATCCACTCTTTTCAGTTTCAAATTCTGAAGAATCAGCTCAAGATTTCCAATTTTCTGCTGTCCTAAATCAGAATCAGAATCCACCAATTGTAATTCCTATTTCCAAAAAAACTACATCAACTGGTCATCCATCAACCGTACATCAGTAAAATATGGCTCAACCTACCCTTACAAGGATGTAATAGATAGTGGCCGTAAGATATGCACCACTTGTTCTCCCTCAACCCTTGCATCCACTTCCTCAAGGAAATTACTTGAAATATCTTCCAAAATAAACTAGGGAGGGAGAAGGAGTTTCTGCTGAGGAACATTTATTGGCTTTCTATAGTTATGCTGACAATCAAAATATTGAACATGAAGATGTTTGGTCAATACTATTTGTTCAGAGCTTGGATGGTGAAGCTCGTAAATGTTTTAGAAGTCTACCTCCAAACTCAATAATAGGAATTTATGAATTGGAGGAGATATTTGTGAAGCAGAACTCTGAAGAAGAAGGAAGATGATTCATTGGTTGATTTTGCTAAGAGGTTTAATAATATTTATCAGAAAATTCCTGAAGAAATTAAACCTACTGAGACCACAACTATGATAAAATTTGCAAGATTCTGAGTTTTCTTTATGGTTAAGAAAGCACAGACATTTATGGATATGCAAGAGGCTGCAATTGGAGTGCAGTATAATATTATGGCATCTAATAAGTCTAAAATGGAGGAAGAGAAAGTAGAAAAAGACAAAAATAAAATGAAAGAAGAAAAACCTTCTTCCTCTAAATCTCTTACAATAGAAGAAAAGATTGATCAAATGTCCAATTTGATCAAGGAACTTGCTTCTAAGATGAAAAAATTAGAGTTTGAAAACAAAGCTGCTGATAGAGCCAATCAAAATGAGGCCAATAGAAATCAGGATCCCTTGAGGAGGCCTTTTCAACCTCAACAAATCCTACATCGCCCAAGGAGGAATGTTGAAGATAAAAATGTTCAGCCTCCTTTGAATAATTTTGCCGAAGAAGAACAACAAGAAAATGAAGAAATAAACCTTGTGGAAGAAACCTCACAGTCAAAATGTTTGAATTTGAAAGAATATGAAGACCAGTCAAGGATTTATTTGTTTTCGGAAGATGATAATGCCCAAATTTATGCAAAAAATGATAAAAAACACCAAGAAGTTCAAAAAAAAAAATTATACTTTGAGGTCCAAAGGTCCTGTTCAACAACACCAACAAAAATCAGATTCAGATAAACAAGCTGCTAAACATAAGGCCAAGGTGAATGAGGCTCCTCCACCTCAAAATTCTGCCCTAATTTTCAAACGCACTGCAGAAAATAAGGAATTAGTTCCAATATATTTCAGTTTCAAATCTGAATGGAATAAAATCAAAATTTCAGTCCCACTTCTGGAATTGTTGAAAAATCCAGCATATAAAGAGTCTTTTAAAATTATGCTACAACCACCTCTCACTCCTGATTCAGTTAACCTTGTTGAAAATGGCAACAAGAAACAGTGAAGGAGGCCTCCTGAAACATCTTTCCTGATCCTAGTTGGAAAGTGATCACCTAAACTAGGTGGGGACCACACATGTGATTTTTGTCGAAAAGTCTATTTTTAGACTATGTCTATTTTTAGACATATGGAGCATGGTCTAGGAGTTGCGGGATGCTATTCTTGGATGATTGGTCAAGTTGGTAAAATAGATGACGTCAGCCTTAGACATGGGGTCGAAGTCTATTTTTAGACCGGCCTGCTCTTAAAATAGAACAATAAATATTATTAGCTCTTAATAATATTTGGACTCTAAACATTATCTTATCCTCTTGGAGCACTTCAGTTTGAGTCACGGATGTGGCACATGTAGCTGAGAGAAGGAATTACGCTATTCCTAGGGTTTAGTGGAGCTATTGCATGGTTGACTTCAGCTAGAACTCATGTGACAGAGTTTGGTGGAGTTGATGAGACAGTTAATGGAGTTGTGTTCAGTTTAACTTAGTTGAGCTAGTTGTATCTAGTCTAACTGATTGATACAATTAGTGAGAGTGGAGTGAATTAATTATTAATTAATTCACTAATTATTAACTCATTATTCAACTAAAATAACACATCGCTAACCTGCATGTAATAGCTTAGTGCGTACTAGTGCAAGAGATAGGTAGTATTACATTGTACATTAGTTGTGCATGAGATTCACAATCCGTGGGATGAGTATGCCAATGATGATTGCGTTGTTCAATCAAGAGGAATTCGGAATTGAACCAGCCCATTCTCTTGATTGCGCAAGAGAGGCAGCAACAAGGATATTTTGAACCCGTGATCGGTTCAAACTGAGCTAGTTTTGTGTGTAGCTTTTGGAGATAGTACTGAGTAATTGCGAGGAGTATTTTATTGTGTAAAGTTACATGTTTCTCATCCATTATATGATACATATAGCTATGGGTTTTCAGCTATAAGCTTTCCCCGTACATGCTGCGTTCTATGTGTGTGACTTGATGTTCTGCCGCTTGTTTTATTTTCCGCATGTGATGATTAATTTGTAGAAGAGATTATGTGTTATGCAGCAAATCGAATTTTTGTATGATCGGGATAATATCAGTGCTTGAATATTCATTATTCAACAAATTTCTACATGGTATCAGAGTGAAATTAATCGTCAAAGATCTATTATGGTGATTGCAATTTATTTCCTCGGACAGAGCCTGCATACGGGCCAGGTAGCCTCTGGATTCATCTTTCTTCGGAAAGTGAAAGGTATGGTAAATGCCCATGCAGCCAATCTCTGATTTGGAAATAATTTTTTCTCAAGTATAGATCGGAAGCGGTTGAGTTATCAGCTCTTGGAATTCAAATTTGCAGATTTGTGTTCTTGGTGCCGCGGCGAAAATGTCTTTCAATGGATTGCGACTAGAATATGCCTTGGAAGGTAGTTCGAATTATGTTGCATGGAAAGACCACATGGAGGCTATATTAGATGATAATGGGCTGTTGGAATTTGTCGAGAAAGAGATTCCAAAGCCTACTTCTACTGATGCTGCTGTTGTGGAAGCATGGCAAAAGAAACAAGCAAAATGTCGAAGGATTCTGTTGGAGGGCGTAAAGGATCACATAGTGTCTAGCCTGCATGGAAAGGATTCTCCATATTTGATGTGGAAAGCCTTGACAGATTTGTACCAGAGCAAGAGCGACCAGAGGATGTTGGTGCTCAAGGATAGACTCAGAAACATCAAGATGGAGAAAGGAGAGAGCATCCCCAAGTACCTCACGAGGTTCACCCAATGGAGGGATGAGCTAGGAAGCGTGGGAGTGACGGTGGAGGATGAGGACTTGGTGAGCTTGGCTCTCCTGGGTCTTCCGAAAAGTTTGCATGCATATCAAGATAGTGTCAATGGTCGCAAGAAATTGCCCGGATGGGAAAGACTGTGGTCTGATCTGGTGCAAGAGGAGATCCAGCGGAATACCAGGGATGAATCTTCATCAAAGGCATCTGATGAAGAATACTGCGCTTTGGCTACCAAAGCAAGGAAGGGGAAGAGCAAGGAGAAGGCTTCTCAATCCGGTGCGGATGGTAAAGAGCGTGACATGTCCAAAGTGAAGTGTTTTCACTGTCATGATCATGGACATTACGCCACGAATTGCCCAAAGAAGAAGAAGAACAAGCAGGTTGCTGGAGCTGCAGCTGGTGAGGCTCTTGCCTCACAATTTGAGCTGGAATTCTCATTGATCGCATGCATGTTTTCTAGTGCATTGGGATCGGGGTGGTATATTGATAGTGGCGCTTCCTTTCACATGACGAGAGATGTGAATCTTTTCAGTGACTTGGTGGAGAAAGGTCTCCAAATGCATGTTGAGTTGGGCGATGGTGGACGATACAATGCGACCCGTATTGGTACCATAACCTTTCGCAGGGAGTCGTGTAAACTCATTCTTTGCCAAGATGTATTGAATGTACCAGGTCTAACAAAGAATCTTATCTCAGTCGCAATGTTAGAGGATAAAGGGTATGAAGTTGTCTTCAGAGAAGGAAAGGTGTTCCTTCGGCACAAGGAAACGGGACAAGTCAAGAAGGTTTGGATTCGAGCCAAGAATCTCTACAGACTTGAAGTAGATGGGATGTCTACGGACCTTCCTACTGTTGGGAAGCTGAAGGAAGCCATGCAATTGGAGCTTGAGAGGGAGCGGGTTTTGCATGCAGGTGAAAGTGAACCTCGGAATGTGGAGCAGCCACAAGAGGATCATGGAGTGGAAGAGACCACTCATGCAGAGAGATTTCGTGCCAGATGGGCAGAGGGAGTGCATGCAGCTATACCACCAGGTGTGAGGTGGGGCGACATGCATGATTGATCCCAAGAGGAGATTTCTGGGCAGAATTCATGAGATGGTGTGGATCTCATGAGTTGAACCTGGCTACGAGGTGCCCACAACGCAGCAGTAGCAGATCAGTTGGATTGATGCAGGCAGATCAAAGTGACAGTGTCGGATACTGGAGCGCAGATCAGAGTTGACAGCAAGTGCAGAGTGCATGGGTGCAAGAGTTCAATAGTGCAGTGGTTCCTGATGACATGTACAGTTGGTACCAGCAGAAGTCGAAGACTTTGATGATAGATGCATCAGACTGATTGAGTTGTTTGGAGCCTATTCAGTTTCGAAGATGTTGCATGCAAAGGGTGCATGGCGCATGCATGGAGTTGCATGGTGCATGCATGAGTTTTCATGGTGCTTGCAAAGGGTGCATGGCGAATGCATGGAGTTGCATGTCGCATGCATGGAGTTGCATGGCGCTTGTGAAGGTTGCAGGGCAAATGCATGGAGTTGCATGTCACATGCAAAGACAGTCCTTTCTTGTTGAGAGGGAGTGTTGAAAATGGCAACAAGAAATAGTGAAGGAGGCCTCCTGAAACATCTTTCTTGATCCTAGTTGGAAAGTTATCACCTAAACTAGGTGGGGACCACACATGTGATTTTTGTCGAAAAGTCTATTTTTAGACTATGTCTATTTTTAGACATATGGAGCATGGTCTAGGAGTTGCGGGATGCTATTCTTGGATGATTGGTCAAGTTGGTAAAAATAGATGGACATCTATTTTTAGACATACAAGTCGAAGTCTATTTTTAGACTGCCTGTCTAAAAATAGAACAGTCAAATATTATTAGCCCTTAATAATATTTAGACTATAAACATTATCTTATCCTCTTGGAGCACTTCAGTTTGATGCTTGGATGTGGCACATGCAGCTGACAGAAGGAAATTTGAATTTCCTATGGGTTAGTTGAGCTATTGCATGGTTGACTTCAGTTAGAACTCATGTGGCAGAGTTTGGTGGAGTTGATGAGACAGTTGGTGGAGTTGTGTTCGGTTTAACTAGTTGAACTAGTTGTAATTAGTTTAACTGCTATTACACTAGAGATGAGTGGTGTGAATTAAATATTATTTAATTCACTAATTATTAACTTATTATTCAACTAAAAGAACACATTAGTTAACTCAGTGCATGTACAGTTCAGTGCAGACTAGTGCAAGAGATAGGTGAAAGAGCCGGCAGTTGTACATTAGTTGTGCATGAGATTTGCACAATCAGTGGGATGAGTATGCCAATGATGATTGCGTTGTTCAATCAAGAGGAATTCGAATTGGTTCAGCCCATTCTCTCCTTTTGGATTGCGCAGTAGAGGCAGGCAGCTAGTGGAGGAGTTTTGAACCCGTGATCGGTTCAAAACTGAGCTAGTTTTGTGTGTAGCTTTTGGAGACAGTACTGAGTGCTTGTGAGGAGTATTTTATTGTGTAAAGTTACATGTTTCTCATCCATTATATGATACATATAGCTGGGGGTTTTCAGCTATAAGCTTTCCCCATACATGCTGCGTTCTATGTGTGTGAATTGATGTTCTGCTGCTTGTTTTATTTTCCGCATGTGATGATTAATTTGTAGAAGAGATTATGTGTTGTGCAGCAAATCGAATTTGTGTATGATCAGGTTAATCTCGGTGGATAAATATTCATTATTCAGCAAATTTCTACAAACCTTGAGGATGAGAATCCCACTATTTATCTAGGTTGTCATGTCCAAGACCAAAATAATGACAACTCACCACCTTTCTACCTATCACTCAATATACATGACAAATTGCTGCATAATTGTTTACTAGATTATGGAGCTTCTCATAATCTGATGCCAAAGAAGGTCATGGATGAATTAGGATTAGAGATCACCAATCAATACCATGGCCTATACACCTTTGATTCCAAAAAATTCAAGTGTTTAAGAGTGATCAAGGAATTGGTTGTTTCCCTTACCCAGATGCCTATGAAGAGCTTAGTGATGGACAATGTAGTTGCAGACATTCCTTCTAGATTTGGGATGTTACTTTCCAAATCTTGGTCTAAAAAATTGGGAGGTACCCTTCAAATTAACATGTCATATGCCACCATCCCAGTGTTTGGAGGGGAATTCAGAAGGCTGTATAGGGAAACCCAAATGGCCTACATCATTAGTGATCAACATAATCCTTCAAACCATCCCATACATGCTGATGAAAAGGAATTGGGGTCATCAATACTACACCTTGCTGTTGATGATAACAATTTCCAGCATGAAATAAGTGAAAAACAATACTTTCAAGGTACAAATGAGAAACATTTAGAAGGAAGACAGATCTGGAAATTATACTTTGATGCCTCATCAAGAGAAGGACCGGGAGACGGTATAGTACTCTTTTTTCCCACTCAACAAAGGGTAACTATATCATATAAACTGCAATTTTCTACCACTAACAACACTGCTGAGTATGAAGCGCTTGTGTTGGGTATGAAGGAAGCGAAAGATTTGGGAGCAGAGCAGCTAATTTCTTTTGGTGATTAAGAAGGGGAGAAACAATTACCAAGTGAAAATTTCCAAATTAAAGAATTATAGGAATGAAATTTGGGATTTGATTGAGCATTAATTTTCAACATTTAATATAAATTTTGTCACTAGAGAAGAAAATCAAATGGCTAATTCACTAGCTATTACTACTAGTAATTTCAAAGTTCCTCTAGATTTCAAGGAAACATATGATGTTAAAATAAAAAACATGCCTTCAATTCTTGATAACATCAAATACTGGCAAGTATTTGAGGATGACAAGGAAATTCAGAAATTTTTGGAGTGCGTTGAAGAATTTGTAGAAACACAAATTGATGATGAGTAGGACATTGTTGAAAATCAAAATAGTAGGCCTTTTAAGAAAGCCATGGCTGGGAAGAAAATTATAGATCTGAAAAATAAATATATTCCTAAAGGCTTAGTTCCTTTAGAAATATTGTTCGATAATAATGATGTTTTTCTCAACTCTGAAAGTAAACTTGATGGAGAGAGTACAATAGAATGTAACATTGGCATAGAGGATCAGCCAAAATTAGTCAAAGTGTCCAAATTCCTTTCTCTTGAAATTAGAGCAAAATATATCAATATGCTGAAAGAATTTGCTGATATTTTTGCATGGTATTATAGTGAGCTGAAAACTTATGATAAATACATAATGGAATGCTAGATTCCTTTGAAAATAGATGCAAATCCTGTAGCACAAAAAATCAGACATATCAATCCCATGCTGCTCCCAATCATTGAGAAAGAAATCAGAAAATTATGGGAAGCAAAGATAATTCTGCCTTTGAGATTTTTTAACTGGGTAGCTAATATAGTCCTAGTTCGGAAAAAGAATGGATGGATAAGAATTTGTGTCGATTTTCGCAACCTGAACCAGTATTCATTAAAAGATAACTACCCACTGCCCAAGATGGATTATATTTTGTAAAGGTTGTAGGATCCAAGAGATTGTCAATGATTGATGACTTTTCAGGATATAATCAGATTTTAGTTGACAGGAAAGACATAGAAAAGACAAAATTTATGTTATGAAACCAACTCCAAAAATGGAAGAAAAGAGAGATCAACGCCTTAGAAATAAGCCACTCCGAGGGGGAAAACTCCTTTACATTACATAAACGAACAATTCTTGGATGATACAAATGACCGAAAGCTCCTTCTATATATAGGAGTCCATGGGGTCACAATATAATCCTAGCTGACCTAAAAATAATAATGTAAAGGCACAATAATAAAAATTATGGGGTCACAGAGCTACAAAAATAACAACAAGGGGCCTACACTAACAATAATAAGGGACTACACTAGTAATATAGGGACCTAACATGCCCCTCTCCTTCCAAAAAAGTGTTGTCCTAAACACTTGAGTAGCTCTGGGTGCTTTTGTATAAAATTCTCATCCTCCCATGTAGAATATTCAGTGGGTAAGTTCTTCCACTTGATGAGATACTCTGAAATTGATCGATTTCGTAGCCGTCAAGTTCTTGTTTTCATGACTGCTTTAGGTTCCAATACAATTTTTCCTTCCTCATCAAGTTCTGGCAATATTTTTTGAACTAGAATTTTTTCACCTATAACCTTATTTAAGCATGAAACATGGAAAACTGGATGCACTCACGAAGAATCGGGAAGCTCCAATTTGTATGCCATAGTACCAATATTTTGCAACACCTTTTTCTTCCTTTTGAGGAACTCGATATTGAAACTGAATTATCTCTGTGATTTTGAATCATAAATATCTAAAATTTGGTCCTGTAGTAGCCCTTTGAATTTTCTTTCCAATGCCATAGGTCTAACCTGATTTGGATTCTTCAAGGTAAAGTTATGTCCAATCTTCCACAATGACCTAATTATGGAATGGTTTAGTAGAGTGAACTTGTATGGTGTGCCATGTGTCAATTTTTAGTCATTCGGCTCTGAAATGGATAGAAAGGAAACTAAAGTCTGTGTACTTCTGGCCATTTTTTACCGAATTCCAATCTGATGCTTAGAGAGAGAGTTATGACGATTTTCCCGCGGTCACCGCTTTGAGATGAAATTCGGGAGCATGAAAGAGTCATACCTTCCACAAATCATATCCCCACAAATATTCCGAACCAAGGTCTGAAATTTGTACATTGCGTTCCTCAGGATTTCGGCTTGGCTCTATAAAAATTTCAGCTTCTGAAACTTCATAGAAAAAAAGTTATAGTGAAAATTCCACGATGATTTGTTTGGAGCAGCGAAACGCTAGAATCCAAAGCTCTGATACCAAATGTTATGAAACCAGCTCCAAAAATGGAAGAAAAGAGAGATCAATGCCTTAGAAATAAGCCACTTCAAGGTGGAAACCTCCTTTACATTACATAAATGAACAATTCTTGGATGATACAAATGACCAAAACCTCCTTCTATATATAGGAGTCCATGGGGTCACAATATAATCCTAGCCGACCTAACAACAATAATGTAAAGGCACAATAATAAAAATATTGGGGTTACAGGGGTAAAACAATAACAATAAGGGGGCTACACTAATAATAATAAGGGACTACACTAGATATTATAGGGACCTAAAAATTTACCACACCCTGGGGTACATTCATATACAACAAAATGCCATTTGGTATGATGAATGCAGGCACAACTTTTTAGCGGGAAATGAATATTGCCTTTGTAGGAGAAAAAGACAGATTTGTAGTCATCTATTTGGATGACATCACAGTCTATTCAAAATCTGATGAAGACCATTTGAAACATTTGAAACAAGTTTTTGACAAATGCAGAAAGTTTGGTTTGTCCTTGAATCCAAAAAAGTCATCCTTTGTTGTCCAAGAAGGGAAATTATTGGGACATATTGTAACAAAAAATGGCAACTGTATTGATCCGGGAAGAGTAGAAGCTATTCAGAAGATTGGTTTGCCAAGGAATAAAAAATAATTGCAGTCATTTTTAGGGAAAATCAATTTTCCAAGGCGTTTTGTTCCTAATTTTGCAGAGCTAATCAAACACATAAATGTCTTGCTGAAAAAAGATGTAGAATTTAAATGGAGAGATGAAGCAAAAAATTCATTTTCAGAAATCAAGTCTGCCTTGACTGAAGCTCTAGTTTTTATTAGTCCTAATTTTGAAAAATATTTTTTTGATTTTTTCATATGCATCAGAAGAAACAATTAAAGTTGTCATGTTATAGAAGAACAAAGTAGGCTGAGATCAACCTATTTTATTTTTCTGTCGTGCTTTAAGGGATACTGAATTAAAATAAAACCTAAATGAAAAACAAGCATATCCACTAGTTAAGGCTTTGAATTCTTTTCGAGTTTATGTGTTGCATTAAAAAATAGTTTCTTTTGTGCCCAATATCACTTTTAAAGATGTGTTGCTGCAGCTAGATACAGATGGCAGAAGGGGACGATGGTTGACTAAAATTTTGGAGTTTGATATTGAGATTAGACCAACTAAATTGATAAAATGTCAAGGCTTGACTCACTTAATGGCTGAATCTAACTGCAAGGCTTTAAATCTGAATGTGGAGGCAGCTAAAGGAGAATATGGAGAAGGTTTTTCTAATTATCCTAAAATTTTTCATTTAGATCGTACAAGGATATAGTATACTTTTTGTTAAATTTCAATTGTCCCCCTGAAATGGAGAATTAAAAAAGGAGAGCTTTCAAATTGAGAGCTATGAAGTATTGAATTTTGGAAGACCATCTTTACTAGAAAGACCCTATTGGAATCTTATTAAGATGTGTAAATGAAGCTAAATCCCAAGATAATATGATAAAGATGCATGCAGGAGTGTGTGGAGGGAATTTGTATTGGAAAGCCACTACGGTCAAAATCTTAAGAGCTGGCTATTATTACCCAACTCTTTTCTTTGATGTCTTTACCAAAGTCAGGAGTTGTGTTGAACATTAGAAGTTTGCTGGAAAACATAAATTGCTACCAATACCTCTTATTCCTATTTCAGTAGATGTTCCTTTCCAGCAGTGGGGGTTAGACTTTATCGATGAAATCTATCACCTTCATCAAGACAACATAAATGGATTCTCACAGCTACAGACTATTATAGTAAATGGATTGAAGCGATACCAACCAGGAATGCTACTGATATGGTAATTATCAAATTTTTGTTGGAAAACATTATGTCAAGATTTGGTTGTCTACAAAGGTTAGTAATTGATAATGCAATGGCCTTTAAGTCTGCTAAATGTACAAATTTTGTCAGCAATATGGTTGTATTGACTCATTCCATGCCTTATTAACCTCAAGGCAATGGATTAGTTGAGTCATCCAATAAAATTTTGGTGAGGATTATTAAGAAAATGTTGCTTGGAAATAAGAGAAATTGGGATAGTCAACTGGTACATGCTCTTTGGGTAGATAGGGTAAGTGGTAAACAATCAATTGGAATGTCTCCCTTTTAGCTTGTATATGGTATTGATGTTGTAATGCCTTTGCAATTATCTCTTCCTGTGATGAATTTCCTGCAAGATGAAGTTGATGATGAAAATCCAATCCAAAGGAGAATGCTGCAGTTGATAGAGGCACACCAAAACAGAGAATTACTAATGGATAAAGTACAAAAGTATCAAACTAAAGTCAAATCTGTTTTTGACAAAAGGGAAAATAAATAGTTATTTCAGGAGAATGATTTGGTGCTGTGTTGGGATGTTATGAGAGAAGACCATGGAAAGCATGGTAATTTTGACAATTTACGGTTTGGGCAATTTAGAATTGCTGAAGTTTTGAAAAACAATTCTTTTATGCTCAATCATCTGGATGATGATCAGCTGACTGGAGGTCCAATCAAAGGTCATTTTCTTAAGAATTTATTTTTTCAATAAATAATTTGAGTCATTCCATTGTAAATATTCGATGTGATGTGTCAATAAGACTCCATGCCCAATGGAGTTTGTGTTTGCATATATAGCCAGTCTTGAGTCCAGTCAATCAATGGTCAGTATTAGTCTTAATTTTCAAGAAGTCTTTCAAGTTTCAAAAGTTTCTAAGGCACTGAGTCTACAGTCATTGAATCCTCACAGGGAGGACTTCATCCCCAACAGGAGCCACTGTTAGCACTGCAATTTTTCCAAATATTTTCAAAGTTTGGTCATCATTCTCCAAGGAATAAATCTACCTTTTCAGTTTGATTATAAGATGAAAGTGTCGTTGTCAAAGTGTAGTGGTGAGAAAATTTCATTTCTACCTTCATTCATTTTATTTTCCCTCTTTCACCTTTCATTTTCCCAAAAAACTCAAAGTCCAATCTGTCATTTCACTTTTCAAAACCACTTTTTTAACTTATAAAATCCAATTTTTATGGTTAAAAAGCAACTCCACACACCCATCAACAACCATATCATATTTCCTTTTTAACTTACCATATATTTATTTTATCGCGTCTTTTACTCGCACCACAACAAAACCTTGGTTATATCATATATTATATGATATAACTTACCACACTTAATAAACATTATGGACCCCTTACCTTTCATCGCAATCGACTCTTCCCAGTTTTAACTCCCATTCATGTTACAATTGTCGTCTCCTACAAAACCCCCGAAATGTGACTTGTGTTATGGTTTGGGATCCATACTTCCCTTTGATATGCCTCGAATTCATTATAAAGCCTTATTTTTATGCTTCAGGCGTCTTTTTTATATCATATTACCACAACTTAATGAAATATTCACTTTCTGCTTTTAAAATCCATTTAAAGGGTCCCACCTACCTTTTCACATTGCATTTCCACAAAGTTCCTTTATAACATTCACTGCTGCTTCCTTAAAACTTCTGATTTGTGATTTGCAGGTGACTATTTTTTATGTCACGTCACCCTCCTCTCTCAGTGCACATCGCACTTTGCCAGTTTTAACATTTAACTCCTACATTTCATAATAAAAATTCCGATGCATGATCTGCGATCGACCCCACTTCTTTGCCACGCCATCACCCCATCGCAAATCAATTTTTTCCCGTTTATGACTTAAGTTTAAATGCTCCAATCTCGATTTTCGATTGCGATATATGTCTAAAAGGTTTTCTCCTCCCGCTTATCATTCATTCCACTCCACGTTTCCCCTATCAATTAAACCTTTTTCAAAGGGTTTCTTTGTAATATATCATAAAATGAACCTCCGCCATTCTATCTAAAAAGTTTCAGGTTTTCCGCCATTACAAAGGGTTTTTTTACCAAAGAAGGAAAGGAACAATAGAACAACGTCAGATTTCTTTGAAACATTTTTCTACCACTACTTTCAACACCAACATGTTTCTACAAGGCACCAGGCAACATTCAAGGAACAACCACACGTCATTTTCACTACTGTTTACACTTTTTGTGGGGTTGGTTGCACCAGAATAGAAGAGGAGTCTTCCCATAGACTGCCACATCATACAAACCACTTCGAATCGTTAGCCTTGATGTTGCTTATTTTCATTATGTCATAGCACTTTGTATTAAAGTTTTAGGATAAGCTTCATCTCTTTCACGAGATCGTAATAGCTTTTGGGAACATGTTTACTCCTTTTGTGGAGATGACAATTTATTATTTTTGTATATATGTGATAAAGTGCTATGTAAAAAATGTTGGTTGGTGATTTTAGAGTCTTGGATCATATGATCAGTACTCTTTTCAGTGAATAAAATTGAAGAAAATTCTAAGGACTTATTATCAATCTGGTGTGTGTATTGTTAATATTCTTTTTTGTTTCCTTATCTTATTATCTTTAGTGGCAACTTGTAATCCCTCAGACTATTATGTGTTTTTATCAGTCTTTTGACATGTTCATGTGTTTTATCAAATTTATTAGTCACACACAATGAGTTTGCTTGATTAAATATACATGATGACAATGTAAAGAGCATCACTTATAAAAATTATCTTACTTGATATTTCAACAAGAATATTGTAAGTCTAGAAATAGCTTTCTCTTGTTGAAATATTGACAAATTGCTACTTGTATTATTTTCTACCAAAAGAAGTGGATTTCTGCCTTGCAGACCCACTGTTTCTTCTTCCATTTCACCTTCTCTCCCCTTCATAGGCTACAAACTTACTCTTTTTATACCACATCAGACCCAATACCCTCATTAGTAGAACAGTGGACTTGACTGAAATCTCTTTTCAGTGACTAGGAGTTTAAACCAACTCCAAATCTCATAAACCAAATCATTAAATTACCTTAGAGTTTATGATGTGTCTGGTCAGGCACTTGAAGTAGTCCAAGTGCTGATTCCAGCGCCAACAGAAGCCAAAGATGGCCCTCTTCCATGATCAAGGCTTGAAAACGGTGTCTTTGGACCAACGTCCAAGTTGTTTCCTATTTATTTGGATGCAATCGATTCAACAATTTGGTCAGTTGGTCCAATATAAGAAACCCCACAAGTAGCACCCAGGTGATCATGTGTGGCCAATGAAAAATATCCCTCTGCAATTTCTCAGGGAATGCTGCAAAATGGATGGGAATGGCATTGAACCGATGTCATCCTCTAAGGGAATAGTGAAACACGCGATACCACCAACGTCTCCCTACGCCTCTTTCTACCAACAGTATGTGTAGAATTCTTTGTTGTAGTATATAAGCTCATTTCCTATTTGCAGGATTAAATCCTCAGGAAAGCATCCCACAATATTCCAACCATTTATTTTCATCCCACCAGTGGATCCCAATAGCTACAACTTCATATGCAGTGTCATCCACGACAATGAAAATGCAATCTAAGTATGTAGGTTTCAAAATTTCAACAAACCTTTATGTATAAGGATTGAAGAGCCTGGGTACTCGAGAATTTTTGACCAAGATGATTCCTCCCACAAATTGTTGGAAATAATCGATTTTCTACCTTCATGAGCTGGCTTCATGAGACAATGGAGCAGTACATAACCACAATTACCAACACTTATCTCTCATAATTGAATTATATGATGCCAAAATGAAGGGAATGAAATTAAATACCATAGGTTATGATTTAATTTTATGACACTAGCAACTAGCCGTCCAACTCGTGCATATACCCAGCCAATGGTAGGGTCTCGCAAAATGTAAAGGCATCCTACATATGGCTTGTATGGTCTATTTACAATGTCAAATGCTGAGCAAGGGCCTATGTGCAGCCTCCAAGAAATGTATGCTGCAACCTACAAATAAAATTTCTTGGAATTTTGTTGAAGGACCATCCATCTATGATCTTAATTAATCCAATTCTTTTTGTTATTAGTAATGAAATTTAGAAACTCAACTAAATATTCGTGATGTTCAATTGATAACATGCATAGATCTCAAATTCAAAAAATAATGGGCAGAGATTATTGCATAGTTGTGGGCTTTCCTAAAGTATTAAGAGGGCAACATATTTCTGAATGGATCCTTAGGAAGGAAAAGTCAAAACAAGAGGATTGAAGAGCTTCAGGTCTCAAGAAATTAACTTTGATGAGTGAAAGGGGAGTATGAGTGAAGGGGGAGTAGGAGGCCATAGTAGGAGAGAGGAGACCCGCAACCATGGTTTTCGTGAAAGCTCAGAAAACCAAGGCCTACTTCAAGAGGTTTCAAGTCAAATTTAAGTGCAAGAGAGAGGGGAAAACCGATTACAAGGCAATGATCTGCCTGATTTCCCTTATTTTATTAATTATAAGGTCATGATCTGTTAGTGAACATACTTGCAGGGATGTGATGCATGTGTTCTATTTAATACAACAAACATAGATGAACCTATTGAGAAATATGCTATCCCAAATTGGACTTTGAGGGGCTATCAAGTTATTAACACTGCAAAGGCAGAGCTTGAAAATATATGTCCCGATGTGGTGTCTTGTTACAAAAGATTCAATTCATATGGTAATTCATTCACTATAATACTACTATAAATATTAATGTACTGATGATGATGATGGTTAAATGAGAAATAGAAGCTGGAAGGGCCATGGTGGAGAGTTCCCATAGGGCAGAGGGACGGTGTTGTATCGATCATAAAGGAAGCATTGACAAACCTTCCTTCACCTTTTGCAAACTTGGAGCGGATGAAGTAGTATTTTGCGAGAAAAGGTTAAATTTGAAAGATATGGTTGTGCTCTCTAGTGCTTACACTATCGGCACTACCCATTGCACAATTTTCAGTAACAGAAACCGATAAAAACAAGCAGGACACACCCAAATACCGATTGGTTGTTAGATTGAGCAACAAGGATGTGTTGGCACAGATCATATATGCAACTCTTGCAGGAGATGTCGTTATGTCATCTAGTTATTCTATAGAGTTGCCTCGTTATGGACTCGAAGTAGGTCTTACAAACTATGTTGCAGCATATTGCACTGGTCTCTTGCTGGCACGTCGTGTTTTGAAACAGCTCGAGATGGATAAGGAATATGTTGGGAAAGAGGAGGCCACTGGAGAGGACTAAAGTGTTGAAACAAATTGTTCCAGGAGGCCATTCAGAGCTTTGTTGGATGTAGGTCTTGTGAGGACCACCATTGGAAACATAGTCTTCGGAGCCCTGAAGGGTTCTTTGGATGGAGGATTAGATATTCCTCACACCGACAAGAGTTTTTCTAGTTATAAAAAGGAAATTAAGAGCTTAGATAATAAGTTCCATCGAAAGCATATATTTGGGGTCACGCAGCTTCATACATGAAGACATTGAGAGAATATGGGCTAGAGAAATAAAAAAAAAGTCTCCCGGAGGAATGACGTAGCATAGCATGGCATGGAGATGGATGGAATGACACATACTTTTATGTTTTACTCACCTACATGTGTTCGTCCTAGAGAATACCCCCTATGCTTTGTTTGATGAATGAAGTTGGTGAAAACATAATGGTGCTCTCATTACTCTCACCCAAATCACAAAATCATGTGCCAAGGTATGCTCACACTGAATCTTTGTTTTTCATATTTTCTTATGTAAAAAGTTGACTCTAGAAACATTAAGGAAAACGAGCATGGAGATTTTTAGGCCATAGGCATAAGGCCTACTGCCTCTGCATAAATATGATTCTACCACATTTATTTGAGATCCGCTCAAACCATATTAGTTTTTAAATGTACTAATTTCATAATTGTAGATTCTAGATGTTGGACTTCTTTATTGTTGCATTGAAAATTACAGTATTTTCAATAGTGTAGACTCATTCAGTAGAAGATAAGGATGCCAAAACTTGGCTTGTAGTTCTCAGTTTTCCTTCTCGCCTTGTTTTTGTACCCATCATCTGCTTTCCCCAATTCTTCATTCCATGGAGATGTCACAATGCTTATTTCATTGAAAGCAGTAATGATTGATCCTCTTCATCTGTTAGATAGCTAAGAAAACAAATGTATGAATTTCACCATGTCACCAAGTAAATCCGAGGTGGGATCCTCCCTCTCGAGTAACAGATAATAAGCTGGCTTGACCATATGTCATTTCCATCTTATAATTATATTTAAGTTCAAAACAGTACACTTGTAAACCTCCTGAAAAATCTGGCAATGTAATAAGATTACCAAATTTTCATGTGCCCAAGAAATGTTAAAACATATAAATAATTTATAAGAGATAGTAATAGTTTTGGAATTAGTTTCTTATGAATTAGATCCAGCCAGAGCTATCACTTTGCTCATTGTACATAAGTGTTAATGACTTTTTTCATATTTTACAGCATATATATAAGAGAAATTAGAAATATGACTAGTGGAACTGATAGCTCTGTGGTCAGATTTACTGCATCTTTATCACCAAGTTAGACTATTTTTATCAATCACGAAATATAGAGACCCAAATCCTCGTGTTTCTATATAACCAGTTCTTAGCTTTCGTGAGCGAACTGTTTAGGTTTTATAAAAATGAAAAGTAAGGGAATTTTGTGTGATACATGGTTTCTAAGAATATTCATAAAATGATTGAAAAACCTTTTCCCATTTGGCGTCTTGGGTTAAATTTCATGATACAGCTAGGCAAAAAATGTATCATGTGCCTTGGGTATTGGTGATGGTAAAATGTGTACGTGGTAAAGAAGGGTACAATCAAGTTGTCTTGTGAGTATTAATGTTGGCTTGAGGGATCCTGACCCAGGTTCGGAGGTTAAGGGTTGCCAACAAACCCCTATACTACTGGCCCTTTCGACAATGACCTACTTGCGTAGGTCAAGGTCTCACCCGAAGAAGTATGGGAGGGTGCTGGAACTGGGTTTCCGCACCATGGGAGAGAGTAGGTAATTAAGGCAGATCTGCGTTCACAACTTATCAGATTCACACAGAGCAATTACCATCAATAGATCTAGTTAATACCTTCGCATCCACGTGCATATCAACAATTATTAGCACATAATATCATAAACGCAGCTATAGATACATTCGCAACATAAACAAATAGCATAAATGTATTTGAAACTTAAACAAACACCATAGATTCGCATCAACAGTAACACAATAGATCCAGATAGCACCAAGATAATTCAACTATATTCCGCATGTATTAGTATCCAAAAACCCAGTTACAACCCAAAACCAACCCGTGCACATAGCTTAGCGAGGTCTGCACACAACAAGACTAAGGATCTTTGCGCACATAGCCAGCAGGAGTCCTTACCCAAAACAACCCAAAACATATCTAACAGTTCGCACGTAGCATAAACATTAATTCATGCATAACTTTAGACTCAAACTATCCATATATTTATATCGGCATGGCCTAAGCTATCCTATGATCTGCAAACCATGGTTTGCGGACCCTAGGTCTACCCTTTGACCCATTACAAAACATTCAGGGCTTTGACCCGTCCCAAAATCCCTACACAAGACTAATTAATACCAAAATATACAAAATTTGCAGCTTAGGGAGCCCTGCTCCAATAGGCCCCCAACAAAATATTGTGATTCGTCCCGAGTCACTGTGGCTGTGGGCTCTGCATCTTCGCCTGAAGCTGCTTGATCGCATCAACCAGCGGGGGTAGTACTCCTTCACTTTGCGCAGCAGCATTCTAGGCTATCTCTACCAACTTCTATGAAGTTGGGCCTTCTGTAGCAGAAGTGACACTCTCCAAAGTTTGGTTCAGTTGCTTAATTGCAATGTCAACATCCCGAGACAGCTTGAGGGCCTCATTGGCCCACGACTTGCGGTGGTCACTCAAATTATTCTTCCATTTCCGAGGAGCTTCCATGTCATCCCTGATCGCATGGCTGGTGCACAGTCGGGCCAAGCGCTGAGTAGGGACCAGAGTGGTCAGTGTAGCCTCCATTTGGTCAAAATATTCTTCCTTCTGGCACAAATCTTGGTTGAGTTCGCACAGGAGAGGGTCACGCTGCACCTTGGTCCATAGATGCATATTTGTTTCCAACAGTTCTGCACCCTGAGCAATCTAACCTATAATGATATTGGTGGCCTCTATAACCAGCACAACTCATTGGGCCCTTACCTTAGGTGGTGTGTCTAGCTGTAGCTTGGCCTGTAAGGCCGAAATCTACTATTCCATCTCCTTATTGACTACCTGGATCTCGGTCCTTCAGGATTTTAGCTCTGCAACCAATCCCTCAATCTTAGCCTGGGGGGTGGAAGAAGCCGAGATATCTTTGGTGAAATCCACGCAGAGCCTACTAATTAGGTGCTCCAACTCTGTGTGTTGCGCGACGACAAGAGTACATGCAGCCTGTGCCTGGGATACCTCAACAGTTTTTTCTTCAATTGTCTGCTCAGCTATACTGAGCTGCTGGTGCACTTAACGACCTCTATGTTGAATATCTTCGAAGAGGGATGCGTGAAGGATTTGAAACAATTCATGTTACAGGCAGGCTAGATCCAACTGTACCTCTGCGCAGGCCTGAACTTACGCTCCTAAGTCGGGTGGACTCAGTATGAAGGCTATGCCCGATAGAGGGCAGAGGCAGCTTTTCAGCGTAGTGATTACTGCGCTGCTTATGGCTGGGGTCGGCCTTGCCTGAATCATACTTATTTGAAAATTATCAGTCTTGAGCTGCAAAGCCCTGAGCTCAGCCTGGACTGTATCGACAGTGGCTTTCTATTGTTCTTCCAGAGCCAACCATTTGTCTTCCGTAGCAAAGGTTACTGCATCTGCGATCTTCTCTAGGTCCTCTTCTGTCAGCTTAACTCTTGTGTCACGTTCCGGCTATTGAGCTCATTTCTTCTTCCATGGCCCTTTAACAGGGTCACCAATCCACTTCGTACCTCGAGGCGAGTCAGCACCTCCCGCATCCAGACCTTCTATACCCATATCCTATCGTGAATCCTTCTACGATGTCGGGTCCACTTCCTTTCTAGTACCCTTACCCTATCCTCCGGTTTCTTTGGTAGTGTTGGGCGGGGTGACCTTCTTGGTGGTCGTCCCTGCAGTGTCCTTCGTACCTGATTTGAAGCCAAGATTCCAGTGAGGAGGAAAAGCCACAATTAGGCGGTCAATTTCCTCATCAGCAACCATGTATGGGAGTGAGACCTATGCTAGAAATTTGCGGCCTTTGATTTGTACATTATGCATGATCACTTGAAACACTACGATGCTTTTGTACTTGTCGTAAACTTCTGGCGACAAGCACAGCCGGGAGTTGATTGCTGCTACCAGCCCACTCTGGAATATGACCCAAAAGACTTGATTGTGCTCAATACATTGTGCGTCATTTGAGTCCCACAAATTCACGTATCGCGACCCCTCGCACATATTTGGCATGAGCTCAGGGAGGACTGAGTCCTCTAGGGGTCCCATGTGACCAACGCGATGAGAAGCAGCAGCCAAGAGTAACAAAATGCTCGTCCATGATCCTAGGCTTCGCATACATTTTCTAGAAATTTGTTGCACAGGAACTGGGACCAATTGTAGCAGACCCCCTTCTCGCAGCGTCCAACTAACTGAATTACATACGCAGGGATGGTGGTAGCCTGACATTTGTGCATCATCTTGCATGCCAGAAACAATGTACCCATCTGCCCACCAAGGTCGATGATGGTGCTGATCATGAATCCCCTGGTGTTCTGATCAACATGGTAGTCCTTGCGCACCTCATCGGCGATATTTTTTTCATACTTCTTTCTGACACGCTCCATAGGGTTCGGACCCTCGAAGGGGAGACTGGTGATACGGTGAATAAGCGCGGAATCAATGGGGATGTGATCATGGATCCATAAGCTGCCGTCATGAACCAGGGAAAGCAGTTGGCGCATAAGTTGGTCGATAATATTGTAGTGGCTAAAGTGAGGCATCCGCAACAGGTTTAATAGCCCAAAACCATCCAACCCTCATGCCCATGGCATGGGGACTATCTTCATCTTGTCATCTTCTAATACCCTTTCGAGATATAGCTCCGGTGCCAGCTTGGGGAAGGCCTCAAAATTGGCCAGTTCGTGGTCATCAAATTTTACCTTGTGGATTCTGCAAAAGGGTTTTCCAATGATGGGGACCTCAACCAGGTTCAGTGGCATTTGTAGATAGGTGCGCAGGCCATCAAGATTCTAAGGCTTACATGTCGAGGGCCTGCGAGGCTGAACATAGGGTGGTAGCCAGTTGATCGGTTCAACAATTCGGGCCTCTTCTTGAGTAGACATAGGTCTCTTCAATGGGTTGGGTAAACATGCCTGGGGCACCGCTTGCAGGGACTTCACATTTTGGGGGGAGGTGTGGGGCTTCATCCCAGCCCATTTTGTAGGTTTCCCTGACCCTTGCACTTTTTCTTTCCCCTTCTGCTTTCCTTGGCTTGGCGTGGACATAACCTCCTCAATTTCAGGGTCGACTTCCAATACTTCCTCATATTCTTTCTCTGTCGAGGCCACAGACTTTGAGGATTCAGCAAGATTGGTTGCCATCATTCTAGCACGAAAGATGAACTCAGGGTTGCTACTATCAGAGGGTGCAGGACGCCCAAACATTAACGAAGTGCAATAGGCACAGAATTTTGCAAGGCATAAAATCGCAAAGCACAAATTGTTCAAGAGATACGAAACCATCTTCTAAGCTAACTTGCTGCTTTTATAGCTTTGGAGATCAATCAATGGTTGGGTGAGGCTTATCTGAAAATTAACATCAAGTAAATGGTAACAAATCTTCAAATATCGCCTCATTAATTGCTAGCTTCCCGCTCCTTTCTATGGTAAAATTTGATTTTTACCTAGTTTCACTATTCCAATGGCTATTTTTCGCACCTCCTGTGTGCCCAATGCACCCTTGCGCTCCCAGCGTACCTCCTATGCGCCCAGTGCACCCCTGTGCGTATTACGCCCCATACAGCTACTCTGACCATATAGTCATTTGATCCAATATGGTTTGAGCCTGCTGCCATTGACATATCTTGGTATTATATCGCTGCGTAGGGTAGCCAACCGAACATCTCCTCCATCAATTATTTCCTTTACCATATAGGGACCTAGCCAGTGCTGACAGAACTTCCCCAAATGTTTCGAAAACTGGCTATCATACAACAGGGCCAATTCTCCCTCCACAAATTCCTTTTGCCGAATATGTCGATCAAGACATGCCTTATCCCGGGCCTTCTGAATTTGTTGATGGAAATTAGCAATGAAAAAATATTCCTCCAAAGGCAAAATCTATGTTAAACATTTCTCCATGATATCAGGATCCGCCATATTCGTAAAGGATGTGATGCACAGGCTAGGAACATTAAACTCCATGGGCATAATGGCCTTCTTTCCATAAACCATCCGAAATGGCATTTTCCCAGTAATTTTCTTGCAAGTGGTGCGATAGACCCAGAGGATTGACGGGATGCGCACATCCCAATCGATGTGATCGACGTTACAAACCTTAGTCAGTGCCTGCTCCAAGATTTTATTAAAAGCTTCTACCGCTCCATTTGCCCGTGGATGATACAGAGTGCTTTTCGAGTGGTGGATCCGAAATTATTTAGTCAAGGCCTATATTGTTTCATTAACAAAGTACGTGCCTCTATCACTCATTAATATCTTTAGAAAACCAAACCTAGTCAGAATATGCTCAAAAAGGAAGTGTGCAGTGGTGTCTACAGAGCAGTCCTTCAAATCTTGTGCTTCAGCCCATCGAGTCACATAATCAGTCGTAGTGATGATGTAGCGTGCACGTATCTTCTTTCCTGGCGGGTTGATGGGCCCAAAAAAATCTATGGCCCATTTTTCAAATGCTTGTAGGGCCATTTGTAGTTGTAGGGGAATTTCTTCTCTCCGCGATGGCCTTCCCATCCTTTGGCACGTATCACATGCTTTGTAATAGTCGTGAGAGTCACTATGAAGTGTAGGCTACCATAGCCCAACTCTCAAGATCTTCTTGGTCGGTGATTTCCTTGCATAGTGACCTCCTGCTACGTCCTCGTGAGCTTCTCCTAAGATGGCGTGCCATTCATGCTCCAAGACGTATCTTCGTAGCACTTCGTCAGCTCCCAGCTTATACAGATGGCTTGCGATGATGGTAAAATCCATTGCGCAGGTTACCAACTCCTTCTTTTGTTGTACCGAATACTTTGTAGGTGCCATCCCCATAGTCAAGAAGTGAACGATGTCGGTGATGTGCACATAAACTACCTTAATAGTGAACAACTGCGCATCAGGCAGTCCATCTTCTAGGTTGGTCAGCTCTTCGCCACTTTCGATCCGGGATAGGTGGTCTAGCCCAACATTCAACTTTCCCAGCTTTACGATGATCTCAAAGTCATATTCTTGAAATAGTAGGAGCCATTGGCATATTCCCCCCCACAACAGAGGCTTATTCACTAGGTACTTCAAAGCTGAGTGATCTGTGAACATCCTTAAGTGCCCACCCAACAGGTAATGCTAGTATTTCTTCAGGGTGTACACCATGGCTAACCCTTCGTGCTCGGTAGTGGAGTAGTTGCACTCCACACTAGAGAGATTTCTACTAGAAAATGAAACTAGATGGTCGATGTCCCCAGCCCCTGGCTGCATAAGGACAACTCCCAGGGAAATTCCTGAAGTGTTGACATGAACATGGAAAACCTTCGCCCAATCAAGAAAGATGAGGATAGGCACAAAGACCATCTTCTCCTTGAGTACCTCAAAGATTTTTTGACACTCGTTGTCCCAAAATAATGATACATCCTTTTTCAACAATTTTTCCATGGGCACTGTGATCAGTGCGTCTGAGGATAGAGCACAATTGCTTCTTAGTTGTAGGAACTTCCAGGTTGATGATAATCGCCACCTTGGCAGGGTAAACCATTAGGGGCCTTGTCAAAAACCTATGTGACCGCCACCTTGGCAAGGTCAACCATTAGGGGCCTTGTCAAAAAACTATGTGACCCAACAAGATCCCAAATGTTATGTAGAATATGCACTTCTTGATATCCAGGGAGGTCTGGTGCTTTCTGCAGGCGTCCAACATCATGTGCAGGTTCAAGCCATGAATCTTTACTAACCCAAATACAATCCAATCATCAAAATATACCTCCAAGAACTTTTGGATAGATTCCTTAAATACTGCAACCACTACCCGCGAAAATATGGCAAGGGCATTCTTGAGTCCAAACGACATAACGGTGGATTGAAATGACCCCCATTCCATAGCGAATGTGGTTTTTCTGCGATCCTGATCTAATGATAGCCCGAGAACCCATCAGTGAACGAGTATGCCTCTTGTCCTCCCACACTATCGAGGATTTCATTAGAAAAGGGCGTAGGGAAGGGATCTTGGACGCAGGCATCATTCAACTTGCGCATGTCGACAAAGATTCTTATTTCTCCTTTAGCCTTCTTCTCCTGGACCACCATAGGGCTCACCCAATTTGAATGTTCCATTGGTTCGATGATACCTGCGGCTACCATTTTTTTGCTTTCCTCCTTGAATTTCTACTTATACTTGGGGTTTAATCGGTAAGGTCGTTGCTTAACAGGGCACGCATATGGTTTTAGAGTGATGCGCATGACCCCTAGGTCCCCTGTAATTCCCTTGAGTTCCGAAAATTTTGTCAGGAATAGGTCCTGGTATTTGGTGAGGAGTTCCATGACTCTTCCAACAGTATCATCATCCCAATAGTCCCCTATCTTAGCCAGCCTAGGTTTCTCTTCTGTCCCAATGTTGACTTCACGCAACTTCAGAGGCTTAGTGACATCTACGGTCTGCAACGGAGGTCCAACAACTGCCCGCTCTCCCTTTGACTCTGGGATAGAGACATTTCGTAGGTCTTCATCACATTCCTCTACTGACAGATTGCGACCATCGATAATATGCTACATCTGTGTCTCCCATGTCGGTGCCCTATGTGCTGCATACGAGTGTGATTCATTAAATACCAAGGCATCGATATCCTGTAGAGCCTCATCAAGTGCCTTCATTCTGCCAACCAACCTGAACATTCCTACAAACTCATCCTTCAGGGTGTCCTAGTGGTGGGTGCGCTGGTGTAGTTATGCATCTAAGTACCATGTGGTTGGGATTGGCTTTAAGGCATGAATGAACATATTGACCCATTCCTCCGTATTTTTTTTGCCCCATTCTACCATCCATGCAGACAAGTGCTTGTGTGGGTCCCCTGGCCCCAAGAAAGTCTTTGCGTGCAGGTGAACAGGAGGTTCAAACCGTAAGATCATCATGTCGCGACATTCTTCCCAATCCTGGAATGCCCCCTTATGCGTGTCCCACCACCTCGTAGGGGTTGCACGCATGGCTAAATTAAGGGCCCACAGCCTTCGCTTCCGTGGGAATTCAGCTTCAAATGCTCCCAAAAACTCCCTAATACTAATAGAACCATAAAAGTAGGGAAGTTATCTTACTTCTGAGGAGATACACTGAACTTCCTTTGTAATTCAGAGACATTGCAGCGAATATAAATCATGTAACCGATTCTGCCAATTTTCGATCTCCCCATAGGAGTCATAGAAGCATTTGCTTTCCTTTTCCCAGCAAATCACACCATCAACTGTAGCATTGATCCAATCTTCGTCCTGAGCAGCTAATTTATAGATGTGATCCACATTCTCTTCTTCGCGCACTGGTTCTGTATACCGCTCTCCTTTCATAGGATCTAGTGGGACTATCACCCATGTACCCTCATTCTCAAAAACCATGCTTCTTTTCTTTAGGTGGATAATTCCTCCCATATCTATAGCCCAATCCAGCCCCAAAATCACAGGATAAGGGTTTGCATCTTCCACAATATGGATTAATTCAAAGTCAGCGCATACCTTAACTCCTGCAATATCTACCATAATCTTTGACAACCCCCCCAATGGTATGATCTTCTGTTGGTTAGCCATGCGCAGCTGTATAGTAGACCATTTTATCTTAGGTTCTCCCATCCGCTGCCATGTCTGCTTAGGCAGGACATTCGCATCTGACCCTAGGTCCAAGATGACCTGATCCATCTTGTAGTCACCAATCTGTGGAGTGAGCCGCATTTCTTGACCAGTGCATTTCTTATGCTTGTATAATTTATGAACATCTTTAACTTCTGTGGGAGTATCAGTTCTCTTTGGGAAGCTGTGTATCAGTGTCTGAAGATTTTCTACTACTTTTTGGTTGAGAAACAACTTCATAAAAGCTTGTAGGAATGGTTTAACTTCATCATCTGCTCTTACGTGTGTTGGAGTCTTGGAAGTAGATGCCTCATCCTTCGTAAAGTCGTTGTGGGTTGCGAAGAAGGCTTACTCCTCCTTCTGTAGGTCAAAGCTTTCCTGATTGACAATTGCTTTCCAAATAAGAGATTCAGCCGTAGCTTTCTCCTCAACTTCCCCAGTATCCATGTTGTTGCATGTTATGACATTAATGCTTGATCCTTCATCACACGGTTCAGCGTTAACCCTATGCACGTTCTGCATAGGTTTATGTTTTTTTTCCTTCATTTTTGCTATCATAATTGGATATTCTTCAATCACATGATCTAGCTGTCTACAATACCTGCAGGATTGTCGCACGGGATTCAGACAGTCCCTTGCAAAGTGCCCTACTTCTCCACAGTTATAACAAATAAATTTCCCTCTTCCCCGACCTGCACTTCCACCTCTACCCCCTCCCTTGCCCCTGGTTGGGGAGCCTTCTCTGCTTGAGGGCAATAGTGGTGACAAAGGATCAACCTGTACCCTGTATAGGTTTCCTCGGTCTATCATTAAGTCATAGGGCTGACAATTATGTTCGTCATGTCCCACTAATTGGAAAAATTGACACCATTGTTGCTTTAATTCTAGAACATACGCACAAGGACGAGGGTAGTGTGTGGGGTCATGTAGTCCAACTACGCGACAATTAGTGCACCATAACATCAGACTACTTGGTCCAGCAGCCTCCCTGGGGCGCAATGGGCTGGGTCCCCCAGCCCACATGTAGTCTACCAGTAGTGGGCACTGATCCTTGGTGTGGCCAGATACCCTGCATCATATGCACCATACGTTTGGGCTAGCTTCTTTCCCTCAGTCTTTTCGCAGATTCTGACTTTCAATATGCATTGCCTCCAGTTGTCCCTATATCTGTTGTACCCCAAACTGAGCATAATCTCTTGACGCAACCTCTAATTTCATAGCAATTTCCAAGGCCTTCTCCTGCGTTGCATTCGACTGCTGTCTCATAGGTCCGTGCAAGTGAGGTAGTGACATAGCGATAAACCATTCCTTGTGCTGCCTATCATCATAATGAAATTCCCCATCCCTAATAACCTTATTTAACCGCTGATCAGCTTCCCATACCGACTCAGTAGGTCCTTGTCTGAAATATTTGAAGTCGACCACTATTTGAGAGTAGGACTTAGGCTTCCGGAACTATTGTTTTAGGGTTGTCTTAATTTCTTGAATAGATGGATATGGGTGCTATCCTACGTACCCCATATACCCATCCAAGGACCTTCCTTCAAAGGCGAGTGATAGGTGCACTCTCTTAATAGCGTCAATAGCTACATTCTACGCAGTCCATACAGACTCTACTACAAACCAAAATCGGTCCATATCTTCATCCCCTACACCCTTGAAGGTGAGTAGCTTCATGTGAGTGGCCATATCTTCGTCTAGTGGTGGCAGAGGTGTGAGTGAATTCTTACCTTTATGCTGACTTGAAGGTGGCGTAGCTGGAGGACTATCTCTTGTGCACGCAACCGACTCTCTTAGCGGAATATATATGGATCTATCCCCTTCTCAATTGGTTCGGTAACACTTACCGCTTCGAGTTGTACTTTCACTCTGATTGGATTTCATTCATTCAGTTTGGCTGCATAGAATTCTCTTTTCGCATAATAATATCTTGATTAGTAATGGCAATGTTTTCAAAAACTTACCCCAGAAACCTTTGAAGAACCTCTGTTTTGATTCATAATAGGATATGAATTGATCAACTATGAATTCTATCACAAATCCTCCCAGTACGCTATCCACCCAGTGATCTACCATATGGGTGATGGTATTGTCAGTCCTTTCCAACTGTTGGATCAACTCTGGAGTCCACTGTGTGACCCACCCGTCCTTCCAACACGTCTAAAAATCTATAAGCCTGGCTAGCCACTCTTGCAGCTCGTGAGAAAAATTTACAAAGGAAATTTCACATACCTCAAAAAAAATGTACTTATTTTTCCACTTCTCAACTGTTAGCTTCACGCTACAATTCTCTTTTATAGAAAATTCCTGAATCTGTCTTTCGAACCAGTCTTTGAGCTCTAGCTTTTTAGGTCTCCAATGTTCCCGTGGCATTACCTGATCTCTCTTTCAAAATGCTCCCAGTCCCGGCAACGAAACCATTTTTTGGCTTGAGGGGTCCTGACCCAGGTTTAGAGGTTAAGGGTTGCCAACAAACCCCTATACTACTGGCCTTTTTGGAAATGACCTACTTGCGCAGGCCAAGGTCTCACCCAAAGTAGTATGGGAGGGTGCTAGAACCAGGTTTCCGCACCCTAGGAGAGAGTAGGTAATTAAGGCAGATCTGTGTTCACAACTTATCGGATTCACACTGAGAAATTACCTTCAGTAGATCTAGTGAATACCTTTTCATCCACGTGCGTATCAACAATTATCATCGCATAATATCATAAATACAGCTACAGATACATTCGCAACATAAACAAATAGCATAGATGTATTCGTAGCTTAAACATATACCATAGATTCGCATCAATAGTAACACAATAGATCCAGATATCACCAAGATACTTCAACTATATTCCACATGTATTAGTATCCAAAAACCCAGTTACAACCCAAAACCAACTCGCGCACACAGCCTAGCGAGGTCCACACACAGCAGGACTGAGGATCTTCACACACACAGTTAGTAGGAGTCCTTACCCAAAACAACCCAAAAAATATCTAGCAGTTCGCATGTAGCATTAGTATTAATTCATGCCTAACTTTAGACTCAAACTATCCATCTATTTATATTGACATGGCCAAAGCTACGGTTTGCGGACCCTAGGTCTACCCTTTGACCCATTACAAAACATTTAGGGCTTTGACCCATCCCAAAACCCCTACGCAAGACGAATTAATACCAAAATATACAAAATTCACAGCTTAGGGAGCCTTGCTCCAACAATTGAGTAACTATATATATGCAGATATTGACCAAATAAAAGTAGTAATGGAATTATTGCTTATCTCATGCTCTCTAGACTTTTCACAACTCCTGTAGATGTGTATTACCTCATTGTTTCCATCAGAATGTTCTTCCACATCTGCACTTTTTCTTTCTTGCACATTGTAATCTAATGGGTCTTTTGAGTTCACTTATAATAGGCATCAAAGTGAGCACTTGGATTTCGCTTCTAACATGCATTAGAGTGAGGACTTTAATTTTTTTTTAAATTTATCTGGGCCTTGATTGGGTACTCTACAAAATTTTAAGTTGTTGGATTACACCTTCTTCCCTCACAATACTTTCTTTCCTTCACAAACTTTATCTCTTTCACTTACAACTACTTTGAACTGAAGCTTGCTACACACTTTTCACCTTCTCAAGGTGTCTGCCGTTTGTTCAACGCAACTCTCTGTTATGCAGATTAATCCGTCTTGCGGACAAGAGCGATCTCCCTAGTATCCTAAGGATATCTAGAAACAACAGACAGATGTAGAACATTTTCTCTAGACTATTTTTCTTAATAATTACTAATTAACTACGGAGAGATGCTCCTACCTAAAGTCCAACACTTGCTCGGTCTTCAATCCAGTCATTCCAGAAGGTATCGATCCAACATGTAAGATCTGCAATCAAAGACAAGAAAACAAGATCAAAATCATATGCAAGATATGATAATTCAAAAGAAATAATCTATCTTAGTGATCAAGGAATCCAAGAATTAAATTACTCAAAAGATAGATGAAAAACTCAATGAGAAAATAGAATCCACTTGTATTAACTTTGAATAAAAAGAAGAAACCTTACAACCTTGACGCATTGATGTTTGTTCAGGTTCTTCTGGGGTCCCGAACAGTCGTTTTCCTTAGTTTGACAAGACTCAAACTCTCTGAATCATCATAACACTATGGATATGAGTATGTAATACCTCTCATGCCAATGGTGCCAAATGTGGAGAGTATAATTTCTTCAGCAATTCACCTCAAAACTACCAAGTTCTAAGTACCCCTGAGACTGAAACATGGTCTCAATTTATAGCAGAAGGGAGGTAGTTTTAGTTCCAAAAAGGAAGGGATAAAGCCCTCTCATAATGGTATTTTAGCTCCAAAAACCAAGGGATAGCTCCATTTATGAAGGGATAGAGGTTCATGAATGGAAGGGGTGAAGCTCGACCAGATAGTGCTTCTAGAAGGCTCCAGCTGGGAGAATATTCGACCAACTGGGCTTCTAGAACTTAATTTTCTTTTTATTTTACCTATTACGGGGGTCCACAGTTTTAATGAGCAGAACGTGCGGGATATGCCGCAGGTTTTAGAGCAATAAACCGCGGTACCTCAGGCAATGACTAGGAAAAGTGTGGAGTTAGGATTTTTGAGGTTTTAATGAGCTTTTTCCGAATTCCAAGACTTGATTTGGGAACTTTATATTTTTAGACTTCTAAGGGAGCAACAAATAGGTAATGATGAACCCATATAGACAACTAAATTTCATGGTGAAAAATTTTAGTGTAACACTCCCAACCTCAATTTTTTTTTCTGACCACAAAAAATAAAAGAATTCACTTTTTATAAAAAAAAATTATTTTCATATTAGATTTCCTCTTCATATTGTTTTGATTTTCTTCTACATTTTGCGGGGTTTTAGCGCTTTCTATTGTTTAGAAAAAAAAAGAAGGAATCCTGATATATGCTTCACTTGGATAAACATCTTCAACACTTGGTGATTCTTCTGGAAAATCACTCTATTGTTCAACACTGAAAAAGGCTTGACCACTTTCCCTTCACAAAATAAGATTCTTTAGTTTGTTGAGCTATGGTAGCTCAGGAGGTATTCTTCACTAGCTTGGTACCTTAGCTTGTGAAGAATATTAATCAACCTTGTAAATGCTTACTTAAGTGGAGTAATTAATTAATAAACTCCATCCTAAGTTTTAACTTAGGAAAAGTACATTTGATGTGTTGTATTCTTTTGTTGACTTAATGAATCATAGTCTAAAGTTATGAAGATAAACAATTTTATTAGCCAAGACCTAAGCCATTGATCTAAAGAGATGAGATGAGGGTTTGATTAGGAGGCTCGAGGGAATGTTTCCTTAACTGAACATGCTTTTCTTCCTTGAAAAACTTTGTCTCCTTTTCCTACAACTACTTCCAAGTGAAGCTTTCCACACATAGGACTCCACCTTCTCAAGGTTTCCAACTTTTTTCTAGCCCATCACCCCATTCCATATTCATTCTAATAAGAGAAAAATAAGAATCCCCTTTGCACAAGAGATCGTATTTTTGCATTGTTTTAAAATTTATTATTTCTATGTGCTTTTTTGGTGGCGGGGTTGGGGTGGGAGGGGGTTTCTCAACACTATGCTTTGATTTGAAAAACATTGGAATTTGATCTATGCTTCACTTGGACAAACAACTTTAACACTTAGTGGTTTTTCTGGAAGGTCACTCTATTGTTAGACACTAAAAAAGACCTGACCGCTATACCTTCACAAACTAAGATTGAGTCTTTACATAGAAATTTTATTTTCACTGTTGAGCCTAAGTGATTTGGCTCCCTTAAAATTTATTTGAAGACTATATCATTGGGGTGTTTTTCTCTTACATCTGTTATATGATCATTTTCATGAATTTGAGAAGGTTCAATTAGAATATTTTCTAGATCCTCGAGATATTCTTTTGGAATATTTACTTCCATACCATTTATTTTTCCACTTCAGTGACATTTGCATCTCTGCTAGCTGACTCTACGACAGTGATTTGTTCACATGGCTCTACACTTCTTGATAATTAATCATCCTCTCATTAATATTTCTCATAGTCTCTGCTAGGTTGACACGCACTACTCATTTTTTTTCCATTTGAATTCTCTTCCACATATGCACTATTCATCTCTTGCACATTGTAGCTATGGTCTAGTTTCTATTATTTGGCTTAAAAATTTGCATGTTTTCTTGTAAATGATAGAATGTAGTTTCTATAAGGTTGATTCTTGGATGATTAATCATTAATGTAGTATGGATGCCATTTCTATCTTTATTGATGTACAAATATGTATGTTTTCATATATTCTACAACCAATTTGGAATTCTAGATAATTTTTTTATGAATATAAATGAAATATAATTTCTCTCTCTCTCTCTCTCTCTCTCTCTCTCTACACAAACACACACACACATAGAGTCCCGGAGATTTGGGAAAATGATGCTCCTTAAAATCTCACTCTCAAACACTCTCTCACTCCTTCCAACCTTGGATGTGCCCTTTATTATGTGGTTTTGATATTAGGGTTTTGATATTTCATATTAGAAATATTAATTATTTAATGTATTATAATAGTTATAATATTGTATGTGGAATTTTATAATAAGTCTCTCTTTTATGCATTACTTCACCCTCAAAATAATATTAGAGCCTTACTTGAGTAAGAAAGATGTTGTATCCTTGATCCAAAATATAAAAATTTGATTTTATATTGTGCATAACAAGGAATTATATTGAAAAAGGTGGTTAGGAGGATAGACTCTTGAAATTTGTCAATTTGATTGTGATAAATTTACATTCAAATCTTATTAAATATTTTTTATAATATCTTCTCAGTCTTTTTCTTATATAGAAAAATTCTTCTTTATGCATATTGCATGAGTGTCTAAGAGACATTATTATCGCAAAATCACCATGACATTGCATAAGTAGTGATTTAAATATGTTTACTATTCATTATGTGTGTCAGATGGAGAGGAGACAAGAGGAAGGGGTAGAGGATACCTATGTGGGAATATGGCTAGAAGTATTGTAAAGGAAGGAGGTGTGTGGCCATCAAGTGCAGGGTTCAATGTCGATTCATGGTCGTTTTATTTTGAGGGAGGTGTATGTGACAAAAGGGATTGGGAGATCTGTGAAGGAGGTGAAGGAGATCTCTCCTCTTGAAAATTCAAGAGCCTATGTTTCTTCTATGTAAGCTCAATTATAATCCTTATGGGTGGTTGTGGCTATCTTGGGATGAAGGTCTAGATCATATTTGAGAACTCTATATATAGCTTTACAATCATAATCATAATACCATTTGTTAATAGTTCTAGAGCTCAGAGGGCATGTGAGTCACCATGAATGAAGGTTATGAAGGAAGAAATATTTGATAGATTCCCAAAGAATGTGTCCCTGATGATGGGTGGTGAGACCACTAGAAATGTAAGAAATTAGTAAATCTACAAATTTTTTTTATCTATAATCTTACATAAACTAGATTTAGAGAAGTTTTGGGTGGAGTGAAGAAATGAAGAAGTTGTTGATGAAATCAATTTTCATAGGTGGAGGAAAACAATAGTCAAAATTGAATGTGATGTAAGGTAAGGAGAATTTTGTGTTGATAGTGCAAAACATTTTATTCATCATACCTGGAGTTCCTTGACCTCTTGAAAGGTTAACCATTTACATTTCCATTTCGATCAGAGGGAGCCTTCCTCTTTCCTTTGAACCTTTTGTTCCTTTAATTTCCATTCCCCGTGAAGTTGATATTGTTTTTGTAGTCATAATATCAGGGGGAGTCCCTTTTATTAGGGAAATCTCTTGCATAGTTAACAAACCTTTTACAATTGTAACATCTTCACTTTCTTCCTTTGGGACCCTCTCTTCCATGATTTTGATTTCTCGGACCAACATTTTTCTTATTCTTTGCATGAACGGTGAAGGCAGTAGGGTCACTTCCATTCCCATTTGAGGGATGGTCTCTCTCCATTATCCTTGTCTCCTCTTGAGTGCATCTCTTTAACAATTCATCAAAATCAGGAATTATATTATTATAGAGAATAGTGGTATTAAATACATACTGGCTAGGGTAGTCCTCCAAGAGAAATGAGAGTGAGCTTTCAGTCAGCTATGACCTCTCCAATAGCTAAGAGATCATTATTGATTTCAGTGAGCCTCATGAAATATGATTGGATGGACTCTCCCTTTTCCATCTTGATGTTCTTCAACTTGTTCTTCAAAAAGAGAATTTTATTAGCATTACTAGCCCTAAACATGCCAACCAACTTATCAAACATTTCCTTAGATGTGCCTAGCTCGGAGATATAAGCAACCAAGTGCTTATGAATAGAATCCATGATGAGTGCACATTTTTGCAAATGGCCATCATAAATACTTCCAGCTAGCCCATGAATATCTCTCCAAAACTAAAATGCTTCCCTTACAACTATCTGGGAGCATACAATACTGGTTCTACTACCTCAAATTTAATTCAAGTGTTGTAGCTGGATAAGGTAGAGCATTTGTCATAGGAAGAAACTTATCCTCATAACTTTTTCTCTACATGAAAACATAGTGTTGGAATCCTCAATTCAAGGACATCCTCAATTCCCTGTACATGAACAAGGTCTAGAGATCTTTGTCACAGCCCAAATTGATGGGTGTGCAACCCAACACAAATGCCATCATACTTCAAAACTGAGATAACTTCTGAGTGCACATTTTTGCAAATGGCCATCATAAAGACTTCGAACCCGTGAATATCTATCCAAAGTTGAAATGCTTCCCTTGAAACTATCTGGGACCATACATTATTGGTTCTACTACCTCAAAATTTAATTCAAGTATTGTAGGATAAGGCTGAGTCTTTGTCATAGGAAGAAACTAATCCTCATAACTTTTGTCTCTGCGTGAAAACATGGTGTGAAATCCTCAATTCAAGGACATCCTCAATTCCTAATGCATGAACAGGGTCTAGATATATTTGTAACACCCCACATTGATGGGTGTGCAACCCAACACAAATTCCATCATACTTCAAAACTGACATAACTTTTGAGTGCACATTTTTGCAAATGACCATCGTAAAGACTTCCAACCCATGAATATCTCTCCAAAACTGAAATTATTCCCTTGCAACTATCTGGGAGCATATAGTACCGGTTCTACTTCCCCAAATTTAATTCAAGCATTGTAGGATAAGGTCGAGCCTTTGTCATAGGAAGAAACTCATCCTCATAACTTTTGTCTATGCGTGAAAACATAGTTTTGGAATGAATATCATCAGCCTCATGATCATCTGCTAGTCCCTGACCAACGATGTCCTTGTTTAGCTTCCCACTCTTATTGAAATTAAAAATGGATTTCTTGTCTACTACTCCCTTAGAGATGTTGAGATGATTTAACAACAAGAGTTTGCTTTAGTCCTGCCAGAAAATTCAACTATATTGTTTTTATCTGTGCATTCTCCCTTTTTTCTAACATTCACTTGTTCACTATTTAACTTTACAAGAGTAACCTCAGGCTGGAGTGGAGTCTGAATGTGGACTTGGACATAAGGCATTGACTCAATTTTCAATGATCAAATTGAATTTCTACTAAAAGATGTCAAGGAAAAGGCCATTCACCATAATTCTGGACCCTCATTTTTAGCCTTCTTTATTTTTCCATGAAATTATTTATCATAATAGTTTTATGTGTGATAAATGGGAGAACCACTGAAACACACCACATATGATTTGCGACTGTTTTTATTGAGAAAATCGTCTAGATCTCATTCTACATCAAGGCTCTCGTGGTATCTTCCCTCTGGATCTATAGTACCCTCTCCAAATGTACCAATAGTGTTGTCTCTTTCCAATTATATGTTGCCTTATCCATCTAAGAGAACAAAAAATTATTCAAGTTATGGCCTCAAAGCTTCCTTTGTGAGCTTGTAAAAAAAAATGATTTTTTTTTCTTTCATCAAATGTACCATGCAGTGTTGACTCCTCTCTCCACTTACCCTTTGCCAACCCTTTCAACCACAATGCTTTAAGAAATATGCTAAACCATGAAGTAAACTTTAAAGCTACACCTAAATCATTTCCACAATGTTCTCTCTTCTTATGCCACTGAATTCAACAACTTTATATTTTGGAAGCAGTTTTCATATTTATTTATTTATTTTGACCTTGTGACATCTTACATAATTTATGTAACTTGTGATTTTTCTAGATTACCCATAATTGTGTATGAAAACTAATTATGGGTACTCATGAGAAATCATGAGTGACATAAATTATTGAAATGTTTGAGTTCCATTTTTAGCTCCCCACTATTATTGAAATTCATAATGGATTTCTTGTCTACTACTCCCTCAGAGATGCTGAGATGATTTAACCACAAGTGTTTGCTTCAGTCCTGCTAGAAAATTCAACTATATTATTTCTATCTGACGATTCTCCCTTTTTTCTAACATTCACTTGTTCACTGTTGAGTTCACTATTTAACTTTACAAGAGTAACCTCAATCTGGAGTGGTTTCTGAATGTGGACCTGGACATAAGGCAGTGACTCATTTTTCAATGATAAAACTGAATTTCTACCAAAAGATGTCCAGGAGAGGGTCATTCACCATAATTCTCTAACCTCATTTTTAGCCTACTTTATTTTTCCATGAAATTATTTATCATAATAGTTGTAGGTGTTATAAATGGGATAACCACTGAAACACATCACATATGATTTTAGACTGTTTTGCATGAGAAAAGTGTCTAGATATCATTCTACATCAAGGCTGTTGTGGTATCTTCCCTCTGGATCTGCAGTAGCCTCTCTAAATGTACCAAAAATGTTGTATCTTTCCAATTATATGTTGCCTTATCCATCTAAGATAGCAACAACTTCTTCAAATTATGGCCTCAAATCTTCCTCTGTGATCTTATAAAAAAAATTGATTTTTTTTTCTTTCATCAAATGTACAATGCGGTGTTGACTCCTCTCTCCACTTACCCTTTTCCAACCCTTTCAAGCACCATGATTTAATAAATATGCTAAACCATGAAGTAAACTTTAAAGCTACACCTAAAGCATTGCCACAATGTTCTTCCTTCTTATGCCACTGAATTCGGCTGCTTTATATTTTGGAAGAAATTTTAATATTATTTTTTTTTATTTTGACCTTGTGACATCTTACATAATTTATGTAACTCATGATTTTTATGGAGTAACCATAATTTTGTATGAAAAATAATTATGGGTACTCCAAAAAAATCATGAGTTACATAAATTAGTGAAATTATTGAGTGTCATTTTTAGCGCCCCAACTCTTATTGAAATTCAAAATGGATTTCTTGTCTACCACTCCTTGAGAGATGCTGAGATGATTTATCCACAAGATTTTGCTTCAGTTCTGAAAGAAAATTCACCTATATGTTTCTATCTGACCATTCTCCCTTTTTACTAACATTCACTTGTTCACTCCTGATTTCACTATTTAACTCTACAAGTGTAACCTCAAGCTAGAGTGGTGTCTGAATGTGGACTTGGACACAAGGAAATGACTCATTTTTCAATGATAAAATTGAATATCTACTAAAAGATATCCAGGACAAGGCCATTCACCATAATTCTCGACCCTCATTTTTAGCTTGCTTTATTTTTCCATGAAATTTTTTATCATAATAGTTGTAGGTGTTATAAATGGTAGAACTATTAAAACACACCACATATGATTTGAGATTGTTTTGCTTGAGAAAAGCGTCTAAATCTCATTCTAAATCAGGGATATCGTGCTATCTTCCCTCGAGATCTAGAATACCCTCTCCAAATTCACAATCAATGCTATCTATTTCCAATTATATGCTTCCTTCTCCATCTAAGATAGCAGCAAATTCTTCAAATTATGGTCTCAAAGCTTCCTCTGTGAGCTTGTAAAAAATTGATTTTTTTTTTCATCAAATGTATCATGCAGTGTTGACTCCTCTCTCCACTTACCCTTTTCCAGCCCTTTCAACCACCATGATTTAAGAGATATGATAAACGATGAAGTAAAATTTAAAGCTACACCTAAAGAATTGCCACAATGTTCTCTCTTCTTATGCCACTGAATTCGGCTGCTTTATATTTTGGAAGCAGTTTTCATATTTATTTATTTATTTTGACCTTGTGATATCTTACATAATTTATGTAACTCATGATTTTTCTGGAGTACCCATAATTGTGTAACTCGTGATTCAGTAACCATAAATGTTAATGGTTATTATGTACTAATATATTGGACCTATGTTCTTCCCAAATTCAATGTGAGAGGTTTGGAAGTATGATTTCATGTTTATGATATTCCTTCATAAATGTTTTGTCTCTGCATTTTCCACCTTCAAAATTAGGGTTCCATGATCCACATCAACAAGATTGGTTCATAAAGGAAGCTGCAGAGGTACTTTATGATACAAATTATACATATGGTTAAATGTTTTCCAATTAATTTATATGCCTATCATACCTATGGCATAGGACCTCCCAGATCCAAACTAATTTGCATTTTGATGCAAATTTATAGGTTGTAGATAAAGTGGAAATGTTGTTTAGAGAGGTTTTTAATTTTCTTTGTTATATAGGAAAAAATTCACCACATCTGGATCCTTTTATTCTGGTATTAAGGTTACTGAATCAAGGATACAAATTGCAGAGCTTAAAGGAATGTTTCATAAAGAGATATTTGAATTTGAGGTGATATTATAGATGTATATATAGGATGTTTAGTATACTTTAGGTTGTCTAACATGATATTATGATAGAATACTCTTTCTACTTAATGAATATTTTCATATTTATTCATAGAAATTGCTTAGTTGGAAATAATTTCTTCATAGAGTAATTCATTCTTTTAATGTAATATGTCAAATTCAAACACGGTTTGTTGCAAGAGGCCACCATTAGTGACAGGCAAGTTGGAAGACTTGTTTTTTATATTTCAAATCTAAAAAAAATAAGATGTCTTCTTCTTTATGAATCCTATGAATGGGATCGTCATCTTTGCCATTATTTATAACTCTGTCATATATACTCATTGTTTTTTACTTTTTGGCATGCAAATAAACCTTTTAAAGGTAGATTTGTATGTTGTCACAACATATTTACATGATTCACAAGGTAATTGCAGATTTTAGGTTTTATAATTATAGGTTATTTATAGGTTGTAATTGTCTTCAAAGTTTCACTTTTAATTGAGTATTCAATCGAACATATTGAGTATCTTATACATAACTATTTGTGATTTAGTATAAACTATTTTGCTTCATTAGAATTAAGTCCATTTTGTACTGGCAAATAATTTAACACATCGATTTTTTTTCCAATGTTTAATTACTATGTTATTTTTTGGTGTCCACTGCTGAAAAGAGATGCTCTTACTGTGACAAGTTTCAATTTTTTTTATTTGTTGGTTGCTGTCATGTTTTGAGTGCGGACTTGTGAAATTCAAAATCGCATGTCGCTTTATGTGAAGGGGTTATATATATATATATATATATATTTATTTATTTATTTATTTATTTTCCCTGTGGTTCCTTGGACATCTGTGATATATTTGCACAAAAATTCAGATATCATTGAGATATCTAAAATTTTTAATTTTAATTTTAATATTTACGTGATAAAGGAAAGACAAATGTCCCAATTATAAAAATTTGCCCAACAACAACAACTTTGATATTTTTCTTCCATTCAACCTGTAACATATTGCATCTTTCTTCATCAATCCTGTTCTTCCATATGATATCCACTTATGACATTTTCTTTGCAATATTTGGTGCATTTGCGAGTTATAGGTCATTTGTAGGCTATAAATGTCTTCAGAGTTCCAATTCTAATTGCATATTAAACTAAACATATTGAGTCTCTTATACGTAACTATTTTTCCATCCACCCACTTTTCATAACTTCCATAACAATTAGGTAGGGACGTGCAACTTCAATGATGTTTTTCTTGTTTAGTAAAAGATTTTCGAGACTTTAATTTATTGAAAGTTGTAGAATTTATAATCTATAAAGTTTCAAGATATCATTTTTAAAATTATAATTCTTTAAAGGGTGCTAGCTCAATGGAAAAGCACCTTCTTTACAAGTAGGAGGTTGGTGGTTCGATTCCATCGTGCCCTGATATTCATATGGAATGGAGGCGATTACTTTTTGGTGATAGAGGCTCTTTTGACCATCACTAATGAGCTTATGGTGACATTTTTAGACACTCACCAAAATATGAAATGGTGACGGTCAACGAATGCCACCATATATATGCATCAATTGTGACAACCATGAAAGACCCATCACCATAAATCATTATTGTTGACATGAAATGGTGAGGGTCATTGTTTTTCATTATAGTCATTATTTGTGACGAACCTTGAAGTCACCAATGAGCTTATCATGACATTTTTTGACCCTCACCAAATATGAAATGGTGACGGTCAACAAACGTCACCATATATATGCACCAATAGTGACACCCATAAAAGGTCCATCAAAATAAATTGTTTTTATTCGTATGAAATGGTGATGGTCACTATCCGTCATTATAATCAATATTCATGACGGACATTAAATGTCACCAGAACACATACTTTTGGTGACACCACCTTTGGTGACGTTCAATTTTTTGGTGACCGAGGCTATTTTCCATCATCATTTCTCATATGAAATGGTGACGGTCACTATCCGTCATTATAAATAATTATCGGTGACGAACCTTGAACATCACCAAAACACTTATACTTCCGGCGATGCCACCTTTGGTGACGTTCAATTTTTGATGACGAAGGCTCTTTTTACCATCACCAATGAGCTTATAGTGACATTTTTCGCCCCTCACCAATGCCCTTTTTTCATGTAGTGTTGGGATTTGTGCAATACCTTGGTTTCCATTTGACCCCGTTGGTGGATTATTTGCCTCTATCAACAGCCTTCCATATTTGTTGTTATTCAGAGGGCCTTTTCTATGCACTATTCCTTATGGTTCATGTGAGAGATGTATTTAGTGGTTTCCCAACACTATTGTTCATATAATAAATTCCAAATCATTGAACTTTAGGTTATGCTCACTTTGGTTGATGGGGGATGCCTCAATTTCCTCCTCCCATTAGATATTTTCCCTTCAAATCCAACTCATTTATTTTGGGAACAAGATCTAGAGTCCTATATATTCCCTTGGGGTTTGAAGTCATCAATGGTAGATTCCCTCGCTATCGATAGGGGAAAGAATCCTATGTAAACATAGTTACCGATCAAACGGGAACTATTACCTCAAAACGAGAGCTCTAACAAAACAAACCATTGAAAAACAACCCGAAAACGAAAAGTTGTATTTTGGAATAACCTTTTTTTTTTTTTCAGGGTTAATTTTCAACATTTTTTAAAAATAGAAGTAAAAGTAATTATTTTTTTGTGCAAAAAACAACCTGAAAATGAAAAGTGTTCATGTTGGAATAACGTCGCCAATTTTGTGTGTGCAAAAAACAACTTGAAATCGAAAAGTGTTGATGCTGGAGTAATTTCGACATTGAAAACAAAAAGTGTTGATGTTGGAATAACGTTTTCAATTTTTTGTGTGCAAAAAATACCTTGAAAACGAACACTGTTGATGTTGAAATAACATTTTTTTCTTTTTGGGGTAAATTGTCAACAATTTTTAATAATGACATTAAAGATAAAATATCATGACTCTGAAGAACCTTAAAATTTCAATGATAAACACGACATTAAAGATAAATTATCAAGTCTTAAAATTCCAATGATTTTTAGGCATGGTACTTAAGATAAAATATCATGTCCCTGAAAAGCCTTTAAAAAGCAAGGATGACATTAAAGAAAAAATATCACCTTTATGAAAATAAATTCCAACTTTTTTTCAGTCATCGTATTAAATATAAAATATCACTTGTAAAAATAAAATAATAAAAACAAAAAATTTCAAAAAAGAAATAAAAAAGAAAAAATTCAAAAAAACACACAATCTAAAGAAAAAAAACCCAATTTTTTTTTTTTTTTTTTTGAGTTATAAAAAAATTATGATAATAAAAAAAATCACATAATTAAAAAAATTATAAAATAAAAAATCTAAAAAAAATTAAAATTAAAAAAAATTAAAAATAAATAAATAAATAAAATAAAATGTAGAAACTTAAATTCATTTTTTTTTAAATAATCAAAATTTAAAACCAAAATTCAAATTTAAAAAAAAAATCATTTTTTTCTTTAAATAAAAATAAAAATAAAAATTAAATTAAATTAAATTAAAGAAAATAAAAGAATATATATATATATATATATATATATATATATATATATATATATAATTAAAAATAATAATAATAATAATAAATTAAAAAAATAATAAATAAAAAATAAATAAAATAAACAATCTCAATTCTGAGAATCATCTAGCTGATTTGTATCATTGGATTTGGGACAACAAAAAGCTAAAAGCGCGGTGGCATTGTAGTAGAACATATTTCAGGCTCCTCCTCAACTTCATCTCTGTGTTCCAAACTCCAATCGAAGGAATGAAACAAGTGGGCAAGCACGAGGGTGACAACTTTAAGACCCACAGATATGCCACGACACCCTCTCGTACCTAATCCAAAGGGGATGAGTTCGAGGTTCTGCCCTCTCACATCTATATCTCTATCTCTACCGCCCTCGTGCACAAACCTCTCCGGCTTGAACTCCAAAGCGTCATCTCCCCAGACGAGGGCATCTCTACCTATAACCCATGCGTTCACAATAATCCTTGTTTTAGCAGGAATCTGGTACCCAACGACAGTGCACTCCTCCACTGACTCATGGGGAACCAAAAACGGAACCGTGGAATGTTGCCTCAACGTCTCCTTCACCACGCATTGCAGGTACTCTTAACTTGGCAGATCACACTGCTTTAGTGACCCATCATTGCCCACCATTAACTCCAGCTCTTACTGCACTCTTTTCATCACAACATGATGCCTCAATGTCTCCAACATTGCCCATTCTAATGTTGTCGTGGACGTATCAGTTCCACCAACCATCAAGTCTAAAAGGAGGGCATTCATGTCATTCTTGCTCATTACTCCATTGCCACTCTCCGATATGTCGAGTAGCACCTCTACAAAGCAGTTAGTTGGCCCCCACTCGTTTTGGGTCCTCCTCTTAATGTGTTCATTGATAATCCCTCAGTTAATCCGTCGAATTCCTTCTGAACATTCTTCATGCGCCTTCTGATTCCCTGCAAATCCAACCACTCAAGACGAGGAATGTAATTTCCGATATAAAATGCACCCTCTATAATTAACACCTCTCACAGCAGTTCTGCAATTCCTCTAAAGCCCTTCGTCGAACATTTTGTGCCCATCAACATTCTGCATATTTTATTTGCAGTAAGGGACAAGAGCACCTTGCTGAGATTAACAAGCTTCGCCCCTTTCTCGCTTTCCTGTCAAATGGAGCAAATCATTGCAGACACTTCCTCCTCTCGTAGCGACTGGAATGACTTGATTCTTTTGGTAGTCAACAGTTCTAACACGAAATTTTTTCTCATTGTAACTTGGGGGTCGATTCTTAGAATTGACCCTTGACCCCTGCTGCACTAGGGCTGCGGAGCTCGGCCGGCTGGCAGCGGGGGTCGATTCTTAGAATCGACCCCCTGGTTACAATGAGAAAAAATTGCATGTTGGAACTGTTTATTTAATTTAATTTAATTTTTTTTATTTATTTAAAAAAAAAAAAAAATTGTTTTATTTTTTATTTTTTTTGTTTATATTTAAATTCAATTTTTTTACTTTTATTTTTAAATTTAATTTATATTTTTAAATGTATTTTTTTAAATGAAAAAATGAATTATGTTTTATTTATTTATTTATTTGAAAATTATATATATATATATATATATATATATATATTAAAATTTTGTTTTTAATGTTTTTTTTTAATTTTAATTTTTGAATTTTAATTATTTTTTATTTTAGTATTTTGACTATTTTAAATTTTTTATTTTATCATTTTTTAAATTATGTTATTGTTTTTTTTTTAATAACTTAAAAAAATTTGTTTTTATTTTCGTTATTTGTTTCTTCTCTAAATTTTGTGTTTTTTTTGAATTTTTTCATTTATTTATTTATTTTTTGATTTTTTTGTTTTTTATTTTCTAAGTTTTTTTTGTTTAAATTTTTTATTTTTACAAATTTTATATTTTATTTCTTTTTGTCATGCATTTTTATTTTATTTTTATGTTTTATTACCATGAAAATCACCACTCTAAATAAAAATTATTGATGTTGCATCAACACTTTTCCAAATTAGCATGAAAATCACTAACTTTTTAAAACAAATGTTCATACTTGATAAATAAAAAATCACCACTTTTCAAAATCAACATGAAAATACTAACATGTAAAAAGAAAAAAATCAAAGAAAATTTAAAGTTTCCAAAATATGCTAAAAAAAGGGAAGGTAATTCTCATCACCATTTTTCAAAATTGACATAAAAATCATGACATTAAAAAAAACAAAAAAACAAAAAAAAAAATCATAAGAAAATTTGAAGTGCCAAAACTATGGTAAAAAAAAGGGTGATTCTACATCAACACTTTCAAAATCGGGTACTTTTTTTGCTACCTCAAAAAATTAGGCACGAGTTCAGTTACCTATTTGATCGTAACTATGTTTGTACCATGATCAATAAATTCATTCAAGTGTTCGACTTTAATACCTTCATTCACAATTTTTATATTGTAATAAGTACCTTGACTCACGTTATCATTATCGATGGGTAGTCTCATGTTTGTTAACATTATACAACAATGGTCAGCAATCAAATGATTTCACATATGGTAAAATCCAACCCATCTATTCCCATTATGTTGAAATTTACCTTTGGTGGTCAATTTTGAAGACTTTGGGTTGTGTCAACCTCATGGTTCACTTGTTAGTCTCTTCATTTTCTGTTAGTGATCTTCTCCTACTATTTTGCTTCTTCTCGAGTCAGTGTCTGCCATATTATATGTTGACACCAAATATGATTGGATAATAACACTCCGTTATATAATATTTTGGTACTTATTTGGGGGATCACTTTGTTCACTTCTATATGATCTAGATTTCCTCCATGTTTATATGTACTGAGACATAGATCCATTGTGCACTGTTTCGAACTATGATATAATTTGTCATGGATCCACTATGTATTCTTCATGGGCCTGGTTGTCACTTTCTATATATATGCACATGGATTCATAGTGTAATTGACTTAGTGACCATGCTTTTCCTTCTCTAAGCATGGGTATGCCCACCTTAGGAGATGAGTTGTCTTATCATACCTTTTCACAGGTATCCTTCGCATTTCCAATCAATGAACTCCTCACTAGCCTACCTGAAGTGTCCCTCTAGATTGTGTATACTACATTTCAACCATCATGTCACCCTTCTAACTTCATGCACTGGAGGTATCTATTAAAACATATTTTTTCATTATGAATCTTTGTATTCTCTATATGGCATGTATGGCACCCACTCCCTCTTCACAGTCTAGAAAGTTTTTTTTTTTTTTTGCTTTCCATATGAAGGTAATTTTTTTGACATACTCTATATATACGTGACACACCTAAAATACATGTTGTGTACCCCACAAGTTATTGTCATTACACCTCATGTATGCCGTTAAAAAATAAAAAATATAAAATATAAAATTTGCATGTTTTTGGGTGGGGTTTATGAGTTAGACTAGAAGCTACCCTCCACACCTCGTCCTTCAACTTCCCAATCAATTTTTTTTGGTATATAAAAATGTCATGGTTAATCCCAACTAGGTATAATTTCATAACATCCTCACTTTTTCAAAATTTTGTGATACCCAATTTTGTCATTTGTGCTTTTAATCACTCTTCTACTCAGGAAGCCCTTATTTTAATCCTCACTTAGTTTCTCCATCACTTGGTTGCATTATCCCCTATATTGGAGATGAGGATTATTGGATTTGGTCTTCAATGATTTGCAACAGAGGAATATAGAAGGTGGTTTCGCTTTATGCCTACGATTTAGGATAAATTTTTATGTTATCTTGTTGCTCATTCATATATATATATATATATATATATATATATATATATATATAAGAAGCTCTGTTCCTATTTCAATGTTAATGTTCTTTTGAATTATATTTAATTTATGCATTGAATATGGATATGTACATATATATATATATCTCTCTATTGTACTTGGTGTTTGTTTCTATTTCTTTGATTGATATAGGGGTCGAGGAGCGAGAGTTGGAGCAAGGAAAAGGAAGAAGCATTGAATCTTCATCTAACTTTAGTGTCTCCAAGTAGGTTTTTAATACCTTTAGATCTAGGCTTTCTCCTATTTGCATGATGTTTGGGATTTAATTTTAGAGTTTCTTATTAATTTCTCCACCAAGTTTTAACCTTAGCCTCATGGGAAAATTCCGTGTGCTAATCATGCAACTCTATTCATAGGACATCTTAATAACTTTTGTCCTCATATTCCTAAACTAGAATAGAGGAGGATAACACGAGCTTCCTCTTCTTTAGGCTTTGGTTTTCACTTGGGATTTGGATAGTGGGTGAGGTGTTTTTGTTTGGAAAAAACCATAGTGTCTTTCTTATTTGGATTCACAAAGTGAATTCCACTATCAATACTTGAATCTGGTACTTATCATTCTATTGTGCACGTGTTCTAGCTAGTTTCCAAACACATCAGTTGAAAAGAAATATCCCTATAAAGGTAATATAATTAGGTAGGTCTTAAGTTTTTATCACAAAAAAATGCTAACTAATGAGCAATGTAGTTCTAGTATCACTTTGATATCAATTGGATGAGATAACACACACAAACACATAAAATTAAATTATGAGCTATAATGTAGTTGGAAAATGCTTATATACAATAATAGTGAAAGGACATATCTCCTCACTCATCAACATTAACATATTCCAATTACTAATAACAACTAGTCATTAAGTTATTTTTGTATATCACTCTCTCTCATGCAATGAATACTAAATTTCTTTCCTTGTCGTAGGTGTTATATGTTGAAAATTTAGCAAGAAATGTGTGTCTAATTTAATTTTCCCTTAATTAAATTGGGAAATAAATTGTAATCTTATCTCATAATCACTTGTAATAGTTAACTAAGTGTGATAGACTCAGTTCTCATGAAATTCGAGTTGAGGGTGGTTGGTGAGGCATGTAGAGTGATCCTATTTGTTTTAGAGTCCAAGTTGCAGTTAGTGTATTAGTTTAATGCATGAGAAATCAGTTAACTCAATTAAGTGAGTTAAAGTCAGTCTAACTATTTGTAACTGATTGTTGCACTAGTGAGAGGTCAAGTGAATTAAATTAGATTTATTTCACATGTAGTGATTTGTCAAGTGACTGATGATTTACTATTAATAGTTTCATGCATGTTAGTTCTGATGAAGACCTAGTTGAGACAAAGGTTAAAGGGATGTTATCTATCAGTTGTATTATTAGTAAATTTCCAACGCACAATTATACAGCCATAGGATTGCCCATGATGTATTGCACAGTTTTGGAAGGTTGAATTTCCTAATTAATAGGGATCAATTGTTCTTAAAATTGCGGAAGCAAGGCAGGCTAAGCAAAGGCAAGAAATTGGCTAAGTGTTGGTCGATTATGTTTGGATCAGTGTGAGACAGTTGGTAGAGTGCAACAGACTCTTGTGAGATGAGTGCATTTTATTGTTTCATGATTCCTTGGTTGATTATACAATAAATATAGAGGTTTTTTGAGCAGCAAGCTTTCCCCAGGAAAACTATCTGTGTTGTGCAATTGATTTGCTTCTTTCTCTTACTTAGTGTGATTGTGTGATCATGTTTATTTTCTGCAAATATTGTAGAAGGGTTCAATATCTTGTTTTATTATATTACATGATTGGATTGATTCCATTGGTGTAATTTCTGCGTGGTATCAGAGCGCCAAAAATTACTATAGTGGAGAAGAAATTGAGTTTGTGTTGAACAACATTCGAATTTGCAAAAATATTCTTTGGTGCGAAAGGCAGATCGAGATGAATTTCAATGGATTAATATTGGAATATGAGCTCAAGGGTAGTTCTAATTATATTGCATGGAAAGACAGAATGGAGGCATTTCTGGAGGACAACGGGTTGAAAGAATTTATCGACACTGATATTCCAAGGCCCACAACTGTATACACCTCTCTTCTTGATGCTTGGAAAAATAAGGTTGCAAAGGCGAGGAGGATATTATTAGAGGGAGTTTGAGATCACATTGTCTCGAGTCTCCATGGCAAGGTGAATCCATATTCAATGTGGAAGGCCTTGACATATATGTTTCAGAAAAAAAATGACCACAAAAAGTAGCACTGACAGACAAGCTCAGGAAAATCAAAATGGAGAAAGGTGACACTATTCTGAAATACTTGACCAAGTTCATCCAATGTTGAGCTGAGCTTGGAAGTGTCCAGATTACTGTAGCAGATGATGAATTGGTGAGCCTAGCACTTCTAGGCCTTCCCAAGAGCTGGCATATTTATTAGGACTTTGTCAATGGGAGGGAGAAGCTACTAGATTGGGAGTGACTTTGGTCGGATTTGGTACAAGAAGAATTTAGGCAACATACCAGGGATGGATCCTCATCCAAGACAGATGATGAGGAAAATTGCGCCTTGGCTGCTAAGGCAAAGAAGGGGAGGGGAAAGAAATCCTATTCCAAATATGAGACTGTTAAATAAGTCAAGAAGCGTGACATGTCCAAAGTGAAATGTTTTCACTATCACGAGCATGGACATTATGCCACTAATTGTCCACAGAAGAATAATAACAACAAGAATGGTTCAGGATCTGTAGCGGGTGATGCTTTGGCTTCATAGTTTGAGTTGGAATTTTCACTCATCGCATGCATGGTGTCTTGTGCAGTGGGATTAGTGTGGTACTTGGATAGTGAAGCATCTTTCCACATGACGGGAGACAAATAACTCTTTAGTAGCTTGGAGGAGAAGGATATTCAGATGCACATAGAGATGGGTGATGACAGGAGGTATAGTGCTACAGGGATTGGTATAGTTACTTTCAAGAGATAGTTAGGTAAACCTTTCTTATTAAAATATGTCATTCATGTACCAGGCTTGAAAAATAATTAGTTTTAGTTGCTATGTTGGAGGATAGAGGATATGATGTGGTTTTTAGTGAAGGGAAAGCATTCCTTCGTCCCAAATCCACAGGGCATGTTAATAAGACTGGGGTTCACGTGAAGAACCTCTACAAACTTGATGTAGATGGCTGCAAAATATTGATGAGTAAAGCAGACAAAGTGGTGATCCAGGATGAGGGTGAGTTATGGCATAGGAGATTAGGCCATATACACCACAGTGCTTTGAAGGTCATGCAATATATTTCTATAAGGCTTCCAAAGGGTACTCTTGCGTAGATAGACACATGCAAGGGATGTACCATGGGGAAGTATAAAAAGGCCACTTTTCACGAGAAGGAGAACCAAGCAACATAAATCCTTGAGATAGTTCACTCATATGTGTGTGGAACATTCTCTTCAACTTCTACAACAAAGCACAAGTGTTATGTGATTTTTGTTGATGATTTTTCTAGAAGGTTTTGGATCTACTTCATGTAGAAGAAAGATCAGACGTTCTCAAAATTTTGTGAGTTCAAAGCACTAGTTGAGAAAGATATATGGAATCAGGTGAAGGCTCTAAGGAGTGACAATGGTGATTAGTACATCTCCAATGAACTCAAGAAATTCTGTAACAAAGAAGGAATTCGAAGAGAGTTGATTACGCCTCATAACCCACAACAGAATGGGGTTGCAGAAAGAAAAAACAAAACAATTGTGGGTGCGGCATGAACTATTTTACATGATCATGGCCTACCATTGCATCTGTGGGTAGAGAGATGTAACAAAAAGGTATTTGTGCAGAACCTTAGTCCTCATCAGATACTTGGCATGAATACACCATAGGAGGATTTTTCTGGTAAGAAACCTGATGTTTCATATTTTAAAAACTTTGGCTCATCTGTCTAATTCCATGTGACCAAATATTCCAGAAAGAAGCTAGAACCAACAACATAGATTGGGATATTTGTGGGGTACATTGATACTCCCCACAACTATTGGGTGTCTTTCCAAACAACATGATGACAGTTGTTAGACGGGATATAAAATTTGATGAGGAGAAAGCCATGTGATTGTCCCTTGAGAGGGAGCTTTATTTGCATGTAGATGAGGAACTATTGGTTCCAAAGGATGAAAATCAAGATGTGGAGCAACCACATGAGGAGGATCATGGAGTGGAAGAAACCACTCATGTAGAGCCATCCAGAAAACATGGTATGAGGCACACCATAGAGGCTGACAAATTGAGAATTGATGCGTCAGAACATGTAGGAGCACCTACATCACACCGCAGACAGAGACAGTCAGTGGGCATGTATACTGGATACATGGCTCTTATGAGTAAGTGTATTGTGACAGAACGATACCCTTTTGAGGAATCAGTGCAACAACCAACTTGGGTTGATGCCATGGTTGAAGAGTATGACTCCATCGTCAGGAACATAGCATGGGAATTTGTCCCAAGACCAGTTGGGAAGTCAATGGTTGGATCTAGATGGATCTATTGTTGGAAATACTGGGGTGGGGGGGGGCGTGAATCAGTATTCCTTTCAATTAGAGCATTAGTTAATCTTCAATTATTATTAGTGTTTGTACAATGATAGCAGTAAACAAAAGGAACAAAAATGCACACAGTTTTTAAGGTGGAAACCCACTCCGGGACAAAAACCACCTAATGCTTTTCTAATAATTCTTTAATATTCAACTCCAATTGAAAATAAAGCTCCAACTTCCTATAATCTAGAAAATAATTCTTCTCCAGCTCTCACTAGATGGAGTTACAACGCCAGAGATTCTTCAGTAGTCAACTAAACGGATGCCCCAACACCCAATGAGCTACAACTCACCCTACCACCACCCTACCACCCTATAGAATAATAAAAGAAGAATGGACTCCCATACCAGGGAAAATGGTCCACTTTATAATGATATAGAATGATGTAGAAGAAGAAGACATACTAGACCATAACCCCAACTATGACACAACCACCTAATGATGATCCTAGACCTCCCGAAACTGCCTCTTCAACTCTTGGCAGATAGACACTAGAACACTTTTTACAATAATGTATTTACAATGACTTAGTACAATGATACCTTTATAGTGACTATATGCAGTGATGCCCACTTGAAGACTTCATGTAATGAACTTCTTGATGCTGTTATGCACCTTGGTTTCTGCTCTTTTCATGCTACCCTCTGTTGCACCTTGCTTTTCTTTGCTGCCCTAGAAAGTCTGGTCCTTTGTAACCCTTAACAACACATAATCTAGCTTTTTCTTGCCTTCTAGGAGCTCGATATTGGATCTGGTGTATCATGTTATTTCAGATCCCCAATATGTTATTTTAGGTGCTATAGTATTCCTATGATTCTTGTTTCCAATGCCACAGGTATGACCCAATTTGGATTCTTCAAGGGAGAGTTATGCCCAATCTCTCACAATGCCCTAACTATGGACTATTTCATTAGAGCCAACTTTTATGGCGTGCCACATGTCACTGTTTCTTCATTCAGCTTTGAAATTGATAGAGAGAAAACTAGAGTTCGTGTACTATCTGTCACTTTTTATAGAATTCCAATCCGATGACCTATTTCAGATGGATAAATCTCTTGCATTAGGAGGATATGAGGATCACAATTTATATAAATGCTTAGGTTGAGAGGGGCTTCAACAAGTGAAAGTGGGAGGCATTTTAGGAGCTTAAAAAATATTAATTATGACTTTTCAATGACCCATGCCACAACCCCATGGGGTTTTATCCCACTAACTAGGGTACAAACTTCAAACATGAATATCTCTCAAACCTTGAAGAATTACGTGGCGTGTCGTATATCAACGGAAAAATCTCGACAAGTAGAAAACATAAAAGCATTCTTGATCTATAATATATTAATTTGGTAGGTGAAAATTCCCATGCAATATTGAGGTAGCCCCTGGTGCTACTTGGGTTGACATCAATGACAACCGTTGTTCAACAATCCCCCCCTTTGGCATTGATGGAAACACAAGTACTCCCCGTGCTATCATGACACCTCTTCCTACAACATTCTCTCCCCCTTTGACATCAATGGAAAAGGGTAACTCCCCTGACACACAACCATCATGTGGAATTGTACACACTTCCACTCCCACTTTATATTTTGAATAAGGAAAATCTAATGACAACTTGGGAGAATCCCAAGCTTCTGGCAAAGATATTCAAATGCTTCATGAGGTAAAGGTTTAGTGAAGATATCAGGGATTTGTTCTTTGTACCAACATACTCAAGTTTGATATTCTTTTCAGCGACTTTTTCTCTAACAAAATGATATTTTTATCGGAATGTGTTTTGTTTTTGAACGCATGATAGGATTCTTGGAGATGCTGATGGAACTAGTGTTGTCACAGAATATGGAAATAGGTTCACTGAATTGTACTTGAATATCTTGCAAAGTTTGTTTCATCCAAAGGACTTGAGTACAACATGATGTTGCTGCAATGTATTCTGCTTCTGCTATAGATAATGAGATTGAGGTTTGTTTTTTGCTCAACCATGATATGAGACAACCACCTAGATAGAATGTTTCTCCACTAGTACTCTTACGATCATCATCGCTTCCTGCCCAATCTACATCTGTAAAGGCTTGAATAATGAGATTGTTACCCTTGGGATACCACAAGCCATATTCTTCTGTGCCCTTTAGATATCGAAGAATTCTTTTGACAAAAATAATATGTGATTCTTTTGGTGCTACTTGGAATCTTGCTACTTGTCCAACTTCTTGCATAACATCTGGCCGGGAGGCTGTTACATATAGAAGACTACCAATCATATATCAATACAACCTCTGATCCACATCCTTAGATGAGTCGTCTATGCTCAATATGCAACCTGTTACCATCGGAGTAAGGACGGGTTTGCAATCCTCCATTTTGAATTTCTTTAGCATTTCCTTGATGTACTTGACTTGACATATAAATATTCCTTTCTCTTGCTGAGATATTTGAAGCCTTAAGAAGTATGTCATCTCACCAATTAAAGACATTTCGAACTCACTTTGCATCTTTGTAGAAAATTTCTTACTTAGTCAATCATTATTGCTACCAAATATTATATCATCCACATATACCTCAACAATTGTTAAATTATCTTCATCTATTTGTACATAAAGATTGCTATCAACAATACCTTTCTTGAACCCTCGTTGACATAGATATCCATCAAGATGAGCATACCATGCTCTAGGAGTCTGCTTGAGACCATATAGAGCCTTCTTTAACTTGCAAACATAGTCTTCTTTTTCTGATAGTAGAAAACCTTTAGGTTGTTCGATGTAAACTTCTTCTTGTAATTCGCCATTCAGAGATGCTGACTTCACATCCATTTGGTAGACTTTGATTTTTCTTGAACATGCATACGTGAGAAACATTCGGATGGCTTCCATTCTGGCAACTGGTGCAAATGTTTCGTCGAAATCAATTCCTTCCACTTGTGCATAGCCTTTGCAAACCAATCTTGCTTTGTTTCTGGTAACCTGTCCATATTCATTCATTTTGTTCCTGAACACCCATTTTGTTCCAATGACATTTTTATTTTTTGGTCATGGAACTAATTCCTAGGTGTTATTCTTATCGATTTGATCCAATTCTTCATTCATAGCTGCTACCCAATGTTCATTCTGGCTGGCTTCCTCAAAACTACTAGGCTCAAAGGTTGCTAGAAAATCAATGTGAGCTTGTTGTGATGAACGAAGCTATCGACCTTCATTTATGTCACCAATGATTTGATTTGATGGATGGTTCTTTTGAATCCATTCTTTTGTTCTCTTTGGAGGAGCTTCTTGTTGTTGTTCTGGTATATCTTGATGATCATTATTTACTTCTTCCTGGTTGATAGTTGCTTCTTGTTCTAGAATTTTATCTGTCTTTTTCAGCCTCTGTCTCAAGTTTCAAAGATTCTAGATCCTCATCATTATTCGTTAGAACACCATCTTCGTCAAATGTAACATTTATGCTCTCCACTATCTGTTTTCGTCTTAGATTATAGCATTTATAGGCCTTTCTTTTGCGTGAGTAACCAACAAAGATACCTTCATCAACACGTGATTCAAACTTACCCAAATTTTGATCTTCTCTTTTGATATAACATTTGCTTCCGAAGAATCTAAAATATTTTACATTAGTTGGTTTTCCTTTCCATAATTCATATGGGGTCTTCTTGCAATTATTTCTAAGAAGACTTCGGTTGATAATGAAGACTGCAGTATCAATTGCTTGAACCCAGAATTTTTCATCCAATTTTGAGTCCTTCAACATTGTTCTACCCATTTCTTGTACGGTTCTGTTCTTTCCTTCAACAACTCCATTTTGCTGAGGTGTTCGTGCTGTTGAAAATTGTCTTTTTATTCCATTTTCATCACAGTATTTTGGATAATTTAAAAGTGAATTATCTGCCATTATTTGATCTTAGACACTTTATTTTCAAATCAGTTTCATTTTCGACCAACTCCTTGTAGATCTTAAAGCACTCAAATGCTTCAGATTTTTTCTTTAGGAAACTGACGGATGTCATCCTGGTATAGTCATCTATCATTAACACGAAATATAATTCTCCATCTAAGCCTTTTGTTCTGACAGGACCACATAGATCTGTATGTATCAATTCCAATGGATGTGATGCAAATTGTTCTTTTGTTTTAAATTGGACTTTTGTCTGCTTGCCGTGTCGACAAGCCTCACATAGTGTGTTGGAAGGTTTTGAGATTTTCGGCATTTCTCGTACTGGTTCCTTTTTGCTTATCCTAACAAGATTGTCAAAGTTTATGTGACCCATTCATTTGTGCCATAACCAACTTTCATCTTCTTTAGCTAGTAGACATGCTTTAGTTGCTTCATCCAGAACATATATGTCTTTTGGAACTCGACTTGTTGTAGCCACAATTTTACCATACCCGCCTTTCTTGATTTCACATTTTGTGGAGTTGAATAGCATTGTGTGTCCTTGATCACACATTTGTCCAACACTGAGCAGATTTTGATTCATGTTTTCAACCAATAGAACATTCTTGGCTATAACATCTTTGCTTCCGAGAGTGATGGTACCTGATCCTATAACATTTGAAGATCCATCATCTCCAAAGGATATGGTTCCATCCTTCTTCTCTTCCAAAGATACAAATTTCCTTCTATCTCCAGTCATATGCATTGAGCAATCGCTGTCAACATACCACACATATTTTTTGTTTTGAGCCTTGAGAGCGAGAGCACAATTATCAGTCTTCTTCTTCTTCCATGTTCGTTCATTCTGTGGCTTCGAAGATTCTTCTAGAGGATTTTCAAGTCTGCAGTCTCTAGTTATGTGTCCAAAGTTCTGACATTTGTAACATTCCATATTATTTCTTAAATGTTCAAATCTATTGATGTTTCACTGAGCCCTAGGAGGTTCATATTTGAAGGATCTCCTGTAATTGTATTGGTTCCTAGGGTACATGTGACATTCTACAACTTTATGACCAAATTTTCCGCATGAATAACAATAGCCATAAAAATTATGTTGGTACCTGGATGGAAATCTTCGTCGAGGAATCATCTTCCAAGGATGTTCTTGTGAATCTTGTCCAATGAAGTCTACATGCATGTTAGATATCATAGGTTCATTGTATTTTGTTGTAGAAGGTCCTGCTTCTTCTTCTTTGTAACCGAGGCCAGTTCTATCGTTGTAAGATCGTTGATTGTTGATGATTTCTTCCAATGTCCTTGAGTTGTTGGCATAGTTTTGGACAATTTTTCCCTTCTTCACTTCCTTATGCAGCGAGACTACTTCGACTTCTAATGCTTCCATTTCTTGGTTGCTTTCTTCCAACTTCTTTTGAAGTGACTCTTCAATACATTTGTGTTCTTCAACTTCAATTTTGAGACCTTGAACTTGTTCTTCAAGAGTATTGGAACAGATATTCTCAGCCTTGAGCTCTTTTATAAGGTTGATTGCCTCCTTAGAAAATTCTTCCATGGTCAAACCTTCTTCTTCATTGTTTGATACCTCTTGTTTGTTGTGCTTGGCCATAAAAAATACTATCTCATTGGCTTCTTCTTCGCTATTATTGTCTTCATCGGATGATGAGCTATCTTCTTTAAAGAGAAATTTCCTTTTGGATCCTTTCCTTTTTTCTTACTCGTTGAATTTCTTAAAGTCTTTCTTTCCTTTTGAGTTGCCATCACTTCTGTTCAGACATTTTCTTGTGAAATTCCCAACCTCACCACAACCGAAACATATCAATGGAAGTTTACCTTTGAATTTTCCCTTACCAATTTTTAGTTTTCTCGTAAAGTAAGCATATTCTTCATTTGAAAGACCTTCTCCATCATCTCCCTTTTCTTCACACTTGCAGGTGCATGTCTTTTCAATTGAAGGTTGTTTATCTTTATTGGTTTTCTTAGATGAAACAAACGCAGTTTCTAGATGCGAAGTACCCTCTTCTTCATCAAGTCTCATTTCATATGCTATGAGAACTCCATGTAATTCTTCTTTGCTGAGTTTTTCCATATTTGCACTGTATTCTAAGACTGATACCTTTGGGTTGAATCTCCTTGGTAATGTTCTAGGAATCTTTCGTATAATATTCTTCTCGTCAACTGGCTCTCCCAATCCTTCCAGAGTGTTGGTTATTTCATCAACGTATTGGAAGTATGCAGCAATGTGCGATCTTCTTTCATTCTTAGTTGCTCAAATTTTGCTCTATAGATTTGAAGCTTTGCTTCTTTGACATTTGAGTCACCTGCATACATATTCTCAAGCTTGTCCCATAAATTTTTTGTGGTTTTACAACCCAACACCTTATGATAAGTAGATTCAATAAGTCTACTGATAATGATATTCTTTTCTTTTGCATAATTTACCAAATTCTTCTTACCTTGTTCATCCGTGGTTGATGTAAATCCATTTTGAATAGTGTCCCATACTTCGTAATCTTGCGCTAAGAGATAGGCCTCCATTATTCCTTTCTAGAGTGCATAATTATTTTCATTGAGCAGAGTTACACCATTCTTGGTATGCTCCATGACCTCCTTCTAGTTGTTAAACTACTATTGAAGGAACCAAGCTTTGATACCAATTGTTGGAAATACTGAGAGGGGGGGTGAATCAATATTCCTTTCAATTAGAGCATTAGTTAATCTTTAATTATTATCAGTGTTTGTACAATGATAGCAATAAACAAAAGGAACACAAATGCACACAGTTTTTAAGGTGGAAACCCACTCCGGGACAAAAACCATCTAATGCTTTTCTAATAATTCTTTAATATTCAACTCTAATTGGAAATAAAGCTCCAACTTCCTAGAATATAGAAAAGCATTCTTCTCCAACTCCCACTGGATGGATGCTCCAACGCCTGAGATTCTTCAATAGTCAACTGAACAAATGCGCCAACACCCCATGAGCTACAACTCACCCTAGCACCACCCTACCACCCTATATAAGAATAAAAGAAGAATGGATTCCCGTACCAGGGAAAATGGACTTTACAATGATATAGAATGATGTAGAAGAAGAATACACACTAGACCATAACCCCAACTATGACACAACCACCTAATGATGATCCTAGACCTCCTGACACTGCCTCTTCAACTCTTGGCAGATAAACACTAGAAATTTTTTTACAATAATGTATTTATAATGACTTAGTACAATGATACCTTTACAGTGACTGTATGCAATGATGCCCACTTGAAGGTTTCATGTAATGAACTTATTGTTGCTGTTATGCACCTTGGTTGCTCCTCTTGTCATGGTACCCTTTGTTGCACCTTGCTTTGATTTTCTGCCCTAGAAAGTTTGGTCCTTTGCAACCCTTGACAACACATGATCTAGATTTTTATTGCCTTCTAGGAGCTCGACATTGAATCTGGTTTATCTCTCTTATAAAAGATCCCCAATATGTGATTTTAGGTGCTGTAGTATTCCTCTAAGTCTTCTTTCCAATGCCATAGGTCTGACCCAATTTGGATTCTTCAAGGGAGAGTTATGCCCAATCTCTCACAATGCCCTAATTATGGATTGTTTCAATAGAGCGAACTTGTACGGTGTGCCACGTGTCATTGTTTCTTCAATCAACTCTGAAATTGATAGAGTGAATGAAAACTACAGTTTTTGCACTATCTGCCACTTTTTATATAATTCCAATCCAATACTCAGAGAGAGAGTTATGATTATTTTCCCAAGGTCACTTCTTTGATATGAATTTCAGGAGCCTGCAAAAACATTGACTTCCACAGATCATATCTCCGAAAATTTTGCGCACCTTGATCTAAAATTTGTACAGGAGATTCCTCAGGATTTTGGCTTCGCCTCATAAAAATTTCAGCTTCTGAACCTTCGTAGAGAAAAAGTTAGAGCGTAAATTCCACGATGACCTGTTTCAGATGGTGAAATCCCTTGCATTAGGAGGATATGAGGATCAAAATTTATATAATTGCTTACAAAAAGTTAACGTGGGAGGGATTTTAGGAGCTTAAAAAATATTAATTATGACTTTTCAATGACCCATGCCACAACCCCATGAGGTTTTAGCCCACTAACTGGGGTACATTAAACTTCAAACATGAATATCTCTCAAACCGTGAAGAATTACGTGGCATGCCATATATCAACGGAAACATCTCGACAAGTAGAAACCATGAAAAGCATTATTGACCCAGAATATATTAATTTGGTAGGTCAAAATTCCCATGCAATATTGGGGTATCCCCTAGTGCTGCTTGGGTTGACATCAATGACAATCGCTGATCAACATCTATAAGGTCAAGTAGGCAACATATGGGAGTGTGTAGAAGTACATAGCTAGATTTGTAGCCAGGAAATCCTCACAGGTTGAAGGGATTGACTATAAGGATACTTTTGTACCAATTGCACGGTACTCATCGATTAGATATATCCTTGCACTCTCAGCGCAGATGGGTTGGAAGATACATCAGATGGATGTGAAGACTGCATTTCTCAATGGATTTATTGAGGAAGAAGTGTACATTAAGTAGCTAGAAGGTTTTGAAACCTTTGACAATGAGTCTCATGTGTGCGGACTCAAGAGCGCACTGTATGGGCTAAAGCAAGCACCTCATGTTTGGTACACTAGGATTAACAGCTATTTCACTGGGTTGGGCTTCACGAAGAGTGGAGTGGATGCAAACTTGTACCAGATTGTGGTTGATGGTAAGATTGTGATTATTGTACTTTATGTAGATGATATTATTCTGATAGGTGATGAGAAACTCATAATTTATTGAAAAGAGGATCTTGCAAGAGAGTTTCAGATGAAGGACACGAGACTCCTTCACTATTTCCTTGGTTTGGAGATATGGCAGCGGGATGGGGAGCTATTTGTTTCTAAAGGAAAGTATGCCAAAGAGATTTATGAGGAAGTTCCACATGGAGAGTTGTAAACCCATGGAGACTCCTCTTACAGGAAATTGGAGGAAGGGGGATGCTACCTCAGGTGAGGTAGTGGATGCTACTGTTTATAGGCAGCTTGTGGGTTCACTCATGTACTTGGTGAACACATTAAAAAACATATGCTACATAGTTAACCAACTTATTCAAGCTATGGTTAAGCCGACCAAGCTCTTTTGGAAGGCGGGGAAGAATGTCTTGAGATATATTAGGGGCACTATAGAGTATGGATTATGGTACAAATAGACAGAGGGATTGACGCTTCAAGGCTTCACCAATGCAGATTTGGCAAGTAGTCCATCAAACAGGAAGTGCACATCAGGAGGTATGTATTATGGTACAGACAGACAGCGGGAGTGAAGCTTCAAGGCTTCACTGATGCAGATTGGATAGGCAATCCATCAAATAGGAAGAGCACACCAGTAGAGATCTTCAGCATAGGATCGTCAACATTTTATTGGTACAACAAGAAGAGGAGATCAGTTTCACTCAGTTCAGCTAAGGCAGAGTACATGGCAGCCAGTCAAGCAGCATGTGAGGCCATCTGGATGAGGAAGATACTTGTTGGTTTGTTTGGTCATCAAATGGATCCGACGGTGATACATTGTGATACCAGAGTTGCATAAAACTCTCGGTTAATCCAATATTCCATGACAGTTCCAAGCATATTGAAATCTGGTACACCATCTCAAAGATTGTGTTTAGAGATGCATTATTTTACTTCAGTACATTCCCACGGAGGATCAGGATGAAAATTTCTGACGAAGGCACTCGCCAAGAGAAAATTCGAATACCACAGAGGCAGGATCGAGGTAGCTAATAATCCCTTTCTTGTTTAGAGGGAGTGTTGAAAAGTCAACAAGAAATGTGTGTCTAATTTAATTTTCCCTTAATTAAATTGGACAATAAATTGTAATATTATCTCATAATCACTTGTAATAGTTAACTGAGTGTGATAGACTCAGTTAGCTCATGAAATTCAAGTTGAGGGTGGTTGGTGAGGCATTTAGAGTGATTCTATTTATTTTAGAGTCCAATTTGCAGTTAGTGTGTTATTTTAATGCATAAGAAATCAATTAACTCAATTAAGTGAGTTAAAATCAGTCTAACTAGTTGTAACTGATTGTTGCACTAGTGAGAGGTCAAGTGAATAAAATCAAATTTAATTCACATGAAGTGATATGTCAAGTGACTGATGATTTACTATTAATAGCTACATGCATGTCAGTTCTGATGAAAGCCCAGGTGAGACAGAGGTGAAAGGGATGTATCTATCAGTTGTATTATTAGTAAATCGCTGGCGCGCAATTAGACAACCATAGGATTGCCCATGATGTATTGCGCAGTTTTGGAAGGTTTAATTTCCTAATTAATAGGGATCAATTGTTTTTATAATTGCGCAAGCCAGGCAGAATGAGAAGAGGTAGGGAATTGGCTAAGTGTTGGTCGATTTTGTCTGGACCAGTGTGAGACAGTTGGTAGAGTGCAACAGACTCTTGTGAGAAGAGTGCATTGTATTGTTTCATGATTCCTTGGTTGATTATACAAAAAATATAGAGGGGTTTTGAGGAGCAAGATTTCCCCAGGAAAAATATTCGTGTTGTGCGATTGAATTTCTTCTTTCTCTTACTTTGTGTAATTGTGCAATCGTGTTTATTTTCCACAATTATTGTATAAGGATTCAGTATCTTGTTTTAGTATATTACATGATCAAATTGAATCCATTGGTGTAATTTATACATGGTATCATAGTGCTAGAATTCACAATAGTGGAGAAGAAATTGAGTTTGTGCTGAACAACGTTCGAATTTGCAAAAATATTATTTGGTGCGAAAGGCGAATCAAGATGGATGTCAATGGATTAATATTGGAATATGCACTCGAGGGTGGTTCTAATTATATTGCATGGAAAGACATAATGGAGGCAGCTCTGGAGGACAACGGGTTGAAATAATTTATCGACACTGATATTCCAAGGCCCGCAGTAGCAAATGCCTCTCTTCTTGATGCTTGGAAAAATAAGATTGCAAAGGCGAGGAGGATCTTATTAGAGGGAGTTTGAGATCACATTGTCTCGAGTATCCATGGCAAGGAAACTCCATATGCAATCTGGAAGGCCTTGACGGATCTGTTTCAGAAAATTAATGACCATAGAAAATTGGCACTGAAGGAAAAGCTCAGGAAAATCAAAATGGAGAAAGGCAACACTAATCCGAAATACTTGACCAAGTTCATCCAATGTCGAGATGAGCTTGGAATTTTTGGGATTACTGTAGCAGATGATGATTTGGTGAGCCTAGCACTTCTAGGCCTTCCCAAGAGCTGGCATATTTATCAAGACTTTGTCAATGGGATGGAGAAGCTACTAGATGGGGAGTGACTTTGGTTGGATTTGGTACAAGAAAAATTCAGGAAGAATACCAGGGATGGATCCTCATCCAAGATAAATGATGAGGAATTTCACCTTGGCTGGTAAGGCAAAGAAGGGGAAGGGATGGAAATCCTATTCCAAATCTAAGACCGACGAATAAGGCAAGAAGCGTGACATGTCCAAAGTGAAATGTTTTCACTGTCACGAGCATGGACATTATGCCACTAATTTTCCACAGAAGAAGAAGAAAAACAAGAAGGCTTCAGGATCTGTAGTGGCTGATGCTTTGGCTTCACAGTTCGAGTTTAAAATCTCACTCATCACATGCGTGGTGTATAGTGCGGTGGAATTAGTGTGGTACTTGGATAATGATGCATCAGTCCACATGACGGGAGACAAATAACTCTTTAGTAGCTTGGAGGAGAAGGATATTCAGATGCACATCAAGATGGGTGATGACGGGAGGTATAACGGTACCGGGATTGGTACATTTACTTTCCAGAGATATTCAAGTAAACCTTTCTTATTAAAATATGTCATGCATGTACCAAGCTTGAAAAATAATTTAGTTTTAGTTTCTATGTTGGAGGATAGAGGACATGATGTGGTTTTTAGTGAAGGGAAAGCATTCCTTCGTCACAAAGCCACATGACAGGTTATGAAGATTGGGGTTCCTATGAATAACCTCTACAAACTTGATTTAGATGGCTACGCAACATTTATGAGTAAAGAAAATCGAGTGGTGAGCAGGGATGAGGGTGAGTTATGACACAGTAGATTGGGCCATTTACACCACAGTGCTTTGAAGGTCATGCAATATATTTCTATGGGGCTTCCAAAGGGTACTCTTGTGTAGATAGACACAGGAAAGGGCTGTACCATGGGGAAGTATACCAAGGCCACTTTTCACGAGAAGGAGAAATAAGCAGCGGAAATCCTTGAGAGAGTTCACTCAGATGTGTGTGGACCATTCTCTACATCTTCTACAAAAAATCACAGGTATTATGTGATTTTTGTTGATGATTTTTCTAAAAAGTGTTGGATCTATTTCATGCAGAAGAAAGATCAGACATTCTCAAAATTTTGTGAGTTCAAAGCACTGGCTGAGAAAGATACAGGGAAGCAGGTGAAGGCTCTAAGGAGCGACAATGGTGGTGAGTAAATATCCAATAAATTCAAGAACTTCTGTAGCAAAGAAGGAATTCGAAGAGAGTTTATTGTGCCTCATAACCCACAGCAAAATGGGGTTGAAAAAACAAAGAACAGATCAATTTTGGTTGCGGAACAAGCTATGTTACATGATCAGGGCCTACCGTTTCATCTGTGGGAAAAGGCATGTAGCACAATGGTATTTGTGTAGAACCATAGTCCTCATTGGATACTTGGCATGAGTACACCAGAGGAGGTTTTTTCTGGTAAGAAACCTAATGTTTAATATTTTAATTTTTTTGGGTCATCTGTCTATTTCCATGTGACCAAAGATTCTAGAAAGAAGCTAGAACCAACAACAGATATTGGGATATTTTTTGGGTACATTGATACTCCCCACAACTATTAGATGTATTTTTCGAGCAGTAGGATGATATTTGTTAAACGAGATGTAAAATTTGATGAGGAGAAATCCATGCGATTGTCCCTTACGAGGGAGCTTTATTTGCATGCAGATGAGGAACTCTTGGTTCCAAAGGATGAACCTCAACATGTGGAGCAGCCACATGAGGAGGACCATGGAGTGGCATAAACCACTCATGCAGAGCCATGTACTAGAAATGGTAGGAGACGCACCATAGAGGATGACATATTGAGACTTGATGCAGCAGAACATGTAGGAGCATCTACATCATAGCACAAACAAATACATTCACCAGACATGTACACTGGATACATGGCTCTTATGAGTGAGTGTATTGTGACATAACCATCCTCTTTTGAGGAAGAAGTGCAACAACCAACTTGGGTTGACGCCATGGTTGAGGAGTATGAATCCATCGTCAGGAACAGTGCATGGGAAGTTGTCTGAAGACTAGTTGAGAGGTCAGTGGTTGGATCTAGATGGATCTATTATGTCAAGCAGTCAATAGATGGGAGTGTGGAGAATGACAAGGCTAGATTTGTAGCCCGGGGATTCTCACAGGTTGAAGGGATTGACTATGAGGATACTTTTGCACCATTTGCACGGTACTCATCGATTATATCTATCCTTGCACTTTCAGCGCAAATGGGTTGGCAGATACATTAGATGGATGTGGAGACTGCATTTATCAATTGAGTTATTGAGGAAGAAGTGTACATTGAGCATCCATAAGATTTTGAAACCTTTGACAGGGAGTCGCATGTGTGCAGACTCAAGAGTGCACTATATGGGCTGAAGCAAGCACCTAGTGCTTAGTACACCAAGATTGATAGCTATTTCACCAGGTTGGGCTTCACGAAGAGTGAAGAAGATGCGAACCTATACCAGATTGTGGTTGATGGTAAGCTTCTGATTATTGTACTTTATGTAGATGATATTATTCTGATAGGTGATGAACAACTCATAACTTCTTGTAAAGAGGATCTTGCAAGAGAGTTTGAGATGAAGGACATGGGACTCCTTCACTATTTCCTTGTTTTAGAGATATGGCAGCGGGATGGGGAGATATTTGTTTCTCAAGGCAAGTATGCCAAAGAGATTCTAAGGAAGTTCCACATAGAGAGTTGTAAACCCATGGAGGCTCCTCTTGCAGGAAACTGGAGGAATGAGGATGCTACTTCAAGTGAGGTAGTGGACGCTACTGTTTATAGGTAGCTTGTGGGTTCACTCATGTACTTGGTGAACACACGACCAAACATATGCTATGTAGTTAACCAGCTTATTCAAGAAATGGTTAAGCCGACCAAGCTCTTTTAGAAGGCGGGGAAGCATGTTTTGAGATAACTCAGGGGCACTACAGCGTATGGATTATGGTACAAACAGATAGAGGGATTGAAGCTTCAAGGCTTCACCGATGCATATTTGGAAAGCAGTCCATCAAACAGGAAGAGCACATCAGGAGGTATCTTCAACATAGGATCGACAACAATTTCTTGGCACAAGAAGAAGCAGAGATTTGTTGCACTCAGTTCAGCCGAGGGAGAGTACATGGAAGCCAGTCAGGCAGCATGTGAGCCCATATGGATGAGTAAGATAATTGTTGGTTTGTTTGGTCATCAAATGGATCTATTCATGATACATTGTGATAAACATAGTTGCATAAAACTCTCAGTTAATCCAGTATTCCATGAAAGGTCCAAGCATATTGACATCCGGTACCACCATCTTAGAGATTGTGTTTAGAGACACATTATGTTACTTTAGTACATTCCCACGAAGGATCAGGATGTAGATATTATGATGAAGGCGCTCACCAAGAGAAAATTTGAATACCATAGAGGCAGGATCTGGGTAGCTGATAATCCCTTTCTTATTGAGCGGGAGTGATGAAAAGTCAACAAGAAATGTGTGTCAAATTTAGTTTTCCTTTAATTAAATTGGACAATAAATTGTAATCTTATCTCACAATCATTTGTAATAGTTAACTAAGTGTGATTGACTCAGTTAGCTCATGAAATTAGAGTTGAGGGAGGTTGGTGAGGCATGTAGAGTGATTCTATTTTTTTTATAGTCCAAGTTGCAATTAGTGTATTAGTTAAATGCATGAGAAATCAGTTAACTCAATTAAGTGAATTAAAGCCAGTCTAACTAGTTGTAACTAATTGTTGCATTAGTGAGAGTTCAAGTGAATTAAATCAGATTTCATTCACATGTAGTGATCTGTCAAGTGACTAATGATTTACTATTAATAGCTGCATGCATGTCAGTTCTGATGAAGACCCAGTTGAGACAGAGGTTAAAGGGATGTTATCTATTAGTTGTATTATTAGTAAATTTCTAGCGCACAATTAGACAACCATAGGATTTATCATGATGTATTGTGCAGTTTTGGAAGGTTGAATTTCCTAATTAATAGTGATCAATTGTTCTTATAATTACGCAAGCAAGGCAGGCTGAGCAGAGGCAGGAAATTGGCTACGTGTTGGTCGATTTTGTTTGGATCAGTGTGAGACAATTGGTAGAGTGCAACAGACTCTTGTGAGTAGAGTGCATTGTATTGTTTCATGATTCCTTGGTTGATTATACAATAAAGATAAAGGGGTTTTGAGCAACAAGCTTCTTCTAGGAAAAATATATGTGTTGTGATTTTCTTCTTTCTCTTACTTAGTGTGATTGTGCGATTGTATTTATTTTCTGCAAATATTGTAGAAGGATTCAGTGTCTTGTTTTAGTATATTACATGATCAAATTGGATCCATTGGTGTAATTTCTACATTATATTTCCCTTTTGTTTTAGTTTAAAGAATATCAAGATTTTAATTTATAGGTGGTGCATACTTCTTAGGTCCGTAGGGATTATTCTCGTGATCTCTAGGTGCAAAATTTAAGATGATACCTCTTAAGTGCTCCCAATGTGGGTTCACCTCCCACATTTTTCACTTAGATTTTGGGATGATTTGTATTTCTAATTGATTGGAAACAATATCAACAAATTTCTAGATAAAATGGCTTCAAAGGTGAGCCAATATGTATGTGCATGTATATGTGAAAGTGTAACATCCCTATATTGATCCCTAAGTTAATTTTTAAACTAATTCTAATCAATTATGTTGATGACATTATATTTATTGTGTTAGCATGGATGAGTTGCTATTGCGATAATAATAAACTATCTGAATTCATAACAATGTGTATGTAATATAAATGTTTGATTAATAAATATGATGACAAAACCAATTAGGAACATAGAAGCAATAATATGGGATAAGATACCATAAGTGGGAAAATGATGAGGGCGTTGTAGGAGTTATATTTCCAAGCCTTGCCATGAAATTTATATTTAAATCAGAGCATTTTCCCCTCTTTGTGAAGAAATAATTGATTATGAATTACTTTGTAGTTGGAACAATCACCCTCATAATTATGGAAGTTGGGGTGGAAGCTACAATAGTGATTTATAATTTAATAGAAGGAATGGGTTGATTACATTCCTAGGATTTTGAAGTTGACCCACAAATTACCTAGGATATTGAGGTAAATCTGGGACTGTACAATAGCAGATTGCATTGATCATGGAAAATATAGAAGGGGGCGGAGATCCATGAAGGAAAAGAGTGTGAGAATTCAATCACATGGAATTTCATTCGTTCATTCACAAAGAGAGATACCCATAGAGAGTGGAGACATGTGGGTGCTTGAGCAGTGAAATTTGTGAGTAGAATGTTGTCCATCCCAAATGGAATGATGGATGGGAAATTTGGGTGATTAAGCTATAATTTGGTTGCCACAATATGTTGATAAGGTACCGATTGTGAATTGGAATGATGTTGGTGTGGTCTAGGCTCTCAAAAAACACATTCTGTCTATCAAACACTTACAAAAGAGCTATGGAATCTAGTTGGGAAACCTGGGATGGATTTTGATATGAGTTGGATAATCAAGGCAAGCAAGAGCCAGAAAATCATTGAGGGTTTGTCGAGTAGTGAAGGGATTTCCTTATTAACTTTTCTAACTAAGCTAAGAGGAATTTTTAGTTTGCATAGGCCTAGACTCAATTGGGATTGCAAATCCCTAACTTTATTATATGTGTGAATGAGAGTTTCCTTCACCTAGCCCATTTACCAATCCATTATTATTTTTCCCTTTGTGGTATCATGGATTAGCTAGGGGGTGACCCACTATAGAAAGTTTTGTGCAACTAAGCCTATGGTTTCTTGGAAAATGTTCCTTTCTAGAAAAAATTCCATCTTGAAATTTTAACTAAATGTTTCCTCCACTCATTTGTTTATTGTATTTTTTCTCATAAATTAATCTAATTTTTTTTTGTATATCTTGAGTTTTGTATATAAAGTTATGCTTGAGTTTTGTATGTCTTAATATGAGTGTATATGACTCTGAGTTTACAAGAGCTTTTGAAATAAATTGATGTCCTATTCAGGCTCAGAGACTTATTTAAATTTTGATGGAAAATAACCTCCTTTTAGCTTGCACATTTACATTTTTACCCATACCTATTTTTGTGCTAAGGAATGAGTGTCTTATGATGGCCAATAACTCCCACTAAGTATGCTTATTTACACTTGAATCGTATTTAATTTTTTCGAAAAAAATTTGCCTAAATTATAGTGAGTAGTAACTCATAGTAAACATGTTTATTTACATGAGTATAAATAATGTGAAGTTTCCTTATTTATAGGAATTGAATTTTAAAATTCAAACATGCAATTTCTTATATATGTGAAGTAATATATACATCATTTTTAGATTTAGTAAGTGGTGGTAAGATTTTTTATTTTTTTTTACTTAAGTGAATGCGAATGTGGAGTGATTTTTCCTTTGATCCATACGTATATGATAATATTTTTATGCATATAGTCACTTAATATCTCTTGTATGAAGAAGAATGGATATTATGGGCAAGATTTTTTTTCTCAAACACTAATTGCATGAGCTTGATGCAAAGTTCATAAATTCACTTTTGTTATAAGCCCGCCTAATGCAAATCCTTTTAGATTTAGTATAGAGTTTGCAAAATTATACTCTATTGGTGGTGGAGATGACTCTTGAGGTTCTAGCAAGTAAAAATTTACAAATTTAGAAGATGGTGGATGGGCTCATTGTGAATGAAAATCATTTTAGATTTGTTACAAACTTTGCAAAATTCTACTCTATTGGTGGTGGAAAGAACTTTTGAGGTTCTACCAAGTAAAGATGTCAAATTTAGTCAAAGGTGGATGAGCTTATCAAGGTTCAATAAGAACTTGAATCCATCAACAATCAACTAAATATTTTGGGTTGGGAAGGGGTTCATAAGAACTTGGCTCCATTGGTGATCGGTGAGATATTTTAGGTTGGCATCTTATAAAATTCAAATGATGGTCATTGAAACCTTTGATATTTTGAAAATTATGCATATGGATAATTATCAATTTGATGATGGTGTTAATTAATTATATTGTATTATTTATTATTGTTAATCAATATGATTATACGGGTGTTAAAGGAGGTATTTGGGATCGGGCAAATGCCTCCATCCAGACTTTAGGCAGTTGGGGAGGGAGCGCAGGAGCATCTTGAGTTTGAGAGGGATTTGGCAACTGATAACCTCGAAGAAAAGACCTAAGAGGATAATATTCTGGAAATGACGGAAGGAATCAGGTAAATAATCTCTGGTTTCTTTTAATATTTATAATTTTTATGAAGTGTGGTTTCGTAAAAATCTGTGGGATCTTTTGGCGATATTATAGTTTAAATGTTGCATGCTAAATAGTAGAAAATAAATAGGGTAGCAATTGATTTTCTACTGAAAACACTCTAGAAATCTCTGAAGCATAGAAAATTTTGAATATAAGAGACCTGACCCATTTCCAGTTTTAATATATAAAAATGTTACTCGTTTATTTAAAAAAAAATCAATACCATTATATGAATTCAATTATTTAAAGATTAACTTAATTAAATGTAAGATGATTAATTTTTGGTGCCAAGGGTGGAAATATTCGAATGATCCTATCTCAATGGTCTAGACTGCATTTTTAATTAAATTTATACAGGCCGAATATTCTCAATAAACAAAAAATGATGGCGATCTTAAAAAAACTTATAAATAAAATTAGAAAAGTGAAATTTTAATGAATTAGATATATTATAACAAAAATCGATCTCAACAAAATATTATTTAATGCAACATAATTGCTACTTGATGATCAATGCCATCTATAAAAATTAGATTATAAACCACCCATGTTTAAGTGTGATAAATACCATAGGTTTGACCATTTTTCAAAAAAAATAATACAAAATAAGATGGCACCTTCAATTGTTCGAAAATAGTATTCCACAAACAAAATTGAACGTAACATCCATTCCAACAAAACTAGACCAAAACCCTTGCTCTAATATTTAAATAATTTGAGATTTAAAAAGATTAAAAAACCAAAAAAGTGTTATAAATAAATTTCACACAAAAGTTTATAAAAGAATAAAAGGAGGCTGAAAAAAGAAATATATCGAAAAAGGAAATATATCGAAAAAGGACCAGCAAGGATAAAAACCTTATTAAAAACACTTATAACAAAGAAAAGTCCAAGCATAAGAAGATGAGATAAAGAAAGTAGTCAAAATAGATAATACACGATCTTTATCGTATAGAGTTGTTATGAGAAAAATGCATGTCCCTTCCCCTATGCCTAAAAATGAATAGAAAGTTGAAAAAGGAGGGGACACAAAAGCATTTTTCTAACATTATAATTAAAATAGAAAGTTGAAACGAACATTAATGAAAGAGAGCATATTTCAACATTATAATGAGATTTTCATTTTTGTAATTATTATTATATTGGAAAAAGTTTAACAAAATTTAAAGTATAGTATTATTAATATATTATATATGGGGAAAATTCAACCAAATTTAAAATAGAATATTATTAATATATCATATTATAAAATCAATATTAATATATTATATTATAAAAGCAATTGGTCAAACATCTTAAAAATATTCAAATTTTAATCGAGAATTTTTTTTTTATTCATTTTTATATAATTTAGTGTTTGTAGTAACTTAAAATTGAAAAGAAAAATCTTATTATTTTTACATAAATTATATCTAAAAGAAAAATCTCATTATTTTTAAATAAATTATACTCAACGTATTTATGAGGTGTAGATCAATTGGTTTGTGTGAGGTATGTCTCCAACAAGTCATAGATTCAAATCTCATGGGGATGAGTTGAGGATGGGAGCTACCTTTGGGGGAATTAAATTATCGCAAGAGGCATTCAAACTTGACTGAGCTTCGAAAAATACTGGTGATAGCATCCCACTAGCGGGAAAATCATTATTCCATCCAACATTGGGACTAGCCCTCGCCTAGGCTCAACCTAGTTCAAAAAAATAAGAAGTTATATGCAACTTTATTTTTGTTCTTGAAATATTTATAATTATTAACATGAAAAAATCAATTCTTATACTATTTGTGATAATTTTTAATTATGGTGCTTATTTTTTAAAAAAGAAACAGGTAAATATATTATATAGTAATGTTTGAATTATGGGCCAGTACCCTTACATTGCATTCTGAGATTTTGGGCTAGTACTAGCATTGCCATTCATGCATGTAGAAAACAATTCACAACTATACATACAACAAAATAACCAATAATTAACCAACATTTACAAGGAAACATAATACATAATTAGAACTTGCAACAACCATCATAGGAAACCATCAACCATGTCTGTTTCCTGGGAGATCATATTCATGAAGGTGACGAGGTTTCCTTTGCACAGAAGCAACAATGGATCCATTTCCACTTGATCCCATATAAAAAATACCAGAGATGATATTTTGCATAGTTTCCACCCAAGCATTGAGGGAAGAAACTTCCTTACAAAATCCATTCATTACTAGCTCCATGTCGCTAAGGTGGCGCAATAGCTTTGCCTCTAGGAGAAGTTGGAAGGAATTAAATTTATTATTTTCCATGTCGTCGTGCCTTTGATGGGCTTCCAACATGGATTTGGCAACATCCAATATCCTATAAAGCAAAAAACCATCCATATCCAACGCCAAAGTTTGAGAGGGCTCAACCATATCCAAGAAAACCCACAGAGAGATAATAGACGAAATACCATCCAAATTAAAACACTCACAAGAGTGGTACAATATCCCGTAGAGGCCTGATAAAACCCAAGAAACCATTATATAATCCCAACAGTGGTTTTTTCTCAAGCTAGATAGAAACAAATAATCCACTACTGATCTAAGATCTTTAAAAGGATGGAGAGAAGATTGGTTATGGGAATACATGGAGGAGATAATAAATTCATCCCTATGCTTGATGAGAATACCATATTTTCCAAATTTGAATTCACCAACTCCTGCTAAAAAAAATTAAGAACAAGTGTCGACCCAGAAAAAGAAAATTTATGAAGGTCGAACACTTGTTATGAAGGAAGTTCCACCGCATAATAATTTCGAATTCTTATTGCCGAAGAGTGTGTGAAATACAAAACACAAAGCCCATAAAACTCAATATATGCACCCATAAATGACCTATGTGCGGTGCAGATGACCTCAAGTTGAGGAGAACTAAATTCTTGAGGGAGATTCACATCAAACCGTTGTTCATACATTCTGGAGTTTTGACTTTCATTAAGGAATGGGGTTTATTGTTGAATACCCTGATTTATCTCGATATTATCTTGGCCTAAAGAGGATCCTCTTTTGGCCAACCTATCTTCCACCGTATTGAAATGTCTGCATACATGTATAAAATCCAAGTGCTCAAACTGAGGGATTGCAAATGAGATCCTTTGGAGAATAGGAGAACCATCAGAACACACCCTTTTTTTTGTTGCCCTAATAACTTGTTTGATAACAAGCAATGAATAGCCACAAACCAACAACCTTATAATTTTCTTTGAGATACCAAATTCCATGCCTTTCCACAAGGCGAGGAATTCAACCTGTTTATTGGTCGTTGTATTGAGGCCCCATGCGAATTGGAACACAATTTATTCATCAGGGCTAAATAGGGTCCCTGCCGCTCCTTGCCTCCCCTAGATTTCCAATCGAAGATCCATCGAAAAATAAAAGATACTGATTTTTGTTCTTTCTCCACTAAGTAATTATGACTAGGTGAAATAAAGATTGAGAACCTTATTCCATGGAGGACAAAGCATATGTTTGGATGGTAAATATAATTTATTGCCAACTTGTATCCATTTCCACTCTACTAAATTAAGATCCCACAACTCATTATTATTATATCCCCTTGAGGAGATGAATTCAAAAAGTAGTGTTGTTTCTTTGATAACAAAAAACTGCGGATTTGAATACTTGTTGTTGAAAATAACTTTAATCCTTGTAATCCAAATGTTCCAACGTAGAAATTTGGGGAGAGCTTCCCAAGCTTTAATTAGAAGAGAGGACGCCTTTTGAATCCAGGGATACTTTGACTTCCAAGTATCAAAAATTTCTACCCACAAGTATGGAATAATATGGATATAATAAATTGGGGAAAATGCAACATCCCAAGTTTCTAAAGCAATGAGACAATACTGAAATACATGGGATATTTCTTCCTCTACATTATAGCACAAGACACAATGAGACAGTCCCTACGTATTCCTTTGTCTTATATTTTCAGTTGTAAGGATTTTTTTTATGAACAAGGGTCCAAAAAAATGTATTGATTTTTGGTATGTCATCTTTGCTCCATATTTTGGACCAAATCTCGCATATAGGAGGATGAGGAAGCAACTTGATCAACTGAGCATATCCTAATTTCACTGTGTATTTATAATGTGGGCTTAGATTCGATGCATGATGATCATGTAAGGAGGTTGAAATGGGAGCCAAGCCTTTTAGGGATGCAATTAAACAATTCCAGTGGGGTTCAAGAAGGATCAAAAGCATTGGTTTTGCCCAGCCTTTCCAATGGCCCTAAGAATACCATAGAGATATGTCTCTTAATTTTAAAAATCCATTTTGTTACATCCAACTAGCGAGTTATTGAAATTGATCGAATCTTCCCAATGGGCTAACAGGAGAAAATTTATCTTTCCAAATGTTAATTCTTGCACCATTCCTTGAATGCCAAATTATATGTTCAATAGTTAGAGGAGCTTCCTTTGTGCATAACTTCCAAATTTTGGAGCCAAGACGAAAAAATTTGGTCGATTTAGCCCTGAGAAAATGTGCTTTGTTGAAATATTTCCTTATGAATGCCAATTCCCACCATTCCTTCGTATTTGAAACAATCCTCCAAACAATTTTTTCTTCAAGAGAAAGGTTCATATATAATGGATCTTTGACTGCTAGATCACCACTTGCCTTGGGAAGAGAGACAATATTTCAATGTACAAGATAGAAATTAGTTTTCGCTGCCCTTTCTCCCTTGCCAAAGAAATTTTTGAATTAGAAGGCTCAAATAATTGAGCACTGATTTTGGAGCCAACAATTAAAAGAAAAGATAAATGGGAATAGAAGATAGAACCAATTTCACTAAAATTACTCTACCAAAAAAGGTTAACCATTGATATCTCTAAGCATGGATTTTCTTTTTAAATTTATTTAGAGTTTTTTCGCAGCATTCAAAGTTCAAGATACCCAGGTTGATTGGAATTATTAGGTATTTAAAGGACTAGCATTCAGTCTCCATCGGAAATTCCAATATCCTAGAAATCTCCATGAGGTTGGCCACATAATTGTTCCATCCATAGATCGTGATTTTTTTTTTGTTGACTAGGCCCTTAAAAAGATCCAAGTCTCGATTCAGGACTTGTTTGAAATACACATTGATTTGCTTTTAAGCACCCCCCAAGAGAAGAATATCATAAACAAATTGAGAGTAGTTAACATCCTTGATATTTCTTGCTAATATTCCTTCAACCTTGGCATGTTCTAGATTTCTTCTCGGACTCTCTGCTACTAGAAGTACAAGAGTGGTGAAAGAGGGAATCATTCCCTTAAATCCATTTAGGCCAAAAATAAATTGCATGGGTGACCACTAACTGATGGGGAGATCCAAGGGCTACCAATATAAGCTTTAACCCAAGTGATGAATTACAGACAGAATCCCATCTTTTCCATGACAAAGAATAAAAAGGATTATTAACTCTATCAAAAGTGTTTTCCATGTCCAATTTAATTACCATACCTTGTTAACCACTGTTTTTTCTGGAATGAATTACTTCTTGGACAAGAAGAACATTATCCAAAATCTACTTGTGCTTCATGAAACAACCTTGATTTTACAAGATATTTCCAAATGAATTTTTCTTAATATGATGGCCATAATCTTAGCCAAAATCTTGTGTGCAGAGTTACATAAAAAAATATTGCAAAATCAGGAAAAAGAGGAAGGTTTAGATTCTTTTGGGATGAAATCCAAGAAAGAAGAATTGGTGCTTCCCCCTAGCTTTCCTTTCATTATATAAAAATTCATCATTCACATAAGATCCTTTTTAATTAGGCCCCAGAAGGATAAAAAAAAAATTATGGAGAAACCATTAGGCCAAGAAGATTTATTCGAGTTTAGCGACCAAATGGCCTCAATAACCTCAGATTCCTCAATTAGATTTACGAGATGGGAATTTTCCAAATCCATGACAATAGAGGGAAGACAAGAGGTGAAATACCACACCTCTCCTGAATCATTTTCTTTGTTTTCAAAGTATAATTCTTTAAAAAACTGATGAAATTATTGCTTGATCTTAGGAAAGAGAGAAATTTTGGGAAGTCCCTTTGGTTTAATTGATTTAACCTGGCTCCTAATTTCCCGAGCATGGGACTGTTTTTTAAATAAATATGAATTCATATCTCCAACACGTAGCCAAATACTTCTTAATTTAAACCACCGATATTGCTCTTCTTTTTTGTTGAGTGAATGGATTTTCTTGCACAACTTTATCTCCTCTTCTATACTACAATATGATATTGGTTCATGTTCTATTAGAGTTTGATTATTGTCCAAGTGCTTGATAGTATCAAGTTTGTCTTGATCTGCGGGATTATAGTTGTCTTTGGCCAATTTTCTCAACGCTTGTTTCATGAATTTTAGTTTGGTTTCCTAAAAAAATCCAAATATCCTGTGATTGGGGTAATCCATGATTGATTTATTTGATTTGCAACCCCTTCCTTCAAAATCCGACCGAGATTGTATCTAAACAGTATTGTGCCGAGATTGTATCTAATATAATGTTAGAATTTTTCATCTCAAAATGAGAGAATCCCAAAATTCTCCTTTCCCATTGTATAGCACTAGAGTGTATACATTTAAAAATTAAAATGTTTCTTTTGTGTTATTGTATTCAAGCTGGACCGCCACCGAAAAACGAGTTTTGCGGAAATTTTTTAACATAAAACACGGTTCGAGCTAGAGTGTGCAGATAATGTTAGAGGCTCCACAAGAGCTCTATGCAATGCCAATACTATTTCTCCATTTTTTTTTACAAAGAGAGTATCTCTTCTTCAAAAAGTTTGGCTTATTGTAAAAACAAAATTTTGGATTTTCTCTTCTAACTACCTTTCATAGCATGGGATTTTATGGAATTTCCCATTCCCCGTATGTTACAAGAAATAATATTCATCTAAAATTAGAGGAACTTTACTCACCTCCTCCAGTGTTGGTGCTACCATGCTATCTTTTTCTTAAATTATTTATTATTTTTGTAAAGTTGGTATTGATTGCCTTGTTTAATGCTCTGTTTGACCTCTAATTCCCTTGCCTCTTTTTTAGTGGGTCTTTTGTATTTTTTTTTGGTTTTATAAATCTTGACAAAAGGTCTCACTTTCCCAGTTTAATATCTTATGGGAAATCATTTTTAACATATTTTCTTCTCCCTGAGGTTTCAGAGATACAAGCTCAACACCTTTCTCTCTACGAGCAAGACTTTCTAGAATTAAAGAAAGAGGAGGGGATGGGGATGAGAAACACTCTCATTAGCATAATCCTTCTCCATATCACCGTCATGATTCTCGATTTCTTCTCCCTAGATCACAATGTCCTCTCCTTCCATCAATTTTTTTTTCCTGTCCCAGAGTTTCAATTGTTGCATTTGGCTCCTCATGTTCCATATCATCTTGGGATAAGGATTCAAACAGATTGGCCGAGGAGGAGGCTCCATTATAAGAAGGTTTAGAATTATTTGTTCCCCCTTTCCCATGGGTTGTTCCCTTTTTTTTTGGGTATGCCATTGATTCTCTTGGACAAGGGGTCTCCTTCTCCATTTCTAGCCTGATCGTTCTTGCAGTCATGGGAAAAATTCCCATACTCATGAAAAATCTTGGACTTGAACGAGATTTGTTCATAGTCAAGAGGTAACATGTTTCCACTCCCCTTGAGTCAAAATGATCTCAAAGGGGAGACCTTTTTTCAGGTCCACTTCAACACATATTTTTGCACAAGAAAGTTGTTGGCCTTTTGGCTCTGCTCGATCAAGGTACCATCCAACTCCATTCCCAATAGCCTTCAAGCAGTCACTTCTCCAAATATACAGGGGTAGATGAGAAATCTTGACCCATATAGGGACTTTTGTAGGGATGTCCATGTCTAGATTTAAATACCGAGTCCAAGAATTTAGATACATTCCACTTAAGCAAAAAATAAGTTTCGTTTTGAAATACAATGTCTTTGTCTTCTTTGCATTCAAAGATCAATACAAAAAAAATTTACCAACTATGAAGACCCATAGATTTTCTTTCATCATGGATTTTTGGGATTTGTCAGCCCATTTTTTAATGGATTTAGGCAAGGGACACATGCCCATAAACATCCTAATAAAATATCTACCAATGAAGGTGAAAGAGGTCCTTCTGAAGCTCGAGGGAAGAGTAACCGACGGTATATTCTCAGTCTTCTTGACAATTTTTTTCTACTTTTCCTTTGGTTTGTGGATGGATTTGATTTTTGAAATCAATGCTTGAAAGGAAACATCCTCATTTCCAGAGAGGGGGGCCCCTTCTGGACCCAGTGCCATTTGTAGGCCAATGATAAAGATGCCAAAATCACAAGGAGAATGTGAGAGCATGTGAAATTTGCAACAAAGTTTTTACGATGTTTATTATGAAATCAAACTTTATTATATTATTTTTGAATTTAATATATATGTGTGTAAAAGTGCTAAAATTTATTATAGTTTAATATTTATTTGATAATTAAAAATAATTATTATTAGTTATTATTGATAAATGTAAGTTCACTCATCACTTAAAAACAATTACCATGTTATTTGAAATAACTTGTTGGTGGTTTGTAAGAGGACATACTTCCATTCTAGTTAGATGTCTCTAGGTTTGGACTATTAATTTGTTATCTTGTATATAAGGAAAACAATCTCTTAGACATGAAAAGTAGTTTTAGGTTTTACTCCAATATTAAAAGGAACATTTAGTCAATATAATATCCACAAAAAAGCCAATATCCCTTGTGGCCATCGTTCAAACTATTTGCAATAAGCTAATGTTTTTTTTGGTTAAGTTAAAAATCATTTGATATTTCAAAACATTATAGGCCTAGATAAAATGTGAGCACCTTGGTTTTCCACTAGGGAAATCAAAGCAGTGCCAATGCATCAAGTTCTTATTTTTTAGAGTTTGAGAATCAAAGTTTCAAACAAAAGTGACGTAAGTTCTAACCAACTAGCATGCCTATGTTGATAACTAGGATATATAAAGAAAATACAACTAAACCAAGAAAACAATATGAAAACGATGTAGAGTTAGATGGATCTACCTCTATGGGATGTTTTCCCTTTTGACTAGAACGTCCAAGACATTGAGGGGGACACTCTCCAGATTCCTATCCAATTTCTTCACCTAAATCTAGAGGCCATCTAATTATAGTAGGATCTCATCCTTTTCATCACGATGATCCAATAATACCCTACTAAACAAAGACTTCATTTGCTAGTATAAATCGATAATGTACATATATTGGTTTTGAAGAATGTAACTAGTGTCAGTCTTCATAATTGTATTTGTTAAAATAAATTTTATTGTTAAAGAAATTTAATTATTAAATCTTGGATTTCATGCTTGGGTCAATGATTTTTAGTTCAAGATACCCAGGTTGATTGGAATTATTAGGTATTTAAAGGACTTGCATTCAGTCTCCATTGGAAATTCCAATATCCTATAAATCTCCATGAGGTTGGCCACATAATTGTTCCATCCATAGATCGTGATTTTTTGTTTGTTTGTTGACTAGGCCCTTAAAAAGATCCAAGTATCGATTCAGGACTTGTTTGAAATACACATTGATTTGATTTTAAGCACCCCCCAAGAGAAGAATATCATAAACAAATCGAGAGTAGTTAACATCCTTGATATTTCTTGCTAATATTCCTTCAACCTCGGCATGTTCTAGATTTCTTCTCGGACTCTCTGCTACTAGAAGTACAAGAATGGTGAAAGAGGGAATCATTCCCTTAAATCCATTTAGGCCAAAAATAAATTGCATGGGTGACCACTAACTGATGGGGAGATCCAAGTGCTACCAATATCAGCTTTAACCCAAGTGATGAATTATAGACAGAATCCCATCTTTTCCATGACAAAGAATAAAAAGGAGTATTAACTTTATCAAAAGTGTTTTCCATGTCCAATTTAATTACCATACCTTGTTAACCACTGTTTTTTCTAGAATGAATTGCTTCTTGGACAAGAAGAACATTATCCAAAATCTACTTGTGCTTCATGAAACAACCTTGATTTTACAAGATATTTCCAAATGAATTTTTCTTAATATGATGGCCATAATCTTAGTCAGAATCTTATGTGCAGAGTTACATAAAAAATATTGCAAAATCAGGAAAAAGAGGAAGGTTTAGATTCTTTTGGGATGAAATCCAAGAAAGAAGAATTGGTGCTTCCCCTAGCTTTCCTTTCATTATATAGAAATTCATCATTCACATAAGATCCTTTTTAATTAGGCCCCAGAAGCATCTGAAGAAAATTATGGAGAAACCATTAGGCCAAGAAGATTAATTCGAGTCTAGTGACCAAATGGCCTCAATAACCTCAGATTCCTCAATTGGATTTACGAGATGGGAATTTTCCAAATCCATGACAATAGAGGGAAGACAAGAGGTGAAATACCACACCTCTCCTGAATCATTTTCTTTGTTTTCAAAGTATAATTCTTTAAAAAAACTGATGAAATTATTGCTTGATCTTAGGAAAGAGGGAAATTTTGGGAAGTCCCTTTGGTTTAATTGATTTAACCTGGCTCCTAATTTCCCGAGCATGGGACTATTTTTTAAATAAATATGAATTCATATCTCCAACACATAGCCAAATACTTCTTAATTTAAACCACCGATATTGCTCTTCCTTTTTGTTGAGTGAATGGATTTTCTTGCACAACTTTATCTCCTCTTCTATACTACAGTATGATATTGGTTCATGTTCTATTAGAGTTTGATTATTTTCCAAGTGCTTGATAGTATCAAGTTTGTCTTGATCTGCGGGATTATAGTTGTCTTTGGCCCATTTTCTCAATGCTTGTTTCATGAATTTTAGTTTGGTTTCCTAAAAAAATCCAAATATCCTGTGATTGGGGTAATCCATGATTGATTTATTAAATTTGCAACCCCTTCCTTCAAAATCCGACCGAGATTGTATCTAAACAATATTGTCCCAAGGTCTTTAGGAGGATCAAAATAGAGCAAAATAGGCTAATGATATGAGTCCCCCTTCGTCAATATTGATAATATACCCACTTTTACTTTGACCAACCAATCACTATGTATGAGAAAGAGATTCAATTGAGTCTTAGTGTGCTTAGATTTACTTCATCGATTGGACCATGTATATTTCCCCTTTTTTGGGGGGAACATCCAAAACATCCCATTCGACAAGAATGTCTTCCAACCTTTCTCTAAAGGGGTGTTTGATAACGCTACCACCAATTTTTTATCCAAAATATAATATAATGTTAAAATATCCTCCCACCACACCATCGATGTGGAATTTTTCATCTTTGAGCTTTATGAGAGAATCCAAAAATTCTCCTTGTATAGCACTAGAGTGTATACATTTAAAAATGAAAATGTTTCTTTTGTGTTATTGTATTCAAGCTTGACCGCCACCGAAAAACGATTTTTGCGGAAATTTTTTAACAAAAAACACGATTCAAGCTAGAGTGTGCAGATACTGTTAGAGGCTCCACAAGAGCTCTATGCAATGCCAATACTATTTCTCCATTTTTTTTTACAAAGAGAGTATCTCTTCTTCAAAAAGTTTGGTTTATTGTAAAAACAAAATTTTGGATTTTCTCTTCTAACTACCTTTCATAGCATGGGATTTAATGGAATTTCCCATTCCCCGTATGTTCCAAGAAATAATATTCATCTAAAATTTGAGGAACTTTACTCACCTCCTCCAGTCTTGGTGCTACCATGCTATCTATTTCTTAAATTATTTATTATTTTTGTAAAGTTGGGATTGATTTCCTTGTTTAATGTTCTGCTTGACCTCTAATTCCCTTGCCTCTTTTTTAGTGGGCCTTTCATATTTTTTTTTGGTTTTATAAATCTAGACAAAAGGTCTCACTTTCCCAGTTTAATATCTTATGGGAAATACTTTTTAACATATTTTCTTCTCCTTGAGGTTTCAGAGACACAAGCTCAACATGTTTCTCTCTACGAGCAAGACTTTCTAGAATTAAAGAAAGAGGAGGGGATGGGGATGAGAAACACTCTCATTAGCATAATCCTTCTCCATATCACCGTCATGATTCTCGATTTCTTCTCCCTTGATCACAATGTCCTCTCCTTCCATCAAATTTTTTTTCCTGTCCCAGAGTTTCAATTGTTGCATTTGGCTCCTCATGCTCCATATCATCTTGGGATAGGGATTCAAACAGATTGGCTGAGGAGGAGGCTCCATTATAAGAAGGTTTAGAATTATTTGTTCCCCCTTTCCCATGGGTTGTTCCCTTTTTTTTTGGGTATGCCATTGATTCTCTTGGACAAGGGGTCTCCTTCTCCATTTCTAGCCTGATCGTTCTTGCAGTCATGGGAAAAATCCCCATACTCATGAAAAATCTTGGACTTGAATGAGATTTGTTCATAGTCAAGAGGTAACATGTTTCCACTCCCCTTGAGTCAAAATGATCTCAAAGGGGAGACCTTTTTTCAGGTCCACTTCAACACATATTTTTGCACAAGAAAGTTGTTGGCCTTTTGGCTCTGCTCGATCAAGGTACCATCCAACTCCATTCCCAATAGCCTTCAAGCAGTCACCGCTCCAAAAATACAGGGGTAGATGAGAAAGCTTGACCCATATAGGGACTTTTGCAAGGATGTCCATGTCTAGATTTAAATACTAAGTCCAAGAATTTAGATACATTCCACTTAAGCAAAAAATAAGTTTCATTTTGAAATACAATGTCTTTGTCTTCTTCGCATTCAAAGATCAATACAAAAAAAATTTACCAACTATGAATACCCATAGATTTTCTTTCATCATGGATTTTTGGGATTTGTCAACCCATTTTTTAATGGATTTAGGCAAGGGACACATGACCATAAACATCCCAATAAAATATCTACCAGTGAAGGTGAAAGAGGTCCTTCTAAAGCTCGAGGGAAGAGTAACCGACGGTATATTCTCAGTCTTCTTGACATTTTTTTCTACTTTTCCTTTGGTTTGTGGATGGATTTGATTTTTGAAATCAATTCTTGAAAGGAAACATCCTCATTTCCAGAGAGGGGGGCCCCTTCTGGACCCAGTGCCATTTGTAGGCCAATGATAAAGATGCCAAAATCACAAGGAGAATGTGAGAGCATGTGAAATTTGCAACAAAGTTTTTACGATGCTTATTATGAAATCAAACTTTATTATATTATTTTTGAATTTAATATATATGTGTGTAAAAGTGCTAAAATTTATTATAATTTAATATTTATTTGATAATAAAAAATAATTATTATTAGTTATTATTGATAAATGTAAGTTCACTCATCACTTAAAAACAATTACCATGTTATTTGACATAACTTGTTGGTGGTTTGTAAGAGGACATACTTCATTCTAGTTATATGTCTCTAGGTTTGGACTATTAATTTGTTATCTTGTATATAAGGAAAACAATCTCTTAGACATGAAAAGCAGTTTTAGGTTTTACTCCAATATTAAAAGGAACATTTAGTCAATATAATATCCACAAAAAAGCCAATATCCCTTGTGGCCATCGTTCAAACTATTTGCAATAAGCTAATGTTTTTTTTTGTTAAGTTAAAAATCCTTTGATATTTCAAAACATTATAGGCCTAGATAAAATGTGAGCACCTTGGTTTTCCACTAGGGAAATCAAAGCAGTGCCAATGCATCAAGTTCTTATTTTTTAGAGTTTGAGAATCAAAGTTTCAAACAAAATTGACGTAAGTTCTAACCAACTAGCATGCCTATGTTGATAACTAGGATATATAAAGAAAATACAACTAAACCAAGAAAACAATATGAAAACGATGTAGAGTTAGATGGATCTACCTCTATGGGATGTTTTCCCTTTTGACTAGAACGTCCAAGACATTGAGGGGGACACTCTCCAGATTCCTATCCAATTTCTTCACCTAAATATAGAGGCCATCTAATTATAGTAGGATCTCATCCTTTCATCACGATGATCCAATAATACCCTACTGAACAAAGACTTCATTTGCTAGTATAAATCGATAATGTACATATATTGGTTTTAAAGAATGTAACTAGTGTCAGTCTTCATAATTGTATTTGTTAAAATAAATTTTATTGTTAAAGAAATTTTATTGTTAAATAAATTTAATTATTAAATCTTGGATTTCATGCTTGGGTCAATGATTTTTAGGTCAAAGCCTCCATTGAAGGCTTCTAAATTTTGTATTGAGTTAATTGAGTTAATGCCATTTTTATTATACCCTTCTTGGGCTTTTGTATAATGTAAAAAGAATTAATTTTTAGTCAAAAAGGCCATTTGTCACCTCCACACCAAGCTAACCCTATCCTCATGAAGTTGACCTGGATTAGGGCTATTTGACCCAGTAGAAAGGCTATATTTAAAGAGGCAACTTGACCTATTTGATGCACCCACTAAACATGTCCAACCTACAAGAGAAAGAAGAGGAAAAGAAGAATGAAGTTACAAAAGAAGGAAGGAATAAGATGGGAAGACCTAAATTGAGTTCTTGGGCAATCTCTCTCTCACAAGTGCAAATTTTCTAGGCTGAATATGGGGGCCAAAAATTTGTAGTTGGGGGGCTGAAAATATGGATTATAACTGCAACTAAGAAGTTTCCACTTGGAGACTTTGGCACAGGTCATATATTGGAAGGAAAGGATGACTTGGTGATTGGAGGAGGTATTTGTATATGTCTAAAGGGTATTGGATTGTCTCATCTTGATATAAATCTACTAGTGGAAGAGTTGGACTGGGTTTTCTCCTTGGAGGGGTTTTCCCCTCGTTGAGTGCCTACATATTATGTCTCTTGTTCTTGTGGTCTTCATATAAATTTAATTTCGTAATTGATTGACGAAATATAAAATAATAAAAAGTGAAAGAAACCAACATAAATCACACATAATTATCAATAAATAGGAATCAAACCCTAATTCCTATAAGCATTGATTTGTAAATATGGTATCAAAGCTAAGGTGAGAGAAGAACTAGTTGAAGATCACTTTGTTGGATATCATTTAAAGAAAGGAAAAAAATTCTTGTAAGAAAAGGTCACTCCCTCAATGGAAATTTATTTGAAGATGTGGCTTAATATCATAAAAATTATAGGAATCTACATTGGAAGGATCATCTGCAATCTATCTAAGAGAGTCAAGAATGAAGGATTCTTGGTTGCACTTACATGTAAACTTGATGACGAAAATTCATGAATCATCGATAGTGGAACATCAAGACATATGACAAGATAAAGCTAACAAATTAATACTCTATTAAGAGAACCATCATCACATGCAGTGGAGATAGGAGACATCAACAACTATGTAGTTAAGGTCCTTAGATCTACATCATTGAAGCTGGAAAGTGGAGAAAAGCTACAACTTAACAACATCCTATATGTCCTAGGTTTGAAAAATAATTTACTTTCCATTTCTTGTTTAGAAGATAAAGGAGATAGGGTTTCTTTTGTATATGGTAAAGTTTTTGTTTGGGGAAAGGATTCAAGTATTGAAAAGGAAAAGGTTATTGGAGTTCATGAAGGAAGACTATATAGAGTTATAACACCATATCCTCAAGCCCTAGTTTACATGGAGATCGATCCTATTGAACTTTGGCATAAAAGATATGGGCATATTCATTATAAGATAATATCCTCTCTTAGTCAAATGGTAAAGGGAATCCCCAACATCAAGGAAGATCATGAAGGAGTATGTAAGGGATGTGCTTTGGGAAAGAATAGTAGAAAACCTTTTACAAGCAATGACACAAGGTCTAAGGATATGTTATACCTCATTCATTTCGGTGTGTGCGAGCCCATGTCTAACAGATCTCTTGTAGGCCATAATTACTATGTGACCTTCATTGATGATCACTCTAGAAAGACATGGCTCTATCTTCTCAAGATGAAGGCAGAAGTATTTGAAAATTTCATGGAATTTACATCTAAATTTGAGACCTTAACTAAAATAAAGATAAACACTTTGAGATTAAAAAATGGAGGGGAATACACTTCAAAAGAACTTATAACATATTCTAAATAATAAGGTATTAAGAGGGATCTCATTATTCCCTACAACCTCGAACATAATGGAGTAGCATAAAGGAAGAATAGAACCATTGAAGAATGCATGAGGACTATGATATTTATTCAAGATCTATCAAAATTTCTATGGGGAGAAGCAACCATGACAACAGTATAAATACAAAATAGTATTCCTCATAGAATCCTTGATAATATGACACTGGAAGAAGCATTCACAAGAAAGAATCCATGTGTAGACCATCTTCAAATATTTGAGTGTCCCACATACATGCATGTTCCAAAATACAAGCGAAAACAAATTGAAGTTAGCATGGATGTTATATTTGATGAAAGCCATGCCTACAAAAGATCCAAGGATATACCAATCAAATTCGATGAAGAAGATGTACCTCTATTTGAAGAAGAAGAGAAACATGACAAGGCACCTACAAACCAAGAAGAAGAAGAAGGACCGAGTGATCCTATTTAACCTATAGTTATTCTCGAAAAAAAAAGAGGCCCAACTGGTTAAAAGATACACTTGTAGATGCCAAAGGACATAGAACAACCAAAGGATCTTTCAAAAAAATCAAAAGACCAAAAATATACTAAGGATATTCAACATACATAACGAAGTTAATTAAAGTAGAACCAACTAACTTTGAAGAATCCGCTCATCAAGAGGAATGGAAGAATACAATGCAGGAGGAATATCAATCTATCATGAAGAATCGGGTTTGGGAAATCGTTCCTAGACATAGTGTCAAATTTGTTGTCACTTCCAAATGGATTTAAAAAATAAAACATGTCGTAGATGAAAGCATAGACAAATACAAAGGCATATTTTTTGCAAGGGGTTTCTCTCAAAAGGAAGGAATAAATTATGAATAAACCTTTGCTCCTACTGCCAGGTATAATACTATTAGATCTTTTGCTTCGCTACTTGATATTATGGGATGTGTAACACCCTCCTCCCACATATATGCAAGTGACCAACCAACTGGGTTAAACATGTGACAAAAAGTTACTATGATATGATTCAAATCCCTATGTAATAGTTAAGGAAGTGGAACTGATGGAGCACACACAACGTGACCTTCTACATATGTAAAAAAACCCCCAAGATCCATCTAACCCATCCAGGTGACCATCGCCTGAGAAAAACTAAATTTTTCCTACACTAAAGCCTCAATCGCTCCCTTCACATGTGCATGCATGCAACTAGGACCGTCCAGTCACTCCCACAACAAGGCATGCATGAGACTAGGGATTTTTCCATGTAGTTCTATGCCAGCGACTCCAGATGTTGTGCCACTTTTTCAGGGCCAAGACTCGGGCCGCTACCCAGAACTCCATGAAACTTCCAAAAATGAAATATAAAATTGAAACAATAATGAAAATGAAAATACTTGAATAAGGACTTGACTGGACCCCTACTATCCATGACATACATTTCATCAAACATGTCACAAATATGCATTGTGCACATTTAAATAATAGATCTAAGAATAGGGGTCTCGCACTTATCTCAGAATCATTAAGAAGCATTGATGTATCATCACAATAACTGTATTACCATCTATTAATACATACATTCATTGTACATTCAATGATGAACCAAAACATGATGAGAACCATGCATTATCATTGTCATAAAACTCAGTCATGACCAACATATAACCAATGGAAATATCAAGGATAGAACGACCATATAAACAACAAATAAATAAGTATATTTAACCATAAAATACCATGGAGAAATATCCCTTATTGATGATTTCATAGGCTGACCAAGTACGGGACTTCCACGAACCACCCGACCATAAACTAGGATGAACCAAATATTTCTTTAAGCCAGTAACCCCCGTGCCATATTCCAAGCATAAATGTGGGATCTCATAAAATACATAAATAAAAACCAAACCAGGGATTCCAGAGGAAAAACCACCTCAACACTCAACCAGTGATTCCACCTCATGGTTTGACATCACTAACCGTCACAAGATTGGTCTCTACCCAATTTGTCTAGGGCTCTAGAGAGTTTTTTCTAACCAGGGCTTCCAGGACTAGTAACTCAATCCACAACTGTCGTCGGGCTTCCAGAGAATTTGTCCAACTAGGGCTTTTAGGACTAGTAACTCAACCCACCGAGGGCTTCCAAATCATTTGTCCAACCAAGGCTTCCAAGACTAGTAATTCAACCCAAGATGTTACAGGGATTCTAGAGCATTTATCCAACGAAGGCTTCCATGAACTAATAACTCTACCCACAACCAAAGGCACAAGAAAACCAACCATAAAACAAGGTAAAACCCACAACACCATGGCTATCCATGAAATGGAAAGGTTATACAAAACCACTGTCAATCTAGGAAATCCACCATGGCAATAAAAGATCATAACCAAATAACCACATGCACATTATGCATGCCACAACTATTAAGAGAATCATACATGAAACTCAGTACCTATAAGAAAAACATGTTGTGGTTGTTGATCCTGATGTCCTCTTACGCTTTCCTGCTTTTACTTTGCCTTCTTGATCCAAATCCCAATTATGCCACATTCCTCCAAGAGTGCTCCAAGAAAAGACTAAGTTTCCAATAGTATGAGAGGGAGATAATAGAATGAGAGCTCCAAAAATGAACTAACTAAAGTCTGTGAACTAAACCTCATAAGCCTTTTTATTAATGTGGCCTCTATTTTCTTCAATTTTCCATTATTTTCCTTCATTTTCCTCCTTACACGAAACTTGTGACCTTTCACCTTCCTTTTGTCCTAATTTTCATTATTTTCATAAATAAAATTCAAATTAATCCCACTTGCTTGTCCAAAGTTGTATCCATTTCCTTTTTCAATTTCGATAGCCATAATAAACCATAGGAATACCCACACTGGGATGTTTTGCCCAAAATTCAACTTGGAATAAGTGTCCCATGACCAAGGTCTTATTTTAACTTTATTAACTTTTACATGGATTTTTTACCAGTTATGTTACAGAACCCTCCCCCTTGGCGGAACACCGTCCTCAGTGTTTAATGACACCTAAAACCAGCAAGACCACTAAAATAAAAACATACTGCCCATGGAGCTTTATAACTTAGCTCATTTCAGTATTTACAATGACCAACCCGCTAAGAAGAAAACCACATGACATACATAACAATCATAACAACCATAATGACATGACACCCATACCACTTATTGGATATTTATATCACAACTCATGTCGGTATTTACATCCATATAAATATGTACATATACCAAAACATCGTACCAATCATATACCAAATACATATATCAAGGACATTTGCTCAACCAATGAATAAAGAAGGATACATAGCTTGCATCTGATATGACATCTCCCATGTAGCTTCATCGGGCCCAAAGTGCTTCCACTGCATTTTGACCTACTTGATTGATCGATTGCGGATGATAAGCATATTTCTCTACAAAATGCACTGAGTTTCCAGCAAGAATTATCCTTCTGGCACCACCTACAAAACAAACCATTCAATCATGTGATCAACATATTTAACATAATTTTTAATCAATGAAACATGGAAAACATCATGGACTTTCACTGTCGGAAGTAGTCCAAGTCGATAGGCTACTCGTCCAATCCTTTCAATAATCTTGAAAGAGCCACAAAAATTAGGTGGCATATTGGCACACAATCCAATCCGCAACGAGCTCTTTTTGGGCTTGATGCGCAAGTACACATGTTCCCCAACTTGACACTCCTTAAACAACCTATTCCAATCTACACAACTTTTCTGTCTATCCTATGATGCCTTTAAATTCTACTTGATAACTGAAATTTCTGGCTCCATCTCTTCCAACCTATCTAATCCTATCAATACCATGCTAACTAGATCACTCCAAATAATTGGCTTATTACAACTCTGCCTATAGAGTGCCTCAAATAGACTCATCCTCAAAGACTCCTGATACCCATTGTTGTAAGAAAACTCTACCAGTGAAAGAAGATACTCTTTCCACTTTCGCTGCTAATGCATCACATACATCCTCAACATGTCCTCCAATGTCATGTTGACCCTCTTTGTCTGTCCATCTGTCTGTGGATGATAAGTTGTGCTGAAGGCCAAATCTGTACCCAAACCTAGAAATAAATATTTCCAAAATCTCGAAGTGAACTAAGCATCCCTGTATGACACAATATTACCATGACACCTCACTACATCTCTGATGAAAACCTGTAATACATCGTTGACTAAATATGTATACTTTATTGGAATGAAGTGTGCTACCTTTGTCAACTTGTCAACCACAATCATAATTAAGTCATGCTGTCTATATGTCCTCAACAAGCCTATGATGAAGTCCATGGAAATTACCTCACATTTCCACTCTGAAATAGATATTAGATGTAGTAACCAACCTGGATGCTTACACTCTGCCTTTAATTGTTGAAAATCCAAGCACCTAGCCACGAAATCTGCCACTTCTTTCTTCAAGTTTGGCTAGTAGCAGAACTTCTTCACCGATGTCAATGTCTTCTGATATCCCGGGTGACCTGAATATGGTTTCGCATGAAAATCTCTCAAGATAAACTTTTGGAGCTCATTGTCATATGTCACATATATCATGTCCCTAAATCTGACCAAGCCATCTGTTGTGAGACAATAATCCACATGTTATGCACCTATACCTACACCTGTACATGTGTATGTACTTGTAATCAATTGTAACCTCTGCCTGAGATCCATGTACCTATTATCATGCTGACCTTCCTGTAAGATACAGGCTTGTAAATATGTCCCATAACAACCCATAAATGCTATATGATGCACTTGTATCCACCTGCTAAGAGCTTCTGCAATCCTGTTCTCTTTAAATTTACTGTACTTGATCTCAAAGTCGAACTCCCTGATCATGACCAACCATCTAGCTTTCACGGTGTTCAAATTTGGATGGTCAAATAGATACCTCAATCCACTGTGATTTTTCATCAGTACAAATCTCTTGCCAAGAAGATAGTGCCTCCACATCTTCAGTGCATGGATGATCGATGGAAACTCAAGATCATGTGCTGGATAATTCTTCTCATGCTCATTCAGTTTTTGTGACTCATAACATACTACCTTTCCTTCCTACATAATAACTCCATCAAGTCATATCTTGCAAGCATATGTACACACCTCAAACTCTTTGTCTGTATCTGCAATATTTAGAACTGGAGCATTTGTCAACAATTGTTTCAACCGCTCAAAACTTGTTGCACATTCTTCTGACCATTCAAACTCTTACCTTTTCACTACAATGACATGATATGATATGAAATGAGAGAGAAGTTCCTGATAAACCTCCTATAGTAACCCGCTAACCCCATAAATGATTTTACCTCACCCACATTCCTAGGAGCTACCCATTCCACGATAGCCCTTATCTTCTCTGGATCCACTGATGATACCTTCCTTGGAGACTACATGCCCCAAGTAATGTACCTATGTATAAAAGAAACTACATTTATTAAGCTTAGTATATAAATGATGCTCTCTTAGAAACATCAACACTGATGCTAAATGTTCATCATTATCTTCCTCATTCTTAGAATATACCAATATATCAGCAATGAATACAATAACAAAATTTTATGAATAAGGACACAAAACACTATTCATCAAACACATAAAAGTAGTTGGAGAATTAATCAAACCAAATGGAACTACAACAAACTCATAATGTCTTTACCTAGTCCAGAAATATGTCTTGTGAATGTCATCTTATTTAATGCGTGTGTGATGATATCCTGATCTCATATCAATCTTCGAGAACGTTGCTTCTCATTTCAACTCATAGAATAAATCATCAATTGTTGGCAATGGATACTTGTTCTTAACGGTCACCTTATTCAACTAGATGTAATCAATGCACAAAATGAGAGTACCATCCTTCTTTTTCAAAAACAATACCTATGCACCCCATAATGATACACTTGGCGTAATGTATCCCTTTTCCATTATTTCCTTATAGGTTTTAACCCTGTACAGAAATCATCTGCAAACGAACTCTTAAAACAGAAAAATATACAATAGCGAAAGCATAAAGCATAAAATAGATATACACATAGATTTTCCCTTGGATCCCAAAATTGGGACTACCAGCTTGATTTTTTATTATATTCCTTTCAATGTTACAAAACATATATATACATGCCAAAGCATTCATAAACCCCAATCGATTAACCCTAAATTAGAACGTAACCATAGTTCCCTTAACTAGATCTAAAAAATACCATGGGAAGAAAACCATCATGCCCAAAACCATGTGCAAACCCATGCACAAAACCATAGGTAGGTCCACCCACCTAATATAGTATCTTTTTTTTTTCTTTCCAGGGCGCTTCCCTGAATCCCGTGTAGGGGGCGGTAGCGCCCCCCATGTTGCACTTGACGCAAGTTTAGGGGGCCTAACCGCCCCTCTCTTACCCCCTGCTTCCCACCTAATTCTAATCATGGAAAGAAAATAACACACACCCAACATTCCTTCAACTGAAACTTTAACTCTACCAACTCTGGAGTGCTCATCCTGTAGGTGCCTTGGGTGCTGGTGCTGCTCCTGGTACCAACTCAATAGAAATGTCTACTTCCCTGTGAGGTGGTAACTCTAAAACCTATACAAGAAATACATACTTAAACTACTATAGAACCAGGTAATTTCTCAAGACATACACATCCTCAACTTCCTTACCTTTGTCACTAGAAATATGCAATGCAAATAATACACACCCTTTCCTACGACTATGCTTCACATGCATAGTTGTTACCAATTTGACTGATGTTGCCTTCTTCTTACCCTGTAAGATTCTCTATCCTCGATTTTCATCCAAGCACTCAATGGATTTTTCATAACAATCCACCTTATTCCTATGAAGATACAACTAGTCCATACCTAACAACATACTATACGAACCCAACGACAATACATTCAAATGTGTTGATGTAGACATACCATTAAGCTCAAATGCACAAGCTCTTACCCAATTATGAACTCACTTCTTTGTACCTGTATCCAACTGCACTAACCAAGATGATGAATGCACTTCTTTATTAAAACCACACTTATCCACCAGGTCAGGATTAAAATAACTATAATTACATCTATGGTCAATCAAAATAGAAACAAATTAATCACAAAGCTTATCATCCATATCGATAATAAACGCATAGTGATTTTACGACCTGTTATCCAATGCTACATAGATCCAAGGAAACATTTTTCCAACATCCCTCATTTTCTACACTTCCTGAGCACTGTAAATATGTGGTGTACCACCCTGATGCTGTGGAAAATCTCTCCTACGATGATATTTTCCACAAGTCCAACATTGTATAGGCTTCCAACCTGCACCCTTGTTTTTCTCCTCAAACAGAAATCCATGACCTTTGTCAGATGTAATGAACTTCTTGTGCAGTGTTTCATTCTATTTGTTACCCATGTCCTGAGGTCTAAGTCACTTCTTATCCCATTTCCCTTTATTCTTATCATTACCGTTCCAATATTGCTTAGTCTTAGATCTGCACTTTGATTGCTCGCAACAATGCTTTAGCTTCCTGATGGCCTCCTCCAATGATCTAGGCTCATCAAACTCAATCATGTCTTTGAATGCTACAAGAAACCCACTGATGAATCTCTGAATCTTAGACTTATCCTCCTTGAGGTAAGGCACATATCTCAACAAATCTAGAAATATGCTAGTGTACTCCTCATCGGTCATAGAGCCCACCTTAAGCTCATAAAACTCCTTTGCCTTGTCATCATAGTATATCTCCGATAGATACTTCTTCTCGATCAGTATTTCATCGATTCCCTCCAAGTAAATTCCTCCTCATAAATATATCTGGCATTCTTTACATCTTCCCATCATATATTTGCTTTACCTTTAAGACTGAATGTAGCTATCTTGGCCTTCATGTTCTCTGAGTAACCATGCAATATGAAGAACTTATTCATTCCAATAAACCATGCTTCTTCATCATGTGATTTCTTCATCTCTCCATCAAATGTAGGTGCCTTTTATTTCTTGAACTCATCCATAAAATATCCCCTATCACTCCTCCTATAAGGGTGATAATGACGATGACCATGATATCTATCAGAACCAAAACTAGAATAGTACCTGTGTCCATCATCTCTCCTATCTGGTGTATCCAAGAACCTGATATCCCTGATCATGTCATCTATATATGATCTGTTCCCACTGTGATATATACTACCATAGGCCCCATTATTCTTATCCTCCTATCCATAGCTAATCCAAAGTGTTCCCTGTCTCTATAATATCGACAAACTCGGAATAATTACTGCATTGACTTCTGCTTGTTTCTCCTGTGCTTCAATGATTCTATCATTGACTGCTTTTCAAGTCCTTATTTCTTTCTTCAAACTTGTTAAGGTGTCTACTAAGTCAGAAGAGTTCCCAACACCACACTGCTCATCTGATTCATAGAGAGAATCTATGTAGTCTACCATCTTGCTAGTAATCTATGATCTGTTCTTCCTGAAAGGTATATTATGTCAACTAAACCCAAATCATAAACGAATCAATGTACCTTAGTATAGTTCGGGGAGGATGTCTTGTCCGCAATACTAACCAAATTATCACAATACATATATAAACATAATTAAATCAATATATAAGAATATTTGCATCCATTATCTAATTACCCATGCATGACTATCCTGAACACATACCATGAATTCATGCACAATTACCATCATCCAACCAATGTATGCATGAAAACATATAGACACTAACACACATAACCAATGCATGACCTACATACAATCAAAACAAATACATTCAACAACGAGACCATCAACTTTCACATGACGATAGCACTGCAATCATGACCAATTCCATGCATACACAACAAGCACATAGAACACAATCACAAGGACCTATATCCAACCGGCATGCACATATGAAAACACATTCATCTAAGGAGAATGGAAACCAGACATCACCCAAGGAGAACAAAACCATGCTCTCATACCACTCTTTAACGCCCTCCTCCCACATATACCCAAGTAACCTACCAAGCAAGGTAAACATGTGACAAAGAGTTACTATGATATGATTCAACTCCCTATGTAATAGTTAAGGAAGTGTAACTCATGGAACACAGACAACCTAACCTTATACACATGCAACAGAACCCCTAAGATCCATCTAACCCAGTCATGTGACAAGCCCCTAAGACAAACTGACATTTTCCTACATTATAGCCTCGGTCTCTCCCTTGACATGGGCATGAATGTGACTAGGACCCTCCAGTTGCTCCCACAGAAAAGCATGCATTCAACTGGGGACTTTTCCAGGTAGTTCTGTGCTAGTGACTCCAGATTATGTACCAATTTTTCAAGGCCAAGACTCAGGCCACTGCCCATAAATCCATGAAAATTATAGAAATTAAATATAACATCGAAACAATGATGAAAATGCAAATTTTTGAATAAGGACTTGATTAGACACCTACTAGCCATGACAAAAATTTCGTCAAACGTGTCATAAATATGCATTCTATACGTTTAAACAAAAAATATGAGCATAGGGGTCTCACACTTATCTAAGAATCATTGAGAATCATTTATTCCTCATCACAATAAACACAATACCATTTATTAAGCCATACATTCATTATACATTTAGTGATTAACCAAAACTTGATGAGATCCATACATTCTCACTATCATAAAAATAAGTTGTAATGAACATATAACCAACATAAATATCAAGGATATAATAGCCATATAAACCACTTATAAACAAGTACATTTACCCATAAAATACCAAGGAGAAAGAGCTCTTATTGATGATTGCATAGGTCGACCAGGTATGGGACTTCCATGAACTGCCCAACCATAGACTAGGCTGAACCAAATATTTCTTTTAATCAGTCACCCCTGTGCCATATTCTAAGCATGATTGTGGGATCTCATAAAACACATCAATCAAAACCAAACTAGGGCTTATAGAGGAAAAAACACTTCAAACCTCAACCAGTGATTCCACCTCATGGTCGGACATCACTAACCGTCACTAGATTGGTCTCTACCCACGTTGTCAAGGGCTCCAAAGCGTTTGTTCCAAGCAAGGATTCCAGGACTAGTAACTTAACCTACATCTATTTTTGGGCTTCTGGGACTAGTAACTAAATCCACCAATGGCTTCCAAATAGTTCTTACAACAAAGGATTCTAGGACAAGTAACTCAACCCAAGATATTACAGGGCTTCTAGATAATTTTTCTAGCCAAGGCTTCCAGGAACTAATAACTCAACCCACAGTAAGACCCACAACACCATGGCTATATAGGAAATGGAAATGTTAGGAAAAACCACTGTCAATGCATTCAATCCTCTATGCCAATGAAAAATTACAACCAAATAACCACATGCATATGCCATGCATGCTAAAAATAGTAAGAGAATAATACATGCAACTCAGTACCTGCAAGAAAAAACGGATGTAGCTGCTGATCCCTATGTCCTCTTTCACTTTCGTAATTTTCCTTTTCATTCTTGCTACAAATCCAAAATATGCCCTCTCCTCCAAGAGTGCTCCAATAAAACATTAAGTGTCCAAGAGTATGAGAGAGAGAGAATAGAATGAGAGCTCCAAAACTGAATTGAACAAAGTCTGTGAACTGAACCTCGGAAGCCTTTTTATTAATGAGGCCTCTATTTTCTTCAATTTTCCATTATTTTCCTCTTGGCATTCAACCTATGACCTCTCACCTTCCTTTTCTCCTAATTTCCATTATTTTCATAAATAAAATGCAAATTAACGCCACTTTCCTTTCCAAAGCTTTGGCCATTTCATTTTCCAATTTCCATAGCCATAATAAACCATATGAACACCCAAACTAGGATGTTTTTCCCAACATTAATCTTGGAATACATGTCCCATGACCAAGGTCTTATTTAATTTTATTAACTTTTATATGGATTTTTGACCAGGGCTGTTATATGATAAAATATTCATCTGATGGATTTCAAAACAACATTTATAAATGGAACCATTGATGAAGAAGTATATATTGAACAATCGAAATTCTTTGAGATAAATAGAAGAGATACTCATGTTTGCATACTGAAGAAAGCTCTATATGGCTTGAAATAAGATCCTAGGGCTTGGTATGCAATGATGGATGTTTATCTCTTAAGGATTGTGTTCGTCAAAAGTTTTGTTGATGCAAACCTCTACATCAATGTTGTGAAGAATAAACTAGTTATTATACTTTTATATGTGGAAGATTTATTCATTATAGGAGTGGAGTGCAAAATTCTAGAATGAAAGAAAATATTGGTTGTAGAATTTGATGTGAAAGATTTGGGAATCATGCATTATTACTTGGGATTGGAAGTTTGGTAGAAACCCGATGAGATATATCTTGGTCAAGAAAAGTACATAATCAAGATTTTACAAAATTTCGATATGATGGATTCCAAGCCTATGACGACTCCCATGATAACAAATATCAAGAAGTTAAGAAGCTCTGAATTTAGTCTCATCAATCCTCCAAGCTATCGTAAGTTGGTGGGATCTTTGATGTACCAAGTAAATACTAGAACTTATATATGATTTTTTGTAAATGTTCTTAGCCAATTTTAGTTGGAGCCTCATCATGACCATTGGATAGTTGTCAAGCATATCTTAAGATACCTACATGGAATAATTCATCATTTTCTGAAGTATGATGGAAAGGAGGTTAGGTTAATAGGTCTTATCAATTCCCATTGGGGTGGCAGTGAGACTAATGGAAGATGCACTACCAGTGGTTGTTTCAGTTTGGGATCTATAATTATTGCATGTATGAGTATAAAATAAGGCATTTTTTTAGTTAAGTAGTGCTGAAGCTGAATATGTTGTTGCATGTGAAGTAGGAAAAGAAGCTATTTGGTTAAGAAAACTATTGTCAAGTTTGTTTGGAAAGCCTCTAGGTCCTATAGTGATAAGTTGCGATATTCAAAGCAACATCAAGATGTCTTAAGACCCTGTATTTCATGCCAGGACGAAGCATATCAACAACAAGTACCATTACATTAGGATTTTGATACAATTTCTGGCTGCAAAGCTACAATATATTCTGACGGATGAACATGTAGCTAATGTGTTGAAAATTTATTTTCTGAATAAGAAGTTTTAATATTTCAAAAGTATGCATGGATTGGTTTATGTTACAAATTTAGTTGATAGGGAGAGATGAAGAATCTTGTGGCAACAAGATGCTTGGGAGGAAAATTTTCCAACCTATGTGTTGATGTATAGATCCTGAAGTAGGGAGGGTGGCATTGATCATGGAGCTTTGACCTTGGATATGCACCTAGATCCTTGGGTTGGTGTTAGAACTTAAAATTTTGATGGTACCTGGAGAGGATAAAGCTTGAGTACACCTTAGTACCACCCGATTAGATTACCCTGGTCATGTATCTAATCTATAGCACTGCATGTGCTATAACTCTTCATATTTCATATCATTCTTATATCTTCCATGTACCTATGTATGTATGTGATTATGAATACATCCCTAGTTAATAGGGAGTGTTGAAGAATGTAACTAGAGTTGGTCTTCATAATTGTAATTGTTAAAAGAAAATTTATTGTTAAAGAATTTGACTTATTAAAGCATGGGTTTCATGCTTGTGTCAATGGTATTTAGGTCAAATCCTACACTAAAGGCTTCTAGGTTTTGTCTTGATTCAATAGAGTCATTGTCATTTTTATTACACCCTTCTTGGGATTTTGTATCATGTAAAAAGAATTGTTTTTTAGTCAAAAAGGTAATTTTTCACCTCCACACCAAGTCAAACCTATCTTCATGAATTCAGGTTGGATTATGGATAATCGACCCACCAGAAAGGATGTATATAAAGATAAAACTCAACCTATTTGATGCACTGACTCAAAAAGTTCGATCTACAAGAGAAAGAAGTAGAAAATAAGAGTGAAGTTACAAAATAAGGAAGGAAGAACCTAGGAAGACCTAAATAGAGTTCTTGGGAAATATATCTCTCACACATGCGAAGTTTCTGGGCTGAAGCTGGGGCAAAAATTATGAATCTACTTCAGGTCCAAAACCCTGAAGCTGGGGGGCGAAAATCTGTAGCTGAGGGGCCGAAATTGTTCATTGTAGCTGTAACTGGGAGGCTCACACTTGAATACTTTGGTAGGGGTCATATATTGGAAGGAAGGGTTGACTTGGTGATTGGAGGAGGTCTTTTTCTAGGTCTAAATGGTTTTGGATTGTATCATCTTAATTTTAATCTACTAGTGGAAGAGTTGGACTAGGTTTTCCCCTTGGAGGGGTTTTTCCCTAGCTGAGTGCCTACATCTTGTGTCTCTTGTTCGTGTGGTATTCATATATAATTAATTTGGTAATTTCTTCATGAAATATAAATTAATAAAAAATTAAAAGAATGCAACATAAATCACAAGTAATTATCAAGAAATATGAATAAAACCCTAATTCCTATAAGCATTGATTTCTCAACAATTGGTTCCCAAACCTGTGAATATTTCCTATATCTGAGATCCAAAAAGGTACTTTGGTTATGATTTTTGAATCATAAAAACATGCATGTTCCCCTACAACTTCATTTTTCCTCACTTATAGTTCCCTTTGAATGCCACGGGTGTGTGATAATAGTACTAACGAGTTGATAATTTTATTGGACAATGAGCCCTCAAAAGATCCATGCACCTTGTAGTAGGATTCCACACGTTGACAACAAGCACATTAATGAGGAATTGGAATGAATGTTTTGAAAGGTTGATGCCCTAATAGAAAGAGCCCACCAATTATCAACTGGCTTACAAGACCAAAAACCAAAAGAGATGGGGTTCACTTCTCTTCTTTCCCCTCCCCTTGACTATATAATCTCACATATTATAAATCAATGTGTATAAAAAGAAAAAAGCCCATAATTTTCCATGAGAGAGAATGGAATGTTGGGAGGAAACAACTCCACAAAATTTTGGGACAAATGAGTCGAGATCTACCGTTAGATTTCTTACAACCAAGTAGCTTTGAAATCTAGAAATCAATCATCATTTAGAGTGAAAATCACAGTAAATCCCTTGAATTATTCCCTCATATGGAATCCAACTCCCATATTCTATCATTTCACAGAATAGACGAATGGGGTGGTATGAAAACTAAGTGAAATTAAGTTTCATGGTGCTACATTCCCAAAGTATACAACCTTCCATTGTAAACAAGGAAGGGTGTGATGGGATGTCCTTTCCCATCATAACCTGGTGGGATGACTTCTATGTACTCTCTAACCCATCAATTCATTGATCATCCCATATGGGAAGGCCATGTTAACTTACATTATCTATACACGTTCCCTTTTCAAATCTATGGGGGGAAGAGTCTCCCAAGAGGACTTGAGAAGTGCTGAGACATGAGTGCATCCTTGATTGGATAATTGACCTAATAATTTTTCCATGATTTCCTAACATGAGAGATGAAACCAAAGCGATGTGGGGGGGAATTTTGGCCACTTGAACAAGGTTTTTTTTGAGTTTCCAATTGAGAGAGTCCTTGTTGGGGGGTGATCCATGAAGTATTTTTTTAACATGGAAATGACTATCTAGGAATCTCCCTCCACAATTAATTTTGAATAGTTATTTATCCTAGCTATTTGAAGGTAAAATTTTAGGGCTTGAATTTTTGTTGCATTTCCACTATTGAAGCCCAAGGAACCTAAGAATAAATGAGTGATTTCTCCTAATGGGTCCTTGAAGTCCCCTCTGAATCTAATGATCCTGGGATTGCATTTTGAGGCTCCATCAAACTTGAGTTTGATGAAATTATGGGGAGTGGGAGACCAAGCATATGGGATGGTAAGGGAATTATAAAGGGGATGATTATGCACAAAGGATGAACTAAGTTTGATAGCCCGGGATTGGAGAGTATTTACCTTGATCTCATTATATTTCCAATAATTTTTGGATGACAGTTGGATGAGAATAGTTTCTTGAATATTACATCAAATTGTTTCTCAAATGCTTGAAAAATTCTCATTAATATTCTAGAAAAGAATATTGTTTCATTCTTTTCACAGAGCGTAAAGATGAAGTTAGAGAGGAGATTCCAAATCCTATTGAGAATGGGATTGGAAAAAATCATTCATTGGTAATTTCTGAGAGTTAGAGATATACTTGACTTGTTTTGGTTTGATTGACGCATCAACATGAGTAATCGATTCCATAAAGATTCCAAAAATGAGCAGGTATTGAAGAGTTGTTTGACATACTTTGTGTTAGATTAATAGAGGTGGAAAAATGAGGGGCCCTATAATCCTTTCTTAATATGTTTATCCCATGTTAGTATTTTACCATGGATAAGGAGCTAGTGGAAGAAGGAAATTTTGGCCAAAGTATTTCCCCCTAAATAATCCTCCACATGTCCTCCTAGAGATGATTAGCATGCCCAACTTCCAGGTGGTATGCTTCCTTCACTGTAAAAGTACCTCTAGATCCATAGCCCCACCTTTATTTGCCATGACCAATAGAGATAAAAATAAATATTTGTTGAAGATATTATGAGAAGGGTTTCCATTCCCTTGTGTATAACTAAGGCTGCAAATCCTCCTCCATAGGGCCATTGTATCCACTAATCATTTAAACTTTCACATGACCATTAATATGCCACTTTGTTTTTATCTCTAGCTATCATTGCAACCCATAGTTTTAGAGATATTTTTGAATGTCAAGTTTCATAATATGTTTCCATGAGTCCTCCCAAAATAGGGCCTCTATTCCATTCTAAGCTTCCTAGAAACAATGATGTTGTATAAGTTTCATTCCTTTTATAGTTGGATTCCATTCAAAGGACCAAGACTGAGATAATTTCATGTGGATTAGTTGCAAGGGTGGAGATTCCATTATCATATTTATGAATCCATATTTTCCTCTGTTGAAAATGGAACCAAGAAAGGATTCTAATTTATTTTTCCCTTGAATTAAATTGGAATAAATGGTAATTCCACATCACATGACAACTTGTATGAGTTAACTAAGTTAGGATGAATTATTTGGTTCAGTTAATTCAAGTTGAGGGTAAAAATAGATGCATGTAGAGTGTCTCCAACATTATAAGAGCCCTCGTTGAGTTTATTTTTAGTTGTAATAATTAACTCAAATTATCTTAATAAAATTCAGTTAAACTATTTCTATCTCATGGAAGAACTAGTAGGAGGTTAAATAGTGGGGTGTCGCTTCATTACTGATAATTAAATCATAAATAACTCATGCATGTCAGTTATGAGAAAGAAATAGTTGAGGTTGGAGTTCAAGGGCAATGTACTATCAGTTGTATAAGTATCAAAATTGTACAGGTGGTTCATGCAGTTAGAGGAAAACCCCTAATGGATTGCACACTATGGATGAGGAATTTCCATAATTAATAGGGCCTAATTACCCAAGGAAACAACGCAAGGAAATAGGGACTTGGGCAAGCCAAAAATTGTTTTAGTATTGAACCAGGCTTGTCTAGGAATCATTGAGATAGATAGAGATAGTGCAGAGGTTTCTCATATTGGAGAAAAGCATTGTAATATTCTCATATTCTTTGGCTTATGCAATATACAGATAATGAGGTTTTTAGCCGAGGCTTTCCCCAGGAAAATATTGGTGTTGTGCGATTGAAATCATTTCTCTTTCATGTTTTGTGATTTCAAGATCTAAATTGGTTTCCTCAGTTGGTAGAGTATATTCAAGTATAATGACTTAGAATATTACAATTATCAGTTTAATCTGCATGGTATCAGATCAGGAATCACTCTAGAAGAGAAGAATACTATTTTTTCTTTGCAGGTCAATCAAAATTACAGATATACACTTTAGAGCTTCCGGCAGGATCAGGATGTGTTTCTCTGGATTGAGACTCAAATATGCCCTTGAGGGTAGTTCAAACTAAATATATTGGAATGACACAATGGAAGAAATATTGGAAGACAATGGGCTAAAGGAATTCATAGACAATAATATTCCTAAGCTTGCAACAACAAATGCTCAAGATTTGGCGGCATGGAAGAAGAACGTAGCAAAGGAAACAAGGATTATATTGAAAGGTGTTTGAGTTAATATTGTCTCGAACCTCCATGGAAATGAAACTCCATATTCTATGTGTAAGGCCTTAACATATTTGTTTAAGAACAACAACGACCACAAGAAGTTGGCGATGAAGGAAAAGCTCAGAAAAATCAAGATGGAGAACGAAGATACAATACTAAAATACTTGACCAAGTTCACTCAATGTCAAGATGAGATTGGACGTGTTGGTGTTATAGTTTCCAAGGATGATTTGGGGAGAATAGAACTTTTAGGCCTTCCCAAGAGTTGGAAAAGCTACCAGGATTCAGTGAATGGGAGGGAGCAGCTACCAGAGTGGGAGCGATTGTGGTCTGACTTGGTAGAAGAAGAGATTCGATGGGACACCAAAGATAAATCCTCATCAAAGCATGATGATGAGAAGAATTGTGCCTTGGATGGAAAGGAAGAGAAAGGGAAAGGGAAGTCATCCCTTCCAAATCAAATTCTGGTTAGGAAGGAAAGAAGAAGGACTTGTCGAAGATTACATGTTTTCACTAGCACGAGCTAAGACACTATGCCATGAAGTGTCCACACAAGAAGGACGAAAAGACTCCCTTCGAGTTGGATTTCACTCTCATCGCATGCATGGTGTCATCGGTGATAGGTTCTGCATGGTACCTGGATAGTGAAGCCTCATTCCATATGACCGACAAAAAATAGTTCTTCAGCGACTTGGAGGAGAAGTATCTACAGATGCACATAGAGATGGGAGATGATGGGAGGTATAGCGTAACCGAAATCAGTACTGTTACCTTTCAGAGGGAGTTCAGTTCTCCTCTCACGTTGAAAGATGTCATGTATGTTCCTGGTTTTAAGAAGAATTTAGTTTTAGTTTCTATGTTGGAAGATTGTGGCTACGATGTGATATTTAGCAAAGGAAAGGTGTTCCTTCATCACATAGCCATGGGATACGTGAAGAAGATTAGGGTTTGAGTAAAGAACCTATAAAAATTGGATGTAGAATATTGTGCTTCGTTGAGCACGAAATCAGAGAAGGTGAAGAACCGATACATCAGTGAGTTATGACATAGAAGTTTGGGCCATATACACCTCAAAGCTTTTAAGATCATGCAACATATTTCTTCAAGACTTCCCAAGGGCACACTTGAGTAGTGTCATACATGCAAAGAGTATACATTGGGGAAGTACACCAAATCCACCTTTCATGATAATGATAGTTGAGAAAAAGTGATCCTTAAAAGAGTTCACTCAGATGTGCGTGGACCATTATCGACAGCCTCCACAACCAAGCACAGGTATTATGAGATTTTTGTAGGTGATTTTTCATGAAAGTGTTGGATTTTATTCATGGAGAAGAAACTTTAGGTGTTCTAAAAACTTTGTGAGTTCAAAGCACTTGTCGAGAAAGAAACAAGTAAGAAGGTGAAGGATCTCAGGAGCGAAAATGGTGGAGAATATGTGTCAAATGAATTCAATAACTTCTGTGCATCAGAAGGAATTTTACGAGAGTTGATAGCACCTCATAACCTACAATAGAATGGGTTTGCAAAAAGAAAGAACAAAAACATTGTGGGAGTTGCAAGAGAAATGTTACATGATCAGGGCCTACTGTTGTACTTGTGAGAAGAAGCATGCAACACAAACATGCATGTGAAGAACAGAAGTACTCATCAGATCCTTGATATGTCTCCACTAGAAGAAGCCTTTTCCAGTAAGAAGCCAGATGTGGTGCACTTTAGAATTTTTGGTTCATTAGTTTACTGTCATGTTACCAAAGATGCACGGAAAAAGATAGAACCAACAACTGAGTTGGGAATATTTTTGGGGTACAATGATACACCTCATAACTATCAGGTGTACCTGCCATCTCATAGGATAAAAATGGTTCATAGATATATGAAATTTGATGAAGGAAATTCCATGCGAATTTCCCTTGAGAGGGAGCTTTAGATGCATGCAGTTGAGGAGATCTTAGCTCCAAAGGAAGAACCTCAAGATGTGGAGAAACCACAAGAATATGAGTAGAGAGTGGAAGAAACCACTCAAGCATAGACATCATAGACAAAAGGAAGCACACCAGAGAGGATGAAAGGTTGATGCAAGATGATAGAGATAACGTTGGAGCACCCATATCACAACGCAGTCAGAGAAGGTCCCCAGATAGATACACTGGATACATGACTCTTATGAGCGAGAGTGTAGATACTGAGCCATCCTCATTCGAGGAATAAATGCAACAACCAATATGAGTTGATTCCATTGTTGAGGAACATAGTTCCATTATAAAAAAAAATGCATGGGGAGTTGTCCCAAGACCATAGGACAAGTCAGTTATAGGATCCATCTGGATCTACAAGGTGAAGCAAGCAGTAGATGGGAGTGTGGAGAAACACAAGGCCATATTTGTGGCCAAGTGGTTCTCTCAGTTAGAGGGAAGAGATTACGAGGAGACATTTTCTCTAGTTGCAAGGTACTCTTCAATAATATTTATCCTTGCACTTTCAACACATATGGGTTGGTAAATACATAAGATGGATGTAAATACAACTTTCCTCAATGGAGTGATTAAGGAAGAGGTGTACATAGAGAATCCATAACGATTTGAGACCTTTGACAGAGAGTCACATGTGTGTAAACTCAAGCAAGCGCTATATGGACTACAGGAAGCACGTCATGCTTGTTACACCAGGATCGAAAACTATTTCACCGAGTTGGGCTTCACCAAAAGTGAAGCAGATGCGAACCTTTACCATATTGTGGTAGAAGGTAAATTATTGATTATAGTATTATATGTAGATGATTTAATTCTGGAAGGTGATGAGAAGCTGGAGTCAATTCTTGCAAAGAGGATATTGTAAGATAATTTGAGATGAAGGACAATGATGGGGCTCTTGCATTATTTCCTTGGTTTGGAAATTTGGCAAAGAGATGGGGAACTGTTTGTCTCTCAGGGCAAGTATGCCAACAAGATACTGAAAAAGTTTCATATGGAGAGCAAAAAACCCATGGAGACACCTCTAGTAGGGAATTGGAGGAAGGAAGATGCTACTTCAGGTGAAGTGGTTGAAGCTACCATTTATAGGTAGCTTGTGGTTTCACTCATGTACTTGGTGAACACATGACCATACATGCGTTATGCAGTTAACCAACTTAGTCAAGCTATGGTTAAGCCAACTAAGCTTTACTGGAAGGAAACCAAACATGTGTTGAGATACCTCATAGATGCATATCAGTTTGGTATTTGGTACAAATGGACAAAAGGAGTGAAGCTGCAAGGATTCATAGATGCGGATTGGGTAGGGATTCCATCCGATAGGAAGAGCACATTAGGGGGAATCTTTAGTATTGGGTCAGTAGCGATTTCCTGGTACAACATGAAGTAAAGATTAGTTGCACTCAATTCAATAGAAGCAGAGTACATGGATTCTAGTCAAACAACTTGTAAGGCTATATGGATGAGAAAGATACTTGTTCGGTTTTTTGGTCAAAAAATGGATCCTACGGTGATTTATTGTGATAATCAGAGTGGCATCAAAATATCGATTAATCCAATTTTTCATGACAGGTACAAGAATATCGACATTCGGTATCACCATCTCAGAGATTGTGTACAGAGGCATATTATGCTATTAGAGTATGTTCCTATAGAGGAGGAGGATGCAAACATCTTAACAAAGGCACTTTCAAGAGGAAAATTAGAGTTCCATAGAGGTAGGATCGGGGTATCAGACAATCCATTTCTTGCTCAAAGGGAGTGTTGAAAATGGAACCAAGAAAGGATTCTAATTTAATTTTCCCTTGAATTAAGTTAGAATAAAATTGTAATTTCACATCACATGACAACTTGTATGAGTTGAATAATTTAGGATGAATTAGTTGGTTCAGTTAATTCGATTTGAGGGTCAAACTAGAGGCATGTAGAGTGTCTCCTACATTATATGAGTCATGGTTGAGTTTATTTTGGGTTGTAATTAATTAACTCAAATTATTTGAGTTAATTTCAGTTAAACTAGTTCTAAATAATGGAGGAACTAGTAGGAGGTTAAAGAGTAGGGTGTCGCTTTATGTGTTCAACCAGTTAACTGATAATACAATCATAAATAACATGCATGTAAGTTCTGAGAAAGACCTAATTGAGATTGGATTTCAAGGGAAATGTATTATTAGTTGTATAATTATTCGAATTGTACAAGTGGCATGTGCAGTCAGAGGAAGGCCCCTAATGGATTGCACCTTATGGATTCGGAATTTCCCTAATTAATAGGGCCTAATTACCCAAGGAATATGCACAAGGAAATAGGGACTTGGGAAAGCCAAAAGTTGGTTAAGTGTTGAACCAAGCTTGTATCGAAATCATTGAGACATATAGAGATAGTGTAGAGGTTTCTCAGTTGGAGAAAAGCATTGTAATATTCTCATATTATTTGGCTTATGCAATATACATATAGCGGGGATTTTAGCTGAGGCTTTCCCTAGGAAAATATTTGTGTTGTGCGATTGAAATCCTTTATCTTTAATGTTTTGTGATTTCAAGATCTAAATTGGTTTCCGCAATTGGTAGAGTAGATTCAAGTATAATGTTTTAGCATATTACAACTATTAGTTGAATCTACGTGGATTCTATACATACTCTAGATATCTTGTCCTCCTTGAAGCCAACACCACAAGCTTTTTTATCCTATAATTGTGTTGAGGAATTTATGGGTCTCTCAATGCCAACCCTTCTTTCAGTTTGGATAAGCAAAGTTTATCCTAGGCCACCAATGCCCATTTTTCTTTTTCTTTTGAGCATCCTCCCAAGAGAAAGGTCCTTTGAAGGTTGAGAATGGAGCATATAATGCTCATAGGGGCTACTAGTGCTAAGAAAAATTAATAAGGAAGAGCCTACATGATTTATTTGAGAATCATAAAATGGATTGAGACGTTAAGAATAGAATGTGTAGCTAGCCAGCGTCACATTCATTTTCCATATAAATTTGGCCAAGGTATTGTTGTGGGAAAATTCTCGACCTATAGAGCTCCCACATATTTGGAATGTAGGAGGATTTGCTTGTATCCCAAACATATGAGCTATATTAGACTGAACAATTAGTGAGGTGTTGGAAAAAAAGAATCTACGATTTGGATTGTTTGATTATTGTCCACAAGGGCTCCATAAGTTCATCAAGAATTAAATCAATGGCTCTTTCTTATTTCACTCTAGTAACTCCCATGCACATGGTATCATCCATGAATTGTTGGTGGGATATTGGAAGGTATTCACTGGAAATTATAATTACTTTCACCTTGCCATCCATGATAGTTTTTTTTATGGCATGGGCCATGCCTTCAGTGACCAAAATGAAGAGGAATGGGGAGAGGGTATCTTGTTGTAATATTCATCTCTAAGGAGTGAAGGTGGCCATGGTATAACCATTAAGGATAATAGAGATGAAAGATATGGATATCAACACTTTTATCCAATTAATACATGATTCATCAAAGCCAAAGGTTGTTAGAATCTAAAGCATGTAGGACCGGTTGAACCTATCAAATGATTTTGAGAGATCAAGATTTATTAGCAAACTTTTTTTTCTAATGCTTAATTGAACAAGTAGATGAATAGCCACTAAAATTCCATCTAAGAAATGTATCCCCTCTACATAAACTATTTTCTCATGGGAAATTAGTCAGTGGAGAATAGGCTTGACAGGGTTGGATACGACCCTTGTGAGTATTTTTTAAATCACATTACATAGTGAAATACCCCTAAAGCGGCTTGGATCATTTAATATTTCTTGTTTGGTTGCATGTGTAAGATAACATTGAACACAAGGAGGACTGAGGATATGTGATGTGATTCCTTTACTACTTCCAAAATTGTTCACCAATGATTGAACAACATGCTTAAAAAAATTCTTTTCAAATTCATTAGGCTCAAGTGGCTTATTTTTGTGCATCTCCATATTGGTTTCCTCAACCTCTACTATGGTAATGGCACACATTATCGCCTCATTTTTCTCCTAAGAAATTAGAAAGCGTATATGTCTTCTTATTCTTCTTATATCTAATGGTTGGACATTTCAATAATGGTTGTCTCAATCTAGACTAAGGTGATGACACACATTATCACCTCATTTTGCTCCTAATAAATTAGAGAGGGTATATGTCTTCTTATTATTCTTACAACTAAGGAGGATAGAGGATGTGCGATGTGATTCCTCTACTACTTCCATAATTTATTCACCAATGATTGGCCAACGTGCCTAAAAAAATTCATTGTAAATCCATTAGGCCCGTGTGCCTTATTTTTGGGCATTTCCATAATGATTGCCTCAACCTATACTAAGGTGATGACACACATTAACACCTCATTTTCTCCTAATAAATTAGAGAGGGTTTATGTCTTCTTATTCTTCTTATAGAAGCCAATTTACTTGGCCTGGGATTGGAGAGTTGGTCACCATGGTAACAAATTAGATATTATTCCATATAATTATGTTTTGAAAGCCTATGATCATCCAAAGTCTTGAGAAAGGAAATGTGGTTATGGTGTTTGTGTTGAAGCATAATTATATGAAAGAAATACAGGTTCTTTCCTCCTTCCCTTAACCAATGGACCTATGATTTTTTCTTTCAAATGAGTTCCTCTTGTTTCCTTCTTTCCTCTTTTTGAGTCAAAATAAATTCATCCTCATTTTCTATTTCCTTTGATCTTCCCTATGTGATTATGGTCTATTTAACTTGCTCCATTCAATTTTTCAAACTGTGGTGGGCTTGGAAGATGTTTCCAAATTCCTCCCCATTCAATTTTTTTTTCTTTGCTTCGAAAATTTTCAATCTCTGCTCAAAATGGTAAATTTCATATCTTTCAACATTTCTTTCCTGTTTCCATGATTCTTAGATGGTATCCATGAAAATTGAGTGAGAGATATAGAAGCTTTCAAATTTATAAAGGTTTGTTCTTGGTTCTGTCTTTGATGTTTAGATGCAAACCAATAAGGAAATGACGAGAACCTCCGTAGGGATGAAAGGAGACCTCCATGAATATATAAGTTTCCATTGTAGACTTCATAATTAGAAAGTTATTCATAAAATATTTTTTTTGTTGAGTTCCTTCTCTCCTATGGTCATGAGGTCCAAGAGCTACAATTGTCACATCATCTCAACAATTTTTTCTGATTCCACTTCCAGGAATCTAATGCCCATTTTTTACTCTCTAATGATTTGATGATGATGAAATCCCTGCCAATGATCTAGGGGAAATCATTGATGAAGGTTTTGAGTTTTCATATGGATTTGAGAAAGTCTAATTTGTCTCATAAAGTAGAGGGGACATACACATTTGATAAGAAACAAATTTCAATTGATACTATTAGTTAAAATTTTACTTTTAGCTTTTTGGGAGAAGCAAAGATGTCCATGAATTGAGCCTCCTTAAGGTTCCATAGTATTTCCAAACCCCCTTATTTTCCTTAAGAATATACCACTACCAATTGACTATCAACCCAATGCTTGACAACTATCAAGGAAATTTTTCAATGGATAATGTAGTTCTTGAATCAACATGATTGAGGGTTGTTCATTATTGCATTTATTTTTTGGGAGCCTCTGCTTGCCTTTGCAGTTGAGGCCTATAATATTACATGTTATAATATTCATTGAGGGCTGGATGGTCCAGAGAAGAATGCCTCCATCATTAACATTATACACCCAAAATTAACTAGGATTTCCCCTAGTTATTGAAGGAGTTTCTTATTACTTCTATCCCTCCTTTTATATCTTTAGATGTGTTTGGAGGCTTCTTGGAGGAACGGGTATACACACCTAGGAGAGGGTTAACAATGTTTGTACTTGATGGTTCCACTCGCGCCGAGGTTTTGGACTTGAGAAGAGCCTTTCTTAGTATTTTCACTTGATGTTATGGGATTAAGTGTGGATACTTTCCCTTCCAAGGTGTTGCCATTCCTAAAACATCCAATGCATCTAGGTCCATGTCCTTGATTACTTCTCATTACTATTCTAATACTAGGTTTTTCATGATGATCTCTATGATGAATAACTCCATATACTTTTGCTTTTGGTTTTAATCTATTTTTGATTTAAGATTGGACCCTCGGTTGGGTTGTGCATAATTCTAAAGTGAAGGTTGGTGGAATTCTGAGGTTGCCTAGGCTACAAATGCTTATAAATAGATGGATATTATAAACTCGCTAGAGATTAAAATTTGTTTCGAGTTTAGGGGCCCTTGTTGTATGATGTGGAGGGGGGGAGGGGGTGAGTGGTAGCTAGGTGGACTAGTTACGACAACATATATTTTTTTTTATACCATTTAGATATTTAACTAGAGCGAGAGAAATATGAGTGGAGGCTATAATGATGGGGGAAATATTCATACAAGTGATCATACTTGTGGTATCTCCTACATATAAAGGGGATATTCCCATAATACAAGTATTGCTTCCAAACTATATCATGGTAGGAAATGTTTATGGAGGTTGACAAGTACTTAAAGATGTTCATGTACACACAAATCCCAATGTAGGAAATATAATTACCCTATTTTGTGTCTTTTGAGATTTTTACAAAGTATCCTACGGAATTTCCAACCCCCTCCAGTGTTTTCTCCTCCCAAAATTCCCTTGGGAGGGAAAAGAGTTTGATTGAAACTGGGGCACCAAAAGTCCTCCTTTTATAGACTAGATATTTCTATCCAAAAGCAGAGATAAAGGCTCACTGAGCTGAAAAATTAAGATCCATTTTCAAACACCCTAGTCTTGTCCTCAATATTGGTAAAAATGATGGTAAATAATCCTCTGAGTTCTAAATCAATTTTCCCTTTCAACACCCATTTATTTGGATCCACCAAATCAATAATTTTTCGATGGGCTAGGTTCCCATGAATTTTCCAATCAAGGCATGGTTCTACACATATTAGATGTATTATCTGATTCCACTGGACTTTACCTTATATTTGGGTTTAATGGCTACATTTAAAACAAAACAATAGGGGTTTCTTCTTTGAGTTGTAGTCACAGTACCTTGTGTTTGAACTCATGACTATGTGACACAATTATCATTCGTCCCTTGTTATGATTCAATTTCCGAGAAGGGTTTATTGTAGACCTATTGCTTGAATTCTATAGGGGTGGGGAGGTGGATTTCCGATGCCCTGAAATCATGTTGCTAAAGAAGGGAAAATTTCTTCCTCTTGCGGTGCGTGCCATATTCTAATGGCACCATAAATTTTAAGATATGTGATAAAGTACTAGGATTTGCAAAGCTACTATTTATTCTCTCCCAATAAACAAATATTTTTTTTAGTAAATTTATATTATAGATTATAATAAAATATAGACTATAAAATAAATACTTAAATAATTAAATTTTATCAAAATATATTTTATTTTAAAATTAATTAATTTATTATTTAAAAAATAATAATTTGTAAAATAATATTATTATTATTATCTTGAAATTTTTTTTATGAATATTAAATGAACTTATAATTATAATCTATAAGTTGGTTGTTTAATTTTAACTTAGTTGTGCATAAATGCACTTATACTTATAATATTGTTTAATTTTAACTTAACTTTGCATGTAGATCATAATCATATTTTTAATTTGTTTTTTTTGGGAATATTTAGGTTTTTATTTGAAATTAGAAGCCTTTTTTTTGCGTAATGATTAAAGATTATATTATTATTATTATTTTCACATAAAAATGTCTTTCACTTTTGAGATTAAAAACACACATTACAATTGATCAAGTAGATTATATATATATATGGCAATTATATTTTTTTGGAAAAACAAGGTTACATGAATTCTATATATATTTTCTTGGGGTGCATTTTTATTTACCACACGCCTAAGAGTTCATGTCATACTCAGAAACACCCACAAAACCCCCATTACAAAGCCCTAATGCCATAAAAACCACAAAGAAAATCACTCAAACCATCATACCAAGAATATCACCTCACTTCAATAACATGGCCCATTCAACAAAAGAAACAAAGATTTCTCAATTGAACTCGGGTCACACCTAACTAATGGTAACAAACCATATGACATATCACCTCACTCCAAGTACAGGGTTCATTTAACAAATAAACAAAGATTTGCCAATTGAACCGATGCCACACTTAATTATTGCAAACAAACCATAAAACATATGAACCACAAAGCATATCACCTTGCTCCAGGTACAAGGCCCATTCAACAAAATAAAGAAAAATTCCATGCGTAACTATTGCAAGCAAGGAACGTGAAAAATTCAAATAGAGAGAGTTCATGTATTACAAAACTCATTATATAAAAGACCAACTAATCCACGAGCTCACCAAATATGAGAACAATATTAGTTGCAAATACAAAAAATTCCCCACAAGACAAGCACAAAGATGTCTACCATAGCGAGCCATAAATCCAACGACCTCCTAGAAACTCCAAATAAACTTACACCTCGGTCGAAATAGGACATGAAACAAAACCAAGAATCCATAGCTTACTGATCAGAATTGATACCACCCACAATGAATTGCAAAAACATAAATTCCCGCCAACGCTAATGATGCTCTAAGGAGGAAATTGTGGTTGGCGCGTGAGCACTTGAACTAGGGGGATGCATAAGATCTACACTATCAGATTCACCCACTATGTAACCCTCTACTCGAGCCAAACGATAATCCGAGCATTCTTTTAATATCCTCTAGGGAGGAGAAATTATAATTCTCCACCCGCTTGTCTTTGAGGACCAATCTCAGAAAGGTTAACATTTGTTGATGCAAAGATAATGAATTTAGTAATTGTTTCTTCCTACCCCTGGTATTCGCAGGGTTAGGAGTCACTTTGAAACTTCATCAAGCAACTATGAATTTGAATGGTATTGAGGATCCATCCCATATTGAGTCTCTAACACCTAGATTTCCTTTCTCATATTCAACAGAACAACATTGAAGAAGGTGGCAACATAATCATAGGAAAATGGTCTGAAACTCCACTGCCCTAGAGAGGCATAACCATCTCCTTCCTATTTTCTACGCATTCGATGCCTTGGAGGCATCGATACAACAGAGAAGAAACACTTTAGGTAGCCATTGGAAATCCCACGCCCTACAAAAAAAAAAAAAGAGACTAGACACACCAACTTGACAACATGACCGTAAACCCACTAAGTCATCACCAAATCTCCAAAAAAATGGTTTTAAATCCAACGAATCAAATGGTGGGATGACAAACACCCCACAATCCAACACCATGAAACAAAATACCCAAATATGCCCTGAAATAACGTAAGACTCAAATATGCTAAAAAAGAACACAAAACCACAGATACAATACACCGACAAAGTAACACCACCAGCTACCAGGTAAACCAACACAATTCTAATAGACGTCATCAGAATAAACCTTCACATTCTCAAAACAATAGAAACAGCATAAATCATGGCACCCCAAAGACTCAAAACTCTGAAAAAAATAACCCAGAGTACAAGAATTTCCTATTGACCTTTAAACTCAACCAAGAACTGAACTATAAGAGAATGGTGAACTAGGGCCCAACAACACAAACCAACTCAGGTACTTGAAAGAACCAAAAAATAAATAACTCAAGATAGAGAACTAAAAATTTACACAAGAGAACATAAATATCACCCTTGCTAGTCTAACATTGAACTTGAAGCCTTGCACCTGAGAGAAATCTCCAACACCACTGAAGCTCCGTTGCAACTAACTCCCATTCTAGAATACCAACCTCACACTTTCCATAAAGCATGAAAATAGAGGTCGAGGGCTAGCCCCACCTCCACTCCCATATGCTCCTACGAACCCCAAAACCTCTGTTAGGACACCCATTTAAAGATGTAAAATCTAAACTCGCACGTAGCTTCGAAACAAGCTCCTGGTACGCCCATACGTGCCTTTAATTCTCGTTACACTTGGGGGTGGTAGGAACAACCCCCAACATCCACATCTTATCAACAATAACACCCCATCAGGGGAGAAAAGTAAATATGTAGTTATATAAAATATGTTAAGAGAATAAAATTGAAATATAAGATCAAATATTTTTTTAAATCTTATTAAATTTTTTTTTTCCAATTTGATCCTCAAACTCCCAAGGAATTTTGCATTTTACTTTTTTATTTTACTAAGATTTTTACATTCTATTTTTTGCTTCTAAAGCTTAAGAAATGACCAAGGATGTCTATGTAAAAATAATTCAAAAGAAAAATTAAATTGAATAGAAGATAGTAAAATTAAATCTAGAACACTAAAATGAGTTGCAATATTATGAAAAAGTTATTTTATAGAGTCAACCCACAACAATATCTCCAAATTCATGCTAAGTTGGATGTCCATGAAAGTGATAAATTCTTTTTTCCAAGTTCTTATATAAATCACATGCCTTGCAATGTCAATGTGCATGAGTTCTAGGTTGAGCTCATTTGTTGCAACTTCTTCTCCAATTTAACTTGCCACATGAATGCAAGTTTTGATGACTATGTAATATTCCTCACTAACTTCTTTCAGATATTATTTTATGCCCTTCCCTCAAGCCTTTGAGCTCGCATGCCAACCATTTGTTTCACTCATGTTGCACCATCCTAGTGGAAGATCTCGACATCAACAAATAGATCTAAATGTTGGGTATAACAAGTGATCCACCACTTACCATTAAACCTACGAAAGATATGATAATCGAAAGTTGTAGCCAAGAAAATTAGCTAACTTTGAATGGGATGACTACTTCCACAAAGACCATAAATAAAAGAAAGAGAATGGAAGGGGCTAGCCTAAAGACTGGTGAGGGTATCTCCCTTATATGATTTGGGCTATTAAAAAACCATAGTTCAATTCTAGCTAGACCCCAGTGAAAGCCCTATGATAATTTTGGAAAAGACTACCTCTTTAAACAATACCTCAAATTTACCCCCTCGACCACCAAGCAACCTCCATTATATAATAACTTTGTTTCAAAGAGTAACCTCCATTATATAATAACTCACATGTTGTAGAGAGTAATGACTAATGTCACATGTCATTAATTCAATGATATCAAAAGGGGGATACTTGCCTATTAAGTACACATGCCTTTCAATAATTTGAAACCTTAAACTATTAAGAGAAATTGTGATGAGATATCAACTCCAATTTATTTTGCATTGTCTATAATTTACCATTTTATCTTGATTTTATTGGTGATCTACTTGTTCATTTAAAAAAACTTAAATATTAACCTAAATATTTACTTCATTATTTGTTGACGTCCCAATCTCCCAAGTGAAATTTAATTCTAATTTACTTCAAAAAAAAAATTAGCCTCATTACTCGTAACACCCCTAACACATAACAATGAGAAAAATGAAATAAAAGATATAAAAAATAACAATAAGAAAAACTAAATAAAATAAATAAATAATAATGAGAAAACGAAGTAAAAGACAATTTTTTTATTATTATGAGAAAACGAAGTAAAACACAAACAAATTTATTCAACTTTTATAAGTAGTATGGGGTACTTATTTAAATTCAAAATGAAAAAGTTAATAATTTAATTATATATATTTTTAAATATTTGCATTTATTTTATGTATTTATTTAAAAATATATATAATATAAAATTATATATTTATTTTAACTAAAAATCCTTAAAAAAAAATTAATAAAATCTGGTTTTCTTCCTAAATATTATATAGTGGTAGAGTGCAATGAAAGAAAGGATTTGTACATCATAATAATAAATCAAAGGAAGAGTGATCAATTGTTCGTGAAACCATGTATTCATATTATTTATTAAAGTTATGAATATCTTTGTAAACTTATGTCCTTTTGGCATTTAATGAATCTGACCTTGGAGCAAACCATAAATCAAAGGAAAAGAACATGAAAGTTGGCCAGCAAATAATTTAATAGAATAGTGGAAAGGGATTTATATTTGGACCAACTAGTAATGTATTTTTTTAATTGGTTGTCATGTTTAATTTCCCTAAACTTATTATTATATATATAATAATAAGTTTAGGGAAATTAAACATGACAACCAATATAATAATTATATAATAATAAGTTTGGTTGTCATGTTTAATTTCCCTAAACTTATTATTATATATATAATAATAAGTTTAGGGAAATTAAACATGACAACCCATTAAAAAAATACATTACTAGTAGGTCCATTGAATATATAAATATCATAGTGCAATTTGTTAGCTATTTTATAACTTCCAAAAGTGTCTTTATTCAAAATGGTTAGTGGGTGTGCATCATTTGAAAAATCTTTAAAGGAGGGCCCTATATACCATACTATGTAAATCATTAATGGGCTATGATGGTACAAAAGATGATCAAGATTTCTAGAAACACTACCTCGCTTTATGAGGTAGACAACATCCCATTTAAAACAAATCCCAATAGATTATTGGGCCTTCATAGAAATCAATAATTTGTATTTCTCCCATCATTATTTCCAATAGTTTTAGATTATGGGGACAACGTATGAGAGGAGTGAAATAATGATTTCATTAGTGTAGAGACAAATGGAAGGAGAATGTTCATCAGTTCTCAATAAATGTGTGGGCCTAATATTGGTAAGGGGAAGCCGTGGCACTAAAATTTAAAGAGGGTGAAAATCATCTGTGGTAAGGGGAAGCCGTGGCACTAAAATTTAATGGCACCGGGATGGAAAATCTTCAGAGAAAAACCCATTTGAGTTGAAAAAGCTTTGTCATCATGTGACTGATAAGTGAAAAAAAATGTTTTTTATAATATTTAGCTCTTTTGTGCTTTCTTTCATTAAGTTTTGATGGGACAACTTTGGAAATTACATTGATATCAATGATGTTTAATATTTTAATTTTAACCTTTTTTTAATATATTTGATGAATAAATGTTTAATAGGATAATTTAGCAATTAGCAAATTATATTGATAGTAAAAATATTATTTATACTATTATTTTTATATATAATTATAGTTTTTTTTTTAAGAGAGTGAGTTAATACGAGTTTTGTATTAATTTAAAGAAAATTTATATAAAAATTATGATTATTGGTTTGTTACTAAGAAAATCACAAGAAAAGTTTTTTAATTTGTTTTGTTTAAAACCAATTCTAATGCTATATATAAGATACTTATGTCTAGAAAATAAATTATCTATTACATTATTGTTGGTCAAAGAGGAAGCAACATAACTGTAATATTTATAGGAAAAGCACAAAAATATCAAGAATAAATACAATATAGCTATTAAACAAAGAGGATATTGATAGCACTATCTAGCTATTTAACAAATGGGTTACTGATAACATCATTCAAAGCCTATTCACCGACATCTTCAAGCTCTACAAACTTTGTGCCCAATATTTTTTTGGCCAGAGCTACGACTTTGTTGTCTACTCCTTTAAGTTGAAGTTGTAACTCATCTAGGCATAGTAGAATCTTCCAATAGGCTTCACTTGTCTCCACCAATACCTTGGCAATAATGGTTTTGATTTTCTTATACAAATACTCTATTTTATAATATTGTGTGCCTATGCTTCTTGTATTGCTAGTGTCTATAATCCATGGTGCCATGACTTCCTCAATTTCTACTTCTCATATGAACCCTTGCTCCATCCTTGCTTTAGCATCTACAAATTTGATCTTGACATGAATTACATGTGGAGTCTGCTCCGAGAAGATTGTTGCCAAAGATGAAGCCCCTTGCTGAGCATAAGGGACAAATTGCATATGTCAACCACTTTGTCCCGTACGACCAAGACCACTACGAGACATATCTTTAAACCTAGGAAGATAAAGGTCCTATGGGTTCAAAGCTAACTACAAGATACATATCTCCTCAAACCCAAAACAAACATACACTACCCATATGACAAATCCCGAATTTTCCACAATGATGGAGAATTGGAAAAGATAAAAATAATTATAAGAAAAATCATAGAGCATCCCCCCAGATGAAAAACATCCTTAGCCATGAGCCTTTCAGAGAGAACAATAAGTGAAAAAATAGAGTAGAACTCCTATTCCATCACATAGTAGTAGAATGCCTTAAAAGTGAAGGTCTACAATGATTAGAGAGTGTGAAAAATTTGGCCTAGCCTGTTGTCTTGCCATTTCCCTAGGAAATCATAGTAAAGAAAGGGCATTGAAGCCTCATGAACCAAGTGAGAATCACACAAGTTTCCATTCCACAATAATACATTATGGCGATAATACCATGTTTGCCCACCTTAAGTGTCATTAAAACTACATGCTATGACTACAAGAAGGAGATACCAAGTTTCAATACAATCCTTAGAAGGAGAGGAGACACTTGATTTCCATGATTAGTCCCATAACATGTCCCTATCACCCCATATAGGGATTTAATAAAGAACCACACAGAGGTGAACTTTGATCCACTTATGTGTGCAAGAGTCATGATATCATTATTATTAGCTCGATGGGCACAACTACACATTTGACCACTACCTTAAGGTGTCCCATGGATTTCGAGGTAAGTAACCTTTACAAGAATTGAACCTTGCCTAATGGTGAAATAAATCTTCACTTTTCATTATTCCATTTAACTTCTTCAAACATAATTTTTTAATTTTTAATAACAAGTCTAGCTCCATCTTAAATCTGGATCTACCAAGTGTAGAAAAAGATAAAATCTACAAGCAATTTTTAATTTAATTTATTTTATTAATTTTGATGTTGACTAAAACTCCTCAGTCCAATAAGCACCCAAAATCAACATAACATTACATTATATTATATTACATAACACCTTAAATAACTAAAGTTTTACAACATTATGGTCATACTAAAATGTAAAGTTCCTCTTAACATAATAATTAAATAATAATACTCTTTTATTTATAATTTTATTTTATAATAAATAAAATTACGTATAATAAATACTATATAAAAAAAAAACATGCGTACATGGGAAAAATGGTCTCTTTTAAATATAATATAATATGCCTACACTTGTAGGCTAAATTAATTTCAACGTATTTATATCATAGACAAATTTTTGTTTAATAGCCTTGGGCTCCACAAAATGTATACATAGTATTTAAAGTTTAATTATAATATATATATCCATATATAATATTTATAATTTTTTATTTTTATACTTGTCATTAAATGGCAACCTTTCAAAAATTCAATACTTCTTTCTAGATTCAATGCTTTGTTATTAAGACTGAATAATATATGGAAATATAATGAATGGACAATATTGATTTGGAGAGGAAGATGCAATGAGAGGATTGGGGCAACTAGAAGATATATTGAATTCTATGAGTTGTATTTAATGTGAACCATAAAGAATTTAAACTGTAAAAGTGGATTTCAGTGCATGGTGGATAGAATAACTTGGATAGTTGTGGCGTGTAAAGATAAACAATATAAACATTTAAATTTCCAATATTTGAGAATATATCAAATGGATGAAAAATATAATAAAAGGATATAATAAAAAATATTGTAATAAATTGGTTAAATTAATTTTATTAAAATATTAGGTTTATTTTAGTTTTTGTATTTTTAAAGAAAAAATTGGAATCTTGAATGGTAATTAAACAAAATTTAAACAAATTTAATAATGAATATATGAGTTTTTTTTAATGAATTTATGGTTAGTTTTTTTTAATTAAATTTTAATATAAATGGATATAAGATAAAATGAATTACATCAATGTAGAAAATAAAACAAATTTTTAAAGGCTCCATGAGATGTGTATGGGGATTGGATAGGATGACCAACAATGAGGTCGAAATGCATGACTTATTACAAGGTTTGCTTCTAGCCAAAGCCACTCAAATCACTAAGATTTTTGGAGACTCACTTCTTACTATACAACATCTTCACAATGGAACTTGCCAAATGAAAATCACCTGGAAAATTTACTAAAAAGAATCACAGTGTTGTTGGACACACTCCCTCATAAAAAGTTCTATCATATCCTAAGAAATCAAAACAAAGATAACAAGAGTCTTAATAAGGCTTAATGGCTACATGTTGGGTAGCTTGAAATTAATGGTGAAATGGATTGGAGCATCCTACCATAATGCCACATCCATGAATAAGGTAATTATAAACCATATAATTAAGGGCCAATTTCAAATTTTCCCCAAACGCAAATGTAAAAAAAAAGAGAGGATTGGAGCATCCTACCATAATGCCACATCCATGAATAAGGTAATTATAAATCATATGATTAAGGGCAAATTTCAAAATTTTCCCCAAATGCAAAAATTAAATAAATAAATAAAATAAAATAAAAAATCCTCACTTGAATGAGAACCCGATTCTTGTCGCAACATCTCAACATCACTGCATGTAACAGTTGGGCATAAATTAGCCTTACCATGCTTGTTACTCATCCGATGACTGCAATGTGTGCATAGTATATATCACCAAATTTTAATTATGATTTCTTTTCATAGATTGGTAATTATGAATTGAATTGCGGCCATAACTGCTCTCGAGTATGGGCTATCTGACAATTGTTTGAGACAATGTATATGTACTCCTATAGTCAACAAGTCTCATTTGTTCCTAATTTCTGCACAAATAATTATATGCAAATTGGGGTAGATATCGTGGTTCCCATGGCACCTCCAAATCGAGGGAAGTCTATCTATTCTCATGTTCTTAGCTAAGCTCATGTTGTACCCAAAATCATGATCTGCAAGTGGAATTGCTAATTGTATAACTGGGCTTAGGCTTATCCACCATTCTATCACTCTAGTATGGTGGGTGAAGCTATTTCCTAATCGAGTAAGAATTCAAAGTATGGCATTCGATACAGGCCATAATTTGGACAAGGTGGTAGAGGGTCAGAGCTTAACTGTCACAATGTGGATTTATTGGCTTTTCTAGATTCAACAACTACTCTCACAACTAAATCAAGCAAGGAGTTACTCTCTCTCATATTTCTCTCTCATCTTTGTTTGTTTTGTTTATCCTGTAATTTTTTGTCAAATACCTCTACCCTATGGTTCATCAAATTAGCACCCCTCTCAACCTAGTGGCCCATAACTCCCCAACACCAAGACCTGTTGTATTCAGACACATAGTTTATGTTGACTCTGGTAAAATCCTATAGACGTTGACTATTGGGAAATAAATGGAAGATCAAATGAATAAGAACCTCGTCGGAAGGGCGGACAATAGAACTAGTGATGGGGAAGTGAGTTGTAATTGTATGGATAGATTCACCCAATTGAAGTAGAACACAAATTCTTTGAAAGTAGAATTCCTTACCCTCAACCTAAAATTAAAGGATTACAACTTGTCTACAATTCATGTGCTAGAGGAAACCCAATTCCTCAGAGAAAAACTAGCCAGATAGGATGATGAACTAGAAGTCTTACACAACCACCTTGTGGATCTCCAAGAGAAAATTAATTCACTGAACGACATGCTTAGTGACACAGATGATGCTAATTGGATTCAACAAAAGCAGGTCCTGCACCTCAACGGGGCAACCCTTGGGGAAGACAACAAATGTCATTGAAGAACGCTACCATGTAAATTTTTCTTCTCTCTAGGTAGGTTTTTTCGTATCTATAGCTTTAGGAAAAGTCTTTAATATGACACAAGTTGTAATTTTTTAAGCATGTTATTAGCACTTTATATCCCCATGAATGTACCACTATAACAAACACCAACCCACTTGCTCGCTAGTGGGTTGGCTACCTGCTTACCCAACTAATCAAGTAAGGTTAGAGGAATGGGATAATAATTTTTATTTATTTATTTATTTTATTTTTTATTTTCTTTGTCTGCCAATACCACTTGACGTACATCATCCTGCATATTTATCTTGATGCTTACCTTGCTACCCTAAATCTCTCTTGGTGCACTCCCTTTGCACTTCCAGAATAAGGCCTCTGGGACGAGTTGTTCCGTGGAATCCACTCCTAACCAATGTGACACCTCTCTGCTTCCAAGTTGTATGCCTAGCTGTCTTGACACCTTGTTAGCCCTACTTCTCCTTTATGCTGCTAATTAATGTTTCCCAAGTATGGCCTCCAAGCCACGTGTCCCGTGGGCCATACCTCTGCACAACTCTTGCTCCCAATCGGTTCACAATCGTGGTACTTCCATGACACCTGTGTTGACTCAACCTTCTCCCTATCTTGTGCGTGCTTGCGAATTCTTCGGAGTTGAACCATCAAAAGACCTAGTAGATGGGTATTCTCTACACCAATCACAACGCGCCTAGGGTTATGTGGAGGCCAACCTAGACTAACCTCATGTCATCATGTGCCCCTATGCAATTCTCTTTTTCTAACTTACGAGATTCTTAACTTGTAGGATGATATGTATAGTGGGCTCCACTCTACCCAATGGGGATGCTTCTCACCTCTGAGCTATGAGCTTATTTGGCCCGGTGCCCTATCATCCTTGCTCCATTTTCTCGTGCACTCTCATGAACAACCCAAGAATTGATCCGTCGGGCCAACTTGTTAAGTGACCCACCTCTCAGCTAATAGCGTAGTCATCAGGTTTGGGTGTCCACCAATGCATCTCATCTGACATCATCCTTGCCGATCCATTTTGTGATACAACCAAATTTCTGGGATAAAAGCTTCGGGCCACATCAAATTTATTCATCTAATCATGATAAGGGAATTCTGGGGTGCCAATACAAAGCATCCACGGTTAAGGTTCTGCCATGTTGAAGGATAAGGTTAGTTTACTTCATTATAAGGTCAATTCTCTGCCCTCTCTTGTTGTAACACTGATTGCACTTGATTAATGTCATGCAAACAATTCCTTCAAAATATTGAAGTGAACTTAGCATCTCTGTTTGAAATAAGCTTCTTGGTGATACCATGTAATCTCAAAATATATTTTACATATATTTGTGCCACCTCACTAGAATAATTAGTGTATTTAACTGCTACAATGTGATCCACTTTTCTCAACTTGTCAATTACCACCATGATTATATCATGTTTCCTAGAGGTTCTAGGAAAACTTGTAATGAAGTCCATAGAAATTACATCCCACTTCCATTCTAGAATGGGAATAGGCGACAATATCCCTACTGGATGTTTTCATGCATACTTCACTTGCTGAAATTCTATTCATTTAGCCATGAAATCAACCATATCTTTCTTCAAAATTGACCAATATTAAAAAAAATTAATTGTCATGAGGGTCTTTTGGTACCCTGGATGGCTTGAATAAGGCTTGAAATGAAACTCTTTTATTATGATTCTCTTTAATTCATCACTATTTGGAATATAAATTCTATTTTTAAACCTAATTAAGCCATGATTAGTGAGGTGATATTCCTCATCCTCACCATCTTGTAGAAAATTTTCTTTGATTTTCTTATATTTATCATCATGTTGTCCTACATTCTTGACCCTTTCTACAAGGTTTTTTGTATGGGAGCTTACAACTGCCAAGTGGCTCATTTTAATACTCCTACTTAGATCATCAAAAACTATGTTTTCCCTGCCTTTAACGTACTTGATTTCAAAGTCAAACTCACTGAGTATTGCCAATCATCTATCTTGTCTTACATTTAGTTTGGGTTTCACAAACAAATAATTGAGCCCACTATGGTCTATCATAAGTGTAAAGTTCCTTCCAATGAGGTAATGCCTCCACATTTTCAAAGCATGAATGATGGAAACCAAGTCTAGATCATGAGTCACGTAGTTCACCTCACGTTCATTCAATTTCCTTGACTCATATCATACAAACTGCCCTTCCTGTGTCAAGACTCCACCGAGTCCTTCTTTACAGACATATGTGCACACTACAAAATTCTTGTCAAGATCTGCAATTCTCAACACTGGTGTGTTTGTGATAAATTGTTTTAATTTCTCAAATCTTGTTGCACATTGAGTCGTCCACTCAAATTTATTTTCTTTTCTCTGCAAAGATGTGATAGGATGGCTTATCTTGGTAATCACCTACCAATCCCATGAATGATTTGACCTGATTCACATTCTTTGGCATTGACCACTCCATTATGGATTTAATCTTCTCTAAATCAAATAATATCCCTTCTTTGGAAACCATATTCCCCAAATAATGTATTTGTGACTGGAAAAAGTCGCATTTTCTGAGCTTTTCATAGAGCTTGTGCTCCCTCCGCAATTGTAGCACATCAGCCAAATGCTTCTAATGCTCCTCTTCATTCTTCAAGTACACTGATATATCATCAAAGGATATAATAAAAAAAAATTCCAAATAAGGACACATCACACTGTTCATTAAGCACATGAATGTGGCAGGAGCATTATTAAGCCCAAATGGTACCACTAAAAACTCATAGTGCCCATACCTTGTCCTGAAAGAAATCTTGTGAATGTCCTCCTCATTGATCCTTACTTGATGGTATCCTGACCTCAAGTAAATCTTGGAGAAGATTGTTGCTTCCCTCAACTGATAAAATATATCATCAATCCTTGGAAACAGGTACTTGTTATTTATGGTCACCTTGTTTAAATGCCTATAATCAATGCAAAATCTCAGGGTTCCATATTTGTCTTTACAAACAATACAAGTGCTCTTCATGGAGACACACTCAAACTTATGTAGCCCTTGTCCAACATCTTTTTAGCTACAATTTTAGCTCAACCAACTCAGGGGTACTCATCATGCATTGTTCCTTAGATGGTGGAACTGCTCCAGGCACCAACTCAATAAAGAAGTCTACCTCTTTGTGAGGAGGTAATCTAGGAACCTCCCTAGGAAACACATATGCATACTGTTGTAGAACTGGGTACCTTTTCAATAGTTCCTTTTCCTCATTATCAATATCACTACCAACATTCTCACCAATTGAGATTCGCACTACAAATAGCATGCATCCCTTTTTGTTGTTGTGTTTGGTTTGCATAGCCGTGATAAACCTAAATAAAGTAGGCTTTTCCCGCCTTGCATAACTATTCTTCCTCCTTGTTCATCTAGGCATTCGATATTTTTTTCATAATAGCCCACTTTAGTTTTGTGTAAATATAACCAATCCATGCCCAATAATATAATATATCCACCCAGTGGAAATAGATTAAGATGGGATTTTGTAGGCATGCCACTAAGCTCAAATGTACATAATTTCACCGAATAATTAATTTTTATTTTGGTTTCAATTTCCGATTGAATCAACCATGGTTCTTCATGCAACTCCTTGACCAAATTGCATTTTTCAACAAGCTTTGGGCTAAGATAATTGTAATTAGAACCTGGATCAATTATAATAGAAACAAGTTTTTGATGCAACTTACCTTCCATCTTAATGATGGATGCCTGGTGGTCTACCTGATAGATATCTATGGTTGCATAAATTCTGGGAAAACTCTAAGCCACATCACCCATTGTACGACCTTCTAAGGCACTATAAATCTTTGGTCCAACCATTTTGATGATGTGGAAAATCTCATTTCCCGTGGTTTTCACCAAATTTCCAACACTTTAATGGCTTTGTGATTTCAACCTGAGCTTCCATGTTGCTGGTTGATGCACATTTTTATTAACAACAACGTTATGTTTCTGGTGAAATTTCTTTGTATGAGCTGGGTGCTTACCTGCCCTCTTTTATGAACTTTTATTAGTTCAATTCTTCTTAATTCCAACACTTCTCCATGCTTTCTAGTCACATTTTAATCCTTCCCTATGTTTTTATTTCATGTAGCAGTGTTTCATCTTCTTGATAGCATATTTTAGAGTCTGAGTTTCCAACAACTCAATTTGATCTTTGAATTCCATAAGAAACCACTAATAAATCTTTGAATCTTGGCCTTCTCATCCTTGAGAAATGGAACATACCTCAATATTTATAGGAACTTGGAGACATATTCATGATCTATTAATTTCCCCATCTTGAGTTCATATAACTCTTTTTCCTTGTCATCATAGTAACATTCGGACAAATATTTCTCTTTGAAGATATTCTCAAATTCATCCCACTTCGGCTCCTTCTCAACAATTCCTCTAATGTTTTTCATGTCTTCCCACCATATATCTTCTTTCCCTTTCAAGCTTAAGGTCGAAATTCTATCTTTCATATTTTTGGAATAATCATGAATTCTGAAAAACTTCCTCATGCCCAACAACCATAATTTTTCATCCTCTGATTTCTTCATTTCCCCATCAAACGTGGGTGGATTTTCCTTCTTAAATTCCTCAAGCATGTAATTCTTTTCCTTGCTTCCTGAATGATGGTAATGGTATTTATAAGAGTGATGGTGGTGCCTTCTTGTAATAGAACTAGATGGTATGTTAGAATGATGTACATGTGTGCTGGTTTCTCCCCTTGGGGTGCTCAATGGTATATTTTGGGCATATTTTCTTCACTCTCATGCTTATGCCTCTTTATGAATCTTCTACCATCTACCCCATTGCTATCCTCCTCTAAATCTTGAGGGCTTTCCCTATTTCTATGAATATCCCTCCTGTCAGATTGCTTTTTTCTATGTAAATGTGAATGAATTTGAAAAATGACTGCATTTATCTCACCTTCTTTCACTTAAGTTCTTACTAGCCTTTCATTTTCTTCCTTGAAGCTTCTAACTTCAACCCTTACGCTTCTCAGAGTGCCTAATAAATCTAGAGAGTGATCCCCCCCCCCTTGGTCGACCGATATTTCTTCTTCAATGGCCCTAACCTCATCACTTCCATGTTGTGATTGGTCAAAATTGTATTGTACCATACCAGTCACCATTATGTGTTTATCTCTGCCTTATGCTGGTTGTGATTTGTTGTCAACCGCACACACTATTAGATACCTCATGTAATAATTAAATAAACACAATTATGACCATGAACTTGCATTCATGGATCTTCCATGACTATCTTTGATGTGCCAAAACAACCACGTTAGTATGCCACCATATATATCATTTTATATGCATTAGTCATATCACAAGAAATATCATTGTTACTGCATAATTAGTAATAAAATAATTATTCATGTCTATAATCCCGCTCTTAACGGAGTTGTTGTAATGGACCATCTGCAACAAACAGTCAAATTAGTACATGGTTAATGGAAAAAAAAAATCACTAATTGTATCATACAAACCTTTATAATTAACAAATTATCACAATTTCTAATTTAATCAAACATGTTAACTGTTTACGTTACAACTGTTTTGATTAGATATTAGAATGATTATTCCAATTATACTTGCAATTAATTTGTTTAGACCAGATTTGAACACCTAAACAATTGCTTCAGTTAATTTCTGAAAATCGTTACCTGCTCATGATAGAGCCCATCAAGTCCAAGTGTTGAACCTAGATGCTCTGATACCACTTATAACACTGTAACAAACACTAACCCACTTGCTCGCCAGTGGGGTGGCTACCTGCTTACCCAACTCCTCAAGTAGGGTTAGAGGAATGGGTTAATAGTAGTAATATTGTTTTTTGTCCTTTATCATTTTAATTTCCAATTCTCAATTTGGGGTTTGGACGCATCATTTGAGCTTCTCAAATCTTCCTCAAAACCTCATAAGCAGGGCCTATTAACCTCGCACATATATAAACCTATCACGATGCCTGGTTCGAGCCCCCATTATTAATGTTTAAAAACTTGTATATACATATCTCGCTTCCATGCTTCCACTACGCCCAATCAAATCTAATGGCTATGATTAACCACGTGGTCCCGACGTCTTGATGATTTCACTCTAGCCTTTCTTATGCCTCAAGGATGACCCTCCAAGACAAGTCATCTAGTTTTCCCCATTCCTACAATTTCTAGGTTTTCTCCTTTGTTACTCTTTGGAGTCTTTGAAACCACCCACCCCAAATTCACTTACTTTCACTAGTCTGCTAGGGTAAACATGAGTCAAGAGTTACTATGAAATGACCCAACCTCCTAGCTCCAATTAAGGAAGTGGGTCCTTCAATTGACCACTGACTGAAAACTCACAACATTCCTTAGTGCTACAAGGACACTCAGGGGCCAAAGAAACACCCTAGGTAAACAAACCTTGAGTTGTGGCTCCTTATCACACAAATTAACCCCCAACCACATGCATGGAAAGGCTCCATGCAATTTAAGGCCTCCAACCACACTCACAAGCCTGCCTGGGTGCGGTTGTGACCCAACTTGTCGAGTTCAAAGAGTTTGGTCCTAAGATCTATGCCACAATTACAAGTCATCCTACAAACCAATTCCCAGATCTTCTTAAAACTTCTCAAAATCATTCATGATATGAAAAAAATTCTAAACATATAAAATTGAGTCATAAACTTGACCTAGTATGAACAGAACAAACTAGGAATTTCGTCAAACACATGGAAAGCGTGTAAGCTACAATACATGAATGCATATATGATCATAAAAGTCTGGTATTCATCTGAGAATCACTTAGAAGGCTCTATGCCTTCTCCACATAGCTGCAAAAAATTTATTAGTCCATACATTCAAAATGAATCAATAAATAAACAATTCATTACAAGAGCCATAAAATATACACATCATATGAACAACATATAACCATAAAATAATCAGCATATAAACCATGGCAACACAACCATAATATCACCAACATAATCACTAAAAATATACACGAATCACAATAGAATGATAACTCTTATTAACATATAAAAAAACCAACCAAGTCAGGGACTTCCACATACCACCCAACCATATATCGGGTTGAACCAAATCTCTCTTTCAACTAATCACCCTTGTGCCATATTCTAAGCATGAAGGTGGGATTTCATGGAATAAACCAAACAATACCAAACTAGGGATTCCAAAAGCAAAACCACCTCAACTCTCAACCAATGATTCCACCTCATGGCCAAACATCACTAACACCAAACAGTTCGGTCTCTACCCAAGTTTTCCAGGGCTCTAGGTACTAGTGACTCAACCTGCAACCTTCCAAGGTTCATAGTGCTTGTCCCAATCTAGGCTCTAGGAATAGTAACTCAACCCAAGCAGTTACAGGGCTTCCAAAGAATTTTTTCCAACCCACAACCATATGGAATTATGACCACCGACCAGAAAATTATTAAGTGGAAAAACCCACAACGCCATGATTATCCAGGAAAAGGGAAGGCAAGGCTAAAACCATTTTCAATCCTGGAAATCCTCCATTTCAATGAAAACACATAATCATAAAAAAACATGCATATTCCATGCATCCATAAATCAACAAGGAAATCACACATGCAACCTTTTACCTACAAAGAAATCCAATGGTAGTTGCTTCTCTACCAGTTCCCTTGCACTTTTCTACTTTCCTTTCCCTTCTTTCTCCAAATCCAAGTGAATACTAGAATACTCCAAGCATGATCCAATAATGTTCTCATTATGCAAGAGTATGAGAGAACGAGAGAATAGAAGAGAGCTCAAAGCTAAAACTCACAAAAGCTGTGAACTGATCCTTGGAAGCCTTTTTATTATTATGGCCTCAATTTTCTTCATTTTCATTCAAATTCCCTCACATGCAAATTTGTGACCTTTCATATCCCTTTTCTCCTAGTTTCCTTTAATTTCATAATTAAATGCCAATTAATGTCACTTTTCCTTTGCCAATTCCTTTGCTAATTTCCATAGCCATTAATTAATCACCAATGATACCCATCACTATGTTTTTGCCCAACATTCAACTTGCAATATGTGTCCCATGACGTTGGTCTTATTTTATTTACATGGAAAAATAACCAGGGGTTGTTACAAACCCATCCCCCTTGGGGGAACACCTTCCTCGGTGTTCAATGGCACTTATAAACAACCAAAAAACATGCTTCCCATGGAGCTTTATAACATAATTTGATGCAGCATTTACATCATATCATATTTTTGAGACCATAACCATCATACCATGAACACCATACCACTCATTGGATCTTTATAACACAACTCGATGTGGTATATGCATACATAGACATAACCAAAACACAAAATAAAGCACATACACCAGAGTACATCCGCTCAACCAGCGAATAGAGAAGGATACATGGCCCACATATGATCAACCATCTCCCATGTAGCATCATCAGACCTAAAGTACTTTCAGTGCACTTTAACTTGCTCGATTTCTCGATTCTAGAGCATAAGCATTTTTCACTGCAAAATGCATTGAGGTTCTGGCTGGAATTCTCCTTCTAGTTCCACCTGCAATATATATTTTTCAATCACATGATCAACATCCTATACATACTTATTAAGAAATTACACATGGAAAACATCATGGACTTTCACTTTCAGAGGCAATGCAAGTCTGTAGGCCACTGGTCCAATCCTCTCAATGATCTCGAAAGGCCTGCAATACTGAGGTGCCAACTTGGTACATGATCCAATCCTCAAGAAGCTCCTCTTGGGATTGATGCACAAGTACACATATTCCCCAACCCGAAACTCCATAAATACCTTGTTCTTATCTGCATAGCTCTTATGTCTATCTCATGTTGCCTTTAGATTCTTCTTGATAACTTGAATTTCATATTCCATATATGCCAACATATCCAGTCCAATCAACACTCTATTCACTGGATCACTCCAACTGATGGGAGTATTACAACTCTGTCCATATAATGCCTTAGGAAAACTCATCTTCAACAACTCTCGATACCCATTGTTGTATGAAAACTCTACTAGTAGAAGATACTCTCCCCACTTCTATTGTTGATGCATGATATACATCCTCAACATGTCCTCAAGAATATTGTTAACCCTCTTTTTCTATCCATATGTATGTGGATGATAAGTTGTACTAAAGGCTAACTCTATCCCAAAACTTAGAAACCACTCTTTCCAAAAACTGTAAGTGAACTTCGAATCTTTGTTTAACACAATATTCTTAGGAATACCATGTAACCTCACTATCTCCTTGATGAACACCTAGGATACCTCACTAGCTAAATTCATAGACTTCATTGGAATGAAGTGATATACCTTAGTCAAGTTTTCAACCATAACCATAATAGAATCATGTTGTCTAGATGTCCTCGACAAACCTGTAATGAAATCCATGGAAATTACCTCCCATTTCCACTCTGGAATAGACATTGACTGCAATAAACCACATGGATGCTTACACTCTTCTTTTACCTGTTGAAAATCTGAACATGTCACAACAAACTCAACCACTTATTTCTTCAAATTTGGCCAATGGTAGAACTTCTTAACTGTTGTCACGTCTTTTGATATCCTGGGTGACTTGAATATGGCTTGAAATGAAATTCCCTCAAGATAATCTTCTTGAGATCGTTGTTGTCCAACACAAAGATCGTGTACCTAAATCTAACCAATCCATCTACCATGAGATGATAATCCACATCCCAATCACTTGTACCTTTTTGTTGTAACCTGTGCTTAAGTTGTTGGTAATTTTCATCATGTTGTCATGCCTGCAATATCTACTCCTGCAAGTATGTCCCATATGAACTCATAGACACAATGTGATTTACCTGCACTCTTCTACTAAAATCATCTACAACCCTATTCTCTTTACCCTTAATGTACCTTATCCCAAAGTAAAACTCACTAGCGTATCCAACCATCTAGCTTGCCTAGCATTCATATTAGTTTGGGAAAAAATGTATCTCATTGTGACCACTCATCAACACAAACCTCCTGCCAAGAAATTTGTGCCTCAACATATTCAATGCATGAATGATTTTTTCCAACTCAAGATCATGATTCACATAGTTCTCCTCGTGCTCATTCAATTTCCTTGAATCATAACATACTAAATTTCCTTCCTGCATTAGGACTACGCCAAGTCCTCTCTTGAAATAATTTGTACATACCACAAACTCTTTATCTGGATCTGCAATCTTTAGAATTGGAGCATTTGTGAGAAACTTCTTTAACTACTCAAAGGTAGCTTCACATTCCTCTATCCATTCAAATTTCTTTCCTTTCCTCTGCAAATATGTAATAGGATAGGAAATCCATGAGAATTTCCTGATGAACCACCTGTAGTAAACTACTAATCCCATAAATTATTTGACCTCATCCACATTCTTAGGAGTTTCCCATTCCATGATAAGTCCTATATTTTTCGGGCCCACTACTATACCTCCCTTGGAAACCACATTCCCCAAGTAGTGAAATTCCGACTAGAATAAACTGTGCTTACTAATCTTGGCATACAATTGATGCTCTATCAATAGTATTAACACTATTACCAAATGTTTTGCGTGCTCTTCCTCATTCTTAGAATATATCAATATATCATCAATGAATATTATCACAGTCTTGTCCAGATAAGTATGCAACATGCTATTCATCAAACACATGAAAGTATATGGAGAATTATTCAAACCAAAAGGAACCACAACAAACTCATAGTTCCCATATCTGGTCTGGAGAGCAGTCTTTTAGATGTCCTCTTCTTTGATGCGTACCTGATGATATATTTATATCAAATCAATCTTCGAGAACACTATTTCTCCCTTCAACTATTCTTAATCATCACGTTTTTCAATTTCCCGTAATCAATACACATCATGAGAGTACCATCATTCTTCTTCACAAAAAATTATGTTTCACCCCAAGGTGACACACTTGGCCTAATGTATCCCTTATAAAGCATTTCCTTCAACTGTAACTTCAGTTCCACAAAATTTGGAGCGCTCATCTTGTAAGGTGCCTTTGATGCTGGTGTTTCTCCTAGTACCAACTGAATAGAGAAATTCACTTCCCTACGAGGAGAAAACTCTGCAATATATGCTGGAATTACATCCTAAAACTGTTGTAAAACCATATACCTCTTAAGGACTTATGCATCCTCAACATCCTTACCTTTGTCACTGGAAACATGCACTACAAACAATATACACCATTTCCTGCTACTGCACTTTGCCTCCATAGATATAACAATTCTTACTAACATATTCTTTTTCTTTCCCTGTAAGATTTTCTTTACACTTTCATCATCCAAATACTCAATATCATCATCATAACAATCCACTTTAGTTATGTGAATGTATAACCAATCCATACCCAAAAACATACTATATGATCCCAACAGATGCACATTTAGATGCATTGATTTAGGCATACCATTCAAATCAAATGCACAAGATCTTACCCAATGATGAACTCTTTTCTTAATACCTGTAGCCAACTACACTAACCAAGATTTTTCATGCACTTATTTATTCAAGCAACACTTATCCACTAGGTCAAGGCTAATATAACTATAGTTAGATCCAAGGTCAATCAAAATAGAAACAACTTTATCACAAAGCTTACCTTCCATCTCGATAATAGATGCCTGATGATCAGTTTGTCTATTATCCAATGTTGCATAAATTTGAGGAATACTCTATCCAAAATTCCCAATTATATATGCCTCCTAAGCATTGTCGATATGCGGTCTTCCACCCTGATGTCATGGATAATATCTCATGTGATGATCCTTGCCACAATTCCAACACTGTAAATGGTTCATTCCATCACCCTTGTTCTACTCCTCAGACTGAAATCCCTGTCCTTTGCCGACTGCGTTGATTTTCTTTTATGGTGTTGAATTCTCCTTGTCATCTATATCTAGAGGTTTTCCTCTCTTCTTAGCCCACTTTCCCTTATTCTTCTCATTAAATTTCCAATCTTGCTTAGACTCATTCTTGTGCTTCAATTTCTCATAATAGTGCTTCAAATTTATGATGGCTTCGTCCAACTATCTAGGCTCATCAAACTCAATCCTATCTTTGAATGATATCAACAACCCACTAATGAATATCTGAATCTTTTCTTTATGCTCCTTAAGATAAGGCACATATCTCAAAAAATCCAAGAATATCCTAGTATACTCCTCATCGGTCATAGATCCCATCTTCAACTCATAGAACTCCTTTGCCCTGTCATCGTCGTATATTTTAGATAGACACTTCTTCCTGAAAATTATCTTGAACTCACTCCAAGTCAGCTTCTCTTCCCGAATGGTTCTGAAATTCTTCATAGCTTCCCACAAAATGTTTGCTTTTCATTTAAGACTGAAAGTAGTTACCTTGGCTTTCATATTTTTTAAATAATCATGCAATCTAAAAAACTTACTCGTCCCAAGCAACCAAGATTATGCATCTTGTGACTTCTTCATTTCTCCATCAAATGTAGGAGGCTTTTCTTTCTTGAAATCCTCTGGAAAATATTTATTCTCATTCCTCCTATATGGATGGTGGCAGTGACGAAGATGATGTATCTATGAACCAAAACTAGAATGGAACTCACGATCTTTACCCCTCCGATCAGGTGTATCCAAGAACCTACCATCTCTGACTATGTCATATGTATCAAAATTGTATCCTGATTAAGACCTGCTGCAATATGCCCCATTGTTCCTTTCCTCACGTCCATGGTTGATCATAAGCAGTCCTTGTCTCTGCAAATATGATAGACTATGAAGGATGTCTGCATTAAATTTCTCTTTCTTTTCCTATGCTTTGGCAAGTATTTTCCTTGACTGAATGATCCTATCATTATACACCTTACAACTTACGATATCTGCCTTTAAACTTCTCAATGTATATGCTATGTTATGGGAATACTCATCACCATGTTGTTCATATGATATGTAGGGAGAATCACATGAAATTTAGTCCACCATTTTTCTTGTCATCTTGATCTTCTACTTCCGGTAAACATACCATGTCAGATAAACCAAATATAAACATGATCAACATACCTCAGTGAAGTTCAGGGGGGGCTATCTCGTGTGCAAAATCAATCTAGATTAACACAAAATATGTATATATAATGAAATCAACACATCATTCATTTAAAAATCAACGTCATCAACTTCTACATGACGACACTACTGAAACAATGACCATCACAATGCAAACATACTGAACACATAGACAACTGACATGCATGCATGACAAACACATTCTGCCCATATAGTCCAAGTGTTGAACCTGGGAGCTCTGATACCAATCTGTAACCACCCACCCCACAGTTACCCAATTTCACCACCCTGCTAGGGTAAACATGAGATGAGAGTTACTATGAAATGACCCAACCTCCTACCTCTATTTAAGGAAGTGAGGCCTACAACTAACCACCAATTGAGAACTCATAACATTCCTCAGGGCTACAGGGACACTCAGGGGCCAAAGAACCACCCTAGGTGATGAAACCCTGATCTAGGGCTCCTTATCACACAACTTAAACTCCAAATGCAAGCATGACAAGGACCCATGTGGTTGAAGGCATCCAACCACACTCACAATCCCGCCTGGGTGTGATTGTGACCCAAATTTTCCAGTTCAAAAGGCGCAGTCTCGATGAGCCACAATTCCAGGTCAACCTCTAGACCACTACCAAAAACTTCTTGAAACTTATCAGAATCATTCATGACATGAAAAAAAGGCTAAAGTTATAAACTTGAGTCATAAAATTGTCCTAGAATAACTAGAAAAAACTATGCATTTCGTCAAACACATGTAAAACATGTAAGCTACAAGTCATGAATGCATATTTGATCATAAAAGTATGAGATTCATTTGAGAATCATTGAGAAGGTCCTATGCCCTCTCCACATAGCTGAAACAACACTTATTAGTCCATAAATTCATCAACCAATCAATAGCTAAACAATTCAATACAAGATCCATAGAAGATACACATCATATGAACAACATATAACTAGAAAATAACCAACATATAAACCATGGTAACCTAGCCATAATATGACCAATAGAATCACTACAAATATACATGAATCACAATATAAGAATAACCCTTATTAACATCTAAAAATACCAACTAAGTTAGGGACTTCCACGTACTACCCAAAAATAGATTGGGTTGAACCAAATCTCTGATTTATCCAATCACACCTGCACCATATTCCAAGCATGAATGTGGGACCTCATGGAATAAACCAAACAAACCAAACTAGGGCTTCTAGAGGAAAAACTAGCTGAACATTCAACTAGTTAACTCTTATTAACATATGAAAATACCAACCAAATTAGGAACTTCCACGTACCACCCGACCATAGATTGGGCTGAAACAAATATCTCTTTTAGCCAATCACACATGCACAATATTCCAAGCATGAATGTGGGATCTCATGGACTAAACAAAACAAAACGAAACCAGGGCTTCGAGAGACCAAACCAGCTCAACCGTCAACCAGTGATTCCACCTCATGGTCAGAAATCACTAGCACCAACCAGATCAGTCTCTACCCAAGCTGACTAGGGATCTAGGAACTAGCAACTCAATCCACAACCTTCCAGGGCTCTAGATTTTTTTCCAACCCAAAACCATAAGGAATTATGAGCACCAACTAGAAAACGATCAAGTGGAAAACCCTCAACACCATGGCTATCCAGGAAACTGAAAGGAAAGGCTAAAACCACTATAAATCTAGGAAATTCTCCATGCCAATGACAAAACATAATAATAAAACCACATGAATATGCCATGTATCCATAAATCGGCATGGAATTCACACATGTGACCTGGTACTTGCAAAGAAATCCAGTTGTAGCTTCTGATCTACTAGTTCCCTTATGCTTTCCTACATTCCTTTGTATTATTTCTCCAAATCCAAGTGAATAATAGAGTGCTCGAAGCATGCTACAAGAATGCTAGTGTGCAAGAGTGTGAGAGAATGAGAGAATAGAATAGAGCTCCAAGCTAAAACTCACTAAAGCTGTGAACTAATCCTCATAAGCCCTTTTATTATTGAGGCCTTTATTTTCTTCATTTTCCTTCATTTTTACTTCAATTCCCCTCACATGCAAATTTGTGATATTTCATCTCCCTTTTCTCCTATTTTCCTTTATTTTCATAAATAAATGCCAATTAATGTCACTTTGCCTTTGCCAACACCTTTTCCAATTTCCATAGCCATTAATTAATCACTAATGATGCTTATCACTATGTTTTTACCCAACATTAAGCTTGGAATTCGTGTCCCATGACCTTTGTCTTATTTTTTTTACATGGAAAATAAACCAGGGGTTGTTACAACTTATTTATCCAACTTGAGTGTATAACAGGACCAAACATCCTCCCCCATTGGTTTGTCGCCAACGCTCAACTTCCACTATAGCTTGTGCCATGTCAACCTAATTTATTTGTCCCAGTGTCCTCCTCTATCACACCTTTTAATACTCGTGGGGCCATTATGTCGGGATGACCTATCATGTGGGACCACCTCTCCACCAATCAAGGTGCACACTCTGCCGTCACTGCTTGGCGTACGTCATCCTGCATATTTTATCTTGACGCTCACCTTGTTTCCCATGCGTGCACCTCTGAGATGGGATCTCTAGGACACACATAAGTTGTGGACCATTCCCTTTCACATGTGATCTCTTTTGATTTTCCCATGTTTTTACAACACCACATCATCTCGTCGCTTGCTACCCCGACACTCTCTTGGTGCACTCCCTTTACACTTCCGAAATAAGGCCTCCTGGAAAAGTTGTTTCATGGAATCTACTCTTACCTAATGGGATTTCCTCTGCTTCTAAGCTCTAGACATAGCTAACCTAGCACCCCGTCATCCCTGCTTCTCCTTTATGTTGATGATTAGATGACACCCGTGCTGACTCACCCCGCTCTCTATCTTGTGTGTTCTTGCAAATTCTCTGGGGTTGAACCATCGGGCAGACCTGGTAGGTGGGTCTTCCTTTCACTAATCACAACAAACTTAGGGTTGTGTGGAGTCCAACCTAGCTCGGCCTCACGTCATCCTGTACCCCTCTGCAGTTCCCTTTTTCTAACTTATAATATTCTTGGCCTCTAGGATGAGCTGAATAGAGGGATCCGCTCCAGCCAATGGGTATGCTTCTTGCCTTCGAGTTGTGAGCCCAATTGGCTCGATTCCCTTTCATCCAAGCTCCATTTTCTCGTTCAATCTCGTGAAACAACTGATAATCGATCTGCCAGGCCAACTTTTTAAGTGGCCCACCTCTCAACTAATAACGTAGTCGCCAGGATGGTGTGTCCGCTAATGCATCCCATTTGACATCATCCCCGATGATTTATTTTGCGATGCAACCAAAATTTCGAGATAAAAGCTCTAGGCCACATCAACTTCCTTCGTCCAATCACGATAAGGGAATTGTGGATGCACCAATACAAAGCCTCCATGGCTAGGGTTCCACTATGTTGAAGGATAAGGTTAGCCAACTTCATTATAAGGCTAAGTCTCCACCCTATCTCTTTGCAGCACTAATTGCACTTGATCACCACCATGGCCTAACTAGAGGGAACTTATCAGACCCAAAGAAACCCACTTGATATTGGTCTAAATGGTTCTCAATAGGGCTCGCTCTCTTTTGTGCCTCTTCCCTTTCACTAGCTTCCCTGACCATGGCTCGGCCACGATAGTTCAAAAAACAACAAGGTCTGCACCAACATTCGATAATGGTAGGGGTGTCTTACTAAATAATATGCCATCGCTATCCCTCTCGAACTTAAGATACGACCACTCCAATGAGTTCTTGTCCTTCATATTTTCCCTATACAGGGATAATGAATACCAGGCACACTCACACTATTGAATTGATGGTCACGCTCTGCCATGGACGTGCAGTGAACTCGTGAAGGGCCTTCACCTCTCCTATCACACACCAAGGATTCCATGTTCCAAAAGTGGCTTGTAAGCGGCTCTAAGGCTACCACTCAAGGGTTTTAGGAGTATTTTTCTATTGGCAAGGACATGCAGTCCTCAGCCTTAGTGCCACTAGGGAAATAATTTAGGCTATTGAAAATGTATGGTTGGGGAAGCCTTTAGTGCAAGGTAACATGTTATTTTAGTTAAAAGAGGAATTCATCGTAGACATCAACACATTCCTCATAGGTTGGTTAACAAGCTTGCAACCAATGCATATTTATACATATGTGTATGTATGCATATACCGTCTTAACACATGTATCTCAATGTAACCATTATTAATTAATAAAAGAGGTTCTTATGCTAGTATTTTTCATGTTTATGTTAAGATATTTACAGATCATTTTAATGTGTTCAAGGATTCATTATATATGTTATCCATCTAGTCAGACAAAATCACATTCAAGTATTTCATAGGCACACCATTTCAACCCATAAATGTAACATAATCTTGCTTGTTAAGTATAAGCATAACACATTATATCATTCATAATCATAAGGAAAAAATTTAGTCCTAAAATGTTCTCAGAAATGAGAAAAACATTCATTTCATTTACAAATACCATTTCAATCCAAAAATGCAAACATATTGTTGAGCTGCATTTTTTTCCATGTTTTTACGATTTTTATCAATAAATACATACTTGTACCTCGTGTTTTTAATCATTATTAATCCATTATGTTGTTAATTAGAGGAATTTAGAAACAATAGCTATTAATTTATAAATTCTTGTTATTAGTTAATTTGATGAGTGTTTTTAATAAATTCCTTCTTGGTTGCAAGAAGGTTCGATGCAGGAATGCGTTTGAGTACGAATTCACCAAATGCATAAAAGCAGCAGCTGAGTAGTTGAGTAAGAGATTGATGTAGGTGAAAATATCAATTTTTCGACCAAATGGAGAAGAATCTCTAAATTCCAAGACGTGGGTTTTGTTCAGAGCACCATGTTTCATATAACTTCTAAAACCGTTTGGAAAAATTCAACTTCCTGAAGGAGTTATCATCAGGGGAATATTCCACTGAAAACCATTTATGAACGTGAATGTATTGGGTCTCTATGAATATTGACTCCAACTTCATGCATCCACATTGCATTTAACAGTGCAGCGGGGTGCTGATTGATGGTATTCTTCAATGAACGATGGCTACAACATGATGGTATATGATGCCACACTAATGTTATACGTTGCTCGTAAATGATGCATTTGAATGCCTAGTACTCATCTTTGTTCTATATTTGCAGAAGTGTAATCTACGTTTGGAAAACATGTTTTTCCCAAGTTATCTGTTACTAAGGCATCTGATATCCATTATCCGAAGCACGAAATTATTTATACTTTGGCGGGATTCATACGACTCGTGAGTAAGGGTTTTAAATTGGCATATTTTGAAAGAGACACCGGTGGATCTGAATTTTAGAGGTCACACTTTTGAATCGCCAAAGGAAATATTGCTTTGTGTAAAGAGTTGAAATAAATAAAAATGAACGTGTTCAGGTTAGCAGGGGACATGACCCATTTGCTGAGCATTATGGTCTTGCTCCTCAAGATACATTCTATGAAATCATGTGCTGGAATTTCACTTAAGACACAAGAACTTTATGTTCTTGTCTTTGCTACGCAGTATCTAGACATGTTCACAAACTATATTTCATTCTACAATACAGTTATGAAGATTATCTTCTTGGTGACATCATTCACTATTGTGTGGTATATGAGGTATCATAAGGTTGTTCGTCAGACATATGACAGAGATGAAGATTTGAAGGGTTCTCTTTTCTAGAATTATGTGGCCATCACTATCCTCAATTGGAAGCACAAGATTAAATTTCGGATCCTTGACCAGAAAGACGAGGACCTTCGTATCATTCGTCATTTTTTCCCACAGATGGGTAGAAGTTACGCTACACCAAAATCGAATTTAGCTTAAGGTGTAGATAACACACTGGAAACATGGGTTGCTGGCAAGATTCGATTGCCTCTTCAACAAGGAAAGGATGATGATGACAGATTGGAGTGTTTCCAGCTGTGTGATGCCCCAGCTAGGTGTGCGATGCCTCTTCCAGTAGTGCATGAGGGTCATACTCTTCCAGAAGCTAATCACACTAGCTCAGAACTAAATTGGAAATCAAATCTCATATTTTTTATTTTGTTTAATTTGTATTAATAAAATCTCCCAAATTTTCATTATATGTAACCATCAATTTTTAATTAGAGCAATGTTGCTGCTATAAAGCAGAATTTGCGCACTAATGAATTTGGGAGATGTAATTAGTGTGAGTCGGTCAATTAGAGTGAGGAATTTCTCAAATGTAGAGGGGTAGAATTTCTCAATGTGAATTTGAATTCTCAGATGTAATTAGTGTGATTCCGTCAATCAGATATAGAGAAGCTAGGATCAATAGGAATAAAACAGGAATGTAATTGGTAGCAGGTCGAATTTCTCAGGGTGGAATTTCTCAAATGTAAAGGTCGAATTTTGAGATGTAGAACTAGGATTAATTCTGGAGATGTAGAACCAGCATCAAATTTGCAGAGCACAAGAAATTGTAATGGAGTATCAGCTAATGGAATTATTAATTGATATTTGAAGCGATGTTTTGATTTAATTTAATAAATTTTGGCTTCTGCATTTGTTTTTATATAAGCATTGTAATTTTTATTTTTAAACAATGAGTTAGTTTAGGACTTGCTCCAGGGAGTGGCAAGGATCCACCGTAACCTGGAGTCGAGTCTGTCATTCTTCATAGATTTAGGAATTATGCTTCAGTGTAATTTGTAAAATTATATTTTGTTTTGAATTGTTTTTAAATAGTATCTCGGATTTCCTAATTCTGCACTTAAATCATTATTTTGTTTTCCAATTCCTGAGTTTGATTCAGGAGTTCGAACATATTTTAATGCTTTGAGTTTAAGTAATGGTTTTCCTTACTTAGTTTCGTTTGAATGTTTGCAAGTTTTAATGCTCATTTAATTAGTTTATGCATCCGTGGACTTCGCTTAATAATTAGATTTATTTTTAATCATTCTTGTTTTCGTAGTGTAATCATTTCCTTATAAGAGAAAGTTTGAGTGCAGATTTTATTAGGTAGAGATATCAAGTCTAAATGCAGCGTGATTTAGTTTTAGTTATTGAGTTACATGATTTGATTTTGAAGTAGGCTTGTTTTTTTAATAGTTCCTTTCATTTAGATTAAAATATTTAAATAGAAGTTTTATCATAGCTTATGTGCAATGCCATTTTTAATAGGATATTTTAAACTGTTATTTTATATGAAGCAAAGTAGTTTTTATTTTAGAAATAGTTAATTTGAATCTTGAATTTATTATGAAGAGTAGTTCTAGTTAGTTTAATGTGTGAGGTTGTCATTAGAATAATGTATGATCTTTTTTCTTATTAGTCTCAAGTTAGTGAGAAGAGTTAATAAATTAAGGTTTTCAAGATATCATAGAAGATTTAAAAGGTAGAATTCGAGTGCGAGAATGTTATGTGATTGAGGATTTATTTGTATAGCCTTATAGTTTAATTGCAGTATGGAGTTTGCAGGGAATGAAATTGGTTAAGTAGGTCTCCTGTTCAATATTTTTTATTTGCCAAAAAATGTGTGTTTCATTTTGGTGTTTAGTTTATCATTACAAAGGAATGTTTATACTTTGACCATTAAGCTAAGTCAAGACGCAATACAACTCGCGTTTACAACTCCCGAATTGATAATTAATATTGAGAGGTTTAATTCGACAATTAAACTGACCAACACATATATTCATGGGTGTTGTAGTTACATAAGAGAACTTATCTTATCATTTTTATGGAAATTAAGTCTCAGACAAGGACTTTCCACCAAACCATAGATAGTTGTAGCCAATCTCACTTGCAGTTGTCACCCCCGAGCCAGATTCCAGAGACTGAGGAGCTTGATCAAGGTATTGAACACCATCTTCCAGTTGAATTGGGACTCCATAGGACCTCTTTCCTCAATCCCGCCAACTTCCTGTTGTAATTTTCTTCAACCCAGGGAATCTATAGTTTTACCACCTCCACCCTCAAGAGTAGTCCTAATGATTCACCTCCTTCCCAGGAAGTCCAAAATCCACTACTAAAACCCCAGACATAATGAGGATATATTTGGGAACAACTTCTACAAATATTGACTCAAATATTGGTCTTTTACCAAGATGTCTAGGGCTCTAGAGACTACTATCTCAACCCACAGCCTCCAGAGAACCCAAGTTGTTATAGGGCTCCAAAGACTATTATATCAACCCACAACCTCTAGGGCACCCGAGAAAAAATCCCCTTCACTTATGTTATCTTCTCTTCCGCGTTGCTATCATATTGAATGTTGTTCTAGTGGATGTTATGCCTTGAATAGGTGAATGAGGAAATGATCAAATGATAGTATCCTTAAGTTCGAATGCCCTTCTTTTTTCTCTCCTATTTTTCCTTGTTGTACAGGGATTACCCTCCTCATCCTTACTGCCTTTCCCAGTCTAGTCTTCATAAATTTTTCTTGTCCTCTTTCCTTGTTGATATTTCGAAGCACATGGTCCTGTTTAATTTTCTTTTCATTCCATTTTAATTTAGGAACCAAACCATTTAAAACATACACCAACTAGTCTTTAATGGTTGTCCCAAACAGTCCATATTTCCTACATAAGGAAACCTTTCCCATCCCAAGAAAACCACCTCCTTAGCTCTAGAATTTGTGTCCCATTTTTCTCATCCCTTTTAACTTAGTTTATAAAATATTTAAATTTCATTTTTGTGAGGAAACCTGGGTTAGGGCTTTCACAATGAACTTCCAAGATGATCATATTATTGTAAACTTTATCGTGTATATGTCGTGACTAGGAACATATTTAATCAAATCCCATTCACTCTTGTTAAAAAAAATGAGAGAGAATAGTTATCCATGAATATAATAAGATCAAACAGGGGGAAAACCAATTTGATCTATAAAGTGCCATGGATATTCCATAGGAACAATTTATCACAAAATATCTTATTATGTTCTACAATTTTTTACTATGCAGTTTACTATTCAAGATATTTGACTCAATATTTCTAATTTTAACATAGAAATCACTGAAATAAGTTGAAAAATGAAATTAAAGAGAATCAATGGCACTCCATCTGCATACTAAACATACAAATGTACCTTGGGAAAACAAATTATAAGAAAAATCCGACTGAGAGGTGATGCCTATGCCCTCCTAATTATGTCTCAATTATGAAAAGTGAGTACAAAGAAAGGGGCACTCAATATGGAGATGCCTTGGAAAATGTGGCCAATATGGCTACTAGAATACCTTTTTGTTTCTTTACTCTACTTTATCATCCCACTATCAATTATCTACTCTCCTATGGAACAATACTCAATATGATAAGAATGGAATCCCTACATTTCCTAGCAACATAAAATTTAGCATAGACTAATAACTATTTAGGGTTAAGGTTATGTTTTTTGCATGCCTCAACTCCGAATTATTGTTAGGATTTTGGACCCTTTAGAATAATCTCAAAATTCAACATGTGACTATCTCCACATGTGTAAGTAATGAAAGATGATGTGGAATCCACTCAATACCATGGTGGTCAACAAGAAAGGTCAAGTTGTGGGAGGCATAAAATTCCAAATATGAACTTCGATTTAGGTGATTTTCACACCATAATTAAGCTCTCAAAGTGTGGAATAACACTAAGAAGCTGGAAGTTAGGCTTGCAAATTTTTTACCGAAAAACGGACAATTTAAGGCATCAAACAATTTTTAGAAGGTTATAGACCCCAACTCTTCAAAACAAGACCTACCCATAAAATTTCCCCTACAAATTCAATAGCTCCAATTTTGCAACCGAAAATGTATCAAATAAATGACCAACCCCCTCTAGTCATTCTAAACTTATGATTTAAAATTGCATCTTTTGCTAACTCTACTTGAGCTTCTTGTGCCAATTGATTTATGGTAGGTAATGCTTGCCATCATTTTCCTAATCCAAAAAGGTAGGTTCACGAACTTTTAGATTATCCACAATAAATACTATGGAAATGAACATACATAGAGGTAGAATTAGCATGGATGCATTATCATCCACCTTCTACAACTCTTAAAAAGGGACCATATCATAGAGCCTTGATTTACTTACTAAGTACTTGTAGCCTTTATTTGCTTAAATACAACAAAACTATTCTTCGCGCCTTGAATGTATTCTTAATCCTGTGTTGATCATGTTGGGAATTGTACCTTTCCTATGAATTTTTTAATGTATTTTGTAATTAAAAATGAGTTTGCTTCATCTTATGAAGAAAATTTGAACCTTCAATGCTTCTATAGTGATGTCTTCCTTCACTTCTTAAAACTTCTAAGTTTTAAGCTAGACAATATCCAAAATAAATTTCAAAAGGGGACTTATTGGTAGATGCATATAATACTCTGTTATATCAGTTTTAAATACAAAACATTTTTTTTTCTAGGTCCTCAAATTATTCTAATTATAACCCCTCAAAATTTGAGCCGATATCATGTTCACTACCTCTATAAACATAATTGTTGGTGGGTGGGAAGCTTTTTATTTCTTCAACTTGGTGTCCATCTTCTCCCAAAACATAGTCCAAAAAGCACTAAGAACTATAGTATCTCTAATTTAGATGATTCTCCGTGGTATCACAAAGAGTATCCAAACCTTTTCAGAGGGCATGCTTGTTGTATCTTGTTCCTTAGTGGCAGTTTTAGAAGGCTTTATAATGAACATTTTTCTCAACCTTTCAAATTACCATAAATAGATAATCATGTTCCTTCCGAGTTCTTAGCAAACCACCCACAAAAAATATGGATATGATTTTTGAGGGTCCAGTAGGTATAGGTTGGGGACGAAACGTAAGCATAGGTAGGGTATGGTATAATTTTCTTTTTTTTATTGGGTTTATTGGTAAAAAAATTTAGTGTGAATTTATATTAAATCAAGCTTTATATTCTTGAATTCTAGGCTATTACACATACCTTATTAAGTTGGAAATTGTGTCCACAACACCAAAATTCCATAAAACTTTGGAGGTGTGATTTTCTTTGATAAGTTTCAAACCTTCACCTTTGGGAACATAAAGCTTTTCTATCTTATAAAGAAACCCATTCTAGAGATGATAGTTAGACTCCCTTCCACATTATTCCACACTAGCTTGGCCTTGTAGCCATTGAAAACCTTTTTAAATTACTCATCTTCTATGTGTGCCTACTTGTACACATCATGGGTGAAATGTTCCATGTGCATAAGAGTTCCCAAATTTTTGATCTTGCACATGGATGGAAAGCAAGTTTGTTAAGTTATTAATGTTACCCTTCTTATATTTAATGATTATATGGAATTGATATAAAACTTTCATTCACTTGTAGTGTTTGATTTACTAAAGTTCACTTAGGCCTTGAAAATACTATAATATCTAGTGATAAATGTATATTATCCTTGGCCATTAGATAGTGCGTCCACTTCCTAAAAAAATGAACAAGAGCATATAGTTCCTTGCCATATGTAGGGTAGTTTAGGACTCCCTCGTGAAGAATTTTAGAATGATAGAAAATAAACTTAATTTTCTACATAAAAACAATCCCATGTTATATACATCTCCACTTCAAAAGGATTATGCACATGAGGTAAATACAAGAAAGCATGACCAATATTTGTTTTAATTTATTAAAATATTTCTTCTAATTCCTTCACTACTAGAAACTTTGAACATTGATTGTTATGGCATGAAGTGTTATAGCTATATATGAAAGGGATGTTATTAAATTCTATAGTACTGTGCTACCCTGACAAAGCTCCAAATTTTGTGACATTTGTATGAGTTATCCACTTGAGGATGGCCTCCATCTTGGTAGGATCTATCTTGAGTTCTCTTCCCCCAGTCACATACTGTAAACACACCCCTCCTAACCTAGAACCCAACCAGGGTTAGAAGGAGGTGGTTACCTTTTTGAACCAACTCACAAGGTACAATTATGGGAATGAAATTTAAACTTTTTGACTTTTTTCAAATTTTCTAGAATTTTAAATGAATAAAATCATTGCATTCGTCTCATAGAGACGATTGCAATGATATAAATTTCACCTCAATCCTACTTACATATTAAAATTTATGACCCTTTAAAGTTAGACCAATTCCACCCCACCAGGTCATCATGACCTTCATGTGGCTGCCTCACAGAGGCCTACATGGTAGTGATGATTTCGTACCCCATGAGGTGGAACCACATGGCACCTGATGCATGAACAATATGGATAGGACCGTGTGTAAAGTGTGAACCCCAAAGAAATTCAAGGTATACCCTTTCCCCATCGTTGACACGTTTATTTAACAAAGATTCAGGTAGGAACCCTGACCTTTGACTTAGGTTGAGATCAGCCCAACCTTCCCGAGTGCTAAAATGTATTGGGTTAAGGTTGATTTGTTTCCCAACCCGTTGAATTCTCAACCCCTCCGTCCTCCTACTTGCAGGTCATGGAGGGCCAGGTTTTCCCACCGGTGTCAGGCCTTTTGGAAGACCTTCCAATCTCTGACCTAGCCAACTTGCTGGATGAAAATTAAATTTTTAACTTGAAAATTTTCCAGTTTATAGAGCTTCAAAAAAGTTATTTTTTTTCTAATTTTTCGAGCTTTTCAAACAACACTTTCAACACTTGATAACCATTAAATTCATAAGGAATTTATGAAAAAACTTTAGAAACAGTCAATCATAGGCATGATATAAATTCAACAACATTTTAAAGTTAATTCCTTCACAAAATTACAGAGAGTTGTAGCAGCTCATTAACATAGCAGAAACTTGCTCTCTTTGGCTCAACAACCCTATCCACTGAGCAAATAGGTGAACATGACTCATCAACTCATGAATTCTTAGTTAAATTAAAAAATAAAACTGCAAGGGATAGCATCATGATTCCATCCCTTCAATCAAGAATGTAGCAATTAACATGCAACAAGTATGCCAATACTTATACAACAATTTAAACATACAATCAAACACCATGTTTCAAATCATTTCACACTATCCATTAACACTATTGAGCACTGATTTCTACTAGTGCAACTAAACTTCGTCATAGTAATATGATCCCCACATCCATAATGTTAGTCACTACAAGGAAAAGGCCCTCTAGCAGAGGTTATAAAGGAGGTTTTTAGTGTTATAAAATTGGAGAAAATTGTCAAAAAACCATTTGCAACAACATCCATTTTCGGTAACAAATGTTTTGGTGGAGCTTCAAACGGAATTTCAACACAATTAAAAAATATTGGGCAGCCGGAGGTTGTTACGGATGTTTTTCTCATGGGTGCATACATCAGGTGTCAATGCACTGGTGTGTTGTACCGTGAATGCACCGGTACTATAAACATACCAAGCACTGGGATGGAAAACAAATTTCGGATGCCACGGGGCATTTAGAAATGGCCTAGTGCGTGTCAGTGAGCAATTCGCACTAGACCGATGGAAGGTGCATGCACTAGGCCGTTAAGGTGTAAAACCGCACTAAGTCGTCTAGGTGATAAAATGCACTAGGTCGTTCAGTTATAAAAACGCACTAGTGTGTTAAAGGAAAACCACACCGGTGCATGCAATGCCTATCGGACCACCCAGGTGGTAGTCGTCGATAAAGCGCACCGGTCGTTCTAATTGGTATTGGTATTTGTGTTGTTCCCATAGGTCGTAGAAACACACCAGTATGCATTATCATACAAACGCACCGGTGCACAGTAACTAACACGCACTGGTGTTCATTTTGTATTTTGTAGGAACGTCGACCTGTGACAGTGCAATTATTCTGATTTTTTAAATTTATTAGTCATCAAAATTCGACACATATCTTATAATAGTATTCATATCAATTAAATTTTAATTAGTGCATTTGAATGTGATGTTTGGATTAATTTGTTATATCATATCATCAAATTTTGCATCTCTTCATTATAATGTTTAATCATCTATATATTTAATAAGTGGTGTAACATTTCATAGCGACAATGGAGAACACAATAGAATAAATTAAAATGTATTATATATATAAGACACTCGTTGTGATACAAAATGGGACATTTATTGGTATCCCTTTGTCTTTCAATTGGGAATTATATCCATTATATTAAAAAAAATGTTTGATTTCACAGTCAAATATTTCAAAAAATACAATGACTTGCTTTGATATTCAAACATATTGATCATCATTCTTCACTGGAATTGTTGTCACTGCTCGAGCTACTTCCATGACTTGGGTTATTTTAAGGAATGTTTTGTTCACTGTTTTGATTGTTTTCTTCTTTTTCAAGTTCCCTCTACAAATAAAAAAATAAACTCTAATGAGTGTATATACATTGGGGAGAATAATGAAAATTTCAATATTAAATAATATACATCAATATAAATCGAAAATAAATGTACCATAGCAAGAATTGACTCATGAACTATACACATTCTTTCAAAACCAAATTTCAAGCCATATTTCAAAAATTCATTTGTTGAAGCAATTCCATACTTTGTTTCCTACAAGTTTTATACCCCATAACAAATCATATATTTAATATAAAAGATTTTTTTGTTCTATTAATTATAGACGGAGCTATGTAAAACAAGATAGATGCTTACAATTTCCACAATTAATTTCTGATATGCCAACATATACTAACAACCCATATTTAACCCAATGTCAATCAATTCTTGAGATTGTTCTTCTTTGTATGTTAGCACATGTTTGAAGACATTCAATGATGATTGTTGTAAAACAACTTAAAATATACAAAAATGAAATATAGTTAAGTTGTTATAAGGAATTAAAAACTACTCATAAACATAGATATCAACCATTTTCTTCCTTGTCATCCTATTTTGTGTGCTGAATAGGTTCCATTTTCTTTTATTTTCTGCAAGAAAATACTTGAAAATTAATAATGCTAAATTGTTTATTTATTGTACATAATCGAAAAATTTAATGATTACATATTACATTTGAAGCACATTGTTGTTGATGTGGCTCCTTCTGGGATGAAGTTATGTGCATTTCTTTGACCATATCCTTGTACATTTTTTTGCACATTCCTACTGGCATATTTCTGATAATAGCTCGTTCATCCTTTGAGAATTTCATAATCTTCCTGAAAATGTAACATGACAATAAACTATTTAATTTTTATATTGATATATGAAAATTAAATATAACAAAAGTGATATTTATAAATGATTTCTTTGTAGTATTATATACATATAATTCTAGAAAAACATTTAAAGGAATAATACTTTTTCATTCCTTCTTTTTTGTTGTTGTACGTTTTTGCTATTAAAAGTCTGACATGTCTCATTGACCAATTCTCTAGAAACTCATCATGTAGTTTAAATAAAATTTGGTTATTGGAATAATTGGATTGATTTTTGTATTGTAAGTGGAAAGAATGTCTATACATTCATTCCACTATATCCCTCAAAGTTTTGTAAAAGTTTATCCCCTTTCGTTAACCTCCAGCACCACTCCAGATGAGCTAAGGAGTAATTCATTTTCATTTGCATGCTTTATTTTTTTCTTTTCTTAGAACAACATTCATTTTCTTCGTTTTTGGTCCATGTAGAACATTAAACATATGTGAATTAATAGATTGTTTGAAACATGTTCTCTAATATTTTTAAGTATATTATTAATGAAAATTCAAAAAGGAAACTCATATGGATTGATAGTATTTTTTCATTCACCTGATTCATCCTTCTGTAATTTTTCCATCAAGCTTTTACGCTCTTCTGGTCTTAGATCAGAAGTAATCTTATCGAGTTTCATCATTTTGTGGCTTTGCATGATACACAGTAAACAATACATATTAGTTAAACTTACATATAGTTAAAAAATAATAATTTTGGTAAAAAATTTACAAATAACTTGCCTTATTTTCTTTTCTCGATGTGTTATCAGTATTTTTGTTACTTGATCTATTATCAGCCATTTCTTTATCAATATGAAACCCGTACCATACCATTCATTAATACATTTTATAAATAAATCACATACTTTTCAGGTAAAAAAAAAATCAAGAAAACGGTGCGTCTTTCAAAAAGTACGCACCGAAGGCAGTGCAGTAGGTTCTTATAAACGCACCGCCAAAACAATAGAAACACCATACAATGCTCTCTGTCAACAAGGAGACCCGGTGCATTATATGTTAACCGGTGCACCAATTAACACAAACATAAATTAATAAAAAAAAAAAAATTATCAAACAATGTTTTTTTGTTAGTATGTGCTTGGTGCATTATACTACAATAGCGCACCAATGCACTATTTTAAACAGGGTGCACTCATTAAAAAAAATATGTTTTTTAAAAAATCATGCAAGGACCGACATGGATTGGGATCTAACACTGCAAGTGGTTCTGCGGGTTAGATGTAATATGCCTATATATATATATATATATATATATATATATATATATATATATATATATATATATATATATATATTAAACCCTATAAATCTAAAATGAAAAGCCCTAATTGTAAAGTCACATAAACAAGAAGAAGCAAGGTTTTAACATAAGAATGGATTTATTTATTTATTTATTTTTATTTTTATTTTTATTTTTAATTTTAATTTTAATTTATTTTAATTTATTTATTTATTTTATTTTTTATTTTTTCTGAAAATGCACAGTAAAATTTAAAATTTTTACTATGCATGTATTAAATCCAAAATAAATTATAAAGAAAACAATTATTACAGTAAAAATTAACAATTTTACTATACTACAGGGTTTTTGTGTGAAACACCAGATGTTTCAAATTCCGATTCTCTAAATAGTAATGTTGTTTGAAAGTATTTTGCTGCTCCACAGTGCTCTCGTGCTCTCTTGCTCCAAGTATGTCTCTCGTGCAAATCCCTTCGTGATTTTTTTTACAAAAACAATGAAATAATGAATAAATTTTACTATTTAAATAACTTTTTTATGAAATTAGATTTCCAAAAATAATTTTCCACCCATTTTTCAATTTACCTCTTTTTTTCACTTTAAAAAAATAAAGTTGCATTTTTTTTTTCCTGATATTCGGTGCATTTGTTAACTAACTGCACCAGTACGTCAGTTAATAACACCGCACTGGTGCGCAGTAACTAAAACTCACCAATGTCGTTAACTGTACATTAGCACCGATAACAATAAGTCCATTTTTAAGGCACCGAAATTACTTTTAGGTATGTACACAAAAAATTATTGTTGATTTTGCTCAAATGCAGGGAGAAAATGTCATAATTATATCAAATGGAAAATTCTTCAAAATCCATATTGTTCCATAATATTTCTCAAAGTCCATCGCGAAGTTCTCCCTATCCATCTCCAGACGTAATATTTACTTCAAATTTTATTTATATTTTCATTATCTAATTTTTATTTATTTTTATCCATGTCAATCAGCTGAATAAAATTATTCTATACAAATTTGTAGGTTCATGCAGATTCATAATCGAGTTCAGATGCACAAAATATTCAAACAGCTCCAAAACGTCGAAAGCTCTTATCAGGAGCAGCATACCACAAGGCGCATTTGGTAGATGAAAATGGACAACCGCTTCACTCTGCCAATTGTAACATTGCATCTTCTAGCCACAATCCTGGGACAATGAAGGTAATAATTTTTTTTGGTATATTAATGTAATTATTTCAACATCAAACCAATTAATCATGCATTGTCGACGTTCTTACTAATTGATATCATCGATTTTGTACTAATCATGTTCAAATATTTTTTTTGAAATTATTAGTATTCTAGTGATGATGAGCGATCTACCTAATATCTTCCGTTTCACCCCACAACAATGTCAAATCGAGAGAAGGTTGAATTAAGAGAAAAACGGGGAGAGGAACGATACCAAGAATGGTTGAATCAACAACCTATTCAATTCCCACTACGTTCAGATTCACCAATTAGAAAAGACTACAGAAATAGTAGTTCTTCACAAGCTGGCAATCACTACTACATTTGGCGGAAATTCCGACACTTGGTTCCGACTCTTTTGACCAAATGTCGGAAATTTCCCCAAATTTTTTCCATCCCGCCCGAACCCGTCGCTATACCGATGTTTATAGAAAAGTGTCGCACTACCGACACTTAGAAAAGTGTCACAATTGCGACGTTTGGAGGAAGACGTCGCAATTGCGACACTATGGCCCAAAGCGTCGCTATTGAGACGACTCCAGTCGTCGCAAGTGCGACACAATGTCTAGGTGTCACCATTGCGACGTTTAGGTACCCGTCGCAATAGCGACGCTTTTTCCGCCATCGGTATAACGACACTTATATGCGCGCCACATAAAAATACGAAACTTATATGCGCGCTACATAAAAATTTGAAACTTATATGCGCGCTACATAAAAATGATTTTATTGTTTCGTATGCGTCGCAATAGCTACATTAACGTCTGATATGACGCGCGCATTCGCCCTCCGCTCTTGCAGAACAACATTCACCCTCAGCTCTTGCAGAACAGCATTTGCCCTCAGCATTCGCGCTCAGCTCTTGCAGAACAGCATTTGCCCTCAGCATTCGCCCTCAGCGTTCGCCCTCAGCTCTTGCAGAACAGCATTCGCCCTCGGCTCTTGCAAAATGGTAAGTTCTTACTGCAGGCCCTTCCTCCTATAGTAGGGTTGACTCTATTTGGGTTTTTTTGGTCAATTCCATTGGATTTTGTTAGGCTGTAGGGTTCTCTGTAGATGTCAAGAGTCAAGATTCAATACCCTATATTATCTTCATCACCCAATACAAGATTTAAATTTTTCCCAAAGAAACGCTTATTAATTTGGCAGCCATTATTTCTCCCTGCTTTAAAAACCCTACATTTAAATGAAAAAAAGCATTGCATTTCAACTACAAAAATCTATTAGTGTTCAAATGTCCATGTGTGCTACATTAACATCTGATATCACGCGCGCATTCGCTAACTAGTTTACGCACGAACATCATTCGCCTCTCCTTCGCCCTCGACTCTTGTAGAACATAATTCGCCTCGACGTCGCACGGGCTCTTGCGAATAACGTTCGCCCTCGACCGCCCAAACTCTTGCAGAACAGCATTCCCCTGGATTCGCCCTCGGCTCTTTCGAACGACGTGCGCCCTGCCTCGGCTCTTCACGGAGAACAGCATTTTCCTCGACGTCGCCTGCGGCTCTTGCGGAACGACGTGCCCTCGGCTCTTGCAAAAAATAGTAAGTTCTTCTTGGCCCTTCCTCCCTATGGCTTAAGTTGTCTATTTGGGTTTGGTCAATTCCATTGGATTGTGTTGGAAGGACGTATGGTTCTCTTGTGGATGTCAAGAATCAGAAGATTCAATACCCTCTGTTATCTTCATCACCCAATACAAGATTTAAATTTTTCCCAAAGAAACGCTTATTAATTTGGCAGCCATTATTTCTCCCTGCTTTAAAAACCCTACATTTAAATGAAAACAAACATTGCATTTCAACTACAAAAATCTATTAGTGTTCAAATGTACATGTGTGCATCACTTGTGTAGGGTATTCCTTTTCCACTTTCACATTATCCAAGAATGTGTGCGGTATAGTTCATATTTTTTGTGATTTAGATTGTCTTGAAAAAGGAAAGGTAAATTATTTCCCATGGAAAAAGAAGGTTTTCCCTTTTTATAGGTTGTTTAGACTTACGTGGAAAAATTTATGGTATGCCTTTCATATTATGTAGTTTAAATTTGAATTAACAGATTATTCTACATGAAAATATAATTACCTATGTGATGTCCTTCATCACTAATTAAAAGTATAGGGTTTCAATTTCCTAGACTCTAACTCATCTGATGCTAAATTCTAGGTTCTCATTGGTGGATCACTCTTCCATTGATTTCCTTTCCCTCTGGATCTTGTCATACTTTAAAAGTCATCGATGATACATATATTATTTCAGGTATCCCAAAAGGCTTTATAGTAGAACATATTGTGAAGTTTTTTTGACACTTGAGGATTCTTTTTAGAACTGCAACGTGGTCTATGCTATCGAGTTATATATCAAGCAACTTGTCGTTAATAACCACACTATGAGGTAGGTTCAACCAGTTTGAACTTGTTGGGACATAGCATATGAAGTTGTGTGATGAGTCCATATCACAGGTCTATTATGGTGAAAAAAGTGAAGACATGTAATGATAGTTATTATGTTAACATTACTAGAAACATTTTCGAAATTATCCATGCTATCAAGATGTCAAAATTCCAGGCATTAGGTATCAATACTCGTAGCTAATAGATAATAATAATAATATAAAAAAATCACAACTTTATTCTTGAAATATGATTGTTACACATTGGTAACCTAGTTCATGAGTTACTATCACCCAAAGATTGAAAAACAAACTTAAAATATAAATTAAACCAACATGAGAATCCAACTAAGGGTTTCTCGACAAAATCATGCCATAACCTGGCATTTTGAAACCGAAATTTGAATCCATCATAAGTAATACAATGCAAACTCAGATGGATTTTCAATGCATGTTTGCATGCTACACTTATTCTCTGTCTAGATATCATTTTTTAAATGGAACCATTAGTCAAACCCACAGTCCTTTTTATGTGAAAAATTTCAGCTCTATTTGAGCTCTTTTTTGCTCCACCACCTCCATAAACCAGTGTTACACGGGGTCTCGCCCCCCCACCTAGGGGTCTAGATTCCTCGCCCCCTCGTGCTCCGGGGTCTTGGGGACTTCTAGGGGACGTTTCCCTCACGCCCCCTCACGCCCCCGCACACCCCCTTTCACGCCCCCTCACACCCCCCTTCACGCCCCCTCACATCCCCTTACCGCCCCTTTTAGTTTATGGTTTCGTGTTAAAAGTTGATGTGCCACTTAGCATATTTGAGAATCCAAGTGATTCTGATTCAGATGGTGACATGGTTGATCTTGATATTCATGCAGAAGTTGGATGCAGAGACTAGTGGGGCATTAACTTGAGCATTTATGCTCATTTATCAGTATGATGATATCATTTGATATTCATATGTTATGTTTTATGTTTTATGTTTCAGACATAACTTATTTGCATTTAAGTTTTATGTTTGAGACTTGAGTTGTAAACTTCAGTTTAAACTCTATTTTGAATCTTGATATAATATGTCATATGATATCTTAAACTTTATTTTCATTGTACATTGTTAGTAGTTACATTAATTATTATATAGTTACAAACTTACAAACTTACATGCATGATTGTATGATGTATGTTTTAACTTTTAAATTTTAAATTTGTTTCAATTATATGATTCATCATTCATCGATTTGTAATTTTATCATTTATGATTTATCTTTCATGATGCAAGTGTATGATGATTGTATATACATTCCTTGCAAAAATATAGTTACATTTTAAATATTAAATTTTATAATTTTTATAACCCCGACGTCCCCCCACGTTTCCTGAAAATTGGTAGGGAGCTTTTGCATAGGCCGCTCCCGCGCTCCCTCGTCCCCTCGCTCCCACCTCCAGGGGACTTGGTGGAACATTGCCATAAGCATATGCAAACATATATCATGATCTTGGAATTCCATTACATATGTATGTGCCAATGTTCCATAATCATGCCCCATCATCAATTTAAGAAATTTCCATTGAATATCAAATTATGGAGGGGGGGAACTTTTTGCTGCAACATTTGGCTCAAAATCAGGGACCATCTCCGTATGAGGTGAATGAGAACTATAGATATTTGAAGAAGTATATTAGTGCCTTTTCCTCTAGCCATGGAGTCATATACAGTCATCCATCACAAAAATTTGTCTTTGTTCATTCTCACCTTGAAAGTTGCAAAAAATCATGCCCTAATTGAAACGACACTAAATTTGAAAGATATATTAAAAATGCAAGCTAGAAGTGCCCTATTAATACAAAGGGAAAACCTTCCTACCTACCCTAACTGAGATAAATTTTGATTGAATAGGAAACATGATATTTCCTATGGATTTGATCCAAAAACTTGTTAAATGTATGGAACTAAACCATAAATTTGATTTCCAGGGAAACATGCGCATGAAGAGAAAAAGTGCAGAATTAATGGAAAATCCATACATGCCACTTATAAAAACTACGCCGAAAGGTCAAAAAATACTTAAGGCCTTAACTTAATTTGAATCCAAAAATGACAAAACAGGATTAGTGAAAACACGAGAGTGGTGTGGGTGAACAACATAAATAAAAATTGAGGATACCTTTCCCCAAGATGCCTTTGTCACCGTTGTATGAAAACATGTTTTCCTTTCCCTTTATACATGCAAGTGAATGCATTATAGGTATGGTGTTTTCCCAGAATAGGAGGAGCCTACTTAAATATATCATTCGTGGATTGAATGTTTGGGTGCCTTAATGTGCAATGACATGTTTCCAGGACTGAATTCAATGCAAGGCATATTTGAAACTCTAACTCTGTCTTTCGATGTCTTATTAGAAATTATTTCAGTTTTCATTTTGTGTTTTCAATTTAGATATTGTTTTCAAGTTTTTACATTTATAATTTTATTGCAATGTGGCAGACTGATCAGAGCAGTGCAGGAACAACCCCGAGACGGGATGATCGCGGAAAGAGGCCAGCGGAAGAACATGTAAAGTACCAGCATTGCTCTATCTTCAGGTATTTTAGTTATTTACATAATTGAAATAATATTAATTTTGTTCAAATATGCAGACACCTAGCCATGGTACGCCTGATGATTCCCTCTTTGAGGAAGAGCTTTCTTCATCCCTATCTCCGGTGTTCTTGTTGCAAAAAAAGGCACGAGATGCAAGGTCGGAATTTAATACTTTGATAGACGTGCCTCAAACACCTGAAACAGATGAGAGGATACAACATCTTATGAGGCAGCTAGAAAGATATCAGGTAATAATAAAAAGTCAAAAGGATATTTTTTTTGTTCTGCATGAGATGAATTGTGATAGTTTGATTTTTAATTTTTACATTGACTAAACTAACAAAAAGTTCTTTTGTATGTAGCGTCTTCTGGCATTTGATGAACCCGGTGTTGGTGGTAGTGGGACACAAGGGCAAGAGATTGCCCAACAACCCTCTCGTACACCTTCTACTCCTTTAGGTGCTAGCCAAGAAACACACCCTGCCCAAGCTGACACCCAGCCAACTGTTGAACGTGTTGGCAATGATGAGGCTGATATGGCCAGCTACATTATTGCGTTTTCTGGAGCTACACGTGTCAGCTCCACAGGGACCATTAATGGCACGTTGTTGGTGAACGATGAGGGTGTCCCTATAAAGCATGTACAACTCCCAGGTAAATTTTAATATTTTAACTATTTCATGTACTTTATCTAAAACATATTTATCATGATTTTTATTTTTAAATTAATGATAATATCTTCTTCTTTTTTGGTTTTATTCTGTGTAGGAAACAATGAGTTCTACAGGATTTTGGAGAGCCATGCGTTGGTAATTTTTGGCCCAACCATATGCACAGGGTGGAATTCCCAGAATTCCAACCTGAAAAAAGAACTTCTAGATTATCTAGAAGCCCTTTTTGAGGTTGGCACATTTGATAGAAAAGCGGTGGCTCGGGTAGCCGGAAAATATTTGAAATATACCGGGGACACCTATAGGACGCAATTGCAATTTAACCCTAGATATGAGCATCCTCTCGCAGTTCCAGAGAGTGAGTGGAGAGCACTCATCCATGATGAAAAAGAGAAAAGGGCAAAGAAAGAAGGAAAAATGCCAACTGGACCCGCAAGGTAAATTACAACTTTAATTCAATAGCTTTAATTTTCTTTATGTCTAAAATAAAAGTGTGCTACGTCATATCTGACTTCAATCTTTTGATGCTAGGTTGCATGACACCTCAAAGGCAACCAAAGCTAGGATAGAGAAAAAGGGCCATCACAAGCTCGGCCAGGGTGGCTACTTGAAATTAGCTGCAAGAATTGTAATTAAGTAGCTAAACATCTTATAATTAATTGTATCGCCTTCCAACGTTTTTGTAATCCTATCAAATATGATTAAAAATACATAATCATATGTAATGTGGGGTGATGACTTCGGAATAAAAACTACAGAGGAAGATAAAAATATCGCTTTCCGTTTTGGCTCTCAAGCTGTAGTTGAACGTCGCAAAAGCTTGGGGCAGGTCCCAAGATCTAGAATACCTGATAAGGTAAAACATTAACCTTTCAATATTTTTGTTTTCGTCCATAAATTTAATGTCTAAAAACTTTGTTTAAATCAGGGGAGCAGCACTACCAACGAGGCAAATAACCCAGTTTTAGAGCTAGATGTAGATGATCCTCTCGTGCAACTTGATCATTGTAGTGGGGACCAGGCCGACAATGCTGCTATCAGTGAGGGCCGTGACGGTAATTAATTTCCACTTATAATTTTTTCTAATTATACCTTGATGGTTGTCCATATAACGTTTTTTGTTTAAATGACAGAGAATGTTTCCCTTGAGGATCTTACCACCAGAGAGGAAGACAGGGCAACAGTCCCAACGGCGACAACTGGTGCACCAGGTAAATAATCTCATTGCAATTTTTTTTGTTAATATTACCGAACTAGTTCAATGATATTTAAAAACTGACAATTAAAATTTAATATTATCTGTTTTTGTAGGCGATGCCCCGTCACTGGATGAGACCAGACATCGTGACTACGCAACTAGGTCAGCGCCGACAACTGGTGCACCAGGTAAATAATCTCATTGCAATTTTTTTTATTATTATTACCGAACTAGTTCAATGATATTTAAAAACTGACAATTAAAATTTAATATTATCTGTTTTTGTAGGTGATGCCCCATCACTGGATGAGACCAGACATCGTGACTACGCAACTAGGTCAGCAGTGCGGGTTGAAAGGCACAAAACAGGAGCAGAGCATGATGATATTGATGATGTAATTAGGAGCTTTAGAAATAGGAAGAAGAAAAAGAAAATTTGATAATGTAAAATATTGTATTATTATAAGACAAACGTTACCATACTTGGAACGTTTTTTGCGTTATATAAAAAAACTCATTTATCATACTATTTTTATGTCAAGCATTAATTTCAATGTTTCCTTGCGTACTTTTTGTTGAATTGTTTTTTATTAGTTATTGAATATTTTTTTTTATGCTCATGAAAGTAAAAAATGAAATATAGATTGGGTATTGGGGAATTGAGAGTGATGTGAGGGGGGGGCAGGGGCCATAAGAGCTTCCACCTTCACGTGGTTGGCCCTGTTTAGTAGAGAATAATTTGTTGGAGCGATTTAATCTTGGAGCAAACCTCCCTTGATCCAGCGTAGCAACAAAAAAGTCACTGTTGACTTAGTTGCTACTCTTTCAGATCGTGGGAGGCTTGTTCCAAGTTCATGCGACTCCAATAAATTGTTCTTGAAACGAAGAGGAGCTTATTCAGGTGTGTTTTGACATTTTCAACATATGTTCTAACATTATCATAAGAATGCATCTTAGAGTAAAAAATACTACATCAATTACTTGTATTTATTGTATAGATAATGATGGATTTTGATTGACTTGGTAGTGCAGGTACAAATCCTCTTGCATCATGAGAAATACAACTTGTCAACCAGGGTCATGTCCAGGATATTTTTGCTTGTGCGCTTGACCAAGTTCGTAATGTCACATTTTGTAAGTTCCTTTACAGTTCATAATTCAATATTAAGCTTGTTCATGATTATTATCTAGGTTTTTGTATGTGTTTTTTCATCTATTTGATTGTAAGCAACTCTGCATGTTTCCTGTTGTTCACTATGATTTCTCCCATTACCACTCCCGGGATGAATCCGACTTTATTGTTACATAGGTTACTTTATTGTTACTATGATTTCTCCATTTACGATTTCATAAGTTACATCATGTAAAGTTGTCAATCTCAGGTTGGTGATGAGCTTTAGTTCTCCAGATTTGGGGCTTTTCTGATATTTTCTCCCTCATGTCATTCCTGAATCACCTCGTTGTTTGAGCATGCCAATTTTCTACCACTTGTACCAATTGGCACATGTCAATCTCTGAGTGGTGCCACATTTCACCTATTTTTAGTGAGAGTTTAGGGTTTCTCTAACATAGCTTCAGAAATCCGATTCAGTGCCTGCTTGAATATTGTCACATAATACTTATGTTTTGGATTGATGAGCATGTTCTGAATGGTTGGTTGATTCATAAGAACCACCCATATAGTCATCTTGAGATATTTCAGAAGTTTTCTCGGGTTTCCTTTTTCACCGTTTCTAGTGGGTGGGATGGTGTGGGGTGATCCATCAATACTGGTGCTCTTGTAGTAGGGAATTTGTTTTTAGGGATATAAAGGAGCATTTGATGTAGATATCCCATTGGATGCATTCATAGATGGGCACGAGAGGTCAAGAATTTAAATTAAAAATATGCAACCTCTAGCATGGAAACCTGAAGGCCGCGAGAGACACTGGTTAAAGATTGTTTTGTGTTGGCCTTAATATAGTCGTGATTATTTCTATTATCTTAATGCAAATATATAGTCCGGTCTCATTAAAATGAGGATTGCGGTTGTATTTCTCTTTGGTTGTTTCTCTCTTAATGCTCCAGAAGTTGCCAAAAGTTGCGATAGTTGTTTAGTTTGCCTGTTACAACTTAAAAGTGGTTTTAGCAATGGGAGTCATGTTTTTTAAGGTTCATACTAATATGAAGATCTTGTAATTCTATATTCAGCATAAGAGAAGATGGCCTCTGCTTTGGGCGGTATGACAACAATTGCCACATCTACCTCATTGGGTAACAATAGAAAGGGGAAGAAGTTGGGTGCAATGTTTGATAATTATGGCAGACAATTGTCTTCTCTTTCAGTTTTTTCACCCATTTCCTTTAATCACTCAAGCAGAAGAGGGACTCTGAGATTACGCGACAGAGAGAAGGTAGTTAATACAAGAGCTATGGAAAAGGAGTTGTACTTCAACAAGGATGGCTCGGTGACAAAAAAATTGCAGGTCAGAGAAAAAATTATGTTTAAAGGAAGGTCACCTGCATGTGAAACTTCACTACGGTGGATCTTTCCTTGTCCACTTATATTCGATTTTAATGTGTTATTTTAATTTTTCATGGAGGGTTGTTTTGGCATATGGTCTGGCATTCAATTGCACACTTACTGAAAGCATTGTCAATTTGTCTTGCGGGCGGTGTGAACAAACTTGCTGATCTTGTTGGAGTCACCCTTGGGGCGAAGGGAAAAATGTTGTCTTGGAGAGCAAGCATGGTTCTCCGAAAATAGTTAATGATGGTGTGACAGTAGCTAAGGAGGTAATTTGTAGATGTGTGCTTTGGTTTTCTTTTGAACGTTGTATTAGTTCCCCCTCTTAAATGTCTTAGATTTGGTAGGCATAATTTGAAAACTCAAAGGTGAAAGGAAACATATTTGTTACCCAGTGGTCTACTTGGCCTATGGACTAGCCACATTAGAGTAATACATAAAGCTTTTCACAACAATAAAAGGAAAGGGTTATGGCTGAGTCAAATTTTATTGTTATTGACAGTGTAATGAAATGTATCTCAATACTATGGTTTTGGCCTTTTTATTGGTTGAATTAGAGGACCCAGTTGAAAATATTGGGGCCAAGTTGGTAAGGCAAGCTGCGGCAAAGACAAATGATTTAGCTGGGGATGGAACCACAACATATGTTGTTCTTGCACATGTTGGAATATTGAAAAACTCCAGAACAATGAATGGAGAATAAATCTCCTTTCCTCTAACACAGAGAAAATAAAAATTTCTTTGACAGGAGACAGAGTTTCAATACTTTGAAAACAAACTTCTATTCCCTTCAATAACTCAAAAAAACTATTACACTTCTTCCTCACTAAGAGGGATTACAAAATTATGACTGCTACAAAACGCAGTGCATAAAACCAACTCACTGTCTGTTCAAAACAAACATACTCTGTCTCTAAAACACTCTGCTGTGTTTTTCACTTTCGCACTGCTGTGCATACACACTTAAAAAGTTACACTCGGTCTTTCACTTTTTACACACTGCTGTGTAATAAAAAATTTACGTACTGTCTATAAAAAAAACTACCAAGCTTTTTCGACCTTTTTATTTTTATATGCCGTAACATATAAAACATATTATAATAAACCCTCTTTTAAAAAAAATAAAATTAAAACTAAATTATATGGCCCACCTTTCATTTCGCCAATGATATATATATAACATATGTTTAAAACATATGTATATATTAAACTATCAAAACATTAAAGAACCCTTTCCGTCGGACTTCAAAAGTCTGAATAGATTGAATTTAAAACCAAATTCCCGTTCCAAAATGGGATGCTGACGTCTACCTAATTTTAACTCGAATTCTCAATCCAATGTGCCCTATAAAAAATTCGGGTCCGGTTTTCAGGTTTTCAGATTCCCTTCAATTTCATGCGATCCAATATTAATGCTCCACGTGTCCTCCTTTTGAATTTACAAAACTGTCGAGTAAATTTATGTTTGTTTAATTTCTGGTTGGTGAATTGAGTTAATGCTGGTTGTTGTGTTTAAATACAATCCTGTACAGAAATATGGCTGCGGCCGTCTACAAAAAAAACTTGCAGGAATTTTAAATGCTGAATTAAATTTTTGGATGGCATGCAAGCAACCTCCAAAAAAAAATGTTGCTGCTGCATCTGTCCTTCTGCTGCAGTAGTTGAAGTTAAAATTCAACAGCACAGGGTTTAATAAGTGAGGGTGTAAAGGTAACTTTTTGTCGATAGTACTGGATTAAGATCATCTAATCATTTTTGTAGGGTCTTATGGTGTTTGGTTTTTTAGTTTTGGGTTGGGCTTATTGAGTCTAAGATAGTTTTTGAGTGAAAAAATTGCTATCAGGTATTAAAAATTTTTGGTTCTTTTGTCAAAATTTATGAGCTTGTTAGGAAATACAAAACTGACAATGGTTGTATCTTAAATTTGTGGAAAATAATTTGAAATGAAACCTTTTTGTTTAGGTTGTTGTAGCAGGTGCAAACCCCATTCAAATTACTAGGGGCATTGACAAGACAATAAAGGCCCTTGTTTCGGAACTCAAAATTGTGTCAAAGGAGGTAAACGCTTGCCTTTTGAGTAGGCTGGTTTTCCTTTTTGCTGATGGTTTGGTGTATCTAATTGAATTAGTTGCCTAAGGTATTTTTTGGTTGCAAACTCCTTTTCATTTTTCATACAGTATTGGCCTTGTGGAATACATTTGATTGTGTGGTCTTGTTAGATCTACAACATTTGTAGTTGTTTAGTCTTATGGTTGAGGTGCACTTTTATTATGGAAATAGTTGATGCAATATTGTCATTTAATCCTTACTGCAGGGTAGCATGTTGAGAAGTTTCTTGTGAAACATTTGGTATTCAAAATGACACTTGATCCAATACAGCATCATGCACTTGACTTAAAAATTCATATTCAAAGTGTGCCGGACAATTCTTGCAAAATTTCAAATATTTATGTTGTTTTAAACCATTATCTTTTTCATGTATTGGATGTTGAAAATGTGAAAAAGACTTTGGTATGAAACCAACTGGTGAATAATTTCCAGCAAAACAACCACTTCCAAGACATGATTTAGAAGTAGAACATATGTACTTATGAAGCATAGAAAGATATCCTTGATGCATTGTCAATGTTTGGCTAGGGTTATTTTTGGAGAAAATAACTCCTTATTCCTAGAATAGTGATCTTTAATACAAGTAAATGCCAAAGAAGAGAGATCATCGTGTGACGCAACAAAACTGAAATTGTACCCCAAGGAGAGCTGGTGTGTCTACAATCGCTCTGTCAGCATTTTCCCTTGGTGTACCCCGTTCTTTTCCTCCAGCCTGAGTCTTAATTGACTTCTTCTTTCTTCGGGTTTATTTATCAAATTCGTAGAATTTGATAAATAAATACTATCAACAATGGTTGGACTTTAATTTATATTCCCGACTTTATATTATCTCCAATCCTTATAACCAATGTTTAACTTTCAACACTTTGTATTTATACTCCACGTTTCTTTTTAAATAAATAACTTGTAATGAACTTTCGGCTCTATATTTCACCACCAGGGATAATTTTAGGGGCGAATTTTAGCCCAAAGGCGAATTTTAAGGGATTTTCAATTTTAATAAGGCGAATTTTTTACATAAAACCCATTTTCTATAGTTTAATAAACTTAGCCCAATAAATATTTTAAAAATAATTAATTATTAAGTATTAGCCCACCAAAAAAAAGGGCGCATAACACTGGAGAAATAAAATTCACCCCGATTTTTTTCTTATCGAGCAAATTTCCATGGCATTCGCCTGGATTTACAGGGTCTAAATGAGGAGTTACAGTGATTCGCCCCAATTTTTTCAATGGTTAGGAGAGGTGGTTGGCCGCTGGACACCGATCTTCTTGCTGGCTGAGCCAGGCCGACCCTCTCTGGTCTTGTTAGGGCCCTTCCATAGTTGGTATATAGCAGAGATATACAGTTCGAAAAATATGGTATTGGTGTTCACTGTTGTGGGAGATAACACTCGCCAGAGCGGACGCGCTCGACCTCAAGCGCACGCCGCATGTACAAGCTCGCTCGACGCTCTCAGAGTCCAAACTCCAACACCGGTTAATAACACAGAGGCACCCCGCTTTTCGCCAGTCTGTTCAAGGGTGTGCACCTTCATTCCCTTTCTTGGAGTGATTTGAGCTTGGATGTTGTTTAATCTAAAATCTATCTGACAATTATCCTCTGTAAATTAAGTATTTAATTCATATGAAATCATGATGTAATGCTTCGCACATTTCTCTATCTTGAGCCCGCATTGATTCCTGTCAAGTAATTCGGATTCCGCATTCAAATGCAGATTCATTATACCTACATTTTTATGTCTTCAGCCCACATTGATCCCTGTCAAGTAGTTTGGATTCTACATTCAATCATAGATTCATTCTACTCACATTGGTTCCTGTAATCCGCATTTAAACCCAGAAAATTTTCTTTCAGTCTACTCCATCTTATATTCCAGACTTGACTGTTCTCACTTATATGAACAGAACACCTCATATTCATTTATCCGCAGAATAGTCCACTCTTTGTCACGCATTTCAATTACTCTTCTTCAGGTTATCAGCACTTCTTACTTAGAGAGATCCGAAAAACTTGATATGTGATTGACTGCAGAGAGTGTATGTATATGGTGGCAGTCTTCTTGTTTTATGCCCACCATCCACTAGCTAGAAGGTCGACTTAATTGTGAGTGTGAAGGTCAACAGAGGGTTTCGAATCAGTGCAAGCAGTGCTTCCCAGTGCTTCAAAGCAGTGCTTCCCAGTGCATTCTCTTATTGTAATAGTACCCATGATGCCTGAAGGTGTTGTTATCACTACTTTGCATGATGCACTTTTTAGAATCAAATGATCTGCTTCAGACACCCAACAAACTATGAGGGAGAGGTCCTTGACTAGGTCATGATGGTCATGATGTTTTTTGAAGCACTGCTTGTGACATTCATTCCCTTGCTTGGAGTGATTTGAGCTTGGATGTTGTTTAATCTAAAATCTATCTAACAATTATCCTCTGTAAATTAAGTATTTAATTCATATGAAATCATGATGTAATGCTTTGCACATTTCTCTATCTTGAGCCCGCATTGATTCCTGTCAAGTAATTTGGATTCCACATTCAAATGCAGATTCATTCTACCTGCATTTTTCTATGTCTGCAGTCTCCTTTTTCTACTGTCCTCTCTGTAGCCAACTGTGAAGTCTACTCTCACTTTCATACAAGTTGTAATGTTTAATATGATAATGGTGTAATGTAAGGTTTGTGTTGAATTATGGGTTGATAAATTGTTTCTAGTGAAGGATTAGTTAATTCCATAAAAAAATGTTATAATTATGTAGAAATTACATAAGTCCTACATCTCAGGCCATGAATTGCAGTTTTGGCAGTTCAAATGTAAACAAGAGATTGAAATATATGTTGGGCACCCTGCACCAGCATAACATAAGTTCTTTGTGCACCTTCAATTGAGGCATGTGAGGGTTGTTTGGGAAGTATATCATAGATCAACGCAGAGGAAGCTCAGACCATGAACTGTATTTTTACATGTAAAATATAGAGAAGTAGTGGAAATATAGGTTGAGTATGTTGCACCACCAATGGCATAACATGAGCTTTCCATACACTTTCAATTGAGGCGTGTGAGGGTTGTTTTGGAAGTATAGCAGGAATCAGAGCACACGAAGGCGATGGTATCCCAGGTACCTTGGCAATAACCAAGGATGACCGCATTTGGAAATCCATGGTCAAACTTTTGCAAAATCTAAAGTCAACATAAGAGCAAGGGGCATAGTTCCAGTCACAGGTGGAGTTAAAGCTAAAGAACCAAAGTCCAATACCAACAAGTCCCGAGTAAAAGCATGTAGAGGATGAACGTAGATAGTATTGATAATTTCCATCAACCTAAAGGGGAAGGATTGATCTGCAATTACAATGTAGCCATATAGGCATTGAGGCCATGATGACAAAACTATTAGGGAGATAACCAACCTGTGATACACGTACTTTATCATATCTATACATGTATTTATTAGGTTAGTACTGATAGGTCAACCTTTAGATGATGTTACTTATAAAATATCTGTGCTATTACTTATGTCGAGTGTAATGAGAATGAGACAAGCAAGTGATTAGGTAAACAAGCATGGTTAGAAAGAGTCATGTGTAACTACTGTGTTCTAATTCCATAGCTTGTCATAAGCATAGATAAGGTACAAAGGTGACAAGCTAATCAATATACAACATGATATCCCGGGGTTCTAGCTCTTAGTCATTCCTATTATATAAATACCTTTTTTCTTATTGGTATATATAGTACCGTTCTCTCCATAATCAATACATATGGATAGACTGTAATCACTGTATACGCATATCCTAATGTAACAAGCTCTGTTTCCTCATTACTTTGATTTCCATGGGTCTACTTATGGCACTGATTCAACCATTAGTAATGATTACACTCTACTCTATAGGGTAAGTACATATTGAATAGACCTGCTTATTACCTGTATTCCCTAATCTTTAACAGGTATAAGGAGAATGACGTAATTCATACATGTTTACATACCTCATTGGTTTAGCTGTATAAAGCTGTTGAAAGTAATGGTGATCATTATGGTTACTAATGTGTATCATATTACTAGGGGCCTATAGCTTGAACTTGGTATCAGTAATCACAGTATTCAGTGGAAGCTAATAGTACTAATTCCATGGATCTACTTAAGCTGTGTCATTGGTATTAAGCTGTAACCTATGATATTACTTATAGCTAATAACTTACCTTGTAACTTGATGATTTGAACCCATCTTGAATGGTAATCATTAGACGTACACTAGTCAGAGCTTTCTGTACAAAGATCTGTATTACTCATAAGGTACCAATAGATATAGAAAGTACAGTAATCATGCTTAAGCTCACTCTGTTCAATATGGATAGTTATGGTAATAAGCCTAATCATTAGTGTAAAGGTGAAATTAAGCACATATGACAAAATACAGGTTCTATTCCAGTCATATCAGTGATTGTTACTCGTATTAACTATACATTCAGTGATTAACTATACAGGTTCTGGTCATTAACAAGTCAGTGATTGTTATTAACTATACATTCAGTGATTAACTATACAGGTTCTGGTCATTAACAAGTCAGTGATTGTTACTAAAATCATGTAGAGGATGAATGTAGATAGTATTGATAATTTCCATCAACCTAAAGGGGAAGGATTGATCTGCAATTACAATGTAGCCATATAGGCATTGAGGCCATGATGACAAAATGAGTTATGGGAAGATTACATTTATGAAGGAAACAAGAATTATGAAGGAGAATGTTGGATGTTTCCAGATTTAGTAATAATGCAAACAAAGACATTCCCCGAATACATCAGCTGACAGCTACTTGATATAAATTTAGAATATAAAACTCAATTCCTAAAGTGTTAGTTCATTTTAAAATTTCTTAAATATAAAGTGATATCACCTTAGAATATAGACCTTGGGTTTGAAATTTTATTTTATTAACTTTAAATTTATACTTTCAAGTAAAAAAAAGAAGAAGACAATTTCACTTACACCTAAAACTTTCTCCAAAGAGCATAATTTTGAAGCTCCATCTAAATAACAATTTTAAAATTTCTTCTAAAATTTTTTCATAATTCAGTACTCTAGACTTTACTCTAGACTTTTAGCAATGTTCAGTACTCTCGATTTTACTCTAGAATTTTGAACCTCCATCTAAATAACAATTTTAAAATTTCTTCTAAATTTTTTTCATAATCACAGAGACCTATTGTGATAGATAGTTTTGTGGCTAAGAGACCTATTGTGATAGACAGTTTTGTGGCTAAGATCTTTGATCTTGTGTCAGTGGGACATACATCTTATATTGGTAGTAACCTTAAGAAATAGTGATTATGTTGACAAAACTTATGACATTGACCCTCAAATGTGTTTGATGAGGCAGTAACCTTCAAAACTAGCAAATAAATGGTATGCCCTGACTTGACTTATGCATAGATAGTAACAATTGCCATTTTGTTACATGGATTTTGTGATTTTATTTATGACTTAAATATACCATATCGTTGTCCATGGTCTGAGACAAAAATCTAACACAATGCCCACACTCTATAGAGTGACCTTCCAGCCTCCGAGAACTATGTCTGCAGTCTCCTTTTTCTACTGTCCTCTCTGTAGCCAACTGTGAAGTCTACTCTCACTTTCATACAAGTTGTAATGTTTAAGATGATAATGGTGTAATGTAAGGTTTGTGTTGAATTATGGGTTGATAAATTGTTTCTAGTGAAGGATTAGTTAATTCCATAAAAAATGTTATAATTATACTTAAAAATTTTCAACAACTTACATCTCGAGCCATGAAACGATGTTTTGAGTTCAAATATAAGAAGCGCAAGAGATTGAAATTGTTGGGCACCCTGCACCGGCATAACATAAGTTCTCTGCACCGTCGATTGAGGCATGTGAGGGTTTTGGGAAGTATATCGAGATATCAACACGAGAGGAAGCTCGGTCATGAGCATAGTTTTACATGTAAAGTGTAAGTAGTGGAAATATGGTTAAGTATGTTACTGCAATGGCATAACACCCAAACTTTCCATACACTTTCCAATTGAGCGTGTGAGGGTTGTTTGGGGTATAGCGAGGTACGAGCACACGAGCGATGGTATCCCAGTACCTTGGCAACAACCAGAGATGACCGCATTTGGAAATCCATGGTCAAACTTGTGCAAAATCTAAAGTCAACATAAGAGCAAGGGGCATAGTTCCAGTCACAAGTGGAGTTAAAGCTAAAGAACCAAAGTCCAATACCAACAAGTCCCGAGTAACAATCGCTGATATGACTGGAATAGAACCTATAGTCTGTCAATGACATGACTATTCCAGTCATACAGGTTCTGGTCATTAACAAGTTAGTGATTGTTCACTCGTATTAACTATCACTGACTTGTTAATGAGTACCGTTCTCTCCATAACCATTACATATGGATAGAATGTAATCACTGTATACGCATATCCTAATGTAACAAGCTCTATTTCCTCATTACTTTGATTTCCATGGTTCTACTTATGGCACTGATTCAACCATTAGTAATGATTACACTCTATCACTAATTATAAGTAAATGTTGAATAGACACCTTGTACTCCTCTACTAATATTTAACGGGTATAAGAGAGAATGACATAATTCATACATATGTTTACATACCTCATTGGTTTAGCTGTATAAAGCTGTTGAAAGTAATGGTGATCATTATGGTTACTAATGTGTATCATATTACTAGGGGCCTATAGCTTGAACTTGGTATCAGTAATCACAGTATTCAGTGGAAGCTAATAGTACTAATTCCATGGATCTACTTAAGCTGTGTGATTGGTATTAAGCTGTAACCTATGATATTAATTATAGCTAATAACTTACCTTGTAGCTTGATGATTTGAACCCAGCTTGAATGGTAATCATGAGACGTACACTAGTCAGAGCTTTCTATACAAAGAGCTGTATTACTCATAAGGTACCAATAGATATGGAAAGTACAGTAATCATGCTTAAGCTCACTCTATTCAATATGGATAGTTATGGTAATAAGCCTAATAATTAGTGTAAAGGTGAAACTAAGCACATATGACAGAATACAGGTTCTATTCCAGTCATATCAGTGATTGTTACTCGTATTAACTATACATTCAGTGATTAACTATACAGGTTCTGGTCATTAACAAGTCAGTGATTGTTATTAACTATACATTCAGTGATTAACTATACAGGTTCTGGTCATTAACAAGTCAGTGATTGTTACTAAAAGCATGTAGAGGATGAACGTAGATAGTATTGATAATTTCCACCAACCTAAAGGGGAAGGATTGATCTGCAATTACAATGTAGCCATATAGGCATTGAGGCCATGATGACAAAATGAGTTATGGGAAGATTAAATTTATGAAGGAAACAAGAATTATGAAGGAGAATGTTGGATGTTTCCAGATTTAGTAATATTGGGAACAAAGACATTCCCCGAATACATCAGCTGACAGCTACTTGATATAAATTTAGAATATAAAACTCAATTTCTAAAGTGTTAGTTCATTTTAAAATTTCTTAAATATAAAGTGATATCACCTTAGAATATAGACCTTGGGTTTGAAATTTTATTTTATTAACTTTAAATTTATACTTTCAAGTAAAAAAAAAAGAAGAAGACAATTTCACTTACACCTAAAAATTTCTCCAAAGAGCATAATTTTGAAGCTCCATCTAAATAACAATTTTAAAATTTCTTCTAAAATTTTTTCATAATTCAATACTCTAGATTTTACTCTAGACTTTTAGCAATGTTCAGTACTCTCGATTTTACTCTAGAATTTTGAACCTCCATCTAAATAACAATTTTAAAATTTCTTCTAAAATTTTTTCATAATCACAGAGACCTATTGTGATAGACAGTTTTGTGGCTAAGATCTTTGAGCTTGTGTCAGTGGGACATACATCTTATATTGGCAGTAACCTTAAGAAATAGTGATTGTGTTGACAAAACTTATGACAGTGACCCTCAAATGTGTTTGATGAGGTAGTAACCTTCAAAACTAGCAAATAAATGGTATGCCCTGACTTGAATTATGCATAGATAGTAACAATTGCCATTTTGTTACATGGATTTTGTGATTTTATTTATGACGTAAATATACCATACTGTTGTCCATGGTCTGAGACAAAAATCTAACACAATGCCCACACTCTATAGAGTGACCTTCCAACCTTCGAGAACTATGTCTGCAGTCTCCTTTTTCTATTGTCCTCTCTGTAGCCAACTGTGAAGTCTACTCTCACTTTCATACTTTGCAAACGGAGTCTCCTTTTTCTATTGTCCTCTCTGTAGCCAATTGTGAAGTCTACTCTCACTTTCATACTTTGCAAACAGAGTCTCCTTTTTCTACTATCCTCTCTGCAGCCAACTGTGAGAATGGATTAGATTTTTCATGGTTATTTCTGTGTTCAGTAGATAAAAGGTTTTGGAAAATTTTATTGGATGAATCGGTGATTTGAAGCATGTAAATTATTATTATTACTATCCAATTTTAAGATCACGACTAAGCCAAACACCAAATTGGTGTATGAGACTTCTTTGTTTGTGGGACAAGAGACCCACATCTGCATAGCGATTTGACTGCTAAGTCTACAAAGGTGTACATACTCTGCCCCCTTCTGGTTTTCAACCTGTGACCTCATAGGAGGAAACACATGCTCTTATCCATTAGGCCCACTCAAGCTGTCAAACTAATAGTGTCAGGAAGAAGGATCACAGTTTGTCAAAATGGTCAACAATTGGTCTTCCTGATTTTCTATGAGGACCTCAATTCTCTGATTTATGTGCCAAATTCTTCTATGGATTTGATTGTACACTCATTGCCTACAATGTTGTCATAATTTACTTTGATACAGAATATCTTGGAATGACAGTAGCCCTATGAAATGAAAAATTAATCTACAAAATTGAGGTGTTTTTCATCTTCAGTTTATTTTGAAGTTGGAAAGATTTTGTGCAGCATTCTAACCTCGCTTACAAGACTTCAAGGTGGACGGTATATACACCTAGTCCTAACTTAATTGCTTCCAGGAATTTAGTTGATACTTCAAAGGAACTTCAAGGTCCATTGCATCACTCTACAGTGGCAGGTCTGCATGAGGTCAGGCTAATAAGGCTCAAGTGTCAACTATAAATGGAAATGTAGGTGGCTTCTTAGGGTTTGGACCAGTTAAGCATACCTTGGAAAGGTGGTTCTATTGATATTTCCAAAGTCGATACGAGAATTCATTTTGATCCTGTTAAATTGTTGTTGCAGCCATGTATAATTCAAAGGATGATTTATTTAGTCAGCTACGTTCATATAGTCTTGCTCTCTCCAAGACTACGTGACAATCAACACATCCTCAGGTCGATAATCAGAGAAAGGTTGCATACTTATGAAGATGCAGTTAAAATTAGTAACAATGCCTTTCTTGGATGATGATTAAGAAGATTACCTTCAATATTACACATGCCTTTCTTGGATGATGATTAGGCATATTACCTTCAATAGTACAATGTGTATAGGAGCTTTATATCAACAATTAAGGAGAAACAAATATCTTTCACTCAAGTGTGTTCTGGAACAAACACGTGCAAGCTTGTCAGGTGTCTATTGCAAATGATTTTCCACCATTGAAAAGAGTTCTTGGGTATCTGAGTTAGTCTGGAATACTGAAAATTTACAGGATTAAGGACAGGACAAACAATCGAGGTTTTGCAACCTAAATGCAGGATTGAAAATCAAGGAAACAACAGTAACGTTATATGCACTAGTAACTTCGTTGAGGAAAGGCTTAAATTCCAGTTGTGGTTGCTCATTGAATGTGGTGTTACCTTGAGAGTTAACCTCTTGTTGCTAATTGCCTGTTATATGGTGGATTCTCTGTTCCAGAAAGAACAATGACAGGGCTCTTAGGTGTACAATGTGCCATACTCATTTACTAAAGTTTTATCTTATGAATATCTATTGTTATTAACTGTATATTATATAGGGCATGATAAAGACCTCTGAATTCGGTTAGTGCACCGAGAATTGAGGATGCGCTTAAATAAAGACATCATTGTAGAATATGAATAGTGTGCCTGCAATATGCTAACTGCAAGTATGAATGCATGGAGGATAGGTCATATGTGATAGCAGTTCTTGCAAGATCCGACTATAATTGAATGCACTGAGGACAGTGCACAAATAAGGGGGGAGGATGTAACACCCCCTATTCGACCCTTGTGTGTTGTAATCGCCATGTACATGTGGAGTAAGTTGGTGAGCCTAAAAGTAATTGAGGTTGGCTAAAATCATGATGATGTGGCCTATGACATTATGAGTGAGGGTAGTGGAGAAATTTGAGTGCAATCGATAATTGAGTGCAGATGAGCGCCAAATTTCAGAACAAGTAGGGCTTAAAACAACAAAAAAATTGGGAAAAGAAAGGCCAAACTTTACAGGGCCATATCTTTTCTCCTGTGAGTCAAAATTCAGCCCGTGAATAGTCAAAAGAAATTTATTTCGAGCAAAACACAACTATCAAACCATAATTTTGAATTGAGGATGAAATTCTACTTAAATTCTAGAGAGAAGTTATAGATGACCAGAAGGGAAAAATGTGGCTTAATAGGCTGAGCTTGCTGAGATAGTGACTTTTAGCTCAAACATCAAAATTGGATGAGTGAGCAGTCAAAAGAAAGTTTTTTCCAAATAGAATACAACTACCAACCCATAATTTTGCTTGGAGGAAAAAATTCCACTAAATCCATAGAGAAAGCTATAAGAAAACATGAGTGAATCGTGCTTACCAATATTAACTTCCAGAAGGCATGATTTTTAGCCCAAGTATTGGAATTTGATAAATGGATAGTGAATAGAAAGCTATTGATGGACAAAACACACTAGTGAACCCAAACTTTTAAGCTTGGTAGGAATTTTGAAGAAATATTTTCCTGGAAGCTACAAGGTTTAGAGGCTTAAAGTGACTGTTGATTGAGGGAAGATTAGTGAAATTTGGGACAAATCCCTTGAATTCTAATTCTGAGTCGTATCCAAAGGAGATGATACTGATTTTTCCCTGGAGGACATTAACACTATACAGCAATAGATCAAAAAACTAAGTCAAAATGAGCTACAAGCAATTTCCAAAGCTTAAAAAAATGAAAACTTAAAAAACCCATTAAAGTAACAATGCTTTACCATGAAACAACAGTACTCAGAATCTCTACTCTGCAGAACTTGAATGGCAAGGAATACATTTCCTTTGATTGCAGATTAAAATTTTCCTCTATATTTGAAAGGAACGACAAGTTAAAGTGAAATGAAATTTTGCCAGTATGAATTCCTATGTTTCCAAGAATAATCGAACTGAGATACTTTCGAAGAAGTTGAGAAGTGATAACATAGTCTATTGGGGGTAGTTTGAAGAAATACTCAGACATCTTATTCTTTTCTTTAAAGCGTATGTTAGGATTACAAGGTGAATCTTATTTTTAAAACCAGGAAACTCTTACTTTTATTTTGTTTCTTTTTACAGAGTCCCCTCATTTAAAAATAAGTTTGGATCTTGAACACTATCTTCATAGACTAGTTAAATTTTCTGCATGTTCTTATTTCTCAAACTAGCTCGTAAATATCTCAAATCTTGCAACTATACTTATCAGAGTCATAAGCCTATAACTTGACCGTTCACAACCCTGACTTATTCTTAGTACATTATTAAGGCCATTCTTTGATTCCTTTTAAGTAAATGCATTTTCCTTGGCCCTGCTCTGAACTCTAGCTTTTTCTTTTGTCATGAAGAAAAAATCAATCCTACTCTGAGACCAAAAATGCTATCTGAGACTGAAAAAAAAGCTAGTTTTCTGCATACTTAACTTTAATGGAGTATGAAGGGCCACATGTGATGTCAAATGCAAGTGGACAAGTGTGTGAGTTGGAACTAAGTAGAATGATTCAGATATCCCAATAATTAAGGCAAAACATTATAGCAAGGAAAACTCATAACTTAGAAAATTTGAATCTGGGTCTTTCTTTAAAATCTAGATATTTGAATATTTGGATTTTAAAGAAAGGTCCGGATTTTGGATATCATTATGATAGTGCAAATAACACAGTATGCATATTTCATATTTCAAGAGTGCGTGACAGTTGAAATGTTGGTGTTAAGTGGATAGAGCAAAAATTGGGATCTAGATGTTGAGTGGTAGGTAAAACATTATGGATTCCAGGTGGTAGGATATGTTTGGGCCACATGAAATGGATTTTCAAGCCGCTCAAAATGCAAATGACAGAGATTCCTTACATTTGGAGGTAGATTCCTTTAGAAAATATCTTTCAAAAAAGTAAATATCAATGAAAGCCTCCTCATGATTTCATCCTGACTTGAAACACCAGTTTGATACTACCATAGAGAAGTTAATAGCTTACATTGAAGAATTCATTTAATATTATACTTTGGAAATTGTTCCTTGCATGGAGAGATTGTCTTATCTTGATACAAGCCTCCTTTTTCTTATTAAAAAATAGAATGTATTTAATTCTCATAAGTGAACCTGGTTCATAGATGTTTTTTTAAGCTTGATTCTGATTATGGAAATTCGTTGGAAAAATAAGCTATAATTTCTTTGGACATGTTCCTCAGAGAAATATTCAATTACGAAGAAAAGGAAGTAGACCTTATACATGAAAAGTAAATGTGATGAATTCAAATAAAACCTCAAAATGAAGAATAAATTATGGAATTGAAGGACCTTTTATGTAAATTTTATGAGAATTTTAAATAAATGAGAATGGATAACAGAAAAATAAGAACTAATATTGAGCAGACAGAAAGCAAATTGTTGTCAGTTAGAGAAAATCTGATATTTAAGACATCTGATATTTTTGTTTCTTGTATCATGATGATTGTTTTATTTTCCTTTTTAATTCGATCTTTGAGATATCTCTTCTTAATCTAGTTCCTTGAGATTTTGTAAATGGCATGTATACGCTGGCAATGATGGCAGTTATACAATTGTCGTTCATATTCTTCATTTCTCAAAAAGTAAAAAGCATTTGTTTGATGCACTTAGTTTCTTTTTTGCATTCATAACATTAAAGGAACTGAAAATAAAGACTTGCATTTGCATGTAGGATTGTGTTTTTTTTCAAAAAAGGAACATTAGGAAATCTGCATTTCGTTTTGTGCTCAATGTTTTCTTTTGTTCATTGATTTGCTTGCTCACAAAATTATTTGCTCTCTTCCCTTTGTAGCTAGGTCTTTCATTGAAAAACTAAAAGTGAAAAGTTTGCTTATCATTCTTATTTTGCATTTAGGAATTTCTACATACATCATCGCGGTACCATTGAAAGGCAAATTGTTAAGCAAGATCAACATAAAATTAATCTCAATTTATCTAAAAATTCATTGGAACCATAACGATAACATTTAGAAGGTCTAGGCTAGAGACGTGTTCCGGCGTCGTAAAACATAGCAGCTGTCGTTAACTTGTCTGCGATACATTCCAAGTGTGATATCTCACCCCACGTACGTAAGTATATCGTAGCACGTCCCTTGGGGTGGCGTTACAGTACGATAAGTATATAGGTGGTGCTCTCACTGTGCGGTTTCACATTAGACAGCGCTATTACGGACTTGGGCCTCCACGTACCTTCGGGTATATTTGGGAGGACAACTTTTAGGTGCTATCCATCCATAGTGAACCGAGTCGACCGCCTTTAAATTGTGATACACCGAACACAGCATTCGGGGAGATTGCCTTCCCGTACTTCTTGGCTTGCCAGGAGGTATTCTGCAGTTCACAGTTTACTGGTAAACCCTTTTGCCTAGCATTACCCTCTTTTTGTTTATTTATTTTTGGTTAAAATTAATTAGCAATCGTGGAAGAACATAATCCTACCCCCCGTCGTTCGCGTAGATTAGCTTTAAAACCACCTTTACCACTAGAAGTTACTTCTAATAGGCGAAGGCGATCAAAATCTGCCCAACAGTGATGTTGATGTTGTGGATGATATTACTTGATGCTTCATGATGGGTGTTCTTTCTCACTTTCACATAATCTTGTTATAGCCTCTGCTTGATGCTTTTGTTGCTATGGTCATGTTAGGAATTAATTAATTGTCTTCAATGTTCAATGTGTGAAGAGTGCAAATGTTCCCTTGATGCAGTTTAAATTCAGGCACAATAGACTGCTGTTATGCACCATGTTTCCCTGGCTCCTACATATTGGAATATGCCCAAAATGATTTTGAAGAGTGATATCCATTCATGGAAGGATATTTGCACTCGTCTTTCATGGAATTTTATTTGCACTTGTCTTTCATTCTCTCATGAACCAAGTGAAATTTCTTGGGGAATTTCTAATCAACAAGTTTTAGGAGTTTGTGTCAGATTTGGGTAGACTCGTAGAATGATTAGCTTGTGGCTGCTATAAAATCTTTTTGTCAACCCATGGATGCATGGGTTAAATTTGCACTTGATTTTCAGTTTCCAATGATTTGACACTAAGAATCATTGGTTGACTGTGGTGATTCGTTGACTTCTTTTCTTCTTTTTTGCCCCTTTCCCTTAGATGGTCATTCATGGGAGGGGAAGTTCCAATGAATGTATGATTTGTGGTGTGCATTTATCTATTGGTTAACTCTTTGGTAACATCCCATGACTGCTATTTCAATGGAACTTGGTTAAATAACAAACACTAAGTGCTAATTAGGAGTTTTAAATGTTTGATACAATAACTAATTTTGCTTTATAGGATCCCAAATGTGCTTTTTGGGCCTGAAACTTTACATGGCACCCGTGTGTTTACAAATCATGGAAAACATTTGAGTCTTTTAGGTTATTTCATGGCCATACTGGACGTGTTTCACTATGGAAAGGAAACTATGGTCAACATGAGGACAATGTATTAAGGGATTTCTTTCCATTGATAAGTAAAAGAATCACTAGTAACTGACTAGTTTCCTTCCTCACTTTTATCATGGAAAATGATAGAGGATATGTTTCAACTTCTTATAACCAATTCTTTACAACTTAAGGGAGAGGTGTTTTGGAAAGGATGATTAAAGTTATTGTAATATTTTGTTGTTTTGTTTAAAGCTTTCAAGTGTTCATTAGGTGATTTGGAGATATGATTTAATTTAGTGGAAATTTTTTTATATTTTATATTTGAATGATGTCCTTTGTTTTATAGATGATGACTCATGATGTTATTGTTTTGTGTATAATGATTTATTTTTGCTTTTGGGCTTGGGCCTTGGCACAACATTTTAATAAAAAATTGCATAATGGTTTTTGTGAAAATTACACTTATTTTACTTTGAAAGCTACTTACAAATCTAGTAATTCTCAACTCTTGGAAACTATTGATGCAGGTTTCTAGATCGATTTGAAATTTTACTTCTGGAATATTCAGTGAGATGTCAAAATCTAATCCTGGGAAGAAACTATCAAGGAAAATTGATGTATTATCATACTTTAAAAAGTCTCAATCTAAGAATACACATTCTCTTCATGCTTCAAGCTCCTTTGAACAATCTGTTACTGAGAGAGATGTTAACTCTTGTGAAAATGCATCTGATATCCATATGATGGATGAAATAATAGGTTCCTCAAGTGATCGGGGTGAGATAAATGCAGTTTCAACATAAATTAATGATGAAAATGTTAAAGATATTTCCTTGGAAGGTGACACAAACCATTCACGGAAAAGGAAAAAAGGCCAGTGGACCATAGGGAGAAAATTCCAAGATGATTGGCTCTCAAGTTTTCCATTTATTGAAGAAATACCTTCTACAAATGAGGATTTACGAGAAGTTAAATGTCTTGCATGTAGTTGGAAACGTTGCAAGGTAGTGAAATTTCAGATGAAGCTAGATACAGTACAAAAGCATGCAGGAAAGGTTTATGAAAAGAAAATTGTAGATGGTAAAGATAAATCTATTGTCATATGGAAATATTTGGAGGAATGCCGACATAGCCAATGTGTGGAAGAATACAAAAAATATTTAATAAATAAGAAGAAACTTGAGGCAAGTGGAGGAACCATCATATCTCAATTTGAAAAGACGATGGAAAGAAGTTTGTTATCCAAGACGATACAATTGAGCACTGTATTTCACATCTTATGTAAAGGTCGTCCTATGACAGATTATCCAGATCAGATGAAATTTCTATCTTTTCTTCACGTGCCAAACTTTCCATCTTCTCATTGGTACATAACTAGTGGTTGGGAATGGGCAAGATATCTAGCTCAAGTAGAAATTGATGATTTGAAACAGGAGATTGCAAATGCTAGGTTTTTGGCATTGTCTTTGGATGAGGTTACAACTATTGATAATACTTCATGGATTTTCATGAGCATTTATATGGTTAATGACCATATTAGGCATTCCTATCTACTTGGGATTAAAAAGATGAGAGAGACTTCTACAGCTGAAAATATTTATGAACTTGTTCTTAATACTTTGAAGGAAAGTGGTATGGGTCATTTAATGATTGCAAAAAATTTGGTATGTGTTGGAGAAGATGGAGCATCGGTAATGCAAGGACAAAGGAATGGTCTTTGTGTTCGACTACAACTATCAGCTTCGCCATATATGATTAATATTCATTGTATGGCTCATAGGATGAATCTTGCATTTAAAATAGTAAGCAAGTTTCCATTAGTTTCAAAAGTTGAAGATCTTGTACGTGAGACTCATGCATACTTTTCTCGTAGTCCCAAACGATATTTAGAGTTTCAACAATTTGCATATGGTGTTACGGATGGAAAAAAACTACTGAAAGATGTTGATACAAGATGGATCTCATTAAATGGACCAGCTCAAAGACTATTTAGTGATTTCAAATCTCTGGTAGGGTTGATGTATGAAAATCGCTACAATGTAGACAAAGCTCAAGATCTTCTTTTTTGACTAACTGATATAGAAACATTATTGACATTGGCTGGAATTCTTCCTATGCTACATGAAATGAATGTCCTCGTGAAAATGTCTCAGAATCGCACAATGTATATTGCCGAATACACAAATGCGAGAAAGTCAACATGCCTTGCATTGGATAATTTGTATATGATGCCAGACTCTTTTACTGGTCCAGAGTTTACAAGTTGGACTAAGATCATCAATATAGAAAATACTGAAAAAAATTTGACGTTTGATGAAAAAGGGATACTATGTATCACAGTGCATGGGTATATGGTCCCCTTTCATTATATTAGTAAGACAGGACGAATCACCAAAGATTGCCCCGTGTCAAGAGACCAATTTGATAATATTGTTATCTCAGTGAGACAAAATTTGATAGAAATTTCAAGATCACTATCATCAGAGATAAGAGAACGATTTCCTCGAGATGAATTGTTGGAGGCCATGTGTGTGGTATACCCTCAATATTGGAACAATTGTCAATGTTCAAGAAATTTAAAAGTCGATTTTCAAAAGAGATTAAAATGTTTAGTAGACCACTTTTTCAAGAAAGTCTCGATACATGGAGAACAGATTGAAGGTATTTTAGATTCATCAAAATTGTATCAACAAGGTGGACGTTTTGCTGAAACAATGTGGAAGCAATATCCTTTTTTGGAGAATCCTAATGAAAACGGTGCTATAACAAGATTATGGAATACTTTAAATGCTAGCCAATACCTGCAAGAAAACATATGAGAATATTTTAAATTAGCAGATTTGTGTCAAACCATGATTTTGGGATCAGTGGAGGATGAGAGAATGTTTAGTGCACTATCATTTTTGAAGTCAAAGTTGAGGAACAAGCTTGATAAACATGTGGATACATGTTTAAGATTATATGTAACAAAGTATGACGTTGACAATTTTCCATATGAAAGAGCACTAGCGCTTTGGCGATCAGATTGTGATAGAAGGGGAGAAAACAATATAACAAATTTATCTAATGAACTTGATACGGAACATAATGTTTTGGAGGCTCATAATGATAGTACATCTGGAGAAGATCATGTTCACAATGTAGAAAATGATGACCAAGATGACAATTGGGAAATTGAAATACCCTAGGACTCTTATTTTGGTATACATGTTCCGTTGATCATGCAAGATTACTACATGTCAAATTCAGGTAAAAATGGGTTCTATATATTGTATTTTTCATTGTAACATTGCAGCTACATTTCTTTCATGTGTGTTATTTTAAGATTGATGTTTCATATTTAATCCTTACATTGTTTGCTTCTTATTTGTGACAGGAAATGAAGCTGGATTTGATGATTTTGGGACCTATTTTCACATAGATAGCGTTTGACTAGTATTAAATGATAAATAACTAATATAACAAGACTAATGCAAAGCATCAATGGGCTCATTCAAGTACATGAAACTACCTTGATGTCTAGCTTTGACATCTTAGAAAATTTTAATGGTATATATGTTGCATGTGTTTGGGGAATTTCGCTGAGTTTCGAGTTTTATAATTTCTTGGAAAATAATTATTGATATTTGGAAAATGTATGATTTTATATTGGTATTGGAAACGAAGCTAGTTTTGATCTTTGATTGGAAATGAAATCAGATTTGATGAAGTTGGGACCTATTTCTTTTCACATAGATAGTGTCATAGTATTAAATGATAAAGAAGTAATTTAAGAAGTCTAACGCTAAGCAACAATGGGCTTATTCAAGTACATGAAATTGTGTTAATGTCTAGCCTTGATATCTTTGAAAATTTTAGTGGTTTTTTTGTTGCTTGTCTAGAGGATTTTGTTGAGTTTGAAATTAGTCTCTTGAATGCTTATGGTTCTCATATCATGCATATATCGATAGATCGATAGATCCATTTCTATTATTATAATCATTATTGTTTTCTTTATATATTTGGTGGTTTGAGGAAAGATATTTTATTTCCTTTCACTTTGTGGCATGATTTCAACATCTTCACCTTTTAGAATATAGTAAAATATTTTTCTTATTATAGATTTTTCTTGGAAAAGAATTATTGAGAGTTAGGTGCAAATGCACAATGTTGTGTAGCATTAGTGTGATAAATATGGGATAGTGCAAAGCATAGTTTTTAAGATTAGTCTAAGTTGACTCGTACCTAATCAACTCAGTCAAGTTGATTGTTGGTTGAACAGCTAATTGTTGTTTCAATGAACAGAAGGTCTTGCAGGCACAAATACCAAAGGGAAAAATGGAGCCCATCATGGGGTACTCTTTGTAATTCTCCACCACTTCTACCTTTCCTCAAACTCCTCTCCAACCTCAATATTAGTGCTAGTAGTAGCATGATAAACAACACTACGCTTAGCAGAACTAGAAGAACGTGTTTTCCAAACTACACGAGAACTACTTCCCTCACGAGTCACCATGTGCCATGCTTGGTCTCGATGGTTCTCTTCCTTCTACTCCTGGTTCAATTACCATATCTTCATTGGAACCAACACTCCGAACTCCACTAGACAACAATTCACCATTTTTTAGTAGTGATTCGCCATTTGTACTGGTGATTCGCCATGATTTTACAGGATAATATAATCTCGTGAGAGATTCGCCAAAAAATTATATATACATATTATATTATTAATAAAATTGCCTTCCATTTTTCCTATGTATCATGGGGATTCGCCTATTTTTTATATATATAAATTTAGGGGGGTTCTTAAATTATCCCTGTTCACCACCCAGCCTTACAACAATCACGCTCCAGACTTATGCTAATTATCCGCCAATCGTTTAATTAAACAATTTCATTATACTCCGGCCCCACCTATATATATCAATAACCAATCAAACACTCGTATCGTACCTGGCTATCCTCCTCACACCTTAGTTAACCTCCGGGCAAGCTCAACGTGCGACCATCGTTCGATGGCCCTTCTCCAAATCAACGACTCTTGGCAATTTCGCTCATCTTCCAACGTCGGGCTTTAACGTGCGAGGGCGCGGGTTAAACGGTGTTTTTCCGGGGGTCACTTCACCACGTGTCGCATTCCCTATGGAATCTCTTGCGAATAGGAAATACCGCCTACTCTGCAAAAGCAGTGCGATATGGGCAACCCGCTTTTCTGATTCCGCTCGTGGTTTTGGTAGAGGGCTTGACCACGGGTGCAAGTCTGGTTCCGCTAACCTTTTGTTTGTTAACTCATGTCCAATCCTCGAGTCAGGTTCCGAAAGCACAACAATTTTGTCTCTTTATTAAGCGGGATTTTTATATTTGAACAGTTTTCACGACCCCAGTTCTCTACACAGACCTCGCCTTGGATATTTTTACATAAAAATGATTGTTCTCAATAATTTATATAACTTTTCCACATGTTTAGTGTGGTATTCCCATGATTTGTTATAAATATGTGTATTATCAAAGAAAACCAACACAAATTTTATAATATGGGATCAAACAAAATTGTTCTTAAGTCGAGCCCGCCGGACTTCAAATGGCGATAAACCATAATTCAAACCAAATTCGCGTTCCAAAATAGCCTGCTGACGTCGGCCAATTTTGTGACGCGGAAACCAAATGAATTCTGCCCTAATATTTTTCGGGTCCGAAGTTGGGCTGGCGTACGGAGGGAAGTTGTGACGCGAATTTCTTATCAAATTCGCCCTAATATTTTTCGGGTCCGGATTTCCACTGCACGAGCGGCCCAAACAAAGATCCGTTCCAATCAACTTCTGCCACGTGTCCTCAATAAAAACTTGCCCTGCTCCCGGCTGCGGGTGAATTCGATGGCATTTAAGGCGATGGGACATGGATATGGAGATTTCATATCAATCACATTAACATTTAACACTTTTCAATTAAGTTTTCACATCAAATCCGCATTAATTAATTTTTAACACTGTTCAAGATCGCACCTCCACTCCTCTTAGCGATTCTGCACGCTCCAATTTGATCCGGCCTTCGGCTCTCGTTATTAATGATCAGAGATTAATTATGACGGGCGTCCTTTGATTGCATTGCAGTCGTGTCGACAAAATGGCGTTTAGCCATGGTTTTTCAGATAAGCTGGTTGCTGGATTACACTACCTGCTAACTGGAACTATAAGGAGAAGTGGCCAGCTAAACTATTGCCTAGACCTTGCTGCATATTTGCATTTCTCTCGGTTCTGTCTCTGTCTGTCTTCCTCTGTTAATTGGAATTCTTCTTCTCCGTCTCCTCTTGTTCCCACTGCGCCTGAGATTGCACCCATGCCTCGCGTGCGTCATAGGATGCGTTGCCGCAGGGGGAGCACTAGAGGTCAACCCCTGCGCGCTCCCTCCAGCCCCTCAACAGAGTCGACTTCCGGCCAGTCCAGTGAATATTACGCAGGTCGATATCCAAATACTAGGAGTGGGCAGGGTCGGGTTGTAGGATCTGGCCACCATATGGATTCCCCTGTGCCTCATTTCCCCATCACTAGTTCACCTTCTCCCATGACGCGTACTGCGTAATTTTCCTTTAATTGCTCTCTCAACCACCCACAAATCACAACTTCAGTCACTGTGGTTTTCCGTGAGGAGGCCCAAACGAAGGAAGAATGCACCCGTCCGGCGGGTTTGAGCTCGGAAAAAGCCGGCCAGCATTCGGGCCTTCAGGAGGGGAGCCGTGGCATGAATGTGGAGGTAGCACCTAGCGATCCTGGACCTTCCGAAGGATGGTGCCGAATCGTCGAGGAGCCGGAGGAGTAGTTTGGTTAATTTTTTTTTCTTGCTTCGCGGCCCACTTAATTGGGCTGCTTTTAGATTATTTTACTGTGTTGGACCTTTGTAATATTTTTGAATTCTGTAAATTAAACGTTCAAGACTGGTTTCCCCGTATGAGGGCAGTCTTCTTAATATTTTGATTTTTTGATGACAAATTTGCCATGTGTATGGCTAGGCAATGTTTTTGACTTCGGTGTAATTTTATTCGCAATGTTAATAGATTAACTTTACTTAGAATTCTCACATGATTAGCGTTTTTCTTGATCTGTTCAAGGATTTTGGGTACTTTAATTTGTATTTAGAACAATGGATGTCAGTACTCTATCTGTTGCTTTACTGTTCTACATACTACTATTTCACTTTCTTATAGATGCCTCGGGCATATTTGAATGCTTTCTTAGATTGTCGATAATCTCCATGTGGACCGTTACTGGATTTTATATCATGTCCCTGTATGTGACATGGGGTATTTTTCTATCATTGTCCGGGGTGGGACTTCCACTTTTCTGGATGGATATTTGGGTTCCAATCTTCAGATGTGAAAATGTAATGACTTCATGGACTGTTTTACTTCATATAATATATTCAAAACAACTTTTTTTCTCTTCTGAAAAAAAAAATGATTAATGTTTATCACTCTGCCTTCAAAACTAGCGATGCTGGTCTATGTTGCTAGTTTATTGATATGGTCTGATGGTATTTTTATATTTTGGACATATCACACTCCTCACATGATTAGCGTTTTTCTCTGTTCAATGATTTTGGGTACTTTAATTTGTATTTGGAACAATGGACGTCGGTACGTACTCTATCTATTGCTTTACTATTCTACATACTGCTATTTCACTTTCTTATAGATGCCTCGGGCATATTTGGATGCTTTCTCAGATTGTCGATAATCTCCATGTGGACCGTTACTGGGTTTTATATCAAGTCGCTTTATGTGACATGGGGTATTTTTCTATCATTGTCTGGGGTGGGACTTCCACTTTTCTGGATGGATATTTGGGTTCCAATCTTCAGATGTGAAAATGTAATGACTTCATGGACTGTTTTATTTCATATAATATATTCAAAACAACGTTTTTTCTCATGTGAAAAAAAAAATGATTAATGTTTATCACTCTGCCTTCAAAACTAGCGATGCTGGTCTATGTTGCTGGTTTATTGATATGGTCTGATGGTCTTTTTATATTTTGGACATATCACACTCCTCACATGATTAGCGTTTTTCTCTGTTGCAGGCTTTTGGGTACTTTAATTTGTATTTGGAACAATGGACGTCGGTACTCTATCTGTTGCATTACTATTCTACATACTGCTATTTCACTTTCTTATAGATGCCTCGGGCATATTTGGATGCTTTCTCAGATTGTCGATAATCTCCATGTGGACCGTTACTGGGTTTTATATCAAGTCACTGTATGTGACATGGGGTATTTTTCTATCATTGTCTAGGGTGGGACTTCCACTTTTCTGGATGGATATTTGGGTTCCAATCTTCGGATGTGAAAATGTAATGACTTCATGGACTGTTTTACTTCATATAATATATTCAAAACAACGTTTTTTCTCTTGTGAAAAAAAAAATGATTAATGTTTATCTCTCTGCCTTCAAAACTAGCGATGCTGGTCTATGTTGCTGGTTTATTGATATGGTCTGATGGTCTTTTTATATTTTGGACATATCACACTCCTCACATGATTAGCGTTTTTCTCTTTTCAAGGATTTTGGGTACTTTAATTTGTATTTGGAACAATGGACGTCGGTACGTACTCTATCTGTTGCTTTACTATTCTACATACTGCTATTTCACTTTCTTATAGATGCCTGGGGCATATTTGGATGCTTTCTCAGATTGTCGATAATCTCCATGTGGACCGTTACTGGGTTTTATATCAAGTCGCTGTATGTGACATGGGGTATTTTTCTATCAGTGTCTGGGGTGGGACTTCCACTTTTCTGGATGGATATTTGGGTTCCAATCTTCAGATGTGAAAATGTAATGACTTCATGGACTGTTTTACTTCATATAATATATTCAAAACAACGTTTTTCTCTTGTGAAAAAAAAATGATTAATGTTTATCACTCTGCCTTCAAAACTAGCGATGCTGGTTTATTGATATGGTCTGATGGTCTTTTTATATTTTGGACATATCACACTTCTCACATGATTAGCGTTTTTCTCTGTTCAAGGATTTTGGGTACTTTAATTTGTATTTGGAACAATGGACGTCGGTACTCTATCTGTTGCTTTACTATTCTACATACTGCTATTTCACTTTCTAATAGATGCCTCGGGCATATTTGGATGCTTTCTCAGATTGTCGATAATCTCCATGTGGACCGTTACTGGGTTTTATATCATGTCCCTGTATGTGACATGGGGTATTTTTCTATCATTGTCTGGGGTGGGACTTCCACTTTTATAGATGGATATTTGGGTTCCAATCTTCAGATGTGAAAATGTAATGACTTCATGGACTGTTTTACTTCATATAATATATTCAAAACAACGTTTTTTCTCTTGTGAAAAAAATGATTAATGTTTATCACTCTGCCTTCAAAACTAGCTATGCTGGTCTATGTTGCTGGTTTATTGATATGGTCTCATGGTCTTTTTATATTTTGGACATATCACACTCCTCACATGATTAGCGTTTTCTCTGTTCAAGGATTTTGGGTACTTTAATTTGTATTTGGAACAATGGACGTCGGTACTCTATCTGTTGTTTTACTATTCTACATACTGCTATTTCACTTTCTTATAGATGCCTCGAGCATATTTGGATGCTTTCTTAGATTTGTAGATAATCTCCATGTGGATCGTTACTGGGTTTTATATCATGTCCCTGTAGGTGACATGGGGTATTTTCTATCATTGTCTAGGGTGGGACTTCCACTTTTTTGGATGGATATTTGGGTTCCAATCTTCAAATGTGAAAATGTAATGACTTCATGGATTGTTTTACTTCATATAATATATTCAAAACAGCGTTTCTCGTCTTTTAAAATTTCATTTTTTTTTTTAAATTGAACCCTCCGTCGGTCTACCGACGCCTTGTAGACGTCGGAACTGCGACAACCCAGAAACGTCGGAAGAGAGACAGTATAAAAACATCGGACCACATTTCGTTGGAATTACGACAGCTTACAAACGTCGGAAGAACGACGTTACAAACGTCGGACCACATTTCGTCGGAATTGCGACATCTTAAAAACGTCGGAAGAGCGACGTCCGAAACGTCGAACCACGTTGCGTCGGAATTGCGACTGTTTACAAACGTCGGAAGAGCGACGTTCAAAACGTCGGACCACATTTCGTCGGAAGTGCGACAGCTTACAAACGTCGGAGGCGCGACAGTTTGTGAGACGTCGAAAGAGTGACGCTTGTTCGGAAGCGACAGAAGAAGTGTCAATAGTGCGACACTTTTTACGTGCGTCAGAACTGCGACGGCATGACAAACCACGTTTTTTCCGCCCTCGAACTGTCGCTCTTGAGATGACTATGTGTCGGAATAGCGACGAATTCGCCGTCGGAATTTCCGCCAAATTTTCTAGTGCTTCATTCAAGAAGGCCCATTAAATAGCTAGCTAATAGTCACCCATTACAAAAAGGGCCCAATTTGTTAAGAGGGTCCAAATTA